>CM074721.1:64326195-64926195 GCA_037306005.1 Rhinophrynus dorsalis | reverse complement strand
AAAGCTGTGATCTTCCAACAGTTGAAGAACCTCACACTACCCACCACTGCTAGAACCACAAATACTGACCTACCATTCTTGTCTCTCTACAGAACCACACATACAGATACACCCCACTAGCCCTACCGCACTGCACTGGAAGCCACAGAACCACAGACAGTGACCTCCAAGTCCCTTTTGTGTCACCTTTCACTGGCATACATTCTCATGTGTTGACACACCCTAATCCCTGACAGGAATTCTTGAGTATAGGAGGAAACCTCCAAACCAGCAATGTTCTCATTGGAAATGCATGGTAATTTCTGCAGAAAAAGTGGTAAAATGCAGGTTTTCCTTGAAAAAAGTCAAAGGGAGAAAAACTTGACTTTTTGCTCATCCCTAATCATCAGAAAGTTTTAGAATGTCAATACAGTAAAGTGCACATTCTTACTAGGGATGGGCGAAAGTTGTCCCTGTGTTCCCATGGGAAATTTTGAGAAAACCACTTTTTCACTGGAAAATCCGCTTTAACCCTTTGAGTGCCAGAGGGGTACGCAACACATTGCTTATGCAATGCATTGCGTACCCCTCTGGCACTCAAAGGGTTAAAACTAGCGCTTAAAATTTTTGCATCTTTCGCCCATTAGCCAAAATTTTTCACCATTTTTTCAATGGCTATACAGTTTATGCCCATTGATTTATGTTGTTTTCACACTTTGGCTATAAAAAGGTGACATTTTTGCTGAAGGCAGACACAATAGCAGCAGCTACAGAGCGAGATAGACATGCTGTGCTGTTCTGCTGTGATATTTAGCAAACATTGAGGCAGAAAAAGTTTATAGTGACTGCTATCACTACGAGCAGGGTGAAAAATAATCAATGGAGGAGCTGGAAGGAACCTTATGTGTCCACTGAGTCTGAGGAGGAGGAGGAAGTGGCTAGCAGTAGTAAACCAATGCTGTCCAGTCCCCCTAAATCACTCCAATGATCTTGGCGAATTCAATGGGAAAGAAGGGAGAAAAAGGAACGGGAAGGAAGGGAGAAAAGGGAATGGGAAGGGTGGGAGAAAAGGGTAGTACTAGTGAGAGCAGGACAGGTCAGCTGCCGGTGCCTGTGTAGGATGTGCTGCCCCTGCTACCAGTGCCACCAATGCTGTACCTGCAGCCACTAGTGTTGTACCGGCTGCCATATGTGCTACCACTAGTATTGTACCTGCTGTCAGTGCTGAACCTGCTTCCACCAATACTTTGCCTTCTGCTAGTGTTTCTTTTAGTACTCTGGGGGGAAGGAGAAAATGATGCCAAGTGTGACAGCAGGAGACCCTCTGTCACATTGCTTGTCACCTCCTCCAAGCAGCAGTGAGATGTCTGGAATAGAGAAGCATCATGTAGGGACTGCTGGTGTTGGCGAAGCTGGTGTGGAAGATACATTGATGGCCTTTTTATCAGAAACTGAGAAGGAATGGGAGACAGGTATGAGGATGGGCACCACCACCTCTAGCAATCAGCTTTTGGAATTTGCGGAAATTGCAACTGCTCTAATATCTGCTGCTGCTGAGATGAAAGGACAGCAGGGTGCTGAGGAGCAGGCTAGTGTTCCACAGACCACCGTGAACACAGTGAATGCGGGACTAGGACAGGTTCCACTTGCCAGTGCCAGCAATACTCCTGGTCCTAGTTGCAGTGCTAAATCTTAGGCACTAGCAGCAACATTATCCACTGTCACAAAAAGTGAAGGGGAATGTGGAGGACAAGAAGAAAGAGGCCATTCTTCTCCACCTGTTCCCTATCCCTCCCCCAAGAAGTCATGGGTGCGGGACTATTATTCTCTTCTGGCAGACACAGTGCAGTCATCATCAACAATGGTACAGTGCAAAATTTGTGAGAAGGGGAAAGGAAAGAACACACCTTGGCACAACTGTCATAATAACACCCATGAAACACAGACACCATGACATTTACTCCAAACATGTTAAAGCCAAACACCCGTTACATAACTCTAGCACCGCTGTTACTGTAACCCCTGACTCTCCAGAATGGTGGAGATCAAAGAGGAGGAAGAATAAAGAAACCCAGACAGACACTAGCTCGCCATCAACATCACCTTCTTCCTCTAAGGTAACAAGTACATCTACTGCCAATCCACCTCGTTCATTGTTACCTTCCCTGTCAAATGATAGCCACTCTTTTGATGTCAGGATATGGCAGTTCATCTCTACCCATTGCACACTGTGTGGAGTACTGACCACACATGCCAGAGTGGTGGAGGAGAATCAATACCAGGTCATCAGGTGGCATCTGAGGAGATTCCATCTCTCAAAATATGCTAGGATTCTGGCAGGGAGGATTCATCATTACTATTAAACTGTCAGCAAGTTGTCATTTGTCTTTAGCGGGGTCTGGACCATGGGTACAGTGACAGCGGAAGTACTTGGTTTCGGGTGTCATAGTGTTTGGATCCAGTTGTGCCCCCACATGTTATTTACCACACACACACTGTGCACATTGCAGTTGCTTATGGAAGCCACAGTTCCTGTTCTCAAGGGAAAAATATATATAACTTCTTCTTTTCTCTACATAGACTGGGGGCTACTTATTGTGCTACTACTGCTTCAGGCACATCACTGGAGCCAGTTGTGGCAAGTGGAACCTTTATCATCCATCTTCCATGTTACTGCTATTGTTGATCCCATTCCCTTTCAGCTGCCTAATCATCCTGCTGCTTAAACAACTCAGCAGCAGCAGTACGAACAGCAGTTGCATCTTAGGACTCAGGAGGACATTTGACAGTGGCCACTGGCCAACATGACCTGCTGACATTAGGCCAGCATGGAATTTATTTTTCAGGGCTTGTGTTTTGAAAATAAATAAATAAATAAATAAATAAAAAAAAAAATAGTCCTACAAAAAATAAACAATTTGGGGGGGGGTGTTTGTTTCTAACAAGCCTAAGTCCTACAAATCAATGTTTTCTTAGGGCTTGTGTCAAACAAGCTTAAGTCCTACAAATCAATGTTTGTTTAGGGCTTGGGCCTCTAACTTAATTCTAAGTCCAACAAATCAAACAAATCGTCCTGTACAAACTACTCTATCAAGTCAAGTATCAGTCCACCCCAGTGGCAGCTTATGTCAGGGGGTTCCTGTCTCTCTCACTTTACATACAAATGTCTTATTTTATGTAATTGATTTATTTTTTTATTAACTGTCCCCCCAATAGCAGTCAAGAAACTCCCAAAAACAAATTCCCTGTTTAAATGATTCATTCATTCACCAACACAGGTACCATCCTCAGAACCCATTTATACCATAGGTTGTTTTTTAATTTTATTTAGGATTTATTTTTTATTAACTGCCCTCCAATCCCAGTAAACATCCCCCCAAAATGATCCCCTGTTCAACTGATTCTTTTCCCACACCCCACTAACACAGGAACCCTCATGCCCCTTTTATACTATTCGTTTGGGAAATTAAATCATATTAATTTTATGTTGTGCGTGACTTCAATGTTCCCATTGATTTCAATGGAATGAGCTAGGGGAAAAAAGTGGAAAATCAGCACTTTTTGCAGGAAATTTTTTGCCAAGTGGAATGTGCCATTTTTCACCGATTTCAGTTTGAGGAGGAAATTTTCGCCCATTCCTAATTCTTATACTATGGATGTGTATTAAGATTCTGTGCTATCTTTTTTTTCTTATGAGAACAGGGATAAATTCTGTGATGACCAATAAGATATCTAGTTTTTAAAAACTTTAATACCAATTGGTTTCTCTACTATCCAGCCTCATTGAAACTTTTCATAATTATACCACATTATTTTACCTTTTCCCAAGGACAAGCATTCCCTTTACTAGATATCATAAATGCCACAGGCTACAATAACGCTGAAAATCTGTTTGAGAATGGCTTTTAAAAGCTCTAAAACATAACTGGGCGCCTCATGAAATTGATATAACTAAATGAATCACTCCCAATGTAGGAAACATGATACCACATGCTTAAGGTAACATCCAAACTTGGTGACAACACACTGAATATCGAATTAAGCTGATGCACCCATGAATGCCAAAGTCAACACTAATCTGAAAGTCAGGCTGATGCTTCTTCTGTCTGCAACAAGAACTGGCTTCATTTTGATTATTTTTTTTATTTAATTAGCAATTAAACATGCCAAGATGATGAGTAATATGCAAATAAGATTAATTAAATCACTGCATCACACATTGCATGAATCAATGTGAGACGAGTTTATAAAGCTTGAAACTCTAAAAAAGACTGTGTAAATAGTTCAATTACACAGGAGATATACTCTAGCAAATAAAGGTAATTGAAGAACTAAGATGTGCATGTATAAAAGCTTTTACAGGTAACGGTACATTCTTACATCTTCAAGAAATGCTACAACTTCAATAAATCTACAAAACTTTTAAATGCTTTTACAAAATGAAGGCTTCGTCATTAAGAAAATGCTAATGAATTATAAATTAGGATTATTGAAGCTGGTCACTAAAACAAAAATCACCTTTAACCTAGTATTTCTCGATTATGATCCTCAAGTTCCCTTAACTGTGCAGAGTGAGCACAAATGAACTAAATGCCAGATCTACTAATTATACACCTGTGCTCAATTAGAAAAATTAATAAAGAGGGTCTGTCGATATTCTGAGTTCTCACCTTAATGGGAGTATGATCAGAAAAGATGAGTAATTAACTAAGCAGGCCATACAACACAAGTCAGAGAATCCAGCTCTGCCAAGGTTAACCCCATAAGGAAGGTGGCTATTTACCATTGCTATTTCTTTGTGAAATGAGGTTTCACAGGTTTATTGTTTTGTGTACATATGCAAAAACAAAAAAAATGGATTACCCTTTCAATTAGAACCAGTTATTGAACTGTCTGCGTATTTTGGTGGTTAAATGTTCTAACTATAATGTGAATTTATTTTTATTTTTTTTTTCTTATATGTTTACACTTCAATAGCATGTACAGCTCTATCAGGATAGGGTTTCTTTACCCAGTGGTGAAAGTGTGCATTAGTTCAGGATACCCCATGAACAGGGGTTCATCTGATGGAGGCTCTACCTGCAGAAAATAATTTAAAAACTGGTCCCACCAGGTCATCTCCTAAAATTACTGTGAGCCCACTTTTAAATTACTTTCTCCAGGAATGGAGAACTGTAGAGCACCAAAACTAAGCTGTCCTCTGCTTTATATTGCAACCGCTACTTTTGGGTTGCATCAAGTTGACCTCAGCTTAACTCGAACCATCAGATAAACTAGAGGACAATGACTTAATGGTGCGCTACAGTGTTTCATGCTGATGTTAGAGAAAGGTAAGGAAGAGTTCCAGAAAATGTATGTGTGGACTGTGACTACCAGAGGAACAGGCTAGGGGCTAAACAATGTATGTGGGGACACTGACTCCCAGCGGAACCAGACTGGGGGATAAATAGGCTCTGACCCACTCACATTCCTCTTTGTGTTTCTCCAGAATCATATGAAATAAATTGCAATTGCAGTTAAAGTTAAAGAGAGAGCAGACTGTTTGGCTCTTTTCATTGCTAGGATACTCTGGATGGCTAAGATAGAGAATATGAGTCTCCTGTTCACAAGCCAGGAGTATTGTTACTGCTGATAATGCTTCCAGTCCTTTCAAAAGAATCTGGCTGTATATACACAGCCTTGTGCCTAAAGGTATACTGGGAATTACTGCATTAGAGGGATGCTAGCTACTAAAGCAAAATACCTCTAAAACCACTACTTTGCAACACTCTGTACCAGTCACTCTAAAATTGATTTCTATAATTTACCCATTTAGGTAATTCTCATTGTGCTCATACTACTGGAACCCATGAATGGTTCCCAGTAGTAAGAACTAATCCCAGGTGGTCTAAGACATCATGGGGCTCATGCAAGTGTTTGCACAAGAGCATAATATTAATAACAGCCCACTCCCTCCCTCATTGCAAGCTTCCAGAACATGAAAGTTGATTGGATAGTCTAACTTCTAGGAGACTCTGGTTGTCTGAGAAAACTAACCTGAGTCTCCTTGGCTGACAGCACTCCCAGTCCTGGTCTGTATATACATGGTTTGGTGATTTAGGACTATATCTTGCTTAATCGAAATTAATTGATTAAAGATTCCCTAACTACTAAACAAAAGTGACTAAAACCACTATACTGCTTGAAAAATAAAAACACAAGGTATATTCACTCTGACTAGATACCGCTATTGAGACTAAAAGGTATGTAGTGGCAGATGCACTTTAAAACATGCACTGCAGCTATAGCACTTCAGCTGCTAGCTATTCCCAACACATTCAGGGTATTTTAGGGGGAGTACACTTTTGATATAAGTAGCTAATATGGAGCTCTTTGTTCATTTTACACAAATTAGTTATAAGACCTTTGTACAACAGTCAGATATATCTATTTATATATTTTTGTCTGTGCTTGCTGTACTGAGCTCTACTTTAGTAGGGGTGGGCAAAATCTCTCGCCGTGTTCCTGCAAGAATTTCCACAAAAACCACTTTGTTGCCCGCTTTTTTGAGGGAAAATCTGCTTTAAAACTAGCAATTAACATTTTTGCATTTTTCTCCTATTGGCCAAAATTGTTCACCATTTTTTCAATGGCTAGAAAGTTTCTGCCCATTGATTTACGTGATTTTTCGATCCTGCTGCCACTAGTGCTGTGCCTGCTGTCAGACATGCTGCACCTGTTGAAACCAGTGCTGTGCCTGCTGCCAGTGCTGAGCCTGCTGCCACCAATACTGCACCTGCTGTCAGATGTGCTGCCTCTGTTACCAGTGCCACCAGTGCTGTGTCTGCTGCCAGTGTTGAAGCTGCTGCCACCAGTGCTGAAGATGCTAGTGTGTCTTGTAATACTCAGGAGGGGGAGGAAAAGATTATGCCAAGTGTGATGGCAGGGGACCCTAAGTCACACTTGCCATCTGCCAAGCAGTCCACCAGTGCTAGTATTAAGAATGTACATCAGCTTGTTAGTGTTAGGAGTGAAGTAGTGGGTAATCATCATATTACTAGTGACTGTGAAGAGGAAGACTCCTGGGCTGAGCTTGATGTGAGTGGTGTTAGTAGTAGTAGTAACAGTAATGGTGAAGCAGCTGGTGGGATTAGAGTTAGAGTAGTGGTAGCAGAAGCATTTGAGAGTGTCCAGACTAGAGGTCAAGGGAGCCCATACCATTCCTCTGGCTCTGGGAGTCCTCCTCCCCTTCCCTTCAATACAGTGTCCAAATGTCACGGTTTGTTAAGACTCTCAGACGCAAAGTTAGGTAAAAACACAACTTTACTGAAAAGTTTAAGACAACCCCATAGGGTATCATACACGTACATACATATATATTGAAATGACAGGAAAAGCAGTAACAATAGCGAATAGGCTCTACCAGCGCTGCCAATATACCAGGCAAGGCAGCCAGGACTAAAGCTCGGAGAATATAGTAGGCTCTACCGGTCCTGCTAATACACCGGGCAAGGCAGCCTAGACTGGCACACATAGGATAGTTGGCTCTACCGACCCTGCCAATATACCGGGCAAGGCAGCCTAGTGGAATACCACAAGTATACAGGCTCTACCGGCCCTGCCAAAATACCGGGCAAGGCAGCCTAATGGAATACCACAAGTATATAGGCTCTCCCGGCCCTGTCAATATAGTGGGCAAGGCAGCCTAACGGAATACCACAAGTATATAGGCTCTACCGGCCCTGCCAATATACCGGGCAAGGCAGCCTAACAGAATACAGCTGGATACAGGCTCTACCGGCCCTGCCAATACCAGGTAAGGCAATCCAAGATGGCAATAAAGAAAGGTTCTGCCGGCCTTACCAATATACCGGGCAAGGCAGCCTTATACGGAGAAGGTGGCAACCACTGAGGCCTCAGTGACCGTCTAGATGACAATAACGGTCACTTGGATGACATGCAGAGGCTAATGGGCTCAAGTGGCAAGCCAAGGAAAAGCAGGGAACCACCAGTACCCGCGTACTGGGGAGTCAACGTACCTGCCTAGGACTTGACAGCTGTAACCAGCATGGAGCAAACCAGTACACGCGTACTGGAGAAACCGTCTTTCTTCCGGTGCACTGCAACTGGTAACCTCTGTAAGCAAACCAGTACCGTGTACTGGAAGCATAGAATGCAAGTAGCTAAGTGGCTAAGGAGAAAACCAGTACCCGCGTACTGGGAGTAACACACAATGTGGCAACATCAGCCGGATGGCTGTGGAGCGAACCAGTACCCGCGTACTGGGAATCAAATCATAAAGACATGACAACAGCCGGGTGGCCGTGGAGTGAACCAGTACCCGTGTACTGGGAATAAATGGTATCGAGGCAACAGTAGCCGTGAGGCTTTAGGGGTGAACCAGTACCCGCGTACTGGGAACCCAATACAGTATCGAGGCAACAGTAGCCGTGAGGCTGGGGAACGAACCAGTACCCACGTACTGGGATACAAACAGTATCGAGGCAACAGTAGCCGTGAGGCTGGGGAGCAAACCAGTACTCATGTACTGGAATACAAACAGTATTGAGGCAACAGTAGCCGTGAGGCTGAGGAGCGAACCAGTACCCGCGCACTGGGAACCTAATCAGTATCGAGGCAGCATAGCCGTGAGGCTGTGGAGCGAACCAGTATCCGCGTACTGGATAAACCAGCAAGAGTGGAAAATGTCGCCTAAGCGACTAGGGAGCAATAGTAGACCCAAGGAACTGGAAACTAAGCACAGCAGGTGAAACAGGAACCAGCACTCTCCGACGGTAACCAGATCAGGAATGGCAGCGGGGACCGGCAGCAGGAAGCAGTGACACAGGGCAACTCCAACCGGATCAGGAACGGAAATAGCAACCGCTGAACTGGAAACTCAGGAACTAGACAATCTTAGGTAGCAGGAACACAGCAAGGGCCCAGGAAGCTCAGGAACATGAAGAAAAGGTGAGCAGCATAGAGACAACACGAAAGAGCAACCAAAGAGTGCCCTGACTCAGTCTAAATAGGCAATGCAGGGCAGGCTGAAGGCAGACAGCCAATGGGGAGCCCCCTACAGGTAACTGACACTAGAAGGCAGCAATCACGGGCCCCATGATACCAAGTGAAACATGATCCTGAAGAAGCCAGAACTGGTGTTGGGGGGAGAGCAGGTGCAGAATTAATACCACCACCATCAGGAGCACAGATCAGCTACCTGTGCCTGCTGCTACTGCTGCCAGTCTGCCTTCTTCAGGTCAAAAGAAATAACAAATGTGTCATTAGGGGACCCACTGTCACATTGCTTGTCATGTGTGGTGACTAGCCGTAGAACAGGCCATTGTGCTGTTGTTCATTCCCAGAAACATCTCACATTCTCTATGTTATATCGTCATGTGCAAGGGCAGCAGGATGCTGAGGAGCAAGCTAGTATGCCAAAGACCACCGTGGACAAAGTGGGAATGGGGTCAACTAGTGATGCGGGTCTAGGACAGGTTCCACTTGCCAGCAGTAACAATAGTTCTGGTCCTAGTTGCAGTGCTTATTCTGAGTCACTAGCAGCAACAGCAGCAACATCATCTGCTGCTACAGAGAGTGACAGGGAATGTGGTGGAGAAGAAGAAAGAGGCCATTCTTCTCCACTTGTTTCTTATCCCTATCCCCTGAAGTCATGGGTGCGGGACTATTTTTCTCTTGGGGCCTGCAAAGTCCAGTCATCACCAACAGCACTGTGCACAGTTTGTGACAAGTCAGTGGCACAACCTCCCTGATATCACACATGAAACACAGACAACATGGCATTTATGTCAAACATGTTAAAGACAAACACCCACCACAGAAATCAAGCACTGCTGTTACTGTACCCCCTGACTCTCCAGAAAGGCAACAAGAGGTGAGGTGGAGATCAAAGAGGAGGAAGAATAGAGACAACCAGACAGAGGCTGGAAGTTCCATGATGAGTGAAACAACTAGCTCGCCATCACCTTTTTCCTCTAGGGTAACAACTACATCTTCTGACAATCCACCTCATTTATCATTACCTCCCCCACCAAATGATAGCCACTCTGTTGATGTTAGGATGCAACAGTTCATCTCTACCCATTGCACGCTATGTGGTGCACTGACCACACATGCCAGTGCATGGAGGAGCGATACCAGGGAATCAAGCGCATTTGAGGAGATTCCATCCCACAGAATATGCTAAGATGCTGGCAGGGAGGGTTCAACACTACTATTAAACTGTCAGCAAGTTGTAATGTGTCCTTAGCGGGGTCTGGACAAGGGGTATAGTGACAGGGGCAGTACTTTGGTTCTGGTGTCATGGTGTTTGGATACAGTTGTGCCTCCAGATGTTATTTACCACACACACTCTGAGCACATTGTAGCTACTGATGAGAGGCACAGTTCCTGCTCTCAAGGGAAAAATGTATTTTCTAATAACAACACACCCATGATTTTAAAGGAGGGGCAGGTAGAGAGGAATTATTGGCCAACTTCCTCTTTTCTCCACATAGACTGGGCGCTACTTTTTGTTCTGTTACTGCCTCAGACGCATCATTGGAGATAGTCATAGGCGGCAAGTGGAACCTTCATCATCCATCAACCATGTTACTGCTGTTGTTGATCCCATTCCTTTTCAGCTGCTTAATCATCTTGCTCAAGAACAGCAGTCACAAATTCCACATCTATAACAGGGCATTTGACAATAGCCAGTGACCACTGGCCGACATGACATCACCGGCTGGCACTATGCCAGCAGGGCATTTTTTTTTCCTCAGTGTTTGTGCTTTAAAAGAAATAAATACATAAATAAATAAATAAAAACATAATCCTACAACAACAAAAAATAATTAAAAAAATAAAAAAAATAAAACATTTTTGTGGGGGTTTGTTTCCAACAAGCCTAAGTCCTACAAATCAATGTTTCCTCAGGGCTTGGGCTTCTAACAACAAATCTAACAAATCATCCTCTATAAAATACTCTATCAAGTGAAGTAACAGTCCACCTCAGTGGCAGCTTATGTCAGGGGGGTCCTGTCTTCATCACTTTAAATAGCCCAATACCAGTCAAGAACCTCCCCCAAAACAAATTCCCTGTTCAACTGACCCCTTTTATAATATGTCGTATTGGGGTTTTTTTAATTGTATTTGGGATTATTTTTTTTTATTAAATCCCTACCCATTTCCAGTAAACAACCCCCCCAAAAAATTCCCTGTTCAACTGATTCTTTTCCCGCACCCCACCAACACAGGCACCCTCATGCCCCTTTTATGCTATGCCTTTGGGAAATAAAATAATATTTGTTTTGTGTTGTGTGTAAATTCAATGTTCCCATTGATTTCAGTGGAATGAAATCTGCACTTTTCGCGGAAAATTATTCACCAAGCGGGAAGTGACATTATTCACCGATATCAGTTTGAGGTGACATTTTTCACCCATCCCTATACTTTACTACACTTTTATTCACAGTTTCTCAAAATAATCAATGGGCCAAATGTCCAAACAGATTACAACATACTTTTCAGGCATAAACAGTATGTGTAAAGCTGGTTTGTGTCTACTTTGTACTAGCTACAAAACACTTTGTTGGACAAAACAAAAAATTGTGTTCAGTGGGTGAGAAAAATGGACATGTGTGGGTATTCTATGGCCATTTACTGCTGTTAGCAGCAGATCAAAGAGTAAAAACCTTTCTTATTTTAAGGACAGCTCCATGGGTATAATAAATGAAATGTGCAACTAAATCTGGTCCCCTAGCTTTTGAGGACCACTATTTCCTGATTGGCTAGCTGGACCTGGTGTGATTTATGTTTCACAATAGCTGGAAGGCATAGGTTACCCATCTCTGACCTAAATTATTCCTAAAAAGTGCCCTATTGTTTGCATATGTGTATGATAGCTATTGCATTTGTACATGCACTCTGGTGCCATAGTACTTGTTCTGGGAAAGGAGAAGGAGCAGATTATACTTAACACCCACATTTTCTACATCAGCCTCTTTAGGTTTATATAGTCTTAATTAAATATCCTATAGTGAAAACCCCACCAATGGTCCTTTACAATTATATAAACAGTTTTAAACAGTAAAACATTAGTTTCTTGCTATAGGCTACAATAGAGTTCAAGTTCAAAAAAGTATATAGGCATACTTGCTGCTGTATAATGATGTATAGCTTTAGTAAGTCCTTCTATCATGCAAATTGAGATACAATTATTTAAGTATTCCTAAATTAGACATTAGAAAGTTCTTCAGTGAATTGCAAACAATGCCAGGGGAGGGCTGGCAACTTGTAGCCCAGGGGGCAAATACAACTAAGTGGCCCATTTCTACTATCATTTGATCCCACTGTCCAGGCCCACCCCTTTTGTTAATTTTAAAATGTGCATTAATATTGTGAAGGCAAGTGATACCACATGGTTTACAGTTGAAACTGGGCTACATTAGTGATTCTACAGAGCTTCCAATGTATCTAAAGCTAACTAATGGTATCATGGAGCTTACAATGGAAATAGGTGTAATGTAGCTTCATTTGGATTGCAGCTCTGTGGTATAATTTGTGTATCTCAATTTCAATTGCAAACTCTGTGGTATCACTAGTGGAGCTAGATTTATAGCAGCAAGCAGGAGCAGCAGTGGCTCATTGTCCCAGACATATGACCGGCCCAGGGGGCAATTGCCCCTCAGGCCAGCCCTCCCCTGAACAATGCATTGTGTACATCTAGCATAAATGAATTATCACAGTAACAGTCCCATCACCGAAGGTTTCCAAAGAGGCACATTTGAATTAAATTTGTGAGACATAATGTCAGGAAAAACAGAATGTTTGAGTCTACTTAAAGGGATAGTAATACCTAAAATGTAAAAAAAAATATGTTGTAGGGTTTATCCCCCTGAGTAAAACAAGAGTACTCCCACTGCTGAAAGATGTTTCATTCAAAAGTTATTAATTTTCAAAGTTGAATTTTTTAGGTGCAATATCACAGTGGCCTGAAATTTTACAGTGGCGCTGTTGCTACACCATCCTATGGAGATTTATAGTCCTGAGACCAGAGCTGTCCATAGGATCGTGTAGCAACAGCGCCACTGTACAATTTCAGGCCACTGTGATATTGCACCTAAAAATTTCAACTTTGAAAATTAATAACTTTTGAATGAAACACCTTTCAGCAGTGGGAGTACTCTTGTTTTACTCAGGGGGATAAACCCTACAACATATTTTTTTTTACATTTTAGGTATTACTATCCCTTTAAAGGGATAGTAATACTTAAAATGTAAATAAATAAATGTTGTAGGGCTTACCCCCTTGAGTAAAACAAAGGAACACTTACTGCTGAGAAGTGTTTTATTCAAAAGTTATTACAGCTCAAGGTGAAGTATCACAGGGGCCTGAAATTGTACAGTGGTGCTGTTGCTACACCATCCTACAGAGATTTATGGTCAATGACCAGAGCTGTTCATAGGATGGTGTAGCAACAGCGCCACCATACAATTTAAGGTCACTGTGATACTGCACCTAAAAAATTCGACTTCGAGTTTTGAATATAACACCTTTCAGGAGTGGGATTACCCTTGTTTTACTCAGGGGATAAACACTACGATGTATATTTTTTTGCATAGTAAGTATTATTATCCCTTCAGATCTATATTAAAAGACTTTGCAGTACTTTGCAATATGCTGAAGACCTTTTTAGCAGGTGATTAAAAGTGCCATGTAAATTATGGGAAGTTTTATTTAACCCTTTGAGTGCCAGAGAGGAATCCAACGCCTTGGATTTGGTTACCTCTCTGTCATTCATAAGGTTAGGCTGTATGGTGCAGTCAGTTTTGCTCCACAGTTACTTATGTTGCCTTCATTATTTTATTGTTATAAATAAATAGAAAGCAGACATTTTTAATGCAAGCAAGGCCTAAATGTTGAATGGTATTCAGATCATTACATTTCTGTATTCAGTTGTCATGAGAGAAAAATTAATTTTGTTTGTAAAGTTTATATCATAATTAATATGACCCTATCTCCATTTTATTGCAGGACATTTCAGAAAAACACAACGCAGAGATGAACTGTGTCGTCCAGTAGAATTAATTTTTCAGAAGTGATTATATAGTCACAATAATCATAATCAATGTTATTAAAATCTGGAAATAAACTTTAGGCAAAAAAAATTGCTTTCATCAACTATCTGAGTGTCAGGGTTTATGAAATGCAATGTAAAACAATGTTTGACACTTCTTGGCAGGCTAATATGTTAACCTTTGTGCAGGACTGTATAGACAGTTGTAGCCCCCTAGCATGTGAATTCTAAACACTAGAGAAAGAACTGACCATTATCTACTGTGATACAAAGTGTGCTGTGCTACAAGAAAATGGCTAGAAAGCCACAAGGTGCACAAAATATATGTACAGATCGATGTGTAAATATATCTGCATACACACATGCCTGGAGACCAGGTGTTGGATGGGCTAAGAGCTGGACTGCACCTCACCATGTACAAGACACAGGATGAGTACAGGAGTTAGCTCAAGAAGCAACAAAAAAGAAGGAATGGTTTGTGTAAGGCACATAGTGTGCTTTTCTATTGATGGGAAATGTTGGAGGAAGGGAGAGAATCTATATTTGTCCTGCATGAACTTCTGAAGTCTGAACAGAACTCTTTTTTTCAGTTTCAGGGAAGGGGTGAAGCTGCAGCTATTTTGAGTGCCAGCTTACACATCACACTTCACTTCCACAACCCAAATCCTCCTCTGACCTGAGAAAACAGACTCTCTTTATTACTACAGTCATTGAGCTGCAGCAGCCTTATTCAATGTAAAATTGGCACTGCAGCTCCTGTTCCCCTTGAAGGTCTCTGCACAAATGTTGCTTCCTCTGGTGGCTCATGTCTAATTTAGATGTGTCAGCTGATGAACTAGCACTGCCAGGAGCAGCGGTTATATCTGTGCCCTCCCTTGCCATCACCCAAGGGAGGGCACAGATATTGGGCTGGGGTGAAACAGACCACCATAACTACATTTTGATGGCTAAAATTGGTGTCCATTCTGAAGTGGTATTGTGCGTCAACAACCTGTGAATGTAGGATCAAGCTGAATCCATGAAAGTTGGAGAGAATGCCATAGTTTTCTAGACCTGCTCTATTTAATAGCAGAGATCCATGTATTCTATTAATTTTGCTGTCTATCTTTCTTCACAGGGTTCATAATCTGGCATTTAAGGAAAATGTTATTTTACATTCCAAATTTATCACCAGTATAAATGAGTGAATAAATATGTTTATTTATATAGAGCCAGAAGTGTACTCAGCGTTTTACAATGTACAATATAATCCATTTTTATGACAGTGCATATTCCTAGAATGGCAGTTATATGTTAGTCTGGAAGACATGGCAGCTGACACTACTAGAAACAATTTTGAAATTAATATTTTTATAGACCTATACACCAAAAAGCAGTAATAAAGATATTTTTCAGATGCACGTAGTTTTAAAAAAGAGAAAAGTCTATTTATTTTATTGTTATTAGTATTGGTTGGTTCTTTATAAACTGCTTTAGTCTATTCTTCTCTACAGTGATTTAATTTTAGTTTCTGAAGAAGAACAGAGCTCAAATTTTTAGCTGTGAGTATGTGAAAGCAACATACTCAACATTTCTCTCCAATATATTGTCCATGATTCACCACTCTTATTTATAACTTTGTATGGTAAGTAAATACAGATCCCCATGCAAGTCAATAGAAGTTGCTTATCATATCAGTATGACTGTGAATGTTGTGATCATTGACACCCTACCATCTGACACCGTAGTATTATTCTACTGTCCTGCTGGTATTCACAGATCACACCTCTACTGGCACTGCAGTCTTGTTCCAGTATTAGATTATATCAAGTATGGACTTACATTTAGATGAGTACCTGCATATCACAGTACCTTGTTTCCAGCGCCGCCACTTCAGAGACGCTCGGCATCTTTCCACATGTCATCTACAGGCAAGAGGCTTCAAGCATGCTGCAGGCCTCTGTTTTATGTGTGTTTGTTTCCTGTAGTCTCCTCTTACCTACTTCCACCCTCTGAGTCCTGACTCAGTCACCCTTACGTTGTTTTTCTGAGCAGTTCATTTTTTATTATTTCTGATTCCTGTGTATTATCCGGCTTGTCTGTCCATCCATTCTGGTGTTGACCTGTGGCTCTGTCTTACTATTCTCCTTGGCATTCTGATTTGGCTCAGATATCCTGTGGCTCTGGCCGACTACCTACTCCTTGTATGACCTAGGGTTGTCTGACTGCCCACTCTGGTGCTGACCTGGGGCTCTATCCACTGCGCATCCAGCATACATATGCTCCGGTGGACATCCTATCTGGTGCAAACCTGTGGCTCTGGCTGACTACCCACTCCATGCATGACCTAGGCTTGTCTGACTACCCACTCTGGTGTTAACCTGGGGCTCTATCCACTGCACATCCAGCATTCCATCACTTCAGTGGATATCCTTTCTGGTGCAAACCTGTGGCTCTGGCTGACTACCCGCTCCGTGTATGACTTTGGCTCGTCTGACTATCCTATCTGGTGCTTACTAGAAGGTTCTGTCTGTTAGCTCAGCTTGTCGGTTCCGTTATTCAGACATCCTTCCTAGTACTGACCTGGAGCACTACCAGACTCCTAGCTACTGACTGCAGGCTGAGTCAGTATCTCTTGGACGTTACCTTACCACGAGACTCCAGTGGGCTGAGGCCTAGTCTTGGACAGAGTGGTGCAGAGATTGGGAGACTGCTATTCCTGATACAGTGCTCACCATTTCTATCACCCACTGTGTGTTTATTTATAGTTTGCATTACTGTTATTATTCTCATAATAAAGGTTCTATTAACTATACTGTCTGACTCCTGGTTTTGCTTGCCAACTGTAACACTGCATCCATTAGAAGGCTGGTAATATCTAAGCATGGATTTTAAACCCACCCTGCTATGGTTAATTTCTATCAGGAACTGTGGTCCAAATAGGAAAAAAAGTTAAAATTCAAAAAGTTTTTGTTCTAAGTGTAAACATTGAATAAAATAACTTATAACACATAAAAACAGGCTCCATGTGTTTCTGAGCAACCACCTCTTTCATCAGGAACAAAGCAGGTTGGGTTTTAAATCCCTGCTTCAGATATTACTGGCCTTCTATTGTATACCCGTACTCATCAAAATGTACATGCATATCTGATATAATCTGCTATATTATTTTATTTGAGAGCATCTGTCAGCACTCCTATTTGTGTTTTTCTCATGTTCCTTTTCTCTCAGAAGTGTTTCTTTGTAGAGTTTGAAATATTTGGGGAGCAGTGGAGTGGAAGCAGTATAAATCTACCAGTTGCTTATACTGTCTGATTTTGAATAGTTTAATTGTATATACAGTAGGTGTCTGGTGGTGGCTTATTTAATAGAATCATGCAGTCTACACTAAAAAAAATCCTTTATCATGAAAAGATTAAACTAATTGGAATTTTTAAAATTTTCATTTCACCCCTCCAATACTGTTGAACTTTATATTTCCAGAATTGCTTCTTTATTTCTTGATGTATCACAGACAACAACAAAAAAGTCCATTGCTTTAAATGGGTTTTTTAACTCCTTGAAAGCATGACAGGTTTCCATTGTAATGCATTGGCAGGGGAGGGCTGGCCCTGCGGGGCCAGGGGCAATTGGTCATATATCTGGACAGGTGGGCCAATGCCTCTCACAATGTCTTGCTTGCTGCTGTAAATGGAGCCATACTGGTGATACCACACAGCTTACAATTTAATTGGAGCTACGCATATGATACATCAGAGATACAATCCAAAATGCAGCTACACTAGTAACACAGACCATTTCCATCGTAAGCTCTATGGTATCTCCAGTGTAGCTTTACTTAAATTGTAAGCTCTGTAGTATCAGTAATGTAGCCTCTTTCAGCTGTAAGCCCTGTGGTATCACTTGCCTTATTTCAGAACATTAATGCCAATTTTAAAATTAACAAAATGGGTGGCCTGCGACAGTAGGTTTGAATGACAATAGAAATGGGCCACTTGATTGTATTTGCTACCTGAGCAACATATTGCCAGCCTTCCCCTGTGCTTTGGAGACCTCTCCAGCATTCAAGGGGCTAGAAGCCTAATTTAAATCAATAAACATTTGGATACTTTTTATTTATTCTTTGTGGTTAACTTGGTTTAAATCAAATTTGCACCATATTCTTAATACATCATCTCCAGCGGCAATACAGAACTTAAACACTTAAACACCTGTTGAGCTTTACATGTCCTGCATTATCCATGGAATAAAGTAGCCAGAATAATCCGCTCAAGCACCCATATGCACCAGTTCTACAATATCTGAAAATAAAAATAACAAAATGATATACTCTGACCTGAACCCACATGCACATCTGCACTTTCCATTTGTGCACTATATAGATTGCAGTCTTCTATCTTACTGGACCCTCCCCTCTCTACACACTGCAGTCACATGGTTGACTGGTGATGTGAGCAAAGGTATTTTAGTTCACTAGAAATTAGACAGTCAACTGCTCCTGATCCTGATCCTCAACTGAATTTGAAGGTCAACAAAACCTGGAGGCTACAAACTGCCCTATCCTGCCTTAGGAGGAACATGAGCCCATATTCCTAAAAACAAACTGGAGTTATTCTGGGTTAAACCAACTGGAAAACATGGGACACATGCAAATTCCTGTTAAATTAAATGTGCTTTTAACCCCTTGAATGGTAGGTCTCCAATCAGTGCCGACCCAAGACATTTTGCTGCCTGGGCCCAAAGACGAAATGCTGCTCTCCCCCTCCAAAACCACTCTCACCAAAATATGCCCACATCCATATTTAGTCTAAATATCGGTTATGCTTTTACACTTGGCTGGTGTCTATAGACATATTGTAAATCAGAGTGCATATTCACAGCCCTGGTAACTTAAGCTGTGTCTATGGACACAAGACCCTGCCTGTAAAGAAGATGTTGGGGTCTTGTGTCCATAGACACAGCTTAAGTCACCAGAGCTATTTCAGCCAGTATATGTGATCATGTTGGGGTCTTTTGTCCATAGACAGCTTAAGTCACCAGGGACTGTAAATATGAACTCTGATTTACAATATCTCTGTAGACACCAGCCAAGTGTAAGAACATAACTGATATTTAGACTATCAGTTATGCTCTTAAACTTGGTTGGACTTGGTGTCTACAGACATATTGTGAATCAGAGAGAGCACACTTACAGCCCGTGGTGACTTGGGATGGCAGAAAATAGGAAAATGAGGGAAATAATAAGCCAGCCCATTAGCCATCTTGCAACCATAGCATCTTACCACTGAGCCATGGGTGAACTCACTCACAGTCTCAGGCAGCTCAGAACTCAGCAGGACTGAATCACAGCCATTCCACATATCATGCAAACACAGCTCAGCGCGTGCCGACTTTCCCCACTGTCTCACATCACCACATGCACGGTAAGCACCCCAACCAGACAATGAGGATGGACCACAATGAGTGAGGAAATATTAATTGGCTGGTGGCAAGCTGGCAATGCAACGGTGTGGGTTGGCTGTGAGGCACAGCACAATCTGGAGCTGAGTGCGTTTGTGTCTGTATGGACTGACACGACTATCACATGATTCACATGTCAATGAAGCAGCCAGCACCAGGCTTCGCCACTGAGTGAGCATGGGGCCGTCGGGCCGCTGACAGTGACACTGATGTCACACTCACACATCGCAACACACTGCAGCAACCGGATGTGTATCCACATGAACCCCCTGATATAACAATGACTTAAACCATGTGGAACACCCCATAAGGGGTATGAAACAAACTGGGTAATTGCTTATTTTCTTTGTCTCTTTTAATTTTTTTATTTAAGAAAGTTATCTTTGTCATTAATTTATATGTACATTGGGAAGCAATTATTTTAACCCTTTTTGCATTGCATACCCCTCTGGCATTCAAAGGGTTAATATTGCTTTTACATTCTGCATGTTTACCTTTTGATATGAATGAATGCATGTAGCAGGGCTTAAAATGTGAAGTCCTTTGTTACTAGCCAGACCTGAAAAGTTAATCGCCACTGCAAGCCAAAACATACCCACCAGGGCTGAATTTCTACTTGCCAGGGCTGAATTTTCACTCTCCATTGGCTAGTGGAGAGTGGAAATTTTGAGCCCTGCATGTAGCACCGTATAAGTTCTTGCAGATTACTGGCCAAAAGAAAGAATCGGCAGTAACTCTTAGTCAGCTTGTTAGTCAGCTCCGTGCACTGTGAGCAGCCTCAGCAGCGTCATCTAGTCCACCCCTTCTGGCACAAACATGCTCCCTAAGCAGTGTGAGCTTTTTTTTTTTTTTTTTTTTTTTTTTTTATGTGACCAGGCAGGGGTATGTAAGTTCCCTCCAGTCCACCCCTCCTGGCACAGACATGCTCCCTAAGCACTTTGAGCTCTTTATTTTGTTTGTGGCCGGGCCGGGGTATGTGAGTTCCTGGTCAGCTTTGCATGGAGGAGACGTATGAGACACTAGCAGGCATGGACGGGCCCCCTCAACTTGGCCGGGCTCTAGGCATGCGCCTACTGCGCCTTGCCGGTGATCTGGCTCTGCTGATGGGACATGCTGTAAAATTGACAGACTTGGTGGCAGTGCACAAAATAAACGCCTTGGAGCAGCAAATTGCCACCCCTGTCAAAGTGCCACCTGGGTCCATGGACCCACTGGGACCTATGTAAGGGCCGGCCCTGTCTCCAATGCATTGCAAAGTCATATTCTTTAAGATGAACATGTGCAAATTTAGATCAAAACAATTGCATCATTTGTAAAAAACATAACAGTTCTATATTCCATTTGATTTAAATAAAGCTTTTAACCCCTGAATGATGCAGAGGCCTCTAAAGCATCATGAAGCAATGCATTGGAGACATCTCTGGCATTCAGACTGTTAAATGTTCCTTTAAATAATTTTATTTTTACCCTATAGCATTTTTTGCCTTCTTTTGGATCAACAGCAATAAACAAGAAAAGAGTTGAACTTGATGGATGCAAGTCTTTTTTCAACCAAAACTACTATGTAACTATAGTGCATTTTCCTTCTCCAGAATTGTACCTCCTTAGATTTATTTTATAATTATTACTAAAACGGGTGAAACTGCCAGTTCTATTTATAATTATATTTATGTTCTCTGTCACATAGAAGGGGGTCTGACCCCTTTTAAGAATCAAGGCTGCAGGATGCCTGGGACTGAACATCATTACTACTTGATAACAGAGGAAAAAGGAGTAACTAATGAATAACTAGTAAAATAAGGATACATAGGTATCCTTGATTATCTTCCATCTAGTGCTTCCATGTATTAATTGTATTTTATTCCTTAGATTATTAAATAAGGTCCTAAAAGCCTAATTATGGCACTGACAGAACATGTGACATCACATAGGTTAAGCAGCATTCAAATTAGAAGCAATAACGTTTACTTATGGTCCAAAAAGCTAACAGCTAGCTTACACATGAAATAAAAGAAAAAAAAATTCTTTAAATTCCCATTGACTGTGGATTGTGCAGAAGTACAGTTTTAGAATCCACCTGAGACAGCTTTAGTGGAGATAAATACCTTCATTACTTATTGTGTACAGTATAACTCTTCCAATGACAGCTGGTATAGAAAAACATTCCGATCTGAAAGTTTATTCTAGAGGATTCTAAACAGCAACAGTGAGGCTGATGTACTAGGAAAAAAAAAGTGGAGGAATTATGGGACCAACCAAATGCACTGTAGGAAATACATAAAAAATCTAATTTGATTTAAATAGGGTTTTTAAACTTTGAATTTTGGAGAGCAATGTGTTGTAGAACTCTGTATCACTTAGGGGGTTAAAAATCACTAATTAAATCAGTTTAAAGAGATAGTACTGTTTATATATTACTGCAAGCTTGATTCTTCATTGTAGTTTTTATAATAAAATGTGCCTTTCTAAATGCTCATAACGTAGTGGTCTTTGTTTTGTTTTAATTAAAAGTGTCCCCTCCCGCCCCTTTACTATATATCATGATGCCTCCCCTCAGAGCAGAAAGCTGGTCCAGATGGCTCATGTTGAGGGACAATCTTCAGTCAGCATAAGGAAGAACCTGCCCTCCTTCATCAAGGGGCGGAAGGGCTTTCCTCCTCCTGACAAAAAGATTTTCCCTCTTTGCGATGTGTCCATTCAACTAATCAGATTTCAGATCTGAGGGGAGTTAGCATTATGTATGGAAAAGGGGAGGACGGGCAGGGGACACAATGCATTGCGTACCTCTCTGGCACTGAAAGGGTTAACTACACTACTGCCTAACAAATCTAGTTATGTTAACTATTTAAGGCGTGTTTACTAAGAAAACTGAAGAAATTCTGAAAGAAGCTAAATGAACCATGGGGGACTAATGAAAATGACCATTCATTTAAATAGGCCTTTTAACAATCTGAATGCTAAAGAGGTCCCTAACAATTGCTTTGCATTCAGACCAATGTTCCCTCTAAAGCAGGTATGTCAAACATGTGACCCATGGGCTCGCAGTGAGGGACGTCCACGTAAGTTCCCTGCAGTCCAGCATCAAGGATTTACTCCTTTAAAGGGATAGTAATACTTTGTTTTATCTTTATTTTATTTTGTAGGCATTAAAAACATGAAGAACGATATAAGTCTTATCTCTCAAACCTTTATGGTTTAAGAGATATTCACAAGCAAAGTTTCCCCTCCCCTGTTCAGCCATAGCAGAAGGGAGGTGCCCAGGTAGACTGCAGAGAGGGACAATCTTCAATTAAGATAAGGCAAAAAGCTGAAAACTTGTCAAGGGGGGAAGGGCTTTCATTGTTTTCATACAAAGAAGATTGTCCCTTGCTGTTATCTGTCTGGTCTTACAACCAGATTCACATCTGAGAAGAGATGGCTTACACTAGGAAAAAGGGGCGGGAGGGGGAAACTTTGCTTGTGAATATCTCTTAAACCATAAAGGTTTGAGACATAAGACTTATATCATTCTTCATGTTTTTTTAATGCCTACAAAATAAAATAAAGTTAAAACGAAGTATTACTATCCCTTTAAGTGCCAGAGAGATATCCAACACATTGGGGAAGATTCACTAAGGTGTGATAAAAGGTGATAAAGCAGAGATAAATTCTCCAGTTATATCACTTCTCCAATTCCTTTGTTATTCTATGGAGCCAATTCAATAAGAATTCTCTAACTTTGGAGATCTTAGTGCATAACCTCCATAGAATAACATATGAACTGGAGAAGTGATATCACTGGGGGAGTCATCTCTGCTTTAACACCTCTTTATCACGCTTTAGTGCATAACTCCCATTGTGTTGCAATGCGTTGGATATCTCTCTGGCACTCAAAGGGTTAATAAAAGCCCCATTTAGGTCAATGGCATTTTTTTTCTCTCAGTCACTTTAAACCTATTAATTCCAGAGGAGAGGTCCAGTGCTTTGCTTTGCCATGTAAAACCCCACCCATATATATACGCAAATGTAACATAACTTACACTGGCATACTGGTGGGATGTTACATGAGTACTCTATTAGCCATGTGTAAATATATAGTGGATACATTGCATATTATTAATTTATTACTTTTAGATATTTTGGGCTAGATTCTATTGCAGGTGCTAAATGTTAACATCTGTTTTATCAAACATTTTCCTATTGAAGTCTGTGGGGAAACCTGTAGATAAAAGCAATGATAGAATTAGCACCTTAGCCCTTTATGCACTAATTCACTTTTCCTTTATTTTTCCTAAGGTACTTAGTATTAAGGATATATATACTATGGTCAGGGCTTATAATCTGAAGTCCTTTGCTACTAACCAGACCTGAAAAGTTACTTGCCACTGCAAGCCAAAATATACCCACCAGGGCTGAATTTCTACTCGCCAGAGCTAAATTTTCACTCGCCATTGGCTAGTGTCAAGTGGAAATTTTGAGCCCTGTTATGGTAATGTGAGTTTTATTTATTTATTTATTTTTTTACTTTCTGTTAACACTTAGTTTTTTTCTTCTGTACTGGGTTACACTAGTATTTATGGGGCTGGGGGCTTCACTTTGATATTGTCTTCATAAAGATCCCAGTGAGGAAAGAAATGTTGACCTCTTCTAAATAAATAGCAATTGACTGAAACTAGGAAAAGTCTTGAGAATGCTGATTTTACAATCTCTCTTTCTAACATATACAATGCTGGGCGATCTGAATATGTCGTTGTGGGGATTGTTGCCAAGACACAGTGCCTGAAATGACCAAGTTAGAGTCTTGTTGACAATCTCTATTTCACAATATCCAAATTCAGTCTTCCCCCCTCCATTGTGCTCTACAGACAATGAGTTCAGTCCAGGTGCCCCCTAGTGGTTATCCCATTGTCTGGAGGGCTACTGCACAGACTCAGAGATAACCTGCAGAGCTGGTATCCATGGATAGGCCCAAACCTGACACCCTCCATTGTGCTGAACCTGAAGTCCCTGCGCCCAGCATCCTGGAGAAATGGGAGTAAGTCTGGGGGACCTCTGTATTGCAGGCAACAAGGTGTTACACAAGTGGGACAATATACTGTGTACTAGCCGTGGAGAGCAGATTGCAGGTATTCTGACTTTCCACCATTGAATACATCAGGGTTATAACTAAAGAAGTCTCAAAAAGTTTCAGCTGAGTAAAAAATACCTGCAAGATTTATTCACTTTGATGCTTCAGTGAATTTTAGTCTTCATCCAGAGATGGCCTAGGCTATAGAATAAATGGGTTAACACAAGAAGGCTGCACAACCAGTTGCTAACAATGATCTGTGCAGCCCCCTGACACCCAAAGGGACAAAATAAGTTTATTTTCTAGGATAATGTGACATAAATTCCTCACCATGGATCAAGTAACAGCATCAGAGTGTTTAACATGGTTATTAGTTTATCCTCCCAGATCTTTCTGTCTGTCTGGGTCCTAAAATTTCCAATCAGTACCAACACTCTGAGATATTTAATGCTGAGATTGCTTTTGCAAAAATGCTGACCCACTAGGGTGTCTCTTTTGTTGTTTGTCCTATATCACCTACATATAGTGCTCTTTGGGGATATATCATACACATGATGAGGTAAACAACATTAGATGAGCCACATGAGTATTTGCCTTATCTGTGGTACATATGTGTAGACAGGGAGAAGTACCATTTTCTGTTGCATTCTTCATTGACCTCTTTACTACCTGTTGTTTCTGGTTGGGGGCTGTTTATAGGAGAGGAGTGGATGTTTTTAGAATATTATTTTTAATCTTTCATCAATATGTAGTATTGTTTGGAGCTCTTTTAAGATTTTAAGCAGTACATCAAGCTGGGGGTTGTAGGTGACTGCTAATGGCACTCTGTTCTCTTCCTGTGGTTGTTTGTATTCCAGGAGATTTCTTCTGGGTACACTGGTGGGTCTCTGAATTTTGATGTCCGTGACTTTGGCATTATATCAATGACTGATACAATCTTTCCTGAGATTTCTAAGGTTGTTTTTTCTGTCAGAAACCGCAGAACATATACAGTTGTACCTTGAGGCCTGTCTGTAAACAATAGAGTTCTTGTGTGTGTAGGCTTGAAACTGTAATTTCTGACACAATCAGGCCTGTCTGTTGTCTTTCTGCACAGACATGTCTGGACGGAGATGTCTCCCATATTGATTGTAGTATGCAGAAAGTGATGGTTTGTACACCCCTCAAGCACTTGATTAGTTAACCCATACATTCTATAGACTTAGCCATCTCTGGCTAAAGATTAAACTGCACTGGAGCATCAAAATTGTAATAAATATTGTGTGTATTTTCTACTCCACTATATATAGATATACTCTGCCAGTAGAATGTAGATTTTAAAATATTGTGCACAAGTGTTTAAAGTCATGTATTCTGTAATCGGCCTTCCTTCTTATTATTCCTGAAGAAGAGACATAGCTGTCTTGTGAATGAAAGTTATTATATTAAAAAGCTGAGGAGAAAATTTTAAAGGGGAAGTAACAACCCACTTGCATTACTAAAGCCAAAAAATCCTAATGATCCAGCTGAAATTGTTCCTTGCATCAAGATTCAAGAGAGAGCATCCTGGATTATCTTGTCTATGGTGGCAGACATGACAGTTACTAAGAGAACCACAGGACATAAACACTGCCCACTGTAAATGTTAATCTTAACCCTTTAATGACCAGACATGGTATGCTATGCATTGCTTTGCAAGCTTCAGTTTGAAAAACTGTGAACAACTGTTATGACCACATCCTTGGAAATGACATCCAGCACTAATTAATGATATTATTTCTTGAACAAAGGCACAAGTGCAAAATTCATAGGGGCCATTAGGATTTTACAGCCATAGTACGATAAGTGTGTGGTTATAATTACTAGATGATGTTACTTTCCATTTAATCCTTTTGAGTGCCAGATAGGCATCTAATACCTTTCTGGTACTCAAAGGGTTACTGAACATGCTATTAGAGCTTCACAGCAGAGAGAATGAACGAAACCACCAGAACAGCTAATTTTCCTTACTTATATTTAGTGATAAAAATGTTCCGCCAGACTCCACCTATAATGATATTTATCCCCTTAGTGAGTAGTAAACGTCTTTTAAAATGTTGATATATAATATTTCTCTGTATTTACCACTTAAAAAGAGATGTATATCACCATGAAAAAAAAAACAAAAACAGGCTGCCATACCATCCAATCAGGACAGCAGGACACATTTCCTGGATTAATTTAGTGCTGGAGTAAAAGCTACAATTCAAACTATAATCATATGTGTTGTTGGGTTCTCTGGCCTGCAGACACTTTGGCTTTTATTATTGTCTGAATGAATCAAGTAGCAGGAAGAGAAATGCATAAGTTGCTCTTCTCATAATCAGTGATACCTTCATGTATTAATGATAAATCATATTTCTCTGACTTGTATGTGCAAGGCAGGCAAATGCAATAAAAATATGGAGAAAATGCAGCGATTCTCATGATATATACACATATACACATACAGTCTATGTGTACACGTTTGTGTTCAGTGTTATCCTCCATGCTGAACCTTTCAGATTTGGCCATGGCCATTTATGAAATGGCTAATCAGATTAATCCCAATTAATTCTAACCTTTGTGTTATACCTACATCCTATAAGTTTTATTTCTCATTAACTCTTTGGGTGGCTATGTGCTCTCCATATCCTTTACTGAACACATTGGTTACTAGAGAAATCCCCATTTTATTGCAAAGCATTGAACTGAACGTGTATCTAGCATCCAAGGTGTTAAGAGGAGTTTAATACTTAAATAAAATTCCACTCGCAGTCTACATGACAGTCTCTTGGTGTAATGTAAATAACAATATCACAATGTCAGTTAATCAGCATTTTCTATATTTAGCTCCGTTTTATCTATCCACACCATCATATATATTTCAAATGTAGAATATAAATTCCATGTCAAATGATCCAGTATGAGTAAAATATGTGATTAGTCAGCTACAGACCAGTCAGGATCATCCTATTTGGTTAATATTCTGATGGATGAATATACTGAAACAATCTGAGAATCAGAATCAAGGTAAATACTATAGAAATTGAATTGCTGATTGAATGTTTTCAACTGTAAAACACAAAGATCAAAAGAAAAGGTTGCCATGTCAAGTGGAAACCTAAGAGAACAGGTGGCTTCCTGTTAAAATCAAAGCATGATAAGAATCTTAGCAGTATAATATGACATCCAGGGAATTGTACAACCTTTCCACAGTATATGGGATTACTGTTTCTTTTTAGATAGCACTGCAAGAATAGTTTCTTGTACAAGGAGCAGGCCATAAGGCCACGTGGCATGACAACAAATGTATTGGTGCAGTTTAAAGATGTACAGTGGTTCAAAATGTTCTTATTTAACATCTAGATGCAGGGGCATTTTAATTTATGGGCACCCTTGCATTCACTGAAGCCCTCCTGCTTCATGTGTAAAAAACTGCATGTTCTTGGATGCTACTACAAATCCTTCCAGTGCTGCCTAATGCAGTGTTTATTATTGGTTCATCTACCAGATAAACTCATCACAGATACAGACACATATTGGGATATCCATCCCTTGCAATAAAGATAAGCTTTATGCTTTAACATTTACGTTTCTGTACCTATGAACTGCTTCTTCTATGGGCCTCATGTTTCAACGGGCCTAACCTCACAAACAGTCCTAGTTTTACAAGTTGGAACCAATTTGGGGCTAAATTGGAAATAGCTTCAATGTTTGCTTGTTTTTTTGTTGTTTTATTTTT
This sequence comes from Rhinophrynus dorsalis, assembly GCA_037306005.1. Taxonomy (NCBI): domain Eukaryota; kingdom Metazoa; phylum Chordata; class Amphibia; order Anura; family Rhinophrynidae; genus Rhinophrynus; species Rhinophrynus dorsalis. Next base: position 64,897,931 of record CM074721.1, on the reverse strand, counting down.
GTTTTTTTTGTCTTTCTCTGGATCATTAACAAATACAAAAGAGAGAACTGGAGCACAGACAGAGTCATTGAACGGTGTATTTTTACTGTATGATGTAACGAGAATTACTCTGCCACTTGAGGGCCCCATAAAGTATCTATTTTCTTTTTCATTGTATTAGGCTTTCTCTGGATCAACAAGGATGAATTGTCATAGGCTGGACTTGATTGACTTTTTTTCAGCTTCATAAACTGTTACTATGTAAATCTGTGATCATGTGGTCAGGAAGGGGTAAGGCTATTTAAATATGGTGGTTTTCCACCAAATGAATGGGGAGAAAATAGACTACAATGAAATATCCTAAATGTTTCCTAATATCTGGGGAGCTGCACTCAAAATGTTGCCAGGGATCTCAAGCATTCTTAAAATGTCACTGCCTAGAGGGCAAGAGGGGTACTTATGGGGTTATTACAATGATTCCTAAACTGGGGGGATGCTCCTTTGGGGGGGACCAGAGGAACTATGGGGACAGGAACCAAAGCTCTGTTTTACAACCAAAACCTCTGCTTTAACATAGCAGATATCAGTTGTGTCAAAAACTTTGGAACAACTGGTTTGAAAGCTACATAAATCACCTGATTTGTTTATTTATATATATATATATATATATATATTTTTTTTTTTTATAAACCCCTTAAGAACCAGAGGAGTGTGCATTGCATTAGGTACTCAAAGGTTTAAAAACACACATAAATTAACTGATTTGTTTTATGTTTATACCTGTTTTTATTTATTATCATTGTTATTAATTTACCCTAAAAGACCAGAAGTGTGCACAATGCATTTCAAAGAAATGTGGTGCACACCTCTTTTAGAACCAAATTTAAATGTCATATCAGGTTTATTTTATTTAATTTTGGGATAGCGTTTGAAGCTTGCAGTACATATCTCAGTTTTTGATTTTCCTTTGAAAAAATAAAAAGGTCTTGAGGTTCAAGTAAGAGCTACAGAGCTGACCTCACACAAATAAGACACAAGTTTGACTTGAAAAACTCAAAGGTGATGCAATAAGGGTGATAAGAAGCCACAATGGAGAAATAGTGGTGAATTTGTGCCAATGGCATATTGAATATATGTACTGAAATATCTTCTCCATCATATCCCTGTGAATCCACCCCCAACCAGTCAACATTGCCATGGATCTGACTTGAGTGCCTTATGAGTCCTGTGTGTTCTTTTAACTGTGTTTTATTAGAAACGTGATTACTTGAATAGCCAATTGACAATGTGAGTTTACAGTTATAGAACATATACCGATACAGGATATTGAATGCCAGTCTTTTATAATGCATTAGCCAAGCTAAACAATCTGAATACCCAGCCCTTAAGACTCTTAACTTCCATCTGAACCATGCCAAAGCAATGCCCATATAATATAGGTGGATAGCACTGATAATATTCCTAAACTGCCATGGGTCCCAAGCATTCAAGTAAGCTCTGCAAGGTGAGCCAGACAGCAAATAAAGGCATTAAGAAACAAAATTGTGCTTTTCCATTTTTTCGATCCAAAAGCCCCATATATCATCAAACTTTAGCTCGGAGGTCCAATACTCAAAGTATTTTATAGTGTGGATTATTTAAAGTACATACAAGTCCAAGGGCAATGGTAAGGGGTATTAGCTGACAACCACACCATCTCCACCACTTTCCTTGCAAAAATCAGGGCTTCAAAAAAAAAATGTTTAATAAGGTAATGGTTTAGTTCATCTGAGAGGATAGAAAACAATCCCAACTGTGGGAACAAGCAGACTGTCCTATTGAGCACACCTACAATAACACCCAGAAGTCAGTTCCACCTTGCAGTTCGAGAACATACACAAAAAGGAGGCCATCCTTTAGACCATACTTGAGGCACCTATCATACATTCTGTGACCCATGTAGAATAGTTGTAGTGAAAAATAAACTCTATGAATAGTATTGAGATGTATAAGCTTGTGACTAGCATATAGAAAAACCCAAGAAGAGGGAGCCAGAAACAAGAAACAAGCCTGAATTCCAAGAGAGCTCAACTGAGATCTGCCACACTGGGCCTGTAATGCATACCTAGACCACAGATATGAATAAAACATGGTATTAGGGGTACCAAAGTGTAAGTGAAGCTATTCAAAGGATTTAATGTTTGTCAATACCATAACACAGCCATAAATGGCCAAAATCAAATTGTTTGAGCTAGCTCATACTTGTGTTATCCCACAGTGCCGTAGACAGATCTAGGTAAGCATATCTCAATGATGTCTGCAATGTCCTCCAGGCCTGAAAGACCACCCGACCTGTAGATTATATAGTCATAAGTGTTTCATTTCCAAAGATCAACAGATCAGATTGGAAATGTCTATGAAGAAGAGCTCTATCAAGGCGGACAAATAAGTGTGTTGTGTCAGGTCCAACCAAGCCAGAGCATACTGACTCTGGGCAGCTAAACAATATTTATAAAAATAAGGAAGCAACACTCCCCCATCCCCTACTGGTCTTTTAAGCATCTCTTGTCTGACTCTCACCTTCCTCTTCTCCCCATAGAAGACAATTGGTAATGTTGTTAAGTTCTGTAAAATGATTTATGAAGATAATAAAAGGAGAATTCAGGGAGACATAAAGAGACAGGTAGAAATATCATCTTGAGCAAATTCACTCTTTTGATTATGTTAAGAGGTAACCTCTATCAGATATACATGTTTTCCTTGTATAGGTTAATTGAATGAATTAAATTGTCTCTCCAGAAGAAAGAGGGGAGCCTCAAGATCATAATACCACAATATTTTAAAGAATTTGTAATCGTCATAAGGCTGTCTTGTAGTAGGTCTGAACCACGCTCATGATCCAACAGAAAAAGAGAGGACTTTGACCAGTTTATATTCAGACCACAGAATGTACCAAATATGTTTACTAAGGTCAGAGGTCTGCTGATAGAGAGCTCAGTATCATCCTGACACATGAATTGGGAGCTCTATACAGATGCCTCACCCATAGGATGAAGGAGGAAAACAACACATATATAGTTACTTCACAGAGTCAAAAGAACTGGCCACATTCAGCAAGACCACTACACTGTCCTGAGTTATAATGAGACAACTGTAGATTTGTGAATAAACATCTCAAACTGTGTACTGTTGTTTTGCCAGACATAAAGCCAGTCTAGTGTGGGTGTATAATTTTGGTAATAGAATCGGTAATCCTGGGCATAAATATTAAGCAAGGAGATTGGTGTAGAGCTATGAGCTTGGTAGAGATGTTCACTGTCTCTCATTAGTGGAGACAAAATACAAACTTATAAACAGGTGGTATTTAATGCCTACGAGGATGGTAAAGATGTCTCCTATTAGCTCATCGATATGTTGGTGATGTAAGGTGGCTGAAGGTAATTACCAACATATGTGGTGGCACTGTAGCAAAGTGAGAGTGCTTTGGGATATGGTTCTAAAATGTATTGATAGTTTGGGGAATATTAAATTAAAAAACAAATGGATAACATCCTGTTGCATTTAAATTGAACAAACACATCGATTGAACAAAGGAAGCTCATCACCCATTGTCTGATAGTCGCAAATATAATAATTTCTAGGAATTGGAAAACCGAAGGGGATTTTCTGTGAAGCCATCTAAAAAAACAATTGTAATTCAAGATGGAAGAGGGTCTAGAGAAAATCAATAAAATATATTATAAGAATCTGAGGAATTGGGAACATTGGTATGAGAGATTAAGGGCTCCATCCAAATGTTGGAGTTAAAGGGATAGTAATGTTTCATAATAAAAGCAGCTTTAATTAATCATCATTGTATTTGGAATTTGGAGAGTATTATTTTAATTCTGTCAGTGTTGTAGTTCAAGAGTAATTCAATGATAAAGTATTTTCCTCCAGCTCCTTTTACTGATGTAACACTGCTCAGCCAGATCAGAAGGGAGGTGCCGAGGTAGACTGCAGAGAGGGACAATCTTCAATTAAGATAAGGGAAAAACCTGAAAAACTTGTCAAGGAGGGCAGGGTTTTCATTGTTCTCATAGAAAGAAGATTGTCCCCTTCTGTTATCTGTCTGGTCTTACAACCAAATTCCACATCTGATAGGAGATGGCTTACACTAGGTAAAAGGGGCAGGAGGGGAAACTTTGCTTGTGAATATCTCTCAAACCATAAAGGTTTGAGAGATAAGACTTATATCGTTCTTCATGTTTTTTTAATGCCTACAAAATAAAATAAAGATAAAATAAAGTATTACTATCCCTTTAAAACCAACATGAAGAAAAAAACTGCCTTCGCTAGTTAACCAAGACCGGGTAACGTGAGATTCAAATCTTCCTTACCCAGAAAGGCCAACAAGCAATGACCAACAAAATACACGTTCACCTTAAACCTGCGTCACATAGAAAATCTTACCTAAAAACACACAATAAAAATGTTACCTAGCACCACAGCCAATCACAGCACCCCAAAGTATCAAGTTCAGTCAGAAAACCCAAAATAACAGATGTACCTTTTGGATATTTGTTTCATGATGTAGATTTAAGGGACATTTTATTCTGCACAATTTTCTCCTTCCCACTGTGTAACCTAATAATACCTATATCTTCATGTATTGTTCCTTTCATGGAGTCCTTGAGTAAATGTTGCAATTTAACTCCTGTTTTAACTCCTGTTTTGTTGCAACTTAACTCCTGTTTTAGGGCTCGATGCAAATGTTGGAGTTAAAAACCAATGTGAAGAAAAACACTGCCTTCGCGATTTAACCAAGACCGGGTAATGGGAGATTCAAATCTTCCTTACTCAGAAAGGTTAACTCACAACAGCCTATAAAACACACGAAAACTACAAAACTGGAGTTGCGTAAAATCTGACCTCATCGTCGCCTCAAAACACACGAAAAAAACTAGAGAAACATCCCAATAAAAGAAACAAGTGAAATATCCAATGTTACCTAGTGCCCCAACCAATCATAGCACCCCAAAGTATCAAGTTCAGTCAAATAAACTATATATAGACCCAAAATAACCAATGCACCTTTGTCTGTGTATCTTGTTCATTAGAGCTAGAGCACAGGACCCAGAAGCGAAGGCTAGTGTAAAGCGACAGGTAGTTGAGGTGCATCACACTCAGGTAGAAGGAGTTGGAGGGATTGCAGCACACCTTGACACACATAATACGCTTGAGTGAGTGCCTATGTGTGAGTGGGTGAGTGAAATGGAGAGAAGGACAGGAGAGAGGGATGGGGAGTGTAGGAGGAGAGGAGGAAGAGGAGCAGGTAGGCATCCCTGGTCAGGGTAGGGGAGGGAGAGGGAGAGCCCTGGGGAGGAGGTGGAGCCAAAGTAGAAGAGTGTAACGGTTTTTAAGACACTCAGACAGCAGGTTTGAATAAAACACAGTTTTATTTAAAAAAAAATAAAGAATAAAGATCGCCCTCAATAGGCAACACAGTACATAGCGTTAGGCTTTCACAGGACCAGTATACAGAAGTACAGATAATACATATACTGTCACAGGACAGGCTCAGAATAGTGACTGGCAATCAATAGTTAAATACAAGGAAACGTCAGTCTCTGTTGTGGTGTTTGGCATGCCCAAGGTGAATAAGAGGCAGCAATAGGTGCTAGATTACGCAACACCTTAAGTCCATAAGTGTAGAGAGCTGCTTTGGGCAGTACAGAGACTGAGGCAGAGCGCTGCAGAGTAGTTAGCAGATAGCCCCCACGGGCGTATAACAGAGACAACTTGTAATGCAGGAGCGTGAGCCAATAGCCCCCACGGGCGTATAACGGAGACAACTGGAACTGCAAGAGCGTGAGCCAATAGCCCCCACGGGTGTATAACGGAGACCAACCGTACAGTGTTAGCTTGAACCAATAGCCCCCACGGGTGTATAACGGAGACGACTTGCACTGCAAGAGCGTGAGCCAATAGCCCTACGGGCGTAACAACGGACACTGGGTACAACAAGAGCTTGAGCAGATAGCCCCCATGGGCAGTAATGGAGAGTAACTCTGAAGGAGCTAGAGCCAATAGCGCCTCCCACGGGCGCGTTAACGGAGACCGACTACTCTGCTAGGTTGACAATATGAGCCGCCGTCTAACCAAGGCCCACAACGCGGCCGGCTCAGCAGGAGCAGCGGATAACTGCAACGGCTCTGCAAGAGTTAACAACAGCACCAGGATAGAATATGTAGCACTGCATGTACAATCGGATGCTCAGCGTGTGAAGGAATCGCTCTGCAAGTGCCAAGGAAGACTCAGCTTTGGTAGCACAGCTCTGCAAGTGTAATGGGAGACTCAGCTCTGGAGACATGGCTCAGCAGGAGTTAATGGTTGCAGTCTCGATCAGCTCTGTCACAAACACAGCAGGAATCAGAATGTCGCCAGAGCAACAATAGCAGCTGGAAGCAGGAACGGTAGCAGAGACTGTAGCAAGCCGGTTCAGGTCACGGAGCAGGAAGTCAGCCAGACCGGGTCAGGTCACGGAGTAGATACTCAGACAAGCCAGATCAGCAACGAGCAGGAACGTCAGCCAGGCCGGGTCAGATCACGGAGCAGGAACACAGGAGCGTAGTCAGAACAGGCCAAATCAGTACACAGGAAATCAGGACACAAGAACACAGCAACACTGGCTCTGGAGCACCACGAAAGGGCACCTAACAGGTGCCACTGGTCAGATATAAAAAGGTCACCGGGGCAGGCCAACAGGCTCAACCAATAGGGGAGCAGCACAAGCGAGAGTGACAGAGGGAGATCACAGGAACCGTGATAAAGAGGCACACAGAGTGCAGGGCAAGAGCTGGCAGTGGGATAAGGGGTACGGCATGGGGAACACCACACGTAGCCAGGACCATAGCAGGTAGGGCCTGAGAGAGAAAGATCTCAAAGAAATTCTGGAGGTGAGGAGGAGGACAGGGCGAGAGACCCCAAGTTCTGAGGAGGAGAACCTCGTCCTGGTTGAGGCAGTTATCGCCAGGGAGAGGCTCCTGTTCCCCAAGGGGAAGGTCATCGGCATGGGGACCAAGCGAAAGCTGCATGGAAGTAGGTCCTGGTTGCAGTGAATGCTGTTTCCAGCTGCAGTCAGTCGCTGGAATCTATTAAAAAAAGGTGGACTTACTGTAAGGTCAAGGTGAAGAGGAAAATGGGAGAGGAGACCTTGCATGCTGCCGGCACAGGGGGTGGTCTGCCACTGCGTGTGGAGTACAGCGAGTGGGAGGAGGCTGTGTGCAGGTCAATATCTACAATATCGGTGCAGGGGATCCCTGGATGGAGTTACACTGGGGATGAAAGAAGCCACTAATCCACCAGAAAGTGCATCAAGGCCTACACACACATCACACAAATCTTGACACCTACCAGCAGAGGCCAACACAGTGACACCTGAACACATGGACAGCATTCCACACCACAATTCAGCAACATAGCTTGGATGAACGTCAAACAAGGACAGAATACCTGACAAACCCAGCCTGATTGGTGATGGTCAAGTCCCTGTTGAACCCCTTCATGGTGTCTACAACAACATCATGTAAAGCACAAAAACAATGCACACCGTCATGTGTCAGTCAAAGATGTAACTGTTATGTGTATCACAATGTCATATATAGAGTGACAAAGAGGTCAGCAGACAACCCCTTGAGTGCCACAGGGATAAGTAATGCATTGTTCAACAATACATTGGCTAGTCCCCTGGCACCCAAAGGGTTACCAGAGAATAGCAAGGAGGGGAATTGGTGTGTTTCCTATTGTATTGTTACTGCATGTCAGGGCTAGGCATTGTACACGTAGGTAGTTAGTCCAAGTGAAATAGACAAGGTTCAGCTTTCTGCATCATATGTAGCCTGCAGAGTGTGGATGGCCAGGGGGCATTCACCACCATCACCACTCAGCAGGACATATGTGATTCACAAGGCTCAATCATGATGGGGGGGACATTCACTAGGGTTTCAGAAAGAGGTGACAATGTGTACATGACAACTGCAGTGTCATCACACCTGCAATCCCTGTGTTATTCTGTGTAGCCAATGCACTGAGATCTAAACAACTCGTGACATACCAGTGCTTAGGCTCCATAGGATAACATAGGAAAAGGTAGAAGTAACCTCCAATGGTACAGTATAACCATGCACATGTTTGCTTTGTGTTAGCATTTTAGCTGTCCTGGGGTGTGTTCATGTGTCTTCCAGCTGATTGGGTTGTTGGGTTCCACAGATCATGTTGGTTTTTGTGCTTGGTGTGTCTGTTACTGTTGCTGACAACATTGGTTGGACTCTGTAGTCATTGGTCATCACTGGTGCATTGCTGTGTTTAGAGGTCTTAGTGTGTTTGCTGTTGAGGCCTAGGTGTAGGACATGCAGTGGGTTTATGTCACTCAAGGTGTGATGGTTCAGTTCTGCTCACCACATTTATCCTGATGAATGGGGATAGCAACGAGGTATATGCCTTGCCATCCTCACTGTTCAGAGTACACATGATGACCAAATCTACACCACTGTAGGTTAGTATAATCAATGTATGGGATCATGTAAAGCTCAGCAATGTGTGTCAGGATGGTAACCAATGCATTGCAAAGCAATGCAATGGATACCATCCTGCAACTCAGTGGTTCACATGTCAATGTAATAGTCTTGCAGAACTCCTGTCATAGCTCACATCACTAATTACATCATGTAATTTTCCCACACAACATACCAGTCAGCAAGAGCGGCGGAGTCAGGGGAAACCTCCTCTGAAGAGGCTACCACCTCCAGGATGCTGCCACCACCACAGCAGCAGCAGCAACAGTGGGCACACCGTGGCTCCCAGGGTCTACTGCAACAGCAGCCACAGCAGCAGTGGGAGCACTGTGGCCTCCAGGGTCCACCACCTGAGCAGCGGCAGCAGCAGTGGCCCCAGCATGGCCTCCAGCAGCAGCCACAGCAGCAGTGGGAGCACTGTGGCCCCCAGGGACCACCTGAGCAGCGGCAGCAGCTGTGGTCCCAGCATGGCCCCCAGCAGCAACCACAGCAGCAGTGGCCCCAGCATGGCCCCCAGGGTCCACAGCAGAAGCAGCAGCCACAGCCTGATCCTGCCCTCCAGGTTCCTCCTCCACCGCAGCCTATGGCATGGCACAGGATGCCACAGACTGTCCAAATGCAAGGTCAGGCGAAATACAGCATGTGGGCCAGGCCTCAGCCACCCACATGGAGGCATCAGAGTTGTGGCCCCTGGACTATCATCACATCAGACTAATCAGGGACCCAGAACGTCCCCAGGTTAGGAATGTCTTCACCCCGCCACCACCACCCACACTACAAATGTACACTGGGGAATCCCATGGAAGTGAAGGGGATATCCTAGAACTGGAACTGTCCCCACAGTCCCTCCAGACTGGCCCTCCCCACCATGATACCGATCAACCTTCTCCACCCCTGTCATCCAGATCTCCAGTGTCTGAGGGGGAGCAAATTACCCCACAGCTTGCATCCTCACCACCGGTCTCTACCCCATCATTGACACACACTCCTGCTAACACAATTATCTTGGATCAGGAGTGTGTGTGTCACTTCAGAGGACGCAACTCCGGGTGGCCAGGAGGTGTGTGCGGTCCCTCAACAGGCTGGAGCAGCATATTGCACACTTCCTGGACAGCATGAGGGCAATGGAGGCCCAGCAGTTAACCCTCACCAACCTCCTGGTCACTTACACCAACCGAATGTCAGCTTCGATGGACCAGGTGGTTGTTGAGATGAGGGAATGCAACAGGCAGGAGACCATTCACCAGGCCCAGGCCTCCAGTTCTAGTGCCACTACCCCTGCCAGCACTTAACCACTGCCACCCACAGCCTCCAGACCCATTAGGGCCTCACAGCATCGAGTGCAGGAGGCCACCCCTGCAACCCCGCCAAAGATCCCCCAAGAAAAAAAAAATAAATGTGCAGTTGTTTCTTTGACACATGTCCATGTCTGTATGGTTTTTATCAGACCCGGTTAGTGGCAGAGTTGTCTCCAATGTATTGCATATCTATGCAGTGAACACAACTCATGCACATCGAATATGGGTGTAAGGTAGTGAGTTGTCTCCAATGCATTGCGCAGCTATGCAGTGAACACAACTCATGCACGATGAATAGCATCATAAGCTTTTACAGCAGGGGTGAACACACACATCACATAAAGACATGTTTGTACAAGTTCAACTCACAGACATATCAAAGCCAAACAACATTAGGGTGTTATTCCATGATGTGACTTGAAATTGAACAACATAAACACATTAGATAAATCAACAATATTATCACAATTAAGGGGATGGTAATGCTTAGAATGTTTAAAGACATATGTAGTAGGGTTCATCTCCCTGAGCAAAACAAGGTAACTCTCACTGCTGAAAGGGGTTTCATCCACAAATTATTGCAGCTCAAACTTGAATTTGAAAGATGCAATATCACAGTGGCCTGAAATTGTGTAGTGGCGCTGTTGCTTCACCATCCTATGGAGATTCATGGTGCAGGGACCAGAGCTGTCCATAGGATGGTGTAGTAACAGCGCAATTTGACACTTTCAGGCCACTGTGATATTTGCTCTATGAATGTAAACTTTGAGCTGGAACAACTTTGTAATCAAACACCTTTCAGCAGTGGGAATTCATTTTACTCAGGGGGATAAACCCTACTACATAGATTTTCAAACACTGAAAGTATTACTCTCCGTTTCAAACCCTGATGAGGGAAAGGTAATCAATGACACAAGATAGTCATATATGATCATATGTTTTATTGACATCAAAACTAACAGATGATCCTTATGAGCGTGGAGTCAGCATGTCACCGGAACAAACCTCTGGACCATGAGGGATCATGCCATGGATGCTTGCAGAGAGTGAAAACGAGATCTGAAGGAGCACTATGAACACAACAGTCATGCTATAACTGTACCATCATCATGCCCTTGAGTGTCAGAGGTGTACACAACACATTGCTCAGCAATGCTTGGGAGACCTTACTGGCATTCCACAGGTACAGCTTTGTTATTGACATGGAGTGAACAATCCATTGCTTGTCAAGGTATTGTCTGTCCAGGCATCATGACCATATGGGTTTTGTATCAAGGGGATGGCAAGCAGACATATGTATATGTGAGTGGGCGCACACATCATAGTGTAAACCAAGACCCCTGAAATATGGGAGCTATTTCATGGATCTCTATCTACATACTGATGAGGTGTGTGTGCTCAGGGTCCACGTCACACACATACATATGTCTGCTTGCCATCTCCTTGATGAACACCTCATATGGTCATGATGCCTGGACAACACATTGGGAAGCAATGGAGTGGAATATTCATTGTGCTACACACACACAAACAAGTCAGCATGGCATGCCTTGCAACATGACTCATGGAGCGCTACTGCCATACCTTAGCCAACACCACACACAACCACCATCCCCATTCAGCTCCATTAGGCATTGCTCACATGCTAAATAAGTCTAATCCATTATCCCCTGAACCAATCGAGTGCCAGAGGGGTACACAACTGATTGCCTTGCAATGTTTTGTGTGCCCCTATGGCACTCAAGGGGTTAACACATGGTATTCCTGAGTAGCATCCATTGCATGTCATTGCATTGGGTATCCCTCTGTGACCTAAAGGGTTCTACATGTGTCATGGCTATGTTCAACTTGGTAGATGTAGTTTTACATCCATACAAGTCAGTATGTGAAGTACATGAACAATAGTGTTTACCTTTGATCCCAGGATGAAGGATGATGCCCTTGACATGCTAGGACTGTGTTGTTGTGTCATCCTGTGGAGTGGAACAGATAATTATTTTTGGTTTGTGTGTGTTTGCATGCATTCCACAAGCACAGCCATGATCACACATGCATGGTACTCACAGGTGACGTAGTCCCTGATGAGCCTGGTTCGCATCTCTGTCCCACCCAACATATCCTCCCCTCCATCAATGGGAACAGGGACCTCCATAAGCTGGTGTGGCTGAACATCCTTCATGAGACGTGTGTCCACAGCAATCTTGTGTAACAAGGCACATGCCTGGATTATATCCAATACTTTAGCAGGTGAATATTGCAGAGCGCTGGATTCTTTTACAGGTGCTAATTGCATCACTGCTTTTATCTCCAAGTTTCACCATAGACTTCAATAGGAAAATGTTTGATAAAAGGGGTGTTTACATTTAGCACCTGCAATACAATCTAGCCCCTGATATGTATTGATGGATGAAGCTAAAGACTGAAGCATTACTAACAAAGATCACAACTGAATACACAACAAAGCACTGGCTCTGAGACATTTTGCTTATCATTTGCTTAACATTTTGCTTGTCATTTCAACCACTTGGATGCTTTGGAAGGTTATCACTTTTTCATTACAGCTGACTAATTAGGGTCTTGGACATTGTGTTTGATCTACCTGTTCGTAGTCGGGATATCCTGAAAAACTGAACTGTTGGTATGCCCCAAGGACCAGCTGAGTTGAAAATCACTGGGCTAGGGTATAATTATGGTTAAAATAGAAATCTAATAGAAATTAAATTGTACTTTTTAGAATAAATTAATCTTTAAACTCCCACAATGTGCTTTCTGCTATATGTTCCTCTGTCTGCCATTACAAAACTGTGTTCTTTGGAACCTTTTATACTTTCTCTGGGACCCTGATTTTCCACAGAATACACTTTGAAAACCACTGTTCTATAGTATACGGAAGAAAGAAAGCACTAGTTCCTGAGACATAAATGTGTTACTGAAGTGCAGTGCTTATCAATAATACCTTATGAGATGGTAATTTGCTTAAGACGTAACATTATAATGCGAAACCTGAGCTTCCAGAAATAAAGAATCTGGAGGATAAGTCACAAAGAGACAGTAAACTCAACCTTTAAAGGGATAGTAATATTTCGTTTTAACTTTATTTTATTTTGTAGGCATTAAAAAAACATGAAGAATGATATGTCTTATCTCTCAAACCTTTATGGTTTAAGAGATATTCACAAGCAAAGTTTCCCCCTCCCGCCCCTTTTTCCTAGTGTAAGCCATCTCTTCTCAGATGTGAATCTGGTTGTAAGACCAGACAGATAACAGCAGGGGACAATCTTCTTTGTATGAAAACAATGAAAGCCCTTCCCCCCTTGACAAGTTTTTCAGGTTTTTCCCTTATCTTAATTGAAGATTGTCCCTCTCTGCAGTCTACCTGGGCACCTCCCTTCTGATCTGGCTGAACGGAGGGGTGGATACATTGCTTGTGAATATCTCTTAAACCATAAGGGTTTGAGAGATAAGACTTATATCGTTCTTCATGTTTTTTTAATGCCTACAAAATAAAATAAAGATAAAATGAAGTATTACTATCCCTTTAAAGTGATAGTAATGTTTCACAAAAACAGCAGCCCCAATTAATCTTCATAGTATTTGAGCCATAGAGATTGTTATTTCATTACTGTGAGTGTTGTAGTTCAAGAGTAATTGAATGATAACATTTCCCCCTCTGGCCCCTTTTACCTAGTATAAGCCCCCACTCCTCAGATGTGGAATCTACTCCATAGACCAGACAGCTCACATCAAGGGTCAATATTCTTACTGTGAGAACAATGAAAGCCCTGCCCCCTTGCGAGTTTTTTTCAGCTTTTTCCTTTTCTTAATTGAAGATTGTCCCTCTCTGCAATCTACTTGGACACTCCCTGCTGCTCTAAGCTGAGCAGTGTTACATCAGTAGAAGGGATGGGAGGGGGATATATCATTCAATTACTCTTGAATTACAACTCTGACAGTATTGAAGTGACACTCTCTATGGTCCAAATACTATGAAGATTAATTAGAGCTGCTTTTATTATGAAACATTACTATACCTTTAAATCATGCATAGCAAGTATTTTGCCCATTTGCTTTTTGCAGTCAGAAGAAGGGGAATATGGATTTTAGTAAAATGCAGATAATGCAGAAAAGGAGACCACGAATAATGTTTAAATCTTAGCTCCAGTCTACCATGCCCAACCTGGGAATACACACAGCCCTGACCGTTTGCATTTTGCCAGCCATGGAAAGAAGAGCAAGGTAATTAAGATAATTGGATGTGATGGATTCCCGCCCATCAGTTAGGTAGCATTAACAAAACAACCCTATCCCATTACTACTCTTATGATCAGAACAAAAACATAAAAAGCAACTAAAGCAGAAATGTGTATGTGAGCAAAGTCAAGCAGGGCAAAATAAGAACGCAGTCTGTTCAGTGTGTGAAAACTGAGCATTGTTCCAGGGTCAGTGGGGGAACTCAGCATTGTGTTAAGATGGGTGTATTTTGTCACATTACTGTAAGTGTAAATGCTTAGTACACAACATTCTATGAAGGTATTTGCACATAAAATCAATAATATATAACTTTACTAGAAGCTGAGTTCTGAGTTGTAGCAGGAGGAAAATGTGTTTAGCTATTATTTAAAGGGCACAAATCCTGTTTTCCTAGCAAATAGCTAGAAGCTGCACTGAGCAGCCCCAAAATTACTTTTGTCAGCCATTTGAACCTCATAAAACAGACAACTCACTCATGCTGGCATCTAGCTTTAACACAGCTCAGAAATGTGGTTCTGTCAGCCACAAAATGTTCCAGTTAGCGCAGTCTTCATAGAACCATAGTGTCAGGTTCTTCTGTTGGGCTTGCTATGTAGCTCCAGCATCATCAGCAGGTCTACTCCTGTTGCACTGTGCACTGTCCTGTTCCCCATTTGTACAGAATACTACAGTGAACCATGTCACTGAAGAGCTGCAGGGATCGAGGTGTGAAGAACAGCTGGTGGCCTTCAAAAGTTGACTGCTGCCTTACTCTATTATTAATGCAGCACAAAATTAAATGGAATAATTTATTTGCTTTGGCTTCAAAAAGTTATTCCACAAAATGTTGAATAAAAGAATGCACTTCACCCAACAGTCTGTGTGATTTTTAACCCCTTTGATATTAGACAGTTTTAATGCAGTGCACAGTGCAGACATGCTTTAGAAATAGAGGGTCTGTGTATCAAGAGGGGGGAAAACAGGGTCATATACACACAAAAAAGAGAAACTGCTATGTTACAATGTTACAAAACCATAAAGGACAAGTACACAATCTCCATTGATTTAACTGCTGCTTTTAACCCTTCGAGAGCCAGAAGGGTATGCAACGTATTGCTCCTGGATGCTAGAGAGGTCTTCAATGCAGCAAATTCAAGGGGATTAAAACCTCATCAATTGTAATTTGTATTTTTCACCTAGGAAGCAGTAGGCTTGATCCAGAATAACATCACTTCCCCTTAGCACATAAACCTTACTGTGTCCTTTATAACTCCTCGGATGCTTAGGACCTCTCCAGTGCATCAAATGCAAAGCAGAGGGGAATATGCCTCCAGAAGGAGAAAAGAGAGAAACTTCTATATGCTCGAAGAAATTGGAGCAAATAAAAATGCCCCATTTTTCCCATGGGCAAAAAGAGCCTTTTAGCCTTTTGAGTGCTAGCAAAGTAATGCTCAGTAAGTCTCAGTTTAAATCAAAGGACATATATTTTTTTTTTATTTTTCCTTTTGGTGCAATTGGTTTGCTCCTAAATAGCCCCCTTTCCCCTAAGAACATTAGCTTTACTGAATACCTTTCAGCCTCTTTGGTGCTAAATATGCATTGCAAAGACTTGAGGGGTTAAAAGAAGATGGGATCGTAGATCTGAAAGGACCGTGCAAGGGAGAAAGGAGCTAGTGAAATACGGCAGTTATGCAAGTTCAAAACCACATTTAACCCTCTGGCACCCAAATTATTTAAATCAATGTGTTTATTTATTTTTTTGATATCTATAGTGCAAACTCAATGTGTTTTTTAAAGTGTAACTTTCAGATAACAGCCAGTCACCGTGCATTCACTAAATGCATGGTGACTAGCTTGAAAATATGTCTTACCAAAAAAAAAAAAAATACTTGCGTCTAAAGTAATCTGTCCTGTTTTGGGACTGACAGGCAGGTTACTGTAATCTGTGAGCCTGCGCCGTCAGTCACTTCCAATGACCATATGGTGCAAAGCAGTCTACTCTATGGAGACCGGGACTCATGGTGCATGCGCACAGACAAGATATGTGAGATCTAGCCTCAGTTCCAGTCTCCAAAAGGGATGGATTCCTTTAGACACAAGTATTTTTTATGGTAAGACATACATTTTCAAGCTAGTCGCCATGCATTTAATGAATGCATGGCGACTAGCTATTATCTGAAAGTTCTGCTTTAACTTGTACCTTCTAATACATTATAAAGAAATCAGGGGCATAAGCACAGGGGGCACAGAGGGTGCAGTTTTTACTCCCACGGGATAGTATTTTAGTCAGGGGCTCAAAATTTGTTTGGTACTTCAGTTATTAATTATGCTACTGATCTATCTACCTATCTATCTACTAATGTAAAAGCCTGTGTACACAGGCTTAGGCCCGGGTGATGTTAACCCTTTGAGTGCCAGAGGGGTACACAATGCATTGCTTTGCAATGCATCGCGTACCCCACTGGCACTCAAAGGGTTAAGAGGCCTGTCCTGCTCTGTGTACTGCCGCCGCATTACTTGTACCGCACACGATGCAGTCATGTGCTGTACAGACTGTCCGAATGCACAGAACGCACACAGGGAGCTTAGCATTCTAGCACTTTATATTAAGAGATATGAAACTAATATCACTCCATAGTCAGCAATTTCAGATTTTTTAAAGTTAAAAAATTATGCTTGCTATCACAGTAAAAATGCTACTATTTTTGATCACATACAGTTGAATCCAGACCGTAGCCTGATTGTAGCTGACCAGAGTGCTGAAACAGCCATCTGGCTCTCAAAGGAATTTTCTCTCTGTCTCTGTCTCTTTCTCCCTCCCTTTTTCCCCCCTCTGTCTCTCTTTCTCTTACAAGAACAGATCGCATATTGACAGATAAGCATTCGAGTGCTTGACAACATTACTTATATTTCAGAAACGAGAATACATTTATTTTAGTCAGTAATATATATTTTTATGTGTATTTGGAAGATGTTGCTACACATTTTATCTGCACTTGCAAACTAAAACATTAGTCTTGATTGAATGTCAAATAATCAACAGACTGAGATGCATCTACTGGAAACCCCTGTGGAACTTGGTATGATACACACACACTCACATATCTCACACTCAGTCACTCATACACACACACACTCACTCACATATCTCACACTCTCTCACTCATACACACAGACTCACTCGCTCATACACACTCACACTCATTCACACATATACACACACAAATCACTCACTCGCTCATATATACACACACACTCACTCGCTCATACACACTCACTCACATATCCATACCTGGGAACTTCTTACTTGGGGCTGCCCAGAGGACAGCCCTCTAGTGCCGATGAGGGTAGAGAAATGACACAATTTGTGTCATGAAAAAGGGGTGGGGCTTAATAGCGAGGAGGAGTGGGATTACTACACATAAAAAACATATAGAATGCACTAGGGAAGGGGTAGAAGAGGGCACGGAGTGGGAGTAACAGGGCGGGATTGAGCACAAGTGGCCAGGGTCCCCCACATCCAGAGAATCTGACTCTGCCCCAGAGACCCGGTAATTCATTGTCAAACCCAGAGTCTACCCGGGCAAAACCGGAGAGTTCCCAGGTATGCACAGATCTCACACTGACACACTCACTTGCTCATACACACACACACGCATAATTAGTAAGGCTAGAAAGCCCAATTTGAAAGCTGATGAGGAGTTTAAATATGCTTGTAGAAGAGAACTGTTTTATATCACCTACAATTTCTGTACTGTTGGAAACATGCAAATCAATATTTTATATATATATATATATATATATATATATATATATATATATATATTCTTCGACTATAGTTATATAGCAAGCATTATTGTACACTTTTTGATGTTTCTCTGTGATCTGTATGAAGCAGGACGTGAGATTTCACAATGAAAGACTATAGCAGAATTTGCACCTATATGGATTGTACACTGTGCGCTTCTACTGATGACATTGTATTCTGTATTCTGACACTAGAGCATGCTGCGGAGAACAATGGTGGCAGATTAGACACAAACACACAGACTGATAAATTAGAAGAATTGGAGCGGTTCTGTAGCAAATGATATGTACCATGTGATAGAAATAAAAATGCCTCAACTTCCTAATTATTTAAATGAGATATTTAACCCTTTGAATGCAAAGCAATACATTGGAAACCATTCTTGTAATCAGCGTGCTAAAAGTCTGTTTAAATCAATCAACATACTTATTTAATTTGTTTTAATGGGATTTTGTTTCTGCAGATTTAGCAAACTGTAAATGTAAATGAAGAAAAACAGCAATGGACATTGGATAGCGTTTTCTTATATACATAGAGTTAAGATGATCAAAATTGTGTGTGTGAGAAAGGTGTCCAACTCACTGCTTTGCAATGCATTAAACACTCATCTGGCACTCAAAGGGTTAACACAACAGGCATAATATATTCCAAAGACAAAGTACATCCTTTTGCATGGTTACAGTGATAATATAATTTAATTTCTAGGCCACCATGCACAAATGAAAAGTTCTACAGTGTACCCAACTGCTCCATAGGGGACAAAAACACCTCCAAAATGCTTGTTCATTGAAATGGGGCTTTTACCTCCAAATCCTAGAAATGTTTTGACTGCATTACAAAGCAATGAATTGCTACGGCTTCAGTATGTCCTTTTAAGTCAGTGACAATAATTATTTGTCTCCTACAGTGCAGCTGGTTTGCCCCAGAATTGCTCCAGGGGGTGGGGATTTACTAAGCGGTGATAAAGAGGTGATAAAGTGGTGCTAAAGTGGTGATGACTTCTCCAGTTTGTTACTTCTCCAACTCCTATGTTATTCTATGGAGCCTATGCACTAAGATATCTTCAACTCTGGAGATCTTAGTGAACAGGCTCCATAGAATAACATAGGAACTGGAGAAGTCTTCAGCACTTTAGCACCTCTTTATCACCGCTTAGTGAATCTCCTACAATTTCTTCTTAGTACATCTGCCTCACTTTTGGGGGAGATTTATAAAACTGGAGTTAGAAAGAAAGTGTATGTAAAACAGTTTCAAATTGACATAAGGATATGTATAAATGTGTAGCGACTTATTCACAAAGTGCTAACTCAGGTCACTCAAATGTTTTGAAAAATGCAGTAGTAATGGTCTTGTCCAAATCAGCTAACTGTTCCAAAAATAAAGGCAGATTTAGTGATTAAATCTTAGCACCAGGTATAACCTGTTCTCTTTTGTTTTGTTTTAACAGCTTTATCAGGAGTCATAAGAAACGTACAAAAAGAGTCAACAAGGTGCAAATGCCATGTAGCAATTACACAAAAGTATATATTAAGTATCAGGTACAAATAGACAAGCCATGGAACCAGGTAGGCATTTAGTAGAAAGTAGCATCAGGAGGCATAAAGGAAGATGATGAGAGAGAAAAGGAAACTATGAGGAGAAGGGGGGGAGGAAAGATGGGGGGAGGGAGAGGGAATGTGTGGATGAGACGGACTCAAACCTACTTCCAAGAGAATATCCAGGAAAGTATGCTCAAACCAGAATGCCCTCATTACGACCAAAAATGAAGGGCTCCCAAGTTTTGAAATCTCTATTAAAGGAGGCACCAGTACCTAAGTAGGCATGGTAAAGTTTTTCTATCTCATAAATATGCTGCAGGCAACGTTTTGAATATGAAACAGTGGGAGGCTCCAGGGACCCCATAGTTTGGGAATACAGGTTCTGGCTGAAGAGATGGCCAGGGTTCACAGGTGAAGAGCCATGGATCACTTGAGAGTCAGGATTGGTTGGACATTCAAAAGATAGTCGACTGGCGAGGGAGGAATCAAGATGCCTAAAAGCAACAGAGCTGGGATGCTAAAGTGTTCCAGAAAGATTGGTTAAAGGGACAACACCACCAAATGTAAAATAAGGATCTGTCGGGGGCATCACATCTGCGATGATTGGGGGAGGTAGAGGGGTTGAATTTATGAAGCACCAGAGGAGACTGAAATCAATGAGTCATTATCTTGTAATTGGTTTCTCTCATGGCGATATTGTAGAGGTACTTAGTATTTAAGTGTTGAGCCTCTGAAAGCTCTCCTCCAAGATCAGAATGCCAGACATACCTATGAGCTAATGGAATGGACAGGCAGAGAGAGATGAGAAGTCTATATAGTTTGACAGTGGTGCAGGGAGAGTCTGCCTGCTTCTTGACCAAATATTCAAAGGGTGTAAGAGATCTCGGGGAGAAACTGTCAGCAAGGAGGCTGTGTGAGTAGTGATGGACCTGACGGTATCTCCAGGCTTTAGAAAAAGGGAGACAGTACAGCTGGTTCTAGTGAGGGAACGGAACCATTGCAGAAGAGGTGATCTAGCCAATGTACTCTACATCGAAGTCAATGACAGAAAGAATATGCATACCTGGGAAGGCAAGGTTAATGATAATAGAGATGAGAGGAGAGGGGGAAGGAGACAGCTGAATGGAAGAGTTATAGGTTTCCAAGCCCATAAAAGATGGTCCAGGATGAAATGCCAGGATAAAGTGGAGGGGATGCATTTGTGTTGGGCATAGAGAAGTTAGGAGGACTCAATGCCAGGGGCAAGAATTTTAAAAAAGTTGGTCCAGTCTTTAGTGGGATCAGTCTACCAGAGGTCCAGAGGTCCATTTTCAAAATCTAATTGGGTGGGACAATATAATATTTAAAATGTCTGATTTAGAATAGTTGATTTTGGAAAAAATAAATCCACCTATATTGGGAAAGGAGAGTGGTCAAGGGCAGAAGGAAGGAAACTGGGGTTGTTAAGACAACTAGTAGACTGCAAAATATGCCTGTAAATCATATTAGCTTCACCTCACGAGAACCCTCAAAATGCCTGGCATAGTAGAAGTCTGGTGGATGAGACATACTAGGGGTTCAAGGGTAAGAATGAATATGATAGGGTAGAGGGGACATCCCTGTCATGTACTGTTGGAGATGGAGAGGAAAGGACCATTATCAAAAACACAGGCGGTCTGAGAGGAGTACAGCAATAAAATAGCGGTGAAGTGTAACCTGTTCTTAATGGAAGTATATAGTGATAGCTATGTATGAGAAGAAATATTCACAGTTACAAATCTCTCCGAATATTCTCAGACATATTTATAAACTTTATTTATTTATAAATATGACCCTTCATTGTGAATTTTAGTAACTTTTTTAAACATACATTAAGAAGGCTTTTTATACATTCCCCCTGTTTTCCTAAGCTTACACCATCACATTCAATACCCTCATTTACATGCCTATTGTGCTTCTATATGGGACACACAGGATTTTAGGATGAAGAAGTGCACTGGCAATATAAGGACAATAGCAAGAGTTTTCATAACTGATTTTTCTGCCCTTTTGGCAAGGAAAAAGTGCTGTAACATCCCTGGACCTTAAATGCACCTTAACCCTTTGAGTGCCGGTGAAGTATCAAATATTTTCAACTTGAAGCACTTGCTACCTGTCTGACATTCAGAGGTTTAAACCTCACAGATTATTTCTACCAGGTGACATTTTCTCCTTACCTGCCCTAGTTTAACTTATTTAATTCTGGAGGAGTCTCAAAATTATTGATTCACAATGCACTCAACATGTATCTGGCATAAATGGACTTAAAATAAAACCTTGCTCAAGCAATTTTATTTTTGCGTTAAAGGATGCTGAGATCTTTAAAGGAAAATTAACACCTAAAATTGAACTGTATTCTATACTACCATAAATAAAACTGGTTTCGGAGGCCTAAAATTTAGTCTTACATCAGATCTGAGGGAGCAAACATACTTATTTTCTAGGACTCCAGGCTGCTAATGATTGTCCAGGATCATCTGTAAACTGGCTAAGATAAAAAGCTTTTCTGAACATAAGGTCATTGTGCACTAATCACAATTAATTAACTGATTTTAGGGCATTGTCTCTCCATACAAAAACCATTATATATATATATGTTCACTGAACGAGAACATTCACACGAGTTAAAAAACAAGTTTATGTTTTTTTTATGTATGAATAATTAGTTTTAACATATATTAGCTGTAAGTATGTTTTATTCAAACATATGTTTTATTCAAATTTCTGTTATCTGTTATTTGTTGTTAGAGTTCCTTTAAAATACTACCAACATTAAAACTAAAAACATATGTTAAAACTCAGTGAAGCTGTTATAAAAATAGAGTGATTTGTTTATGGAAGAAACCAGCTGAGAATTGGGAACAAGTGGAAATTATCATTCACAATGTGTTGGACACTTCTCTAAAATTCAAGGGGTTAAAAGCCCCTTTTAAGTAATTGGGTTGGGGAATTTGTATTTGTTTTATATGGTGCAGATGGCTTGCTCCAGGATGGCATTACTTTTGTTTAGAACAGATATGCCATACGAGATTGTATATTGGCCTTGATAGCAAAGTTTGGTTTTAATGCACTAATTTTGTTCTTTTAGATTATTGTGTGACTCTTTTGTAATTATTGCATTATTCTTTTTAACATGGTCCAGTGGTATACCCATAGCAGTCAGCAGGTGGCATCGATTCCAGTGACAACTGCGCATGTCTGATCTACGGTACCTCGTTCATAATACAAGGTCACCTTTTTAAACATATAAGTCAACCAAATAAAAATTTCTACATATACATCTAAGTGTTCATAAACTTCATAAGAGGACTTACACAAGTCTATATGTCTGCCATAGAACTCTACGAAGATCTAGACATCTACTTAGACATTTTTAGTGGTCCCTGCCAGGGACATGATTGTTAAAAAAGGGGTGACTGACCTCAGGATTAAAAAATTGTTGTACAATTTAGGCTAAAAAGTCTATTATTTGTGAGCATGAGTCCATAGAATTGTTTTAACAGCAGGTGACCAGTGATTTGGTTCTGATGCTGAGGTGGTAGGATAAGTAGTCAAAGCGGTCAGACTAGCAGTCAAGGGAGTCCACAACATTCCCCTGACCCTGGGAGTCCCCTTCCCCCCAAATCATTCTCCATATGGAGCATGATCCTGAAGAAGGCAGAATTGTTGCCCAGCAACAATAATGCCACACCATGAGCATAGATCAGCTTCCTATGCCTGCTGCTAGTGCTGACAGTCTGCTTTCTTCAGCTCAACAAGAGCTGGCAGGTGTGACAGTAGGGGACCCTCTGTCATATTTTTCATCACCTTCTCCAATCTATGAGATGTCTGTAAATGAGCAGCAACAGCAAGGAGGGACTTGTGGTAGTAATGATTATGGTGGAGAAGTTGGAGTAGAAGAGATATGAATGGTCTTTTTAGCCCAAACCAAGATGGAGTGGGAGAGAAGAATGGGGATGGGCATAACCACCACCACCAGCAGTGGGATTCTGGAATTCACTGAGTTTGCTGCTGCGATTCCTGCTGCTGCTGAGTTGCAAGGGCAGCAGGATGCTGAGGAGCAGGCTAGTGTTCCACAGACCACCATGGACGCAGTGGGAATGTGATCAACATGTGATATGGGACTAGGACAAGTTCTCCTTGCCAGCAGCAATACTAGTCCTAGTTGTGCTGATTCTGGGGCAGTAGCAGCAACATCATCCTCTGTCCTGGCCAGTGAAGGGGAATGTGGCGGAGAAGAAGAAAGAGGTAATTCTTCTCCAACCTTCCCCTCCTCCTGAAGTTCTAGGTGTGGGCCTATTATTCTCTTGGAGCAGGCACAATGCCGTCATCAGTGACACTGTCACAATTTGTCATAAATCAGTGAAAAGGGGAAAGTAAGTAATGAACCTTGGCGCAGCCACCCTGATAACACACATGAAACCATACACAATGACATTTATGTGAAACATGTAAGACCAAACCCCCACCAAATAAATTGGGCACCACTTTTGCTGTGCCCCTTGACACTCCCCAAAGGCAACAAGAGGCGAGGTAAAAATTAAAGTGGAGGAAGAACAGAGAAGCTCAGCCAGAGTCTGAAAGTTTGATGGTGAGCAAAACACCTGGCTCACCATTATCTTCTTGCTCTAGGGTCTGGGCATGTGAAGATCATGTCACCACATCTTCTGGTGATTCACCTCATTCATCTTTAAATTCCTTACCAGCTGATAACCATTCAGTAGATGTCAGGAAGTGGCAATTCGTGTCGACTCATTACACACTTTGTGGTGCACTGAACACACATGGCAGTGTGGTGAAGGATAATCGCAAGCAGGGCATCCAGCTGTATCTGAGGACATTCCACCCTGCAGAATACCCTAAGCTGGTAGACAAGGGGCAGAGTGATAGCAGCAGTACTTGGTTTCTGGTGGGATGATTTTACACTGGGCAACATAAGAATCATGGTGTTTGATTATAGTAATGCCAGGTGTTTGATTTGAGTGCAGATGTGCCCATTGTTCCCAGTCCTTCCCTTATTTACCATACACACTAAGCACATTGCAGTTGCTGATGAGAGGCATATTCCTGCTCTCAATGGAAGCATTTCTATTCCAACAACAAACTCATGGTTTCGAGGAGGAGCAGTTGGAGAAGCATTATTGGTCAACATCTTTTCTGCACATATACCTGAAGTGGCGGGGGCTAGTTGTGGTGCTGCTACTACTTCGGGTGCATCACTGGAGCTAGTAGTGGCAAGTGGAACCATGATCAACCATCCCCCATGTTACAGTTGCTGATGATCCCATTCCCATTAAGCTGTGTAATCATCCTGCTGCTTAACCCCTTAAGGACCATTGACGTGGCAGGACCGTCACGCTGGTCCGGCACTTAAGGACCAGTGACGGTCCTGGCATGTCACGTACTTTTACTCACCGCACTCCTGTAGGAGTGCGGTGAGTAATACCGGGCACTGAAGTTGATCACTCCAAGACCGGAGCGATCTCTTCCAGTGCCCCGTTTGACGTGCCGCCCCACGTGATCAGTCACGTGGGATGGCACGTCAAAGTTTCCTATGTGGTCCTTAAGGGACGGCACGCCCCGGGACCGCTGGTCCTTAAGGGGTTAAACAACTAAGCAGCAGCAGCAAGAAGAGCAGTCACAATTTCCTCAATAACACCAGAGCATTTGACATGGCCAGCGGCCCCTGCCCACTGCCCACTAGAACATAACCTGCTGGCACTAGGCCATTGGAGAATTTTATTTTCTCAGGGCTTGTTCTTTAAAAACACCCCAGAGGCCTAAAAAAATTGAGGGGTTTGTTTCTAGCAAGTTTTAGTCCTACAAATCATTGATTCCTCTTAAACGCTTATAAATTATGTATAATTCCTCAGGGCTTGTGATGCTAACAAGTCAAAGTCCTACAAATCAATGTTTCCTCTGGGCTTGGGAATAAAAAGTCTAAGTGCTACAAATCATTGTTTCCTCAGGGCTTGGAGCTAACACAATCCTAAATCCTACAATAAATCAATGTTTCTTTAGGACTTGTGCCAAACAAGTCTAAGTGCTACAAATCAATGTTTCCTCGTGGACTGGGTCTCTAATATGTCTAAGTTCTACAAATCAATGTTTCTCCAGGGCTTGGGCCTCTAACAACAAGTCCTACAAATCATCCACTACAAAATGCTATATGCCATCAAATATCAGTCTGCCCCAGTCACAGGTTACGTCAGGGAGTCCCTGTGTCAGTCATGTTATGTACTGATTGCTCATTTTATTTTTAATTTTATTTATTTATTTATTCTTTTATTAACTGTCCCCCCAATACCAGTCAACAACCCCCCAAAAAAATTCCCTGTTTATTATTTCCACAGACTCCATACACCAACACAGGTACCCTCCTCAGATCCCTTTTATACCATGTCTTATTTTTTAAATGTATTTATTTTTATTAACTCCGCCCCCAATCCCAGTCAACAAACTCCCCCCCAAAAAAATTCCCTGTCCAACTGCTTCTTTCTCCACACTCCACCAACACAGGCACCTCCATATTCCTTTTATACTATGCTTTTAGGAATTAAATAACATTGGTATGTGTTGTATGTAAATTCAATGTTCCCATTGATTTTAATGCGATGAGCTAGGCAAAAAAAGTGGAAAAACTGCACTTTTCAAGGGAAAATTTTCCACCAACGGGAAGTTCCATTATTCTCTGATTCTTGTTTTTAGGTGAAAATGTTTACCAATCCCTACAGACAAGATATTGCACAGAAACCATGACAAAAGTCATTGCAATGTTCATATTCATACATCAGCCTCAGTGTTTTACTTTTTACTACCTGCGACTAGTGACAAACAAAGCAATTCTATAGGTTCCATATTTGTAGGAAGTATGCCATTCCCAGGACACTAAACATGTTTTGTAAAAATGGGTGTTTAATTTTGTTTTTAATTTCCTGTTTAAGCCAATTGGATAGCAGGAAAAGCAATCATATGAAAAAAGCGAAAATATATAAAGTTTGCTTACCCTGAGATATCAATCAAACAGCTTAATGTTCAGGTTGTCCTTGTCTAAACAAAGTAGGTACCTTCTTTGGTGTGTGGCAGGAGCACTGAACAACTCTTCAACTATGCCCTTCGGTCTATCCAGTACTCCCCATGCTTCTTATTGTTGTCACCTCTCTCCCTATGCACCCCATTCCCATCTCCTTTCTCTCCATTTTCTCTGCTACTGCACCCTCCAACATACTTAATACAATCCAGTTTACAGATAGACCTGCACTTTTTGATGTTTGAATCAATCCATAAAACAAACTGCAGAGGTTTTGCTCATCTCTAGGTTTTACTTTCATGGCCGAGAGTAGCATCATTCTAAATTTACAGTCAAATTAGTATAGGTGCATTCCAACTTGTTGCCTCACTTCTGACAGACCTGGAGCTACCAATGAAGGACACATTCCTAATAGTTACACAGGTGGGTATAACATCACAGCAATCAACAGCAACCATAAGGTTTGTCTCTGGGGTTCCTAGAAAAGTAGAAGTCCTGGGTAAGGGGGGGTAGACAGCTATATACAGCTATAAGTTTATAATGTTGCTACTGCTAATGGTTGGAGTAGTAGTGATGAACTAGTAAAAGATTGACTTTCAATATAGTAACATAATTGATGAGATTAAAAAACATATGTGCTCAGCAATTGGTGTATCATGTTAGTTGACGGAGAAAGGCAGAAAACAAACTATAGAATCCATTCCCAGATAAGCGCCAAGTGGATAAAATCTATTGTTCCTAACTTCAAAAGGCAGCTGGAAATTTCCTGGATCAAGAACATATTGGTACTAAAAACTACCATAATGATCAATAATTCTCAGAGCTAGAAAGGTATCCTTAGTTAGGGCTGGGTGAAAGAAGAACAATTGATTTGTAGGACTTAGTCTTGTTAGACACAAGCCCTGAGAAACATTTATTTGTAGGACTTAGACTTGTTAGGCACAAGCCCTCAAGAAATATTGATTTATAGTACTTACACTCTTTAGTCCCAAGACCTGTGGAAACATTAATTATTTTTGTGAAAGTATTTTGCCAGGAAGAACACATTGAGATTGTCTCTTAGTTTGAAGTATGTCTTGGACTCATTATTTACCTACCTCAGAGGAGTGAAAGGCTGAGCTGACCTTGCAGAGACTAGAACCTGCAGCCTTGTAGTTTGAACAGATCCTACAGTTGGTGCATTAACCTGAGCCATCTTACCAGGCTGTTGTGAATGGCACAAGGGTTGTTAGAGGCACAAGCACTAAGGAATCAGTGATTTGGTTGATTCAGGTTTGTAATACTGCAACATATTAACATATTTTTCTTTTATGATACTTGCCCTTTAAGCTCATAATTGTGTTTTATACACCATCAGCAACCAAGGATATATTTTTTGCTTAAGAACAAAGTTGATTCTTTAGAAGAAGAGCTTGAACCATCTGTGCAGGTTCCAATTAGAACACTCAGCATAAAGGAAAGAGGAGGTGGAGGGCTGAGTGGAAACAGCTGTGGATCTTTAGGTCTGATAACCTTAAGCTGTCCTATACAGAGCTGGAAACACACAAAGGCTCAAATCCTTCAGACTCTGCTGAGATAAATTACATTCAAACACGTTCACAAAATGGTCAATCTGGAGAGAGGTACTTAGAATTACAACATTAAGGACCATATTCCAAAAGCTAAATATGAGCAGTTCTGCATGAAACCAACCAAACTATTGGGGACAAAAAATTAAATAAGGCCTTTCTTAACTGCTATAGGGCACTCTGATGCATTGCAAAGCAATATATTTAGACCCTTCTAGCAGTCAAATGATTAAAGCCCCAATAAATCATCAGAATTTTAGGACATTGTGTTTATGCCCTGTCATATAGTTGTTTCCCCCAGGATTGCACCTCTTTAGCTTGTTGACTGTGGTCCTAAGAGTCATTTATCCCTATGAGTGCCAGAGGGGTATGCAATGCATTGCTTTGCAATGTAATACATATCCCTCTGGCGCTCAAAGGGATATACAAAAGCAAAAGATGAACACTTAAAGGGCAATCCAACTGCAACATAGAGGAGAAATGCATTGGAGAACTTTCTAGCATTCATTGCATAAACCCCCTTTTAAATCAACAGCAAAAACAAAACAAAAAAATCCTGCACTATTCCATACAAATTACTCAGATGTGACGCTTGTGTAGCACATATATTATACCAATGTTTGTTAATTTACTTATTACAAAAAAAAATAGTGCTTTGTTGCCTAGTTTGGCCAAAGTATGCCTAAGCTCACCACACCAAGGTACCACATTTAAGTGTGTCCTATCTAATATATGTTGACATCTTTGTGGCTTACACAAATGCATCAGAAATAAAAACACCTAAGCATTACTTCAAAAGAATTAGTATATCTAATATCTTCATTGTTAGACTGACTTGCTTTCAAAAAAGAATCACTTGTAGTGAGAGGGTGAGAACCCAAAAGGATTGGGACACTTCCACCAGTTAACTTTTATAGGTCTATCTCACTCATTACCACAAAATGCATAAAGCCTGTGTAACACATAATGATTACAGATAAACCTAGACCAGGCAAGCCAATCAAAATAAGCCCATGTATTATGCTTAGGATTCCTTTTTGCTTATGCTTGTAGATTCCCCTCATTCCTTGCTGTGCTCTATACTGTATTCGCTTGGGCTCTTATTTCTATATGTATAATACACATGTGAATTTTGATGTACTAGCACTGTAAGGGTGGAATACAAGAACCATGCGCAATCACTATTTCCAGTGTGAAAAACATTAGTGAATAGGTTTGCGCATTATTTTATTGAATTGCGAAGAGTAGCGAACAGCTGTGTATATTTTTTTTTGTGGGCATGGTCAGGATTAACAAATCTGTTAGAGTGGAATTGTGAATACCCCTAATGCAGAAAGTGCTTTAGTGAACAATTTTATACATCTGTATAGATTTGTCTTAAAAGCGAATTTTTCATGCGCAATTCAAGACACATTTGGGATATGGCTTCCTGCAGGAAAAACGCCTTCATCACATGAGCACGTTTCTTGTATTCCACCCTAAGTTCCTTTCTTCTTTGGTCTGCAAATATTCTTTCCTTCTCATTCTAGATGCTTTTTTCAACATATTTAATTTAATTTAATTTAACTGTTATAAATAATAATGATAACTAATTAAATACAAATACATATTTATTGTAAAGGGAGGGTTTGAAGGCTTAATACATGGCCTCATTTTGATTGGCTTGCCTGGTCTAGGTTTGCCTGCAATCATTGTGTTGTTATATTGGCTTTATGCAGTTTATAGTACCCCACTAAAACAACCTGTAGGGTAAAAATGACTACAAGCCGTTAGACACATTGTGTCACCTGAGCGATTCAATTACCCTATCAACTGTTATCTTCTATCTTCCTTCTTCTTTATCTTCTTATCTTTTGTCTTATTCTGATCTTCTGATGTGTTCAAAAGATGTCACTGTAAAAAGAAAGAAAGTCAACATTAAAATTGTTTTAAAAAATATATGTCCAAGTAATGCATTCATTAATCCTTTGAGTGCTGGAGGGGTACACATGGACTGGCACTCAAAGGGTTAAATATGTCCCGGAATTCCAATAATAACAAATAATTGTTGGTCCAATGCGAAGAAAATATGTTCCAAACCCATGTTACATAATATCTTTTATATTCCAATTAAAATATAGGTTTGTCAAGTCCAAGAAAATAATCAGGCAAAGTGTTAAATGATGCTGCAACCCTTGCCCTGTTACCAGTGGTGGTGGAAGGACTGAAGGTCACACATCCCCCTTCTTTCATACCTTTCAGGGCGTTGATGAAGCATCTCTGAGAAAAAAATGAACATAGACTGGCTTTTATATGGTCAGTCTCTGTGCAAAATGGTTTCCAGCCATCCATTGTCTGGAGGTGTGCTTACGCACCTCCCAGCCAATTATCTTCTACTGGGTTTTGTCATTCCCCAATAGAAGATGATTGGCTGGGAGGTGCATAAGCATACATCTCAGCTAATGGCAGGCTGGAAACCATTTTGAACAGAGACTGGCCGTATAAAAGCCAGCCTCTGGTCAATATTTTCACAGAGATAATTGGGCAACAGCCAAAAAGGTATGAAGGAGAGGAAATTTTTGGCATGCAATACTTGGAAATTTTTGGCATGCAATGCTTCATTTAACACTTTGACTGTTATTTTTGAAATGTTGTCATAGATTTAACCATTTGAGTGCCAGAGAGGTTGTGTAACCCTCTGGCACTCACAGGGTTAACAAACGCATTACTTGGACACATATTTTTAATAAACTAATGTTAATGTTGACTGTCTTTCTTTTTACAGGGACATCTTTTGGACACAGCAGAAGATCATAAAAAAAGAAGACAGACGATAAGAAGACAGAAGATGAAGAGAAAGAAGTAGATGGAACATGGTGGATGGTTCCACTTTTTTGCTCACTAATTAAATGAGTAGATTTATAAAATGCAGCCAATATACTGTACCAAATTAAGTTAATAAGCAATGCTAGGAAAAAAGAATTCACAACTAATTTAGCAACTTTCTAAATATTAAAATAAAAATGCATTTCTTGCAACACGATTATTTTCTGATGTATTATTTTATCATATATGTTGCTAGTAACTAAAAATGGAAAAAAAAAATAAAAAAATTGTGAAGCTGTTGTAAAAGAGCGGAGGCAACTCTGAGAAACCCAGCTACTCTGTATGGGACAAATACAAATTCCCATTGATTGTATTGATTTCAAATTAAATGAGTTAATAGCCCCAGGGCTGGATTTTCTGATAGACTGAGTTGGCAGCTACCTAGAGCTCCAACTCTTAAGGGGCCTCAGCTGTGATGGCTATATTCACTTTGCTCCACAATACATTGGAGATCTCTCTAACACCATGGGTTAAACTTTTTTTTGTAGGCCAAAGGTATTTTCTGGGCTATTAAAGGGGGATGGAATTGGAGACAGGTTCAAGTGAGATGTGGGAGTGTGGCCATGAGCAGAGCAAAAGTAGCCTAGAGTGCCTTGCTTAAAGGTACCTGGAATATATATCAGACCTGCAGTAGCCCCAATGAAATCAGTGGGATTATTTGTTCCCTGTAGTGCCTTTGGTTTGCTCCATAATTGTTCCAATTTTTTTAGTACATCAGTACATAACTCAAGAGCTGAGATTGGAGGCAACATTTGTGGGGAATACATAAGTTCAGTAGCACAGTTCAACTCAAATGCCAGAGCTGCTTCTGGGTGTTCACTAGGGGGTGAGAAAAAGTCATAAAAATTTACTTCAATAAATTTTCATTTTTTTACAAATGTTTTCATTCATAGACAATACTTAAAATGTTCTCCTTTTTGCCACTGCCAATAAATATTTGCCTATGTTTTCTATGACAACAACATTTCCCACTACAATATTACTTCCTCTGAGTGCTGAAGTGGAGAAATAAATAGCTGAAAGGAACAGTTGTGAGTCCTACAGCAACATATGCCTTTGAAAAATTGTTAGCAGGCCTAGTGCCTTTGTCCTTTGCCCACAACTGTAACGTCCTGCTTATGTAACATTGCCACAACCATCCTTGAAAAATAACTGTGGCTTTGAATATTCAAGCAGAATGCAACACATGACATCAGTTCTTTAAAGCCTCTGATTTCAAGAAAAGAAAACAGTAGAGTGTGAACTGTTAACATTTTGGCAAGTCCACTATTTCTCAGGCACACGTTTACATTATTGTGTGCAGGTTTTGTCTTCTTTATAAGAACCTAGTAAGTGTGGGATGGCAGTAAATAGCAGAAGAACTGTGTAACTTTATTGCTTTAATGACATGAGTTGTGGAGGTGATAGGGGTGGTGGCAGTATGTGTAGGCACTCTAGGACTCTTGGCATCTACAAAAACAAACTCAGAGTTATACTCCTCTGCAGCAGGAGCAGAAAGATTTGGCACACTGTCTACCACATCAACATTACTTCCATCGTGTACCCCAGAGCACAGGGAACATTTAGGAATACTTCTGCTGCTGCTGCTAGTTGTGGCACCACTGACCCATTGATGGTGTGTCTCCCAGTCATGAGGAGGTGCCTAGGTGTGAGTCTGCTTTCCCTCTGTTCACATGCTTCTTATACAGACAACATATAGTAACATGCTTAGCTTTTGATCATGAGTGAAGCATCTCCATACTGTGTTCTTCATAGACTGTGATGTTCCTGAGAGGCTACTACTACTACTAGTGGGGCTGGATGTTGCTAAATTTGTACTACTATTAGGTTACAAAGATTTTACACTTTCAACAGCAGCTAGGGGCACTCAAAGCTAAGGCTGTAGATGCTGATAACCTGTGTTGTTGCTGACTACTCAACACTATTAGTGTGTGACTGAGTGGGACTTGGAAGTGGTGATGATGTTGATGATGACTGACAAGATGACTGTGTACTTTTTGCCATCTTTGCTTGTCCAGGGGCAGACTTTCCTATTGTTTCCTCAACAGTTCAGACAGACACAATGCTCCTTTTCAGTGGTGGAAGATTGTGCCTTTGCCATTCTGCTAACTTTCTAGCCATTTCATCTCTCTCTCACTCTGAACTTCAACTGTATCTGTAGAAGAGAGGATGTTGGAGGGCTATGTTGTTGATCTACATCATAATCAGTCATTAGGTCATCCACAGCATTGCCCTCCACTTCTTCCCCTCTACTTTTGTATTCCTCTAGGTTGTTAGAGGTCTTAAACAGTTTCTTTTACTTTTGCCCTTTGGATGGATTTTCATAATGTTCGCTACTACCTTCAGGACAGGTGTTTTTATCCTTGTTTGTCTCACTGTCAGATGCAGCAGTTGGTTAACTGTTGGTAAGATCTCTGCAAGTGTAGTGAGCTGTGAATATATAAATGTATATGCACAGCAATTGTAAAATGTCAGGGTAAAATTTTCTAAATTGTTAATGTTTATATGCCAGTGTGATAAGGGCACTATTGGCGCTTCCTTGCTGTTGTTTTTTCTTTTTACATATATTAATCTTTATATTTACATTAAAATTATATTTATTATATGGATATTTTATGGTGAGTTAGCGCTTTGAGCTTTTCTTTTTTCTTTTCTTGTAATAAGAGAGTATGTCAGCAAAAGACATTGCTGTTCCTATAAACCTCTTGTCTCTACTGCAAAAGGTATATGTTTTAGTCTCACTGAGCTGCTGGAAGCCCATAACTTAGGGACATGATGGAAGTGTACTCAAAAATTCCTGGCTGGAATAAATTCAGTTGAACACAGGGCTCTCTGACTCCCTTGGAAATTCCTGTGGGACTGCTGTTTCTGTTGACCTCTGCCATGTGGAGGAAAGAAGCAAATGAGTGTGTTTAGCTTTGCATGCATTCTTACTTGTACGATTGATGGTGTATGCATATATGCATGCATGCCACATGTAGTTGGCTAAGGAGAAGAGCAGAACAATGGAATTGTACACAGCAAAGTGAAACTTAGCACAAGATCACTTCACCAGAAGGTTTCACATCTTTTGGAGGTATGTTTTAGTTGTGTTTCCTCTGGTGGAAATTTCCACTGAAAGGTGGAGGCAAAGCAAACTTCCAACTATCCCTTAATGCACAGGGTTGTCCCTTAGCACCACTGTAAGACATTCTTGGACTCCAAGTATAGATACCACCAGTAGCCCTAAAAGTGGAAGACTGGTGGATGGGAATTTTTTACTAGCCTAAATTCTGAAAGTCATCAGAGGCTTAAAGACATTGAGGCTATTTTTCCAGGGTTCTTGCATTGACCTGACCCCATATAAATTCTCTGACTCCAAAGGACTTACAGCAAGCTATTTCAACCCACTTTGCACATCTTTTTGTGAGTAGGCATTTATGTATTTTATTATAAGAATCACTAAAATGTTTTCACTATGAAGTTTTCTCTCCTGTCTCTCTATGTT
The DNA here is from genome assembly GCA_037306005.1 of Rhinophrynus dorsalis. NCBI lineage: Eukaryota > Metazoa > Chordata > Amphibia > Anura > Rhinophrynidae > Rhinophrynus > Rhinophrynus dorsalis. The sequence continues at coordinate 64,863,576 of CM074721.1, read as the reverse complement.
TGAGAATAACTTTATGACAAGAGAACAATCAAGTTAAATTAGTCTCTGTTTTGTTCTTTTTTTTCCATATTCACTTATACGAGCCATACTATTTTGTCACTTACGTTTTATACTAAAATCAGTCCCACAGGTTTCTAACACTATAGGCTAGGGAAGATGAAGACAAAATACAATTCCAGCAGATCCAAAGCAGCATTCCCAGTTCCTACTGCAATTGCAAAAGTAACAGTAGTAGTATGCCCAGCAGCAAGCTGGTAGAGATGCTTTGTTTACCCAGCTTATGCCAGTTTAGGTCAGAGGGTCCAGTCATCTCTGGTTCTACTTAAAATAGAAACAGAAGTTGTCCTTGAGGCATTTCTCACAATAATCCATTATTTTATAGCTATAGAATGTTGATCTGCACAACTTTGGCCCTGACTAGTCTTTGACAGCCTTTTGGACAATTTCAAGAATTGTGTTAGTAAGCCTTCTCGTTAGAAAAGCTATAAGATGTAATTCTTGCTAACAGAGGTGAGTTAACCACAGTGATTAGTTTTGTGAATTAATTCAGGGGACACTGGAAAAAAATCCATATATCTTAATGCATCATAGAGGTTGGAGTGGAAAGAGGGACAGGGAAAGAGGAGAAAAGAGACGATGCTGAGTGCTCCAAAGGAGAAAGGATTGGAAATTGCATGGAAAAGAAATGGGACAGGAATATGTAAAAATAGACATAACAACAGGGAGTCTGGGTAGAGAACAAAGCAGAAGTGGGGAGCTACTGGAGAAAGAAGGTGTCAGGAGGAAACAAGGAATTAACAGTAGAGCACCTGGGAAGAGTGGAATTCACAGTAGAGACAGAGGAGTGAACATTTGGAGTCTGGGAAGAGCTGATTCAGCAGCAATTAGCATGGGGATAGAGGAGGAGGCAGTGGTTAGTATAGGAAGAGAAGTGAGAGCAGCATGGGGAGAATGGAGAACATCTGTGGAGAGAGTCACCCAGCAGTCCTGTCACCAGCCAGAGATGGTCCTTACTTTGTGTAGACAAGTTACTGTACAGTAAGAGAAACTGCTGGGATCATTTTTCTGCTATTTGGTTAATGTCAAAAAGAAAAATTGAAATTCCGTATGAATGTATAATATGTATCATATGAATGATGAATATACAGAAATGTTTCTCTCTAGATGATCTTTCCAAAAAAACTAGCAAAAAGGGGACATGATTTAACTGGGATCATGGAACTGTATCTAGAGGTACTACTACCACCTGGCATAGCTATTGTATATAATACAAATTGTATGTAATAAAATTCCTCCAAAATTGTTCATTTGTTGCTGTTCAGCTGGTAGAGAGTTATCTTGAAAGAGTTATGAGTGTAATCTTCAGAATCTCTTCTAATAAATACATTAACATTTTAACCACATCCTAGCCATTAAATGGATGATCTGTAAAGCTTAACATCCGCACATTTACACAGAGGCCACTTCTGTAGGATGTTAAAGGACCTTTTTTTTTTACAAATAATATAACTGTTGGTAACAGTTTGATTTTTAAAAATGTAAGTATGAGTTGTGATAACTTGTGAATGAAACAATTCCAACCAGCAGAAGTACACATGCTTTACTGAAAGTGGAAGCCTGGTAACATATATATGTACAAGAATTCAAATTAGCAATATAAGTGCAAAGCAAATGTATTGTGTCTTAAAAAGGAAACAAAACTGCTTTTTTATAAACATATGCATTGAAGTTTCTGTCCAAGTATGTGCTATCTTTCAAGAAAAATGTAACAGACAAATGACCAATATTTAAAGGGATAGTAATACTTGCAAATTACTAATCCCCATATTATAGCTTTGTTAAAATGAAACTTATTGCCCCCAGTGTCATGTATCAAACCCTTATGGTTTGAGAGATGATAGCACTCAAAGTTCTCCCTCCCTCCCCCTTCCCTGACTGAACGCTGAACGCTGACTGTAGGGATATCCGGTATTACTTGCATCAGGCGGCTCTGCAGCATTGCCGAGATCGCATTTATAAAAAAAAAATCTTTCACTAAAACGGTCTTCTACATGTGCTTGCAAACCAAGCACACGTAGAAGACCATTTCAGTGAAAGAATTATTTTTTTATTAACGTGATCTTGGCTCAGCTACAGAGCCGCCTGATGCACATAAGACTGTCGTACGACAGCTTCCCCTGCAGTCAGCGTTCAGTCAGGGAAGAGGGAGGGATGTGGGAACTTTGAGCGTTATCATCTCTCAAACCATAAGGGTTTGAGAGATGACACTGGGGGCAATAAGTTTCTTTTTAACAAAGCTGCAATATGGGGATTAGTCATTTGCAGGTATTACTATCCCTTTAAATCCTTGGCTAAATCCTCAGTGTGCACAATATCATAGCAAATACCAAGCTGCCCATGTGTACTGTATGTGTAGCTATAGTGAAAGTAAATAAACAGCACAATGTGTTAAAGATCTATGTTGCATGATGACAAGAACAACATCAGGAATACAAATCAAATCACATATATTAAAACAAACATATGTAATTTGTTATAAAGCACTTAAACAACAATTATGTCACTGAGTAAGAGACCACATTGAGAAGGAGACTGTGGGCAGCATATTTTCTAGGACAATTGGCTATCCAAAGAAATATCACAGTCTTCACTGTTGATTCAATCTACTTGCCTCACATAATTGGTAAAGTATAAACCACTATCCATATATATCCTGATGATCCATTGAAATAATATTCATCCAGACGGTCTAGGGTAAGATGCAGAAATGCTGAATCATCAATACTCCAGCAGCTGACCAACATCTCAATTTTCCATTAAGCTAATTAACTCCCCAGACTTAATCAGGAATAGTATTTCTGGAAAATATTTGTAACAGGAAACATGTAGAGGCAACATTTCATTCAAGACCAGTGAGGCAACAGTATTCAAACAATGATTTCATCTTTTTTCCAGTTCCAATAGAACACTGATCTAGGTTTCCTTCTCTGGTTGTTGTAGGCATGTGATTTCACCTCCAAAAACTGTTGGGCCACCAGATGATCTGATTTACTCTGCTGAATTTTGTCACTGATTGCTTACAAAGTCATTTCATAAACATGGTAAATGTTTTGCCAACATAATGTTGTCCACAGGGGCATAGCAAAAGGTAAATCAAGCATGTCAAAGTGCAAAAAAGAAATATTTCTTTTTTTTTCCCCAGTATGTGGATAGCAAAAATCAAACTGATCAAGCCATTAAACACACCCTTGGTTTTCATCCTTTGTCAGCTAGGTAGCTTTTTCTCTTTTCAACCCAATATGTTAGTCTTGACCAATATATCCATTTCCTATATAGCGTCATGGGTCTTATGCACTAAACCGTGATAAAGAGGTGATAACGTGGAGGAGACGTCTTCAGTGACATCACTTCTGCAGTTCCTATGTTTGTCTATGGAGCCAATGAACTAAGATTTCTCCAACACTGGAGATGTTAGTGCATAGAATCTAGAGAATAACATAGGAAGAGGAGAAGTGAAATCACCAGAGAAGTCATCTCCACTTTATCACCTCTCTTTTATCATGCCTTAGTGAATCTCCCCCAGGGGAGACTGATCTGTACTCAGTATCTCCTAATGTGAATTAATTAGATGCACCAATGCAATATTGGGTTATTTTATAATAATTCTATATTTTTATATAGCGCACACAGATTACGCAGCTCTTTACACTTATATTGGTTCCTGTCCTCATTGGGGCTCACAATCTAAATTCACCTATCAGAATGTTTTTGGAGTGTGGGAGGAAACTGGAGTACCCGGAGGAAACCCACGCAAACACGGTGAGAACATACAAACTCATTGCAGATGTTGTCCTTGGTGGGATTTGAACCCAGGACCCCAGCTCTGCAAGGCAACAGTGCTAACCACTGAGCCACCATGCTGCCCTATTCCTTAATTCCTTAACCACTTAACCTCTTAAAACCAGGAGGGCTATCCAAAGTATTGCAAAACCATATATATTTGTGTTTTTTTGTGTTTTCAATAAATACTTTTACCCTTGAATCTGAATGGGTCTATCCCTACTCTTCTTATAGAACATCATGGAACATTGTGGAGATAAGAAACAACTGGGTGTCCTGAATGATGACAGGGTAGGTAATGACCTTTCTCTGTAACGTTTACCAAATTGCCAGTATTCATTTTTGGCAAACTGGCCTAATTTAAATGTGAGTATATAGGCACTTATTTCATATACATTTTCCCATTTGTAAAAAGCTTTCATAGCACTATTGGCAGGACCCTTGTTTTTCCTTGGACAAACAAAGAAGAGGCTATCCATTATATGTAGTGGTTGCCTCACTCTGGTTAATTTTAATGAGATAATCTCAATTTATTTCTGCATGTGATAACAAGAAAGGTTAAGGATAAGTTATACAGATACAAATTTAAAATGGATAAACCTGCTTCTTCCTTTTGGAGTATCACCTACATTCCACTCTCCATACTTGGAGATAGAGCCCCTATAAAATGGAATGACCGCACAAAATGTTCAACTCCTATCACAAAAATGCATGTTGCTCTATAATAATTCTTGAATAAAGTACATTCCCAGTGCCCACTGCAAAAGTCTTACAAGGTGTATTATTCCATATTGATGGTATACTTTCTATTTCAACAAGAGGTTTAGTAAATCCTTTGTAACTCTTGTAAAAAGTGCATACATTGATATTGATTTTTGTTGAGCGATTTACCTAGTAGTCAGTAAGATTTTCCCTAATAGACCCAGACAAACATTTTATTTCATGAAGTCATCTAAAACTGCTGGCTGCCATTATCAGACTATGTAATAGCTTCAAGACAAATTTATGATACTGATGTGAAGAAGATTGTAGCAGCAATTTTTCTATTCTTACTGTTTGCAGTCTATGATATAATCAAGACTATTCAGTAATTTTCCAGTTGTAAATTATCTATGATAATCAGTTTGTAACATCACCTAGATGTTTTTTGAGATAAAGATAAAAATTGACACATTGGATTACAAGAGTGTTTGGAATAAATAGAATTCAGCCAAGTTATAAGTCAAATCCCAAGTTCATTAGTAAAAACAAAATCTACATTTATGGTTAGAATTAGAATTGCTATTGGTGCAAAAGTAAGAGCAGCATGGAAGTAACTGCTTAATAAATGTATCTTCCTCTATAAATCTCTATCTAATGCATACCTGTACATAAGCCTGCATGTCCTTCTTTAACTTGTTTTCTGCTATGCTTGCCAATTGTTGTACAAGGTAATTTGCTAGCAAGGTGTAGGTGAAATCTGCAACCTGGAAGCCAATGTTCCTCTCATCACATCCCTTAGATGTAGACTTGAATGTTGCTGCTAATTGAGTGAGAATCTCACAGAAATAATTTCAACAGACAAGATACTTCTGTTGGTGTTGTCTTCGATGTGTTAACTGTTTCTCTTTTGTGAGCTGTTTTCAAACTTGGTTTCCTAAAACCCCAACCTGGGTTTCCAGGGACAAATGTAAATAATGAAAGACAGGGGAACAAGGCTGAGGTGACAGCATATGTTACTACCAATAGATGAGTGACGCATTTTAGAAAAATATAATTATGTTTTTAGAGGGTTGTGCATAGTATTGCTTTGCAGTGAGTTGTGGTTCACTATTGAAATGTTGCCCAGTATTTGGTGACCAACAAAATTGGGTGTTCAAAATGTCGCTTGCATTAAAAGAGTGACATCGGAATGTCAGCCTCATCAAAAGGGCACATTTGATGTTGCAGGCTTAAGTGTCGCCATCATCTGTGCTTTAACTCTCCAATAAGCAGATCTCTATCTTTAATTTTGACTGCATCACAGTCACGCTAATAAGAAGAAAAGGATAAACACATAGGATGAAGTGAAGTGTCTCTCAAAAGGTTAAGATGCATACCCTCACTCCTTAACGCATACCTTCTACCTGTGTCTTAACCCTTTGAGTGCCAGAGCAGTTCACAATGGATTGCAAAGCAATGCATTGTAGACCTCTCTAGCACTCACAGGTTTAAGATGCCCTGTTCCACTCACAAACCTGCATCAGCATGTCACCAGCATCACAATCACACTTAAGTGTCCATCTGTGCCTTAGCAGATTTGCAATAGTTAAGCGTGACTGTGGACATCTGTGCCTTAACAGATTTGCAACACATTAGCATGACTGTGATGCTGGTGGCAACCTGATGTGGGCTTGTGAGTGGAAGAGGGCATCTTAACCCTTTGAGTGCCAGAGAGTTCCACAACTCATTACTTTTCAATTAATTGCGGGCCTCTCTGGCACTCAGAGGGTTAATGAACAGATGGAGGGTATGCATTAAGGAGGGAGTGTATGCATCTTAACCATTTGAGTGGCACTTCACTTCATCTGGAGCATCTATCCTTTCCTTCTTATTATTGTGACTGTGATGTGAGTGAAATTAATAGAAAATATAAGCATATTGGAGAGTTAAGGCAAAGATCGTGGTGACACTTAAGCCTGCAACATTAGAATGTCGCCCATTTTCATGCAGGGGACATTCTAAAAGTGCTGTTTTGTTGTTCACCAGATAGTGGGCGACATTTCAATGGGATATCCAGTTGAGGCTGGCGACCTCTTAACATCCTTATACATAACTGATGACAGCCAGTATGATAAGAATAGCCTTGCTGGATGTCTTCCCTTCATTAATCTTTTGAGCTTCCTTTCACTGACATCAAAATGCTTTTCTTTTCTGGCTATTCCTTTCAGTCACACAACTGCACCTTAGATTTGTTTCAGTGCCTGATTCAAATTTCCTCCAGTCCAGACCATTTCATCCCAGAGCCCTGCAAGTTCATTTTAGCCCAATAATTTAGTCTTGTGAAAAAATCACCAACTACCATTCACATTTTTCAATGTTAGTGATACTCCAGAGAGGACCCCACTGCAGTTCCTGTTCTGGAGACCAGCAGCATTCAAGGCGATAAAGCGTTTATTTGATAGGGTTCCACTACAATCGTATTTCATTATAAAGGTTTCCATTACAGCAAAACATATGAGAGCCTTTGCTCAATGTTCTGGATTGTTAATACACAGAACTTTTACAATTCCTTTTATGTAACATTTTGGTGACCTGGTTTCACTGTCATGTTAATTAAGGTTTAAAAGCTAGGGCAAACCTACTGTACCATAAACAGATAATTTAAAAAGTTCATTGGTTTAAAAGAGGCTTTTAACACATTAAATGCTTAAGAGATCTCCAATGCATTGTGAAGCAATACATTAGATACCTCTATAGCATTCAAAAGTCCAATTTAAAAGTGGTGGAAATGGTTTGCTCCAAATTACTCCATATTGCTTTTATACATAAGTTAGTTCCATAGTTCTTTGTTTAAATCCATTGTCAGTTACCCATAACTTTGTGAGGGGGTCACCAATAAAACATTTGTATTTAAGGTCCCAGTTTCCATGCACAAAAAATCTGTTCAGTGTTTGAAAGATGTGAATAAAATAGGCTTCACAGTGTTATTTTTTTATAGGGATGACCTTTTTTATTAAACCTACAAAAAATATACTGAACCAGTCACCCACAAAGTTTCCAGAAACATAAAAGATGTGGAGTACAAATCACTTCAATAAAATAAAAAGCCCCTGTTCCTAAGAACTTTAGAAGTTCAAGTTTTGGTACTTGTGTGCAAAGTCTTTTTTTAAATAAATCATAATACATGGCTCAGTGCTAAGATATCATAGATGTGCAGTAGAGATCTAAGAGCACCCAGCTTATTTTTTGAATACTTTGTATATTAAATTAAATATACCTTGTACTCTGTTATACTAAAAGAAAGCACAAAGGAAAGGGTGCAGACCCTTCCAAGTGGATATCTGTATGAACACACTTATAAAAGCCCCCAATAAGAAAGGCTCACCAAATGATGAAGAATGAAGCGCTCATTAAATGCTCAATCTTTTTTTGTCACCTTCTCCTTTTTTTTTTTTCTTCTTATCCTCGATACTAGCAGACTTACAATCCAAAGTTTAATCATTTATTTGGATAGCCACATAAATAAAAGAGTGAAGACTATGTAAATGCCCTACACATTTCGTACTACAAATAGTACTTCTTCAGGGGATCAAGCGATAAAATAGAGTAAACACTTTATCACTTGAGCCCTTGAAAAAGTACTATTTGTAGTATGAAACACTTAAGGCGTTTATATAGTCTTCACTCTTTTATTTATGTGGCTATCCAAATAAATAATTTTAACTTTGGATTGTGAGTCTCCTAATATTGCGAACTCGAGGATAAAAAGATCAAGAAAAGGAGAAGGTGACGAAAAAAGACTGAGTATTTGATGAGCGCTTCATTCTTCATCATTTGGTGAGCCTTTCTTATTGGGGGCTTTTATAAGTGTGTTCATATAGATATCCTCTTAGAAGGGTCTGCACCCTTTTCTTTGTGCTTTCTTTTAGTGACTGCGAGTTTTGTGCATTACACTGGTGCACTAAAGGGCAGCAACCGTTGGAGGGATATTCCATTTGAGTACTGCAAAAAACTGGAATTTCAGTTATTGAGATATTCTGATGTTTCTGAGGAGTGAATACTTGGTTAAATATATTTGTGTGTATTTAGGACTGCTACAAGCGGAATGTTGAAACACACAGTTTAGTGACATTATATATATATATATATATATATATACAATTTCTCATTTTGTGTACACTTGGGGACCTTCAAAAAGGGTAAAGTGTTCTTACCGCCATAGCACTTTTTGTGTTGTTCTCTGTTATACTGTATGTGACCCTGCTGTTGCCAGACCATTGCTAGCAGGCAGCAGTCTCCTCAGTGTTGGAGGGGGTCACCTTGAACTCTAATTGAGCTATATATGGTGTCCTCAAGAAAGCAAAGGGAGGATCACTCAAGGTTCATGCTATCATTATCTTAACATTGCATTTCTCAGATTTTATAGTCTAGGCTTCAGGGATATCCTTAATCTTTTGAGGACCAGAGGGTTGTGCATCACACCCATGTGGTCGGTCCACAAAGTATTTACGATGACTTAAAGAAAGTTTAAAGAGATTTTTTTTTTTGGAAGTGATAGAGATAGACTGAATAATTGTCTACAATATTATGAAAATTGAAGGGAAGTGTAAGTATTTTGCAACACAGGTAAAAGGTGGTACCATGTTAGCCATAGAAATAGCACAAGACTGGAAAAGTAAAAGTGATACCTTTATTGGCTAACTGAGGAGCTTTAGTATGTAAACTTTTAACACAATTTAGGTCTTTTCTTCAGACACACTGAAAAATCTCAGGTATAATACAATGTTGCCCCTTTTCACCTTATGTGAAGTAGGGGATGCATATTATACATGAGAGAAAAATATACACATAAATATACACCCCTACAGAGGCACCTGGGATATCTACACAGCGAGAGGTATGCTTGCATTTGCTGCACGCTTCCAGCACCCCTCTGTGAGGACCTGTGTTAATTCAAGATAATGGTAGTGCCCTTTGGGGCCTGAAGGTCCTTACAAGGCACTACTATAGATCCAGTACATAGACCTATGTGAATTGAAACTAAAGAAGTGATTTGCGAGGATCTTCAGGTCCTCAAAGAGCACTACCATTATCTTGAATTAACACAGGTCCTCACAGTGGGATGCAGGAATCAGGCTGCAAATGCAAGCATGCTGATGGCTACACAAATATCCCAGATGGCTCTGGAGGGGATGAGTAGAGGGAGGGGAAGGTGGCAGCATATTAAGGTGGGTGGAGGGAGAGACAAGACACTAATTTTTTTGGGCTGGTAGAGGGAGGGAAAACAAGGGTGCATATTATAAATAGGCACTACTGTAGTTTCAGTGCACAGAGGTTTATGCATTGGATCTAGAGTAGTGCCTTGTAAGGACCTTCAGGCCCCAAAGGACACTATCATTATCTTGAATGAACATAGATCCTCACAGGGGGATACGGGAAGCACACGGAAAATGTAAGCATGCCATCCACTGCACAGATATCCCAGATCCCTCTGTAGGGGTGAGTAGGGATGGAAGGTGGCAGAAGTGTATATATATATATATATATATATATATATATATATATATATATATATATATATAGATATATAGATATATATAGATATATACATTTTTTATTATTATTTTTGTTTCCCCTAAAATCTTGTGTTAAATTTACACCTGCGTATTATACACAGGTGTGTATTATACAAGAGATTTTACGGTATTTGGAATGAAGGCTGAATACAAAATACAGGACAGGTTATACGCTCATGCAAATAGTTTTTACATTGAAATTCCACTGGAAGAGAATCCCTTATCACAAGTGTCTGTGTAAATAATTTCCTAATCCCTAGGCTCCAGTAGAGGTATCTTTTTGTAGCTGAATATATGTTTCAATATGTATTTCATTTTGCTGCTCCAGTAAATTTAGTGTGGAGAGGATATGGCTGAAGCCAAAGTACTCTGTGTATGTCATTGCTAATTTCAAAGATACACAATCAGTAATTCAATAAACACATGGACACATGTGACTAAAGTGTTCTCAGAAAGTACCATATCTCCTCTTTCTTACATAATATACAAAAATATGAACTCTTTGACATTATCTCATTGTTTTATTGTTTACTATATATATAAAAGAAGACTTTGTGCCTGGCAAAACACACCCAGGGGCGGCAGTAAAAAGGATTACTGCTGCCATTGGGTGATTCTGTGGGAGTGTGATTTTTGGCCTGCCCCCACTATCCAGCCCGCCCACCACTATCTAAGGCTGAAAAAAAAAATGGCTGCCACACACTCCTACACCACAGACACATGAACATGCCCTCCCACACACACACTAGCAGACACATACACACATATACACACACGCACGCTGAGGATGATGGGAACAATGTTCAAGCTACAGCTGGAAGGCCATGGTCCAATCTGTATTATGCAGCTTCTTCATTCCCTGTCTTTGAGCCTACACAGCTCTGCTAATTACTACAAGTGAGCTGATTTCTAAACAATCAGCAGGAGGATACTGGCTTGCTGAGAAAGTGGAAACAACGGCAGAGAGGTGATCAGGCAGTGCAGAGCAAGGCTTCAGCTGAGCTGGTAAATGGCAGAGACATGGATGTGACTGTATTTATATATTGCACAAAGAGAGAGAAAGAGAGCAGGTTGTTTGTCAGTCTGTCTGTAAGTAGAGGTGCCAGTTCCTGCAATCATCTCCATGCTGTACATAGCTCACTGTATAGCATGTATGACAAACTATTTATATATGGTCTGGCATTGTATAGTATACAGTCTGTGTATAAGGACTGGCACTATACAGTATAGGAGGGACAGTCCCTGTTTGACACCCAAATCCCTCTGCTCCTCTATTTAGGAGATCACACGGTGTGGTGTATATACAGTATGCTGACCAGACCTCACCTTTAACCGGGGACACATAGGAAATAAGCATATTTCAGGAGTGCACCAAAATCAAAGCAGCCCTGCAGTATGCATTTTTCATATGTGTCACTGGTTAAAGGTGAGGTCTGGTCAGCCTAATGTACAAGTGTATCAGATTGCTCCACATCAGTAAAACCCACGGTAATGTGGGTATAAACTTCTGTATATATCTGTTAAATTAGTCTGTGTAAAAAAATACTTTCATCTTCTTCTAAATCATTCACTTACAGAAAGAGTAACTTAACCATTTCAGTGCCAGAGGAGATCCAATGCATTGCTTACCCCCTGGCACGCAAAGGGTTAAAAATTCTCTACAATGGTCTGGCACTGTATAGCAGTGGTTCTCAATCTGTGCCCTGAGTGGCTATTAACAGGCCAGGATTTTAGAATTTCCTTTTAAGAGCACAGGTGAGTTAATCAATATGACTGAGCCTCTGATCAACACACTTGTGTTCTAGCAGTGAAATTCCTAAGTCCTGGCCTGTTAGTGGCCACTGAGGGCATGGGCTGAGAACCTCTGCTGTATAGTATATAGTCTGCATGTGTCTGTGTATAAGGACTGGCACTATACAGTATAGGAGGGACAGTCCCTGTTTGACACCCAAATCCCTCTGCTCCTCTATTTAGGAGATCACACGGTGTGGTGTATATACAGTAGGCTGACCAGACCTCACCTTTAACCGGGGACACATAGGAAATAAGCATATTTCAGGAGTGCACCAAAATCAAAGCAGCCCTGCAGTATGCATTTTTCATATGTGTCACTGGTTAAAGGTGAGGTCTGGTCAGCCTAATGTACAAGTGTATCAGATTGCTCCACATCAGTAAAACCCACGGTAATGTGGGTATAAACTTCTGTATATATCTGTTAAATTAGTCTGTGTAAAAAAATACTTTCATCTTCTTCTAAATCATTCACTTACAGAAAGAGTAACTTAACCATTTCAGTGCCAGAGGAGATGCAATGCATTGCTTACCCCCTGGCACTCAAAGGGTTAAAAATTCTCTACAATGGTCTGGCACTGTATAGCAGTGGTTCTCAATCTGTGCCCTCAGTGGCTATTAACAGGCCAGGATTTTAGAATTTCCTTTTAAGAGCACAGGTGAGTTAATCAATATAACTGAGCCTCTGATCAACACACTTGTGTTCTAGCAGTGAAATTCCTAAGTCCTGGCCTGTTAGTGGCCACTGAGGGCATGGGCTGAGAACCTCTGCTGTATAGTATACAGTCTGCATATGTCTGTGTATAAGGACTGGCACTATACAGTATAGGAGGGACAGTCCCTGTTTGACACCCAAATCCCTCTGCTCCTCTATTTAGGAGATCACATTGTGTGGTGTATATACCAGTGTATCAGATTGCTCCACATCAATAAAACCCACAGTAATGTGGGTATAAACTTCTGTATATATCTGTTACATTAGTCTGTGTAAAAAAAATACTTTCATCTTCTTCTAAATCATTCACTTACAGAAAGAGTAACTTAACCATTTCAATGCCAGAGGGGATGCAATGCATTGCTTACCCCCTGGCACTCAAAGGGTTAAAAATTCTCTAAAATACACCACCAGCCACGCCCCCAGTAACACCACCGAAAACACAAGTGTCCCTCTTTGGCCATATGAAATGTTGGGAGGTATGTTACTTACACTGCTCACACTGTATGTATTTATGTTCTGATTTGCAGCTGTGTGTCACTGTTTGTGTTGTCAGTGCATGTGTGTGTATATGTGTGTGTTGCATGTGTCTCTGTCTATCACTGTGTGTACCTTTCTGACACGTACACCCTACGCTATAATTCACTATCATAACATTTATTTAAAAAAAAAGAAACATTTCCTGCATAACATGACGGGCAACGCCGTCCCAAACTGCTAGTTGTTTATAAAAGCCTGATGTCCTGATGGAGAAGTAAACTATGAAAAAATACAGCATATTATTATAAGTTTTTTCTACCGTGTAAGATAAGAGAAATCATACTGTGAGACTGTGAGATGTTTAATGTAAAAGTTAGTATAGCTCAAGGTTATTTTTATATACAACTATTAGCAGAACACCCACTACTGCCCAACTGCTTTTATAATACACTATGGAGGAGTCTGAGTCTTAGGCTACAGCTAACCATAGTAAGTGGTAGGAACAGCTCTAGCTGGTGACTACAACGGAAAAAAACAGACTAATAGAAAAAACATTTGATTTATATTAACTGTTGAATGAGACATACCACAGCATTCAGAGTATGCTTGTTTTATTTAGTAGTAATACTCTATAACATATTTATAATTAAAGTTTACTGCACTTTTAAATATGCTTACTTGTGGGTGTAAATGACTAAACTATAATTGTCTTAATCCGGAATTTCACCGCAGCAAAATGTTTGGAAAAACAAGCTCAAGTTCATGTGTCATTTTCCTTGCTGGTTCAATGTCAATGTAGGAAAGCATAGACAAACATTAAGGGCATGTTAGAGGTTATATTTTGCTTACACAGTCTGTTATTCCAGGTCTAGTTATACATGATTTTAATGAATAGCATTTGAACCCAGATTTACTGTATGTTCATTTGATCTAAAACTTTGAGTCTGCTACTAGAAGATGCTTCACTTAAAAGCCACAGACCCAAACTCTCCATAGATAGCAACAGTGCCAAAATATAATTGAATGACAGCAGAAATTGAGAAACCGAAACTCTTAAAATATGTAGTTTGAGCATTGAACAAAGTATCTTCCTAATATGGGTTTCAAAATGCATGAATAGAAACCCTTTAAGAAGGCACAGTACTCAGACTACATCTGTATCATTTTCCAGTGGTATTATTGATCATAGGGCTTTTATATCCTATCCATTATGAAATCAGTTATAACACCTGTGGTAATATGAATGTTTTGAAAAATAATAATTAAAGGGACACAAACACCTTTTAACAAAGGTGCCCCTACTAACTTGTCCTTTAGCTGCTTAAAGGGATAGTAATGTTTCATAATAAAAGAAGCTCTAATTAATCATCATAGTATTTGGACTTTGGAGAGTGTTATTTCAGTTCTGTCAGAGTTGTAGTTCCAGAGTAATTCAATGACAAAGTGTCCCTCTCCCACCCCTTTTACTGATGTCACACTGTTCAGCCACAGCAGAAGGGAGGTGCCCGGGTAGACTGCAGAGAGGGACAATCTTCAGTTAAGATAAGGGAAAAACCTGAAAAACTTGTCAAGGGGGGCAGGAATTTCATTGTTTTCATAGGAATAAGAGTGTACCCTGCTGTTATCTGTCTGGTCTATAGACTGCATTTCACATCTGAGAAGAGATGGCTTACACTAGGTAAAAGGGGCGGGAGGGGGAAACTTTGCTTGTGAATATCTCTTAAACCATAAAGGTTTGAGAGATAAGACTAATTCTTCATGTTTTTTTAATGCCTACAAAATAAAATAAAGTTAAAACGTAGTATTACTATCTCTTTAAAGTTTTCTAAGAGGGCTCCATTCACCAGATGGTGCCTCCACCATCTTGAGCTCCCCATCCAAGTGTTTGGTTTCTTTGTGACCTATACTAAGCTATGTGCTCCAGGAAGTAGCTGTAATTCAGGGAGCACAACACTTTTTCTTTCCCATTAAGGGAGAGGAGCCTTTCCTATGGCTCAGGGGGAGTTCCAGTGAGATTGGGGGCCTCTATTATGCACAATGAGCCCCTAAAAACTTCAGATGGCTGCAGGATGCGGCTTTAACTATTTTCAGATATAGGGCCACCTTTGTTAGAAGGTGTTAGTGTCCCTTTAACTCCATTATGAATATTTTTCCTACATTAAATTACAATCGATAAGAGTTATTACTGATTTTATCTAACAGATTCCCTTTGAAGTCTATGGAGAAATTTGTATATAAACCCTTGATAATATTATTGACTGCAACGTAATCCAGGCCTGGTGTTATGAGAAGGATAAACAAAATATAAAATCTGGCACTTAGGGCCATATGTTCAAAAGAAAAAAACGGTGGAGATTTGGGGTAAACCATTTGCACTATAGGGGAGAACCAAATGTTGACATTGATTTAAATGGAAATCTTAACCCCTTGAATACAAGAGAGATCTTCAATGCATTGCAAAGCATTGGAGATCTCTCTAGCATTCAAGGATTAAAACACCCATTAAAATATATGGGAATTTTTGGAATATTTTTATTCTCCCCTATAATGCCAGTGGTTTTCCCCAGAACTCCTCACATTTTCTTTTGAATATACAGCCCTTATAGTAATCATCCATTAATTAAAGGGGATCTCTCACCCCTTTTCAAGTCATGCTCATTAGTTAGAGCATTTAGCAAATTAGGTTAAAACTTTATTATTATTTAAAAAAATATATATTTGCACAAAATTGAAGGTTTAAAGGGTGCCCTGCACCCTACTTCCGGGCAGACTTCTCTTGCCACTCTGCCTCTGCTCCCCTCCCTCTACCCAGCATCCTCCGATGACGGATGCTTTCTGTCTCTAAGATGGAGCAGTCTTATTGGCTAGATATTGATCTCTGCCAATGAGATCCCTCCAGCTTAGATACAGAAAGTCTCTGTCATCGGAATATGCTGGGTAGAGGGAGGAGAGCAGAGGCAGAGAGGCAAACTGCGTAAAGAGCAGTCTGCCCGGAAGTAGGGTGCAGGGCACCCTTTAAACCTTAAATTTTATGCAAATAAATTTTTTTTTTAAATAATAAAGTTTTAACCTAATTCGCTAAATGCTTTAACTAATGAGCATAACTTGTAAAGGGGTGAGAGATCCCCTTTAAAGCAGAACTAACACCTCCAGTTTTTTACAATTTGAAGCAAGCAGAGTCCATGATGAACCTACTTCACCCCTTTTAGGACCAGAGTGGCATACAAATCATTACAAGTAATGTTTTGCACATTCTTCTAATGCTTAACCCCTTAAGGACATCCAATCATGCATGCGGCCGTCACTTAAAGACCACAGACCATTTGTTTTTTTTTTAACATCTGGTTCAGGGCTCCATGAACAGTGAGCCCAGAATTTCATAACGGTCCTGGCATGTCATGGATCCTTCATGCAAATCTACCCATGACGTGCCAGAACCGTCAAGGGTCATTAAGGGGTTAAAAGGTTAAGATTACCTTGCTACTTACTACTAGCATATGTTACATCCCTAAAATAAAATTTTGATTTTAACCCTTTGAGTGTTAGAGAGGTATGTAACACATTGCACATTAACTCAAAGGGTTAATACATATGTACAATGACCTGTTCTCATTTATTTAGTGGTTGTGTACTATTTGTATTGAAAGATAAGAGTAAATTCAGTTGATTAATTGATTAGTAAGTGCTCACTGCTCTTATATTCAGATAGGTTGGTATCATATCTTAGCCTATTTAAATATAATCCTGGACAAATCAATGAATGCCTTGAAAAAGGCAGGAATACATATTCCCCCCAAGAATATGTAGGACTAGATTTTAGGCCTCAGAAAACATATCGCTAATTTTTACAGATGCTAGCATGAAGTGCAGGGTAATTAAGTATATGTTATTTTTATTCATTTTTAGATGTTAGTGTTCCTTTAAGTGTGGAGTTATTATTATAAGCTGTTACTTTTCCTTTAAAAGAGAAGCCACTGTTGTAATGAGAGGAACAGTCTCAATGATAATTGGGTCTCTTCCTGTCTTGACATTACAATGTCACACTGCATTAAAAGAGACAAACTACAGTGACCATAAGTATTGCCTGTCTGAGTAGATTATTCCTCTCAACAGAAATGTACAATCTACCTAAAACACAGAACACACTACAGTAGGTGTCCTAAGAAAGAGCCTTTCTATAAAAGGGTTATCTGATTTAAAAAAAAATGAATGACACAACCATTTTGAATTAGAAAATGGATTTGATTACAAATCATATCAACTATAATTGTGGAACTGTCATTAGTGATTCAAGATGGTTTTGCTATATTTAGTACAGATTGAAAAAAAAATATTTGAGGTCAAATGCTGTACAAAAGTAGCTGAAATAGCTTATACTACTTCCACTGCTTCCCTATTGGTATTTGAAATGATCTCATCCTCATAATGAGGCTGATTTTCTAAGAACTGAAACAAACCAAATGCACCATTATCTTTGCTTTAAAGGGATAGTAACACTTTGTTTTATCTTTATTTTATTTTGTAGGCATTAAAAAAAAACCTGAAGAACGATATAAATCTTATCTCTCAAACCTTTATGGTTTGAGAGATATTCACAAGCAAAGTTTCCCCTCCCGCCCCTTTTACCTAGTGTAAGCCATCTCTTCTCAGATGTGGAATGCAGTACATAGACCAGACAGATAACAACAGGGGACAATCTTCTTCCTATGAGAACAATGAAGGCCCTGCCCCCCTTGACAAGTTTTTAAGGTTTTTCCCTTATCTTAACTGAAGATTGTCTACCTCGGTACCTCCCTTCTGCTCTGGCTGAACAGTGTTACATTAGTAAAAGGGGCGGGAGGGGGATACTTTATCATTGAATTACTCTTGAACTACAACTCTGAAAGAATTGAAATAACACTCTCCAAGGTCCAAATACTTTGATGATTAATTAGAGCTTCGTTTATTATGAAACATTACTATCCCCTTAAATGGGGCTTTTAACCCCATGAATGGTAGAGGTCTCACTTCTCAAAGCATTGGAGACTTCTGTATTATTCAAGGATAGCCCCAATTACATTAACCCTTTGAGTGCCAGAGGGGTAGGCAATGCATTGGTTTGTAATGCGTTGCCTACTCCTCTGGCACTCAAAGAGTTAATGGGTATTTGAGGAAGTTTTATTTTTCCCCTGTAGTGCAACCAATTTGATCTAGAACCAATGCTTTGAATAGCTAGATGGCAATCAAAGGGTTAATGTTTCTCACCCTAAATATTAAAAAGCTTTCTAAGTCTAAGATAAGATGTAACATTGCAAGTTTATCATCCAAAATATTAAAAAAGCTACCAATAATTTTGTGGAAAATTTCACCGGAATAGATAGGGTTATAATATCATGTTTCGCATGGATTATGGCAATCTATATGGCTTTATTTAGTAAATAATGTATTTACATTTCACATCACTAATTATCCAATTATCTTGCAAAAGGATGGGCTACATTATCAACACTCTCTTACAGTATGTGTAATGATGAAGAGTCATAAGGATGTTATGTGAGTCACTAAGATTATGGGGGACATTCGCTAAGCGGTGAAAAAGAGGTGATAAAGTGGAGATGGCTTCTCCAGTTTATCACTACTCCAATTCCTATGTTATTCAATGGAGTATATGCACTAAGATTTTGATGGGACTAGAGAAGTGATAAACTGGAGAAGTCATCTCCACTTTATTACCTCTTTATCACCACTTAGTTAATCCCCCCTATTATTTTTCTAACCAACTTGGGTACAAGAAATAGTTCATATATTGGAAATACTTCTTATCCAGCAACAATATAAACAGACTACTATACTTGCCTAACTTTCTAAGCCATTTTACCAAATTCATTTGTTACATTGATTGCACCATCTGTAAAAAATGTCAAGAAAGAAAATAAATGTAATGAATAATAGAGTTTTGTTGTGCAGCAGGGATGCGCAGAAGATGCAATTTTGTTCTCATGGGAGATTTAAGTGGAATATGGGCTATATTACACCTTTCTGAATATATTTCCATGCAGATAAGTTTTCCTGTCCAGACTCCTGTGTTCCCATTCTGATTTATGTCATTCTAATGAAATTTCAAACATTTCTGATATATCTGACATTCTCACAATAATGTCATGAGTTATCACATTCATCATGAATGTATTAGCACTCACACACTAATTTATTCCACCCTACAACATGGAAGAACCATAAAAGGAACATTTCCACAGTAGGTGCAAGACCCACTTTTCTGTCAATTTCTTCCACTGTGGAAAATTTTGAACACCTCTTTTGTTCAGGAGAAATCAGACTATAGCGAAACTCTATTGCAATCAGTATATTACTTAAAAAAATATATTACATTTGAAAACAGGAGTAGGTCTACTAGAGATGAGCGACCTGGTTTGCCAGGTAATATTATATTTATTATTTATTATAATGAAGTACAATTTTTTCAACTTTTTTTTACAATGAGGCTGATGTGATATGAAAAACTAGAGAAATTATTGGGCAAACTTACTACATCATAAGAAACAAATAACAATTCTCATTAGTTAAACATTGGGCTTTTAACCCTTTAATGTTAGAGGGCTCATAAAGTTTGCCTGTAATTTGCTGGAGACCTCTTCAGCATTCACCGTATTAAAAGCTTAATTTAAATCAGTGGGCATTTGGGAATTTTCTTGTGGCCCCATGGCACAATTATTTTACTCCAGATTTGCTTTACTTGTATTAATACATCATCTTCAGTGTGTAGTGCCCCTTTAGAGCTTACATACTAATTTTGGTACCTACAGCACAAGGACATAATATGACTTGCCTACAGCTACAAGCATCTGGCATGGGATCTGAACCAATTTTCTCCACTTCAGAGTCAGTGGAAGGATGTAAGAATATGCCAACTCACTTCCCTTTCTACACTTATATGTTAACTTTAATATCATGTTCCTATGCCAGTGGGTATGTACCAACACTTTAATGTATATCAGTCCACAGACACACACTGCTAGCTTTAAGAGTTTCACGTAATCAGACAACATACGTACCCACTTAGGTTTCACAGAAAGAAGAATTGTGTACTGATTTCCTCTCTGCATTCTTAGTACATGATGAGAAACAAGGTACAGAGGAACTAATGAACCAAAACACAATGGCACTCCCTTTGAGACAAGCAGGTAAAAAGGATAAATGTTGGCATAAATAGCTTAGCAATAAATAGGTGCTAGGGAGGTATATCAATAAACAATAGCTCCTGCACCTATTTTAGTACAGAATTACATTTGTATATTGCCATGAATGTCTTTAATCAACCAAGAAAAGAGCAGGCTACAAGTACAGCAAAGGTGATACATTTATTGAGTGGTAGTACATGCTTTCAAGACCACCAGTGTCTTT
The DNA here is from genome assembly GCA_037306005.1 of Rhinophrynus dorsalis. Classification (NCBI taxonomy): domain Eukaryota; kingdom Metazoa; phylum Chordata; class Amphibia; order Anura; family Rhinophrynidae; genus Rhinophrynus; species Rhinophrynus dorsalis. The sequence goes on along the minus strand of CM074721.1, from coordinate 64,843,092 downwards.
TCTTTAGGCATAGGAAAACCCAATATATAAAAAGAGATAGTGTACTACATAGCACAAAAAAACATAAGCATAAAAATCATAATTCAAACAGCAGATATTCCACATGGGGTCTATTCATATAGCTTTATTGCCTGTGAAGGAAACCTCCCTTCACTGAAGTTGTGGAAATAGAAGCTGCTGCTTCCTCAAATAGGCCAACTCACTGCATCTAAATGACATGGAACAGAACAAGTACAAGAGGGGTGGGCATAGTGCAGTACTGTGTGAATTTAGATAAGGACACTTAAAATGGCCTCAGTCTTTTACTTAAAGGGATAGTAATACTTCGTTTTAACTTTATTTTATTTTGTAGGCATTAAAAAAACATGAAGAATGATATAAGTCTTATCTCTCAAACCTTTATGGTTTATGAGATATTCACAAGCAAAGTTCCCCTCCCCGCCCCTTTTTCCTAGTGTAAGCCATCTCTTCTCAAATGTGAGTCTGGTTGTATGACAGTACAGATAACAGAAGGGGACAATTTTCTTTGTATGAAAACAATGAAAGCCCTTCCCCCCTTGACAAGTTTTTCAGCTTTTTCCATTATCTTAATTGAAGATTGTCCCTCTCTGCAGTCTACCTGGGCATCTCCCTTCTGATCTGGTTGAACAGGGAAGGGATACTTTGTTTGTGAATATCTCTTAAACCATAAAGGTTTCAGAGATAAGACTTATATCATTCTTCATGTTTTTTTAATGCCTACAAAATAAAATAAAGTTAAAACGAAGTATTACTATCCCTTTAATAAGAAAATGGTAGGTTAGTTCTTATCCATAAAAGAAAGGTATGGCAGTCAGGATAATTATTACCACTTGGGTTCACTACTTGAATATGGAAGAATACTAAAAGGCTAGTGTTCTTCAATTAAATATTTAACCATACATAAAAAATAGAAATAATAAAATATGAAATATAAAAAAGTTCATCCAATCTAATACCTGAAACATTTCATCTCTCTGTACTGCCACTTTAGCATGGTAAGACTAGAATAAAAGGACAAACAGCCTCAAACACTTCAATATAAATACTAAAAAACTCTACACAGGTGTTGGTTAACAAGTTCAGTATCTATGAGCTAAACTTGTTAACCGTCAACTATGTTAAGCTTTTTTATTATTTAAACAGAAGTGTTTTTTTTTTCTTTTTTTTAGTGGCTGCATAAGGGCCAGAAAATATGTCTGTAAAAACCATGCCAGTCCAACTGTTTTCTTGTGCGTTTTTCTGGGCATACCCCCTGTGCTCTCTCTCCTTCTTTGCTATTATCTTTGCTCCTTTTTGCTCACCTGGGGATACCTCCTTGACCTTATCAGCCATCTCAAATGTACTGCAGTGCAGATGTTTAGTATTTCACTATGAGCATACCAGAAAAAACTTCTAGTCTTGTTTGATTCCTGCTGTGACCCTTACCTTGCTTTTTGACCACTGCTATGTCTTCTGCCATTCTCATCCAAAGCTTGTATAATTACAGTTCTCTGGTCTGCAGCCTGCCTTGACCTAAGCCTGTTTGCTACCACCCATGACCCAACTATTAAAAATGGTCTCTGTGTGAGCTCTGCCTAGATTAATTGAATTGGTGAAAGACAGAAATTATTAATTAAGTGCCACCAACAAATAAAGTTAAGGTATCCAAAAATATGTATATTACAACAATTGGCTGGACAGCTTTTAGGCAGTATTCAGTTCTCTTTAATATTAACTAAACTTATCTTAGTATGACAGGTCCACTTTATCCCATTGGATCCTAGAGAGAGACATTTCAAATTTGTTGCTACACAATGTTTTAGAGACACTTTTATCGTCTCCAAGAAAACACTCCTATACACATTTATCATCTCCAAGAAAACACTCCTAATACATTCAACTCCTTGGATATAAGAGACGTCTCTGAAACACTGAAGCAAAAAAATGAGGAAATTCAAGGGCAAACCAACTGCACTGTAGGAAACAGATAAACATTTGCAATTCTCTAAATGAAGAATTTAACCTCTTGAATCCTGGAGTGATCTCCAACACATTGACCTCTTTAGCATTCAAGTGGTTATTAGTTATATTTAGTTTAATTTAAAAAAAATTCTGTTCCCTATGGTGCATTTGATTTGTACCAGAACTGCACCATGTAGCACACCAGCCCCACTGAGAATCAAGAAAATAAAGAGCTGTCTAGCATCTAAAGGGTTATGAAAAAATAAAAAGGAACTCTGTCCCCAGCCCTATCTTACTTTAACTGGGCTGGGGGATAGAAGGCTAGACTGAGTCCTAGTGCAATATAAGTTTTAAAAAATGTTAGCAGACTGAAGCCTTCAACAATGTAAGCCTTAATTTTTTTAGCAGGCTGAGTCTCATTGCAGCATAAGCCTTGAAGCAACTGTTAACAGCCTGAGTGAGCCCTACTGCAATTGCCAAAATGGTGGCAATGAAGGGTAAATGGAAAAGGATAAATATATACAATAATACCTATTCCCAGTGGCTCAGATCAGTAACCTCCACTCTCTCAATCCCACATAATGTCACGCAACAAAAAAGGCCTAGCGTTTAGGATAAGGTATATAAATTAACAAGAGATGGAGAAGATGATGAATAAAAATCTATTTATTAAAACTGCAAAATAATCAGTATCTAGATATATACACAATCTGTCAATGAAGATGATACACTACAATGTTATACTGGCAACAAAAGACATACTGTCAGAATTGTCAGTCTAATATTCACACTACACACCCATAAACATCCGTGAGGAAAGAGCTAAACAGATTGAACAGGTAAGTGTGTACAAAAAAATACACTGTAAGAAAAATAGAAAATGTAAAATCATAAAGACATTATATATATATATATATATATATATAAATATATATATACACAACATTATATCTCTGATGAAGAAGTGAGGAAACACTTCAAAACACATTGAAGAAATGTAACAATATGATATAATAAATCAGTTTCAAATATCATGACAGAGAATGAGAAGGGAAGAGACGGCTCATAATTACTGGCACATTTTAAAGCCGTTTGTTTTGGAAAGTCCCACGTACTATATTGGCGGGTGAAGCAAACAAAGAAAGCTAAGTGAGGAAAATTATTTCATTTCATTGCGGAAGTTTTGGAACAGAAATTTCAATTGGCCTTGCAGTTTCATCAGCCAACTTTATGTTTCCCACACAAGTGGGGCAGAAATGTCAGGTGTAGAGTTGAGTTTAAAATAAATCTTCTAACAGGGGTGTGACATTTAACCCTTTGAGTGCCAGAGAGGTACACAAGGCATTGAGTGTGTTGGCACTCAAAGGGTTAACATCTGCGGCATCTTCAAACCAAGAATTGTTTAGCCTCCAAAGATGTTTCCCCTATCTAAATGATGGGACAAGAGGTAGAAACAAATGGTGGCATGATCTGAGAAAGCTATTTATTCTATGGTCACCTCTGATATATTATGAAGTTGGAACTGATTAAGAAGAAGGTAGTCGAGATGGGAGTAAGAGTTAGGGAGCATGAAATGAAATGAAGATATAGGCAGGAGAGGTATGAGCCAAGTTTCCGTAAGGAAGCTCGAAGGTAGTGCGAGAAATCAAAGGACTTATCCAGTGACAGGGTCAGAGTCAGATTAAGTCCGCCACCCAAGATGACACAGCCCATTTTAAAGGAGTTCTAGAGAGATACTTAGTATGGTTTTGTCCACAGCAGATACAGGGATCTGTACGACACAAACAGGACAGAATCAGGAGTTTAGTCTTGCTCTATGTCATCAGTGTAGAGATTGCCCAGAGTCTCCCTAATCCCAGTTAGAGGCACAAGTGCATAGATGAGGCAAACTAGGAGTCAGCACCAGTCCAACTGAGGAGGTCTGGAAGAAGAGGATACTTTCTTGTCTTTTTTAAGACTGGTCCACCGATTTTGGTCCAGCGATCCCTGCAATCTTTAGGGAAAGTGGTACTGGTATTATGTGTAGAGGTTATCTGCAGCCCCGTGGCAGAAGATGTAAAGCCCAATGTGTTACAAAAGTCCTGTATCTCCAAGTGGTACAGGACTTATGGAGGCCATCATTCCTTCGAGAATTGTAATCAGCCAAAAGGGGAAACTCCAGAAGTATCGAAATCCCAAATTATGTATGTGGTTGGTCAACTGACTCAAAGTCAGTCATTTCTGTAAGGTGTGAGGTGAAAGATCATTATATAAATGAACGTAGCAGCCATACTTGATCTCCGGCATGTCACAGCAGCGGGTCATGATGCACTCTTTATCAGCATAGTGGTGCAAACAACAAATAATATCTCATGGTCTGAAGTCCAGTGGGCCACGTGGGCAAAGAGCTCTGTGCTCCCTCTCTATTTTAAAGGGATAGTAATGTTTCATAATAAAAGAAGCTCTAATTAATCATCATAGTATTTGTACTTTGGAGAGTGTTATTTCAATACTGTCAGAGTTATAGTTCAAGAGTAATTCAATGACAAAGTGTCCCCCTCCTGCCCCTTTTACTGATGTAACACTGCTCAGGCAGAGCAGAGGGAAGTGCCCAGGTAGACTGCAGAGAGGGACAATCTTCAATTAAGATAAGGGAAAAAGCTGAAAAGCTTGTCAAGGAGGGCAGGGCTTTCATTATTCTGATAGGAAGAATATTGTCCCTTGCTGTTATCTGTCTGGTCTATGGACTGCATTCCACATCTGAGAAGAGATGGCTTCACAAACTTTGCTTGTGAATATCTGTCAAACCATAAAGGTTTGAGAGATAAGACTTATATCGTTCATGTTTTTTTAATGCCTACAAAATAAACTAAAGATAAAATGAAGTATTACTATCCCTTTAATCAGCTGTTCCTCTGTATTTCCCAGGAGCTCCGCAAACAAATTTTGGTATGAGACACAGTCTCTGTGAAGACTTTTAACCCTTTGAATGGCAGTAGGGTATGCAAGGAATTGCAAAGCAATGCCTTGCATTCCCCTCTGGCACTCAAAGGGTTAATGCAGATATTGAACCCCCTGGAGTGGTTCTCCAAGACATCAAGTTTCAAGGTAAGAAGGCCAATGGTTTATTTGTGGCTCAGCAGGGCTTGTTCAAATTGGTGACCTAAAGGCTTCCCTGTCATCCTCCAACGTATTGATCTGCTGACCTAACTGAATGAGATCTGTCTTGAGATCTGTGAGCTCCACCTTCAATGTACGTTTGATCTCAGCCTTCATGTCCATCATGAAGGAATGCATAACCTCCTTCATTAACAAAGCAGCCATATCCTCTCTGGTGAGGGGAAATAAGCTGTTGCGTCTGCTATGCCATTCCCCTGTGATAGAGATCAATTTTTTGGCCACAGTGGTACAGGATAAGACATATTAGAGGGAAATATACAAATCCACCAGTGCAGCTCCCCTGACCTTAAAATAACGGCACTTCAGGACATGTAATAGACCTTATGATTGCTTTAGCACACACACACTCCACCAATGTTAAGACTTTAATGCAGACAATTGCAGTATTCTTCCTTTCTAACATGCATAAGCAAATTAAGTAAAGTTACTCCTTTCTTTTGTACCTTGTTTAATATGAGGCATTAAATAAGGTGCAGAAGAAAGTAACACACCAAAGTGCTCAACCACGTCACCAACTGCCCTAGTCTTGGTGCAGGCAGAGTTATGGGAATAATTATCAGCATAAATATCTTAGTAAATTGCCATTAGGCAGGCGTAGGACCAGGAAATTGTTTATACTGGATGCTACATGCAAGAATTGTATAAGAACATTCTCCCCTATTGAGATTGATGTAATAAAAAGACCTGGAGCAATCCTAGGAAAACCAGTTGCACCACAAGGTTGATTAAATGGGACTTGTTTAAATCCTTGAATAAAATGTCTTGGAGGCATTCCTAGCATTCAAGGGCTCAAAGACTTATTTAAATCATAGAGAATTGCATACATATTTATTTCTTCCTTATGCTGTTGTTGGTTTGCCTTGCTCCTTTTCCTTTGTACTTATGGCCCATTAACGGGATGATATAGAATCTACACATTTCCATCTTGGTACACTACCAAGCGTATCTACTGACAGCTCTTTGGACCACAATATAATGAGTTGATGCACAATCAACTAGTAACTATTGTTACAAATTGTTTCTTTATTAAATGAATGTGAATAGGCATCTTAAACAATTTTGAGAGGATCAATACATATGAAATAATAATACAGAAGACATACGTAATTGAGGTTAAAGAATAATTGATCTCTCTAGTTACATGTTACAATGAATAATGTTTCTTACTGATTTATTTATATCATATTAGTCTCCAGATTAGATTTTCTTAAACTAGTGAAAATGGCCATGATTTTTACCATTGATCATTTTCATCCTGCGCTTATACAGTCATTTTATTTCAAGCAGAATTACTTTAATTCAGACTTAGGAACAGTGAGTGTTTTCATTACTATGGCTGAGGCTGACAAGGAAAGCCAGGCATCCATACAGCACAGCAAAGTTGGTTGTGGTGTGCCAACAGAGCAGTTTCTATAGGGGGCAATGACCCTGTGATTTGCTATATTTTCTACACATGGGTAAAGCGTTAATTTTACATCTTGCGTGAATTTCAGCATAATGGAAGAGCTATTTCTCCTTCGCATTGAAGATCCAGGAGGAAGGAAAATTCTGATTAAAAATTGTGACCTTTCTATGGCCAGACGGTTAAACCTTTCTGATATGCACATTTTCATGCATGCACACATACTCATGCATGCACTCACATACTCATACATCATCACCAGGGCCGGCATTACCATTAAGGCAGGACAGGCAGCTGCCTTAGGGCGCCGCAACAGAGGGGCACCGAAAAGGTAGAAGCTGGTATTTATTTTTTTTTTAGTATATAGATCTGCTGCGAGGGAGCGCTGATTTACACTACCAAGCGCTCCCTCGCAGCGTCTATGTGACCCAGGCTCTGTAATACAGAGTGCTGTGCTGGGAGATGACATCATCTCCCAGTGCTCTGTATTACTGAGCGCAGCGCGCGGGAGCTTCAGCTCTGTGCCGAAGGAGGCACAGAGCTCTAAGTTATGGCACGCCGCTAGACCACCAGGGACTGAAGGTAGGGGATGAAAGGGCATCGTGGAGATAAGGGGGCATCATGGAGATAAGGAGGCATTGTGGAGATGAAGGGAGCATCGTGGAAGGGGCAATGTGGAGATGAAGGGAGCATTGTGGAAGGGAGCATCATGGAGATGAAGGGAACATTGTGGAAGGGTCAATGTAGAGCTGAAGTGGCATTGTGGAGATAAGGGGGCATTGTGGAAGGGGGATGAAGGGGCAATGTGGAGATGAAGGGAGAATTGTGGAGATGAAGGGAGCATTGTGGAAGGGAGCATTGTGGAGGTGAAGGGAGCATTGTGGAAGGGGCAATGTGGAGGTGAAGGGAGCATTGTGGAAGGGGCAATGTGAAGGTGAAGGGAGCATTGCGGAAGGAGGTGGGGAGAGTGTGAAGGTGAATATGTGGGCGGGGGCAGGGGATTGTGGCAAGGTCATGAGGGGGGTTGTGTCCGGGGGGGGTGGCATCAAAATGCACCTTCGCCTGTGTATACAAAACTCCTTGCACCGGCCCTGATCATCACTCATACATGGAAACACATATACACAGCAATATCTCATGTGCATGGATGCAATCACTTGCCTCACATCCATCCCCACAAGACAATGTCAGTATAAAGTGCCTTCTTGTAGAAATTCCCTTGGCATGCAGAACACAATGTTTTCCACCTATTTCTTCTCATGGTAATAATTTTCATTCAGCCCTAGACTTTTCAACATGTTCTTAATTTTCAATTAAAATGAAGCATATGTTATGTGGAATTTTTATTCATACTAAGGAACAATTTATTTCTTAAAGAGGATGAACATTTTAGTCTCAAGGGATATTCAGCTCATTTCTACTACTCAATTGAACACCATTCTAGCACTTAAAGGGTTCAAGAGGTGTTGGGTGGCAACAGTGATTATTTTGGAGGAGCACCAGCCTGACTCTTTGCTTATGGTTGCCCTAGACCTGAGAATGACTACAACAGGGGTATAAGAAAAAGCTACAGGGTTTGGGGTAAAATCTGAAGCTGGGCCCACCATCCCCTGATCTGGAGCAATTTTGCGTAATTCACAATGACAAAAACCCAAGGTGCAATTCACCACCAGAGAATGATGTAGCAAGGAAAGAAAAAAGGAAAAACTATTTGTTTGCAGCACAAGGGAACTACTGTATCATGGTTCATGAGTCATATGCTAACAGGTAACCATTTTAATGACAGAAAGCTGTCTGATACAGTGCTTTGTAATGCATTGGGCAGCTATCTGGTCAAGAAAAAGGAAGGGACTCACCAACTATTCTTATCTTACTGTCCGGCAGTGACTGGGCGTGATGTAAGTGGTAGCCAGCTAAGATAGGAAATTGATTTTAAGGGGTCTCAAGCTAGTGCAGAGGCTAAATGCACCTTCTGAACCCCTTGTATACCCATAGGCTACAGAATTAATGGAATTAAACAGGTTAAAAAGACTTTTCCACTTAGTTTGCAGCATTTTAACCCACTTGATCTTAGAGGAATTTCCAAAGCATTTCTTATATACCTCACCGACATCTGAGAGTTAAAGCGAAGGATGTGACTGAATTTAATGCAATATTTCTTGTTTTCAATGTTAAAAACACCCCTTTGATTTATTCATTTTCATTTTACACTAGGTAGTCATTTGTTGAATTGTATCAAATAATTTTAAATAAAATTGCTAGAACCCTTTTTAATAAAAAGCAGCATAATAGTTTAATTGCTGCAAATGCACAGTAGGGAGGAGAACAAAGAAAGGAATGCAGGAATGGGAGACAAAAAGGCTAAAGCTTTCATCAGAATGAATTGTAAATCTGAACTGCAGCTCAGAACAAATATAGTTTAATTGGGAATAAAAGTGCAAAAGAGTGAATAAAGTTTAATGTGCCAATCAAAATTTCTAAACAGTGCTTGGGGTGACATTGAAAAACACTAATGCTGCCTGAATCTGAAAGCAGAATAGCTTATTGATTTGAGATAAGGGGGCAAGTATCTAAACACACCAGTTCAGTGTTTCAGTAAGTAAATGAGTGAAGTTTTAAAAGAGAAGAAACAACTCCTAAAATATCCCCCACTTACCTTTCTGAGGCCATTAATGATAATGGCCCCTATAATTTTTGTCCTTTTGTCTTTTTTAAAGTGATAACATCTTAACCCTTAAATGTTATGTCCATGGAGGCTTTTGCTGACAGTAAATTCTGAAGTAACCAGTGAACCAGTTTGAGGTCCTGTCTGTGAGCCTGCTAACAATTGTCATAGCCATCTTCATGGACATGAACTGCTGGATGTCATCTCTTGAATCAAGGAGAAAGTGAAAAATTAATGAGTGTCATTAGGATTTATCCACCATAATAATTAAGTTGAGTTATTATGGGGCGATGATACTGCCCCTTTAGAGGGATAGTAATACTTCGTTTTATCTTTATTTTATTTTGTAGGGGGGAAGGGCTTTCATTGTTTTCATATAAAGAAGATTGTCCCCTTCTGTTATCTGTCTGGTCTATGGACTGCATTCCACATCTGAGAAGAGATGGCTTACACTAGGAAAAAGGGGCGGGAGGGGAACTTTGCTTGTGAATATCTCTTAAACCATGGATACTGCTCTGCTTGTGTTAACAGATAGGCTAGGTCACAAGGCACAGCTCAGTAAGTGTTAATGGCTCGGATAGGTCGTATCGGCTTGGCAAGTGTTCTGAGGGCTCAATAACGGAGGCAACACACACAGCATGGTATTGGGCAGGTTCAGACATGGAGACAGCAGCTCAGCAAGGCTACAACAGCTCGGTTAACGGAGGCCACAGCACCACACAGCAGAGAAGTGATAAAACCGAGCACTACTAAGCACAGTTCAGAATGTCGCCAGTAGGCGATCAGGATCCACAGGAACTCAGGAAACCGATGATGAGCAGGAAGCACAGCTGGAACCGGGTCAATCACGGATCAGGAACGTCAGGCAAGCCGGGTCGAATCACAGAGCAGGAACGTCAGTCAAAGCCGGGTCAAATCACGGAGCAGGAACGTCAGCCAAAGCATTGTCCAATCACGGAACAGGAACGGAGAATGGTCAGACAAGCCAAGTCGGTACACAGGAACGCAGTAACACAGCAAGAAGGCTCAAACTCAGGAACACCATGAAAGGGCACCAGGCAGATATCATAGGCCCAGTATATAAAGGAACATCCTGGGTTGGCCAATCAGCCTGCTCCAATGCACAGGTACCATCAGTGTGACTGACAGGGGATCACTGGTACCGTGATAATAGCCTGTTGTTTTACAGTAGCGCTATTGTTAGACCATGAGATGGGTGGAGTTAAAAGCGGGTATGTGAATGCGGTTAAGGGAGTGGATATGGGTGGGGCCAGGCATGGAAACTGGTGGCAAGTAACTTTTCAGGCCTGGCTAGTAGCTCAGGACTTGAAATTTTTTTTTTTTTTAATTTTTATTGATTTTTCAAAAAAGATACAGATGTATGAAGTAGATACATGGTTGAAGGATCATAGTAATAAGTACAAGAATGCCAGTAAAAAGATGAAGATACATATGTTTACAGCTTGCGTTATCATAAAAGACAATGTTCAAATTTAAACATAAGAATGACATAAAATGAGATCATATGATCCCCCAAGCGATCCTGTATAAAAAGACGGAAAAAGGGAATTGGAGGAAATGCTATGGGTATACACTGATAAATTAGCACAACAACAAAAAGTATCATAAGTGGAATGACCTATCCAGTATCCATATCTGAAAGTCAAGGAGAGTCACTTAAGGTCAGTACTAGTAGGTTATTTTCATATAAGTGCGTATAAGTAATTGTAAACATTGTTTTGGGTGGTATAAATTATAGGTAAGTACTTACGTCAATTAGTCTGAAAGAGATGGAGGAGAAGAATGAATATATAGGAGAGTAGAAGGTATGATAGTGTCCCTGGAAGGGGAGAAGAGAAAAGAGAAAAATGGAGAGAAGGAAGGGAAATGGAAAGGGGGATAGAGAAGAGAATTAAGGAAGGAGGAGGAGTTGGGTCCTGGAGGGATATGGAGCCCCTTCTCTATTAAATTGATAGGAACCAATGGTTATCACTCAGTGTTCAGTGCATATTAGAATAAAAGACCTAGTACCTGCTGAGAAAGTTTTCTGATTTTGGAAGGGGCAGTGCCGCAGCAGCTGAGGGAGATGTTTGATATGTATTGGTGTATCCTATCCCCCTTTACTCGTTAGCCATTTGTTCCAGGATTTTTCAAAGGATGCAGTAGAGTTTGTATGGTAGGTATGGCATTTATCCATTAGCAACATGGAGTCTACTTTGTGAAGCCATAGATTTAAGGGTGGAGTGATTTGGAATTATGTTCAGGATAATTTGGCTGTACTTCAGATATCTGGACATAACCAGTAAGGTCCTATTAGGACCTATTCTTCATAATCAGAAAGGAGCTAAAGCAGTCATGGGCAACAAGTGACCCTGGGTCCTCTTGTGAACCTCAAAGGCTTCTCCAGTGGCCTTCTGCCTTTTTCTTTGGGAAGAAGAGATATTGCTCTCTACTACATCACAGTAGGGTATAACAACAGGGGTTAAGATTGTGCAGCCCATCACCCGAGGTAGCCATCAGCCCTAAGGTCCAACATGTTCTAGCTCAGGGATCCCCTATACTCTAGGTACCCTTAGCTCCTTTCATGGCTACTCCCCCATTCCTCACATGACCCCACCCCCAGCCCCCTCCACTGTTTCTTGGCACAGGAAAAATACTTAGCTTATTACAAGGAAGAATGAAAAAAGCTTTAACCCCTTGATTGCTAGAGAGCCCTTCAATGCATTTCTCCACAATGCTTTGGAGAACTCATTAGAATCCAAGGGATTAAATAATAACCTGCAATCCCTATTACATTGATATTCCACTAGGCTTTTTGCACTACTTTTCAGGATACGTGTTGTACTCATAACTCTTACTGGTAGAAACAACAGTTGGTTGAACTGCTACTCCATCCTCCTCTATGCCATCAACACTAGAATGTGACTTGTTGTTAACTTCAGTACTTTTAAATGGTTTAGTAATACTAATGCAGTTGGAGAGGCTTTTTAATCACACAAATTACACACCGCCCTCTCAGAATGAGAAGGATCATCTAAGGTTTATTGAACATGCCGAATCAACCATGGCTGCAGTCAGTTTTTGAACTACCACTTCATTAACATATTACTGAACTGTCATACTTCTTTCTCCCCACTAGGGGTAGGAGAAAAGTGAGAAAAATTTCCTGCATAACTTTTCACGAAAAACGGCCGATTTTTCTCTTTTTTCGTGAAAGTCTTCTCTTTTTCTCCAATGCAAAATGTTTCTCCTTTTCGCCTATTCCAGCCAATTTTTTGCCTATTCCAACACATTATTTTCCTATTCCAACACATTATTCTCCTATTCTAACACATTGTTCACCTATTCAACACATTTTTCTAACATATTTTCTCCAATTCTAACACATTTTTCTCCTATTCCAACACATTTAATTTCCTATGTTTAATATGATGGAACATTCCCCAGCACAATATTACTTATTCTAAGGGCTGTATTGGAGACATATGTAGCTGGAAGTCAAAGTTGTGAGTCCTACAACAACATATACCTTGAAAAATGTGTTAGCATGAAAGGTACTTTTGTCCTTTGCCCAGAACACTTACTTCCTGCTTAAGTGACACTGGAACATGTTCATGATGATGTCAAGTGATTAAAAAAATAAAATTCATCCAACAATGTGGTAGATGTGTATGGTAGTGGTGGTGGGGAACTGGCGTGGTATGACTGGGTGGACCTTGACAAACTGCATCCACCCTGGGAGGAGAGGGATCATCATCATTTATTGCACATGCTGCAATGATTGCTGTAGTCAGTTTTTGCACTAACACCTTACTCCCACATCCCTGCACTTCCTCCATCTTTCCCACTCCCGCTTGTGCATTTGCTAGATGTTACTCAACTACTGTGTGTGTTTTTACTCTCTACAGTACACAGAGACTTGATGTCTTGCCTTGGCCCTCAACAAAATGCTCAATGTCATCTGCTGTCTATTAAGTCAGCCTCAGTCACAGAGCTCCCAGTCAGCTGTCTAATATATTTATTTGTTTCATTATTTGGTTTTTATTTTTTATTTGTATTAATGTATTTATTTTAATGTTGTCCACCCTATCTTATCATAGTTTGTCCCAAAACATATATATAACTAAAAACAAAATCAACAACTTCTTTCACCAGACTTACCCAGCACAATAAAAGTAAAATCAACAAGCAATCTGGATTCCAGCTGCCTGTGTCTTGACAGTCAGTCACACCAAATTTTGGGGTATTTTGAGTCATTCTCCTTCTTCCCTTCTTCTCCTCCATTGTGCCCCCCAGACACCCCTACTACAGAGAACAAATGTCCTACCTTAATTACTCTCTAAACTAAGCTTCCCCTTTATTTGCCTATCTTCTCTAGCTCAAGAACATGCTGCTCTTTCCTCTCACAAACACAGAATGGCTGCTGTGAGAGCCTGACAGCCTTTTATATGGCTGTAGAAATCTTTCGTGTGGTGTAAAAAAAAATTTCTACCCATTGATTTCAATGCAATGAGCTTGGCAAACAAAGCAGGAAGTGCCATTTTTCACTAATTTCAGTTTGAGGCAAAATTTTTCACCCATCTCTATTCCCTACCCCATGTCAATCTGCTGGACATTATCAAAATAGAGTGGTTTGTAACAGTAAACTACACAACATAAATGTTTGTGTGTGATAATGTCTCGTCCTAGCACATGTCAGGGTCCCTGTCTCTGTCACCTACCAGTTGATGTGATTCAATGCACTTTTGTAACAAAGAACTCACAAGAGTGATGTAAAGGTGGTAGCTTTTAATAGTCAGCTGTGAACATATAAAGTGCAAGCTTTCAGGACACTAAGATCCCTTCTTCCGGCATGGGTTAAAATGCACACTGCCTACAATTGCTTCTGTTCCTCTTTGCCTGCAACTAGCGTCAACAGTATTTCAGCAGCTGCTTTCACTCTCTCTGCCAGTGTTACTGCAGTCTTCATTTTTTAGAGTAGAGGATGAGGATATACCTTGGTCAATGATATGTTGGTCTCTCTTCTTCTGGCAGTTAAAAGGGAATATTATTCTGGGAATGGTTAACTCTTAAACTAGGTAGGTGTCCTTCTTACTGAAGCAGTTATCTATACATTGTTTTATAATATCTGCAGTTCCTTTTATGATCTCTGCCAAAGCTTGCCTCTAAATCAGATATCCTCAAAATAATGGACTTGAATATCTCATCAGTGTGACTTTTCTTTACCAAAGTGTAAACTGAAACAATTATCAGTCAACCACAGCAGAGCTCATGATATGCAAATAAAATGTTTTTTGATATATCCTTGTTTATTTAGGTAATTCCTACTGATAAGCAAATAAAGTGTTCCTTATTCTAGGGCACATTTCCCCTTTAAAAATATAGTACAATTCAATAAATGTATACTAAGAATTAAAATAGTACATTCTAAGGTGGGTTTCATTTCCATTCATTATATATTCAAGAATGATTTTAGGAGCTTAGAAAGACAAAAAATTGCCTCGTGGGACATTGTGTGTTTTCACTTGAAGTCATTGTACCAACCAAAATCATAATCCTATTAGTTTACAGTTAAACTAATAAACGTTACATTTTATTTCCACTTGGGAGATTCTGAAATGGCCTTTCAACTTAATGAATTAAATGAACAGTGCAAATGTATTATATAAATAGTGCTGCAGAAACCATAAGGAACATTACATCCTATTGTGTCAAGTAAAATTGAAGGTGTCAATAAAAATATGTAGATGTCATTAAAAATAGTGAAAAACTACATGTCAAATATACCTTATTTAAAATGTCATTGCATTACTTCCATTAAATTAGTGGAATGAAATGCTATTTCTTTTTTTAAAGAAACACCAAAAAGTTGCAATTGGGCTATATAATTTTACATTTCACTTATTTCCAGTATCCGTAATACTTCGTTATTTTATGTTAGATTGCTTAAATCTAATCCTAAACCTGAATGTTTGTATGCATAGACTATGCTTTAGAGACACAATTGGGTTAATTGTTTGTTCACAGATAATGGTGTTAATGAACTGAGATTAGCACTTCACTGCTCTCCTGTTCAGAAAGGCTGATGTTTCAGGCCCATTAACAAACAATAAAACAATAACACTTCTGAGACATCTATTGTAATGGGAACTCTGGAGCCCTGACAAATGCAGAAATACAAGTCCCCAGAGACCATTTGTAGGATTAAATGTTATGTCTCAGAAACAAATGGAGATTTTTTACAGATGCCAGCATATAGTAATCCCAGATCATTTTAGGTGTTAATGTTTCCTTTAAATTGATTCTAAATACTTTCATTTCAGCTTTTATTCACTTTGGGAAATGCTGTCGTATATTAGAGTTACCACAAATTGATAAATATTGTCAGTAAAAACATGTGGCTATCAATCAGTTTATTCAATACTGTCAATCAAAAATTTACTTTTTAATACTCACCAGTAAATCCTTTTCTCTTATTCCAAATGAGGGACACAGGAACTGTAGTGTAATGTTGGCTACTCCTGGAGTCAGGACACATAAAGAGTTAACTAATTAACTGAAAACTAAATTCATCTTTGCCTCTGCCATTCATTACTCTGAAGTTCCACCTACTGACAGTTTAGATTTGACATTGGGAAGAAAAGTCATCAAGAAAGAATAGTCAAGATAAGTATCAGGACATCCCTGCCCAAAAAAACACTGGAGAGTTTTCTTTTAGTGGGATATCCTGTGTCACCAATAAGAGAAAAGGACTATCAGTGAGTTAAAAATAAATCCTTTTTGGATGTCTCAAAGTAGTCCTACTACTGTAGCTTGCAGGAACCTCTGGACAAAATTGGCATCTGCCGAATAATTCACATTAACTTTATAAATCTTGATAAACATATGACTAGATGACTGGGTTTCAGTGTCATAATTTTGCAAAGAATACGCTTGAAATGAGAAAGATAGACCTGTTTAATAGTCCATATGGAAATACAAGTTATTGAGTCATTTTCATATGGAAATGCAGTTTAATAAGCCATTGTTGTATTCATGTGGGTGTGTTTTTGGAGATCAATTTACTACCTAATATTCAATACAATACAATGAAGAGATGAATTTACTACCTAATATTCAATACAATGACAAAATGATTGCAATACTTCATCTACCCTTAAATGTTATCGGTAGGTCAAATCTTATTAAAATGATTTTACTACCTAAATTTTTATATGTTTTTCAAAACAAGCCAGTCCCTATTCCTAAAAAATATTTTTGACAAATAGACAAAATTATTTTGCATTTTATATGGCGGGGGGGTCGGGTTAGAATCAATCTAATCACTCTCATGAGACCCAAACATGCTTTGCCCAATTTTTACAGGTACTATTTAGCGGCACAATGTCGATATGCGTTAGATTTTGTTTCCCCCCAACCTCGCTATCAGACCACCCAAATAGATACATTATTATTACAGCCTGCTTATACGCTACCCCAGTTTTTGCATGGAGGCCTCGCGGTTTTTAAGATTCGGACTCCATTGGCAATAACTCTACATGAGGCATGGGTGGAGTTAAAAAGGCTATTGGGATACATTGCCATGGACCCGGATACCCCCTTGTGGGGCGCCACGGGGTTACAACATCTACTTGGCAGTGACTTTGGTCCTTTGTGGGCTAGATTTGGGATTAATAATCTTGGTCAGTTATATCAGAATAATCAACTAAAGTCCTTAGCACAATTGCATGACAAGCACCATATACCGGATAATCTCTTCTACTCATATTTATGTATTAGGCATGCTCTTTAAGCTTAGTGGGGAGATCGAGCCCCGATGATTTCTACATTCCCGCTTCTTACTAGATTGATGCTTCTTGAGCCTTTAAGACTACTTTCTTTCATTTACCAGTGGCTGGAATCTCACATGGGGTACCAGGAGTTCCCTTCACGGAAAAAATGGGAAATGGACGTGGGTCCATTAGACTGGGAGTGGGATTTGGCTAAGGCGGGCCCAGCACTGGTGGCGATGTCAACTAGACATCAAATGATACAGCTAAATATTTACACAGAATCTACTATACGCCGATTAGACTGTACAGGATGGGGAGTTCTGATACCGACTATTGCCTTCGATGTGATAGTGTTCAGGGCACATACTTACATATGATTTGGGAATGTCCTGGAGTCAGGGTATTTTGGAGAGAAGTAATGCATATTGTAGCCCTAGTGTTGGAGAGACCTGTTCCTGTGACTCCAAAGATTTGTTTATTGTCTGTTTTTCCCAATGAGATTGAGGATGCAACAGACAGATCTCTACTGAGTGAGCTCTTGGTGATGGCGAGAAAGGTGGTGGCTTTGAACTGGATGTCGAGTAGAGTCCCTAATTGAACGGCATGGATAAACCTAGTTTTACAATGCGTTCCACACTATAAATTGGTTTACTTACACCAGGGTAACCCAAATAAGTTTGAAAAGATCTGGGGTAGATGGCAGAACTGGTGGACGAATGGAGCAGATGCTATTGTGGCACCTGATGATGTACATCTTACTGGTGATGTTTGATTGCGGTCACATCTGCATGCTGAATGGATGACTGCGATGAATAATTGATGATGTACTTTATGGAGAAAACTTGCGTTATACCAGGGACATATATATGTATATATAAAAAAAAAACACTATGTATGAACCCTGTCCATGCTGAGACCTTGTGAAATTGCTGTCTGTTGGGCGTGTGTGTGTGTGTGTGTGTGGGGGGGGGTGCTGCAGGTTCGGGAGGGAGAGGAATCTGGGAATAGGGGTATAGTGAGATTTAGGTTAGGTTAGATTTTAGGAGTTTGGGTTGTTGGAGGTTAAAATAATAATAAAACCCTCAGGTTGGCTCTGTGCGCCCTTATGATATGCATATGTTCTTTTCATTGCTACAAATGTCTACATACTTTTGCTGTAGTTGAACGATTATACGTGTACTTTTCTGTATTTGAGATGTGTACAGAGCAATCTGATAATAAAATCTATTTAACAAAATATATATATCCTTAGAGCTGCTGCCAGCCTGAATGGAAGGACTACAAGCTGAAAATGTCACTTTTGAAAAGGGGAAACTGAGATACTGGTGGGATCATTTGGTATGTGTAATAGGTACATCTTATATCCAATGTGATGAGAAACTCTTCTGGCTCCACTGTAGCAATCCAAGATCCGATGGATTCCATCTTGAATTTGGTAATTTTTAGATGTTTTTTAACTCTTTCAGATCAAATACTTGATGCAAACCCCCATCTGTTTTGGGGATCATGGAAAAGGTTTCAACAGAACCTTCCAAACCTTTGTCTTTTGGGTACTGGAACAACGACCCTTGAAGATAACAGTGAAATTACAGCTTTCTTAAAATCTTCTACCTTTACACTTTGTTTTGGAATCCTTGGCATGAAGCATATTTATTTAGAAAATGTTTTACCAGGAAAAATACATTGAGATTTCTCTTTTTTTTTTCTTCTAGTATGTCCTTGGTGGTAGTTATTTAAACTGAAATTTGTAGTTAGACTTGTAGACTAAACTTCATTTGGAAGAAGGCTTGGAAGTGGGGGGGTTTGGACTTATTTTTCTTGACCTGGCCATTTGTTTTTGACTTGGACAGGCATCTATTGAAGCATGATGTAGTGGGGGATTGTTTGGAAGTAGAATATATTGAGTCTTTGAATGATCAAAATGATAACGATTGTACTGTTTCAATAATATACTCTTTCCCCCTGTTGTATAACTAATGATTTTTTTTTCCCAATTCTTGGATGCAGTGCCTGCTGACTAATTTTTTTAACCATGTTTTTTATATGAGCCTACATGCAGCACATATTGGTGCCATTTGAATTACCTCAGTTTCTGATTTGTATTTGATGTTGCCTGTTGAAGATGTGCAGTTATATGAAGACCATCTACTGGATTTTTGTGCACATCTTGGTATCATCTGAATCACCTCATTTTCTGATTTGTGAAAGTAGGAAGCTGGCTCTTGAAGATCTGTAATCATATGAAGAAGATCATCTATTGGAGTATCTTCAAAGAAGGCTGAACTAAATGTTCTTGTAATTAATCCATTGGTCTACACACCCATGATGACTAGGGGTGAGCGAAAGGTTCCATCGTGTTCCAGCAAACAAATAAGTGAAAACCACATTGTTGTCCACTTTTTCACTGTAAAATATGCTTTAAAACCAGTATTTTTCACCCAACTGGCAAAAATTATTTGACAATTTTTCATTGGCTGGAAAGTTTACGCCCATCGATTAATGTGTGTTTCACCTTTTCGTTATATAAACATGAGGTTTTCCAGGAAGTGAAACACCATAGAAACGGTGACCTTGAAGCAAAATTGACACAAGAGAGGCTCATAGTGACTGCTTTAAAAATAATATAAGGAGGAACTGGAAGGACCCTTATGTGTCCACTGAGTCTGAGGAGGAGGAGGAGGAAGTGACCCCTAAAGATCCAATGCTGGCCAGTGCCCCTAAATCACCCCTAGGTATATTGGGGAAATTAATATCAAGGGAAGAAGAAGAGGGTAGCAGGTTAGCTGCCTGTGCCTGCTGCCAGACATGCTGCCCCTTCTGCACCATTGTTGTGCCTGCTGTCATATGTGCTGGCCTTGCTTCCTCCAGTGCAATGCCTGCTGTCAGACGTGCTGCTGCCAGTGCTGTGTTTGTTGTCAGACATGCTGCCCCTGCTGTCACCAGTGCAGTACTTGCTGTCAGATGTGCAGGCCTGCTGCCACCAGTGCTGTGCCTGCTGTCAGACATGTTGCCCTTGCTGCCACCAGTGCTGTGCCTGTTGTCAGACATGTTGCCCCTGCTGTCACTGGTGCTGTGCCTGCTGCCAGTGCTGAATCTGCTGCCACCAGTGCTGGACCTGCTGGCAGTGTGTCCTGTAATACTCAGGAGGGAAGAAGGAAAAGATGATGCCAAGTGTAACAGCAGGGGACCCTAAGTCACACTTGCCACTCTAAAGCAGTCCTGTCAGTGCTAGTACTACTAGGTCCAACAGCTTGTTAGTGTTAGGAGTGAAGGAGGGGGTAATCATTATATTACTAGTGACTGTGAGGGGGAAGACTCAGGGGCTGAAATCGATGTGGTAGGTGTTAGTGGTAGTATTAGTAACCGTGATGGTGAAGCAGCTGGTGGGACTAGTGTTAGGGGAGTTGTAGGGGAAGCAATTGAGAGCATCCAGACTAGTGGTCAAAGGAGCCCACACCAGTCCCCTTACCCTGGGAGTCCCATTTCCCTCTCAACATTGTCCAGGTGGAACATGATACTGAAGAAGGCAGAATTGTTACCTTCCAGAAATAATAACAGCACCACAAGGAGCACATATCAACTGCCTGTGTCTGCTGCCAGTCTGCCTTCTTTAGGTCACCAAGAAATGACAAATTTTACATTAGGGGATCCTCTGTCACTTTTCTCGTCACCGCCTCCAGACAGCAGTGAGGTGTCTGTAATAGAGAAGTAGCAGCACAGAGGGACTAGTGGTGGTGGTGATGATGATGGCGGAGAAGCTGAGGTGGAAGAGACATTGATGGCCTATGTAGCCCAAACTGAGAAGGAATTGGAGACAGGGATGGGGATGGGCTTCACCAGCAGCAGTGATATTTTGGAATTTGCGGAATTTGCAACTGCTCTAATTCCTGCTGCTGCTGAGTTGCAAGGGTAGCAGGATGCTGAGGAGCATGCTAGTGTGCCACAGACCACCATGAACACAGTGGGAATGGGGTCAAAAAGTGATGCGGGTCTAGGACAGGTTCCACTTGCCAGTGGCAGCAATACTCATGGTCCTAGTTGCAGTGCTGATTCTGAGGCAGTAGCAGCAACAACATCATCCTCTGCCACAGACAGTGAAGGGGAATGTGAAGGACAAAAAGAAAGAGGCCATCCTTCTCCACCTGTTCCCTGTCCCTATCCCCTGAAGTAATGGGTGTGGGACTATTTTTCTCTTGGGGCAGGTACAGTGCAGTCATCACGAACAGCACTGTGCACACCTTGGCACAACTGCCTTGATAACAAACATGAAACACAGACACCATGACATATTTATCAAACATGTTAAAGCCAAACAATCACCACAGAAATGTTGTACCTCCTGACTCTCCAGAAAAGCAACAAGAGGTGAGGCAGAGATCAAAGATGAGGAAGAATAAAGAAACACAGGCAGAGGCTGGAAGTTCAATGGGAAACATTTTTATTCTAGTAACAACACCCATGATTTTGGAGGAGGGGCAGGTGAAGAAGAATTATTGGCCACATTCTTCTTCTCTCCACATATTCCTGACGTGGTGGGGGTTAGTTATTGTGCTTCTGCTGCCTCAGGTGCATCACTGTAGCTAGTTGTTGCAATTGGAAACTTCATCATCCATCACTCATTTCACTGCTGTTGTTGATCCCATTCCTTTGAGCTGCCTAATAATCCTGCTGCTTAAACAACTCAGGAGCAGCAGCAATAACAGCAGTCACAAATCAAATTACTCAACTATATCAGGGCATTTGACAATATCCAGTGGCCACTGGCCAACATGACATGACTTGCTGGCACTAGGACAGTAAGGCATTTTTTTTTCTCAGAGTTTGTGCATAAAAAAAACAACATAGGCCTATAGAAAACAAGCAATGTTTGGGGGCTTCTTTCTCACAAGCCTAAGTCCTACAAATCAATACTTCCTTAGGGCTTGTGCCAAACAAGTCTAAGTCCTACAAATTAATGTCTCCTCAGAATTTTGGCCGCTAACATCAAATCTCTCAAATCATCCTCTACTCATCCAATACTCTGTCACTTTAAGTATCAATCCACCCCGGTGGCAGGTTATATTTAAGGGATCCCTGTCTCTATCACATAACATACAACTGTCCCCCCAATACCAGCCAACAAATCCCCCCAAAACAAATTCCCTGTTCAACTGGTTCTTTCCCCAGACTCCACCTACCAACACAGTCACCCTCCTCAGACCCCTTTTATACCATGTGTTGTGTTTTTAATTGCATTTGGTATTTATTTTTTATTAACTACCCCCAATCCCAGTAAACAACCCCCCGCAAAAAAAAATTTCCTGTTCAACTGATTCTTTCCCCACACTCCACCAACACAGGCACTCTCATGCCCCTTTTATACTATGCCACTGGGAAATAAAATAACATTTACAATGTGCTGTGTGCAAATTCAAAGTTCCCACAGATTTCAATGGAATGAGACACATGCACTTTTGACTGCAAATTTTTCGCCAAGCAAAAAGTACCATTATTCACCAATTTTGGTTTGAGGTGCAGTTTTTCACCCATCCCTAATGATGACACTAAAACAGATTTGTAATTTGCTCCAGTGTCAATGTAAATTATCCTCAAACCGACTTAAATTTTTTTTTTTAAATCAGGGGAATCCATAAACATATGATTGGTTACCACTTTCTGATTTTCTTTGTTTCTTTGATTATAGCAATTTTACATTGGTAAAGCATAGACTAACTTTATCAAGTAGAACCCTAATGGTGGGCTTATAACTTGTTACATGGGTAACACCTACTGCTGCTAATTGTGTGTAACAACATTATGCACCTTGTTCTCCATGAGAAATCTATACAAGTATATATAGAGTTTCAAGGATATTAATGGTTAATAACTGCTAATACAGAGATGAGTGGGCACATTAAAGATAAATTAAATTCATGAGGTGGCAGCATCAATATGTAGATAAGATGAATAAACCTCTCTGCCCCTTAATGTACGAGGGATATCTTTTCCATTCGGAGAGCATTCAAATGAATGACACACATAATAAATGTATATACATGATTCCTTCTCACTGCGACCTCAAATAAGGCTCTTGAAAACTTTTTGTTTTTGTCATATATCACTCCCTAGGGTCCATTGCATTTACTGAGTCTGTAATTTATTCTGCTCTCACCAATTGACATATGGTGTGGAGATTGTGGGTTAATTAATGCAGTGTCAGAAATCCACACATATAAAGAGCTAGAGTGAGATCTCAATGGCTCCTCCGGTCATTGACAATTAAATATTAACAATGAAAATAGGGTAATTAAAAATGCCCTATTTACCTGCTCAGTGCTCACAAAAATATGTTAGTAGTCAGAACTTTGAGGTAAAGTAGGGCAAGGACAGGGAGGAATTTAGTTTTCTGTTAGTTTAAGTGTACTGCCTCCAGGGGTCACCTTTGCCCCATGGTCCCTGTGTCCTCCCTTAAACACCAGAGAAAATATTTTCATAGAATGGCAACCCTGGTGATCAGTCTCTTCCTAATGACAGCAGACAGCAAATGTATACTGTGTGGAAACACCCAGCCAATCTGCAAATCGTCAGTGCACAAGGAATTATGCAGAAAGTAAAATACTAGCAAATTTGAAGCAAATCAGATACAAACTGTGGAGACCACTACGACAATGAAGGGTTTAAAAGGTCTGTTGAAATCAAGGACATTTTAAGAAATTATATTTGTTGTCTTTGGTGCAGCCAATATGTTATGGAATTTAACCTCTACAGCTTCCCCCATAATGCCATTAGTGTTCTGTCCAATAATGAGATATTCATTGATGTGAAAATGTAATTGAGCACACTTTTGAATAACAAAATATTAATATGGATTTGCCCCCCACATATATAGCTTAGGGCTTGATCTCTTCTTTGGGTCATATCTGTCTGTGAAGAACCTTTTAGACTTTTTATTCTGTGCCCAATAGCTACCCACAAGGGGGCGTGTACGGATCAGTTAGCATACAAATCATGTCCCTGCACTTTTATGGTTTTATGATTTCTACAGTACATGCCAATGCACACATACCCTTCCATAGTTAAAGGGATAGTAATGTTTCATAATAAAAGCAGCTATAATTAATCATCAAAGTATTTGGACTTTGGAGAGTGTTATTTCAATTCTGTCAGAGTTGCAGTTCTAGAGTAATTCAATGACAAAGTGTCCCCCTCCTGCCCCTTTTACTGATGTAACACTGTTCAGCTTGAGCAGAAGGGAGGTGCCCAGGTAGATTGCAGAGAGGGACAATCTTCAATTAAGATAAGGGAAAAACCTGAAAAACTTGTCAAGGGGGGAAGGGCTTTCATTGTTTTCATAGGAAGAAGATTGTCCCCTTCTGTTATCTGTCTGGTCTATGGACTGCATTCCACATCTGAGAAGAGATGGCTTACACTAGGTAAAGGGGCGGGAGGCGGAAACTTTGCTTGTGAATATCTCTTAAACCATATCATTCTTCATGTTCTTTTAATGCCTACAAAATAAAATAAAGATAAAACGAAGTATTACTATCCCTTTAAGAATTTAATGCAAACAATTCCCAAATAACTCATATGTTGCATGTGAATAAAAATGGAATCATCATTTACAGATTTTCCCTGTGCCTTGTTAGTACATGTTCCCTGAAATACCTAAACCCTCCCTCACTGCCCTCACCTTCATGCAAGAGTGGTAAACAAAGAATTTTCAGCATAGATAGCTTAGTACATACGGTATACATAGGAGTCACATCACTAATAAACTGGTTGCAGTACCTATTTTTATGCAGAATCTATTAGTACATTACCCTGATTTTGTGGACTGAGTGGACACTTTCTTCCAAATCTAGGCTCATTTTTATTTCTTTACTGAGATTTATATATGGACACATAAATTGAATTCTTTTTGTTTTGCTGATAGGGCTCTTGCCCTTGTTTATTTATTTTCTCTCGAGTATAAATTTTATTTTAGAGCTCAGTAGGGAATCTTATACATATCATTTTTAGAGAACATTGGTCATTTTAAATAGATCAAAGTTTGCATAACATAATACATGCTGTGACTCAAAATATATTTCCTAAAATCATCCTTCACAGTGTCCTGACTAAAGATTTGCTAATAATTCTGATTTAGTTTTTAGCAAAGGTGTGTTTAGCTTTTCAATAAAAGAAGACAGTGCAACAATTATAGTAGATTGCAGCTTAGATAATCATGATGTTAATTGTGATTGGCATTGTTCATGTGAGGACAGCAAAAAAAAAGTGACAATGTAAGTGGGATTACAGTAAGTTCATATGTAAATGAAGTGAGATGTAGGGATGAATTTTATTCAGAATGCTAACCTCTTATTACTTTCAGAAGAGATTTAAAGGGATAGTAATGTTTCAAAATAAAAGCATCTACAATTAATCTTCATAGTATTTGGGCCATGGAGAGTGTTATTTCAATACTCTCAGAGTTGTAGTTCAAGAGTAATTGAATGATAAAGTATCCCCCTCCCACCCCTTTTAATGATGTAATACTGCTCACCTCAGAACAAAAAGGTGGTGTCCAGATGGCTTGCAGAGATGGACGATCTTCAGTTAGCATAAGGGGAAAACTTGAAAAATCTGTCAAGGAGGCAGGGTTTTCATTGTTCTCACAGTAAGAAGATTGTCCTGGGGTAGGAGGGGGGCACTTTATCATTCAATTACTCTTGAACTACCAATCAGACAGTATTGAAATAACACTCTCCATGGCCCAAATACTATGAAGATTAATTGGAGTTGCTTTTAATGCTATCCCTTTAAGTAGAGGTTTATTTATTCAGTGGGCTAAGCATGTAACAATGGTGGGCCCCCTGTTGATGATAGGCCTTGGGCAAAGGCCCACTTTGCTCATTGGATAAAATGGCCCTGATTGCTGGGAGTTGTTTGTCATCAACTGGAAAGCCTCATGTTCTCCAATCTCCACATCGTTGCTAAGGAAAAAGTAGCCTCTGCTGCCATTGGCATTCATTGAAAATGCTATTTAACCCTTTGAGTGCCAGTTGGTAATCCAATGCATTTTGATGCAATGTGTTAGATAACACTCTGGCACACAAAGGGTTACAGGAACGCTAAAAACCCTAGTTATTATAGACACCACTTACTTTTATCTGGGCGTAAAGTTCTAATGATCACTAAGAATCAGATCTATGTTTATTGGTTCACCAAAATGAATCTTTAATTAAAACTGGATATCCATGCAGGCTGCTTTAATTCCTTTTGCAAGATTCAAGGACCTAAAACTCCTCCAACTGTAGTTTTCTTAGGCAGCATTCAGTGGGAGAAGCCTTTGGTTCTTAAAATATTTCTGGGTCCTCAGAATCTGAGAAATGAGTAATAGGCGTTTCACCTATATCTGACTATAAATATATATATATATATATATATATATATATATATATATATATAGATATAAATATATATCTATATATAGAAATATATATATTTTTCTTGCATGGGTCTTTATTGAATATTTAAGAATACCTCCACTACAAAAGCCTTGGTTCTCAATCCTAAGGGATTAAACAGGAAGTTGAGTCTTCATAAAAAAAAAAAAAAACATAAAAAGTCATAGATTTTCAGTGATTTTGTCTAAGTGTGTAAGTCAATTTTGTGAGTTAATTAAAAAAAAAAATCTGCATTGTAAAATATTACAGTTCATAATGAATCTTTATGTGATACCTTAAACTTTGAATGTGGAAGGTTTTTTTTATTTTTTTTTTTGAGAGATGTTTTCTTTCCAAATCATTGCCAAATTCTATGGGACTCAAAGGGTTAAAAAATTAAAAGGAAACTTATGTACCACTAAAGTGCTAAGAGTAACTGATACAATTATGTTACACAAGTAATATGTGCGATGGAGGGATAAACATAGATTGTCCAAGTCACACCTGGGAACATGTATGAATTAATCACAGCGGTTCTACTGACATTGGTCTCTAATGGCTGTGTCTGAACTTCAGGGTATGCATTTCGGTGTATGGCTCTGTAGTGCATTTTGATGGACACACTCTTTGATGCCAGCAAACATCATATTCCTGCCTCACAGCATGCACAAAAAAATGGGGTTCAATTATATAAATTCTGCTATGTTCTGCTTAGTTCGTAGCCATAAACAAGAAGTAAAGGAATACCCAGACAGCCCAATTGCCCTGTCTTTGGAGCAAGTGGAGGAATCCTTGTGTACATAGCTTAGCAAATTGTCATTATGCAGGAATAGAGACAAAAAAATGTAATTTCATCACCTGATTTATCATGGAATCACCATTGTATATTCACTATACTAATTTACAAGGGCATTTTAACCATTCAAATGTGTAGAAAGGTCTCCAATTTCAAGTTGGCAGATCGGATTGTAGTTAGGGGGTGGGCAAAAGGTCCCATTGTGTTCCTGCGAAAAAATCAGCTAAAACCATGTGGCTGTCCACTTTTTTGTGGGAAAATCCACCTTAACCAAAATCCTTAAAATCTTCTCCAGTTTTACATACTTTCAAAATGTTTTCGCTATTTTTTTCAATGGCTACAAACTTTCCACCACTTTACTTATATGTATGTGCATTTTTGATCAACAACAGAAGTAACATGGAAGATGGATGATGAAGGTTTCACTTGCCACGACTGGCTCCAGTGATGCACCTGAGGCAGTAGCAGCAGAATAAGTAGCCCCCAGTATATGTGGAGAAAAGAAGAAGTTGGCCATTAAATCTTCTGACCTGTCCCTCTTCCAAAATCATCATGGGTGTGTTGTTATCAGAATATAATTTTTCCCTTGAGAGCATGAAAAACAGGTCTCATCAGCAACTGCAATGTGCACAGTGTGTGGTAAATAACATCTGGGGGCACAACTGTATCCAAACACCATGACACCCGAAACCAAGAACTGCCACTGTCACTGTACCCCTTTTCCAGACCAGCTAAGGACACATGACAACTTGCTGACAGTTTAATAGTAATGATGAACCCTCCCTGTCACCATCTTGGCATGTTCTGCAGGATAGAATCTTCTCAGATGCCGCTTGATGCACTGACTGCGATTCTCCTCCAGCACACTGGCAGGTGTGGTCAGCTGCCACATCCTAACATCAAAAGAAAGGCTATCATTTGGGGGGGAGGTATGATGAACTAGTTGGATTGGCAGAAAATGCAGTTACCCTAGCAGGTGATGGCAAGCTAGGTGTTTCACTCATCATGGAACTTCCAGTCTCTGCCTCGGTTGCTCTATTCTGCCTCCTCTTTGATCTCACCTGTTGTTGCCTTTCTGGAGAGTCAGGGACAGTAAATTTCTGTGGTGGGTGTTTGTATTTAACCCTTTGAATGCCAGAGGGGATGCAATGCATTGCGTACCCCTCTGGCACTCAAAGGATTAACATGTTTGAGGTAAATGTCATGGTGTCTGCATTTCATGTGTGATATCAGGGTGCCTGTGGCAAGGTGTGTTCCCTCCTTTCCTCTTCTCACTGACTTGTCACAAATTGTGCACAGTGCCATTGCGGATGACTGCACTGTGCCTGCCCCAACAGAAAAATAGTCCCACACCCATGATGACTTCAGGGGGAAGGGAACAGTTGGAGAAGAATGGTCTCTTTCTTCTTGTCCTCCACATTGTCCTTCATTGTCTGTGGCAGTGAATAATATTGCTGCTGTTTCTGCTACTGCCTCAGATTCAGCACTGCAACTAGGATCAGGAGTATTGCTACTGCTGGCAAGTGGAACCTGTCCTAGTCCCGCATCACTTGTTGACCCCATCCCCACTTTGTTCATAGTGGTCTGTGGCACACTAGCCTGCTCCTGAGCATCCTGCTGTGCTTGCATCTCAGCATCAGAAGGAATTAGAGCACTTGCAAATTCCTCTAATTCCAAAATGTCATTGCTAGTGGTGGTGGTGGTGATGCCCATCCTCATCCCTGTCTCCCATTCCTTCTCAGTTTCTGCTAAAAAGGCCATCAATGTCTCTTCCACCCCAGCTTCTCCAGCATCATCATCACTACCACCACTAGTCCCTAGGTGCTGCTGCTCTATTTCAGATATATCACCTCTGCTTGGAGGAGGTGACGGGCAATGTGACAGAGGGTCCCCTAATGTTACACTTGCCATTTCATTTTGACCTGAAGAAGAAGTCAGACTAAAACTAGCAGCAGTAGCAGCAGGCAAAGGCAGCTCATCTGTGCTTCTGCTGGTGGTGGTGGTATTAATTCTGAGCCTGTTCTCCTCCCCCAACACCAGGTCTGGCCTCTACAGCATCACGTTCCACCTGTAGTGGAGGGAAGGTGATTAGGACTCCCAGAGCCAGAGGAATGGTGTGGGCTCCCTTGACCGCTAGTTTGGATTCTCTCAAGTGTTTCCCCTACCACTCTGGCTGCTTCACCATTTCTGCTACTATTACTAACACCAATCACATCATCTTCAGCTGCAGAGTCTTCCTCCTTAGTCTCACGGACACTAGAAATATGAGGATTTAGTTGATTACCCTCTCCTTCACTCCTAACGCTTACAAGCTGCTGGACCTTAGTAGCAGTAGCACTAGTAATGGCAGGACTGCTTGGGAATGGCAAGTATGATTTAGGGTCCCTTGCTGTCACACTTGGCATAATTTTCTCCTTACTCCCTGAGTAATACAAGAAACACTAGCAGCAGGCAAAGTATTAGTGGCAGTAGTTTCAGCACTAGCAGCAGGATCAACACTGGCAACAGATTCAGCACTGGCAACAGGTTCAGCACTAGCAGCAGGTTCATCACTGGCAACAGGTTCACCACTGGCAGCAGGTACAAAACTAATGGCTGCAGGTACAGCAATGGAGGCACTGGCAGCAGAGGCAGCACGTCTGGCAGCAGGTACAACACTAGTGGCTGCAGGAACAGCAATGGTGGCACTGGCAGCAGGGGCAGCATGTCTTGCAGCAGGCACAGGCAGCTGACCTGTCCTGCTCTCACTAGTACTACACTTTTCTCCCATCCTTCCCCTTCCCTTTTCTACCTTCCTTCCCATTCCCTTTTCTCCCTTCATTCCCTTTTCTCCCTTCCATCCCATTCCCTTTTCTCCCCCCCTTTTCATTAAATTCCCCAAGATCCCTTGGGGTGATTTAGGGGGAATGGACAGCCTTAGTTCACTACTGCTAGTCACTTCCTCCTCCTCCTCCTTCTCAGACTCAGTGGACACATAATAAGGGTCCTTCCAGTTCCTCTTTTTGCTGCTCATAGTGATAGGAGTCACTTTGAGCCTCTCCTGCCTCAATTTTTCCAAAATATCACAGCAGAACAGCACAGCACATCTATCTCACTCTGTAGATGCTTCTATTGTGTCTGCCTTCAGCGGAAAACGTCACATTTTTATAGCGGAAGTGTGAAAACAATGTAAATCAATGGGCGAAAACTTTCTAGCCATTGAAAATATGGCAAAAGATTTTGGCCAATGGGCGAAAGATGTGAAAATTTTATGCACTAGTTTTAAAGCAGATTTTCCCGTGAAAAAGCGGATAACAACGTGGCTTTCACAAAATTTCTCTTGGTTAAACGGTGACAACTTTTGTCATCCCTAATCAGTAATACCCCTAATATTATCCCCCATTTACCTTATTATCGCCAGAAAACTATAATCAATTGTTTGAATTGTGACCTTTGTGTCATTGTTCAAGAGATAATGAGGAGATTCAATAATAGAGTTGGGTGAAAATTTCACTTCAAACTGAAATGGACGAAAAATGGCACTTTTGCTTGGCGAAAAATTTACTGCGAAAAGTGCTGATTTTCCACCTTTTCACACTTTTTTTGCCTAGCTCATTGTGCATTAAAATCAAAGGAAAATGTTTCTCCACCACATGAAAGCTTTCTATAGCCATATAAAAGGGTGTCAAGATCTCACAGCATGCCATTCTGTGTTTGTGAAAGGAGAGCAACACGTTGTTTGAGCTAGAGAATATACAGGAATTAAATTTTTAGTTCTGTATTAGGAGAGTCAATGGGGCACTCAGGGGAGAAGAAGGGAGGAAGGAGGTTGACCCCAAATACCTCCAAATACCCCAAAATGCCACGTGACTGGTAAGTCACAGGCAGCTAGGGACCTATTTGCTTGCAGATCTTGCTGTTATTGTCTCTGCGCTGGGTGGAGAAGTCTGGGGAAAGAAGTTGCTGATTTTTTTCAGTTATAATTTTTTTATTGGACAGACTGTGACAGTGACAAGACAAGGTGAAGAACTTAAAAAAATTCACGTTTCACTCTTTGGACTCCTTGCACTTTCCTTTATGGTCTGCTACCTCTGATTTGTGCCTCAGAGATCTGGTTAAAGATGGTCAGCTGATTCCCCTTGAAGACCTTAGGCCTTTGCTTAACCTGACTGCATCAAGGGCTGCTGCAACATGTGCAATCAATGATGATGATCCCTCTTTTACAAGGGAGGGTGCAGTTTGTCAAGGTCCCAGCAAAACTTCCAGCACAACCAGTGCCAGTAGAAATAAAGAACCATATAAGAAGAACACTAAATACTACAACAAGTCGCATTCAAGTGTTGATGATGTTGGCAACAGCATAATAGAGGAAGATGTAGCAGCTGAACCACCTGCTGCCTCAGAGAGTGAGACAAACAAGCAGCAAAACACCTGTCCTCAAAGTAGTACTGAACTTTGTGACAGTAAAAGTAAAAATAAATTGTTTGAGACCTCTAAAACCTTAGAGGAATATAGTGGGCAAGAACTTTCAGATGATGCTGATGAGGATGACCTAATGATGACTGATGATGAGATGAACAGCTAAAATATATCACTCCAGCATCCTTCTCTTGTTCAGATACAGATGAAGTTGAGAGTGAGGATGATGACAGGGCTATAAGGTTAGCAAAAAGTCAAAGGCTGAATTTTCCACCACTTTTAAGGAGCACTTTGTCTGTCTATAAGCTGTTTGAGAAAGCCATTGGAAAGTCTGAACTTGGACAAGCACAGTTGTCAAAAAGCACACAGTCCAAGTCCCACTCAGCCACACACACCTGTTTTGAGTACCCAGCAGCAGCAACAACAACAGCAACACAGGTTATTAACATCCACAATGTTAAATATGGCAAGTGTCTCTGTTGCTGTAAGTGCTGCACCTTTGACACCTAGTAGTAGTGGCAGTAGAATTGCATCAACATCTAGTAGTAGTAGCAGCAGTTCCTTAGGAACCCCTCATTCCATGAAGTTTACAGTATGGAGATACTTCACTCAGGAGCTTCAAGCTAAGTATGTTGCTATCTGTTGTCTGTGCAAAAGGCAAGTGAGCAGGGGGAAAGCAAGCTCACACCTAGGCACCTCCTCTATGAGATCCCACCTGAAGTACAACCACAGGTTTGACTACGAGACACAGTATGAGCAGACCAAAGGTGCTGCAACTAACAGCAGCAGAAGTACTCTAAAAAGTTCCTAGGGCTCTAAGGTAGAAAAAAGAAGTAGTGAAGTTATTTATGTTTCATAGAGTAAACTACTGCCAACAGTTAGGTCAGTCCAAATAACACCTATGGCTCGTGATGCAGAGGAGTATGATGATTCTGGCTTTGCTGTAGGAGATGGCAATAGTTATAGACTGCCCACACATGCTGCCTATACAGCTACAACCTCCTTTAATCATGTTGTTTAAGCAGTAAATGTTCAGGGTTCTTCTGCCATGTCCTGCCAACTCACAATCACTGAGTTCCTGGGAAGGAGTCAAAAACTTTACAAAAACAATCCCAAAGTACACCTGTGGAATGGCAAGGTTGCCAAGATGTTGGCAGTGAACATGCTGCCGTATTCTTTTGTAGAAAACCAATGTTTCAGAGAACTGATGTCATGTATAGCTGCACTCTGCCATATCCCATGCCGCAGTTATTTTTCCAGGATGGCTGTGTCTGAAATGTACAAGCAGGGGGTTAGTATGGCTGAAAAGTGTGCATGGCAAGAAAATCAACCTGACAAAAGATATGTGGAGAGATGGGCAGAGCACAGACTATTTGACTTTGACTGCACACTGGTTTTCCCTACCAGAGCAACAGTGGACAACACTAGCTTACAGCATCAGTTGAGAGCCAGTAATCATGCTTCTGTTCTGGCAGTGTGATTCAATGGCTGTATCAGCAGCAGTAGCAATAGGATAGCCCATACCATTGTCATTCCACCTTGTGCATGCCGAGGTTAGAGAGACAGTCCCTCAAAGCCGTAGATGTTTTAAGTAAGCTTGAACAGGTAATAAAGGAATGGTATGTACCCCGCTCCTTAAAAGCTGTTTTTTTTGTTTGCTGATAAAGGCTCTAACATTATCACTGCTTTGAGAACAGGTGATATGGTGCATGTGCCTTGCTTTCCTTATATGCTAAATGTAGTTGTGACCAAATTCCTGGCAGAATCTGAAACCCTCATTGAGGTGCTTAATATTGACCGCAAAGTGCACACAATGCTCTGTATTCCATACAAGAGGGTAACAACCTGTCCCATCACCAGTTGAAATTGTAGGTCCCTACCAGGTGGAATTCCACAATGAATATGTTAGAGCATTTGTACAAGCAGAATAAGATCATTAGCAAGAATACAATGCAAAACTGGAAGGCTCTGAAGGGAGCCTCTTTGTCAGCTGGCTAATGACAACTAATGTGCAATGTATGTGAGCTGCTGAAACCCTTTAAGGAGGCAACCATGTTGATGTAGCATTGGAGCAGGAATTAATGAAATTCTACACTGATAGTTTTATTGCAGAAAAAAATGAGGAGCATGGCTGAGGATTCTTACCATAATTACAACACAGACATGCACCAGCTGATAAAGGACATATTAGCATGCTTTGAACAACATCCTCGCACAGTGTCCATTAAAAGCAATGAGGAATACATTCTTGCCACTTTGCTGGTTTCCCACTTCAAACACAGCATTTCAGGATTTCTGCCAAAGGGCCATCAGCAGTCTGTCACAATAAGGAGTCATGACGATCGAGACATGCTTATTGAGTGGAGGGCTGTGTGGTGGAGGATGAAAGGGAAAAAGTGAGGGCACAACAAACATCTAGACAGTATAGTGAAAAGGAAGGCAGCAAAGCATTTCGACCAGCAGAAGCAGCTACATCATCAACCAGAATATCCCATTAGAAACACAGGGCAATTCATGGGTCTCAGCAGGGGAGGCAAAAACCCAACATCAGTGGTGGTGGTGGTGGCAGCAGCACATCTCTTTGGAACTTGCTCCCTGATTATGGGTTGGTAACTGACACACAGGAACACCGTGTAGCTCCTTGAAAGTGGTCCCACTGAGTTTGAGATGGTTTCTGTATACTTGCAGGATAGCTACATTCTAGGCAGAAACAATGATCCCATGGACTACTGGCAAACAAAGCAGTGTGTGTGGCCAGCATTGACACGTACAGCAGTGGAAACCCTCAGTTGTCCTGCAGCAAGAGTTGAGTCAGAGAGGGTTTTCACTGCAGCTGGTTATATTGTCAATGACCACAGGACACGGTTATCAAGAAGCAATGTTGGAAGACTAACATTCTTAAAAATGAACCAACATCTCTTACCACCTGAGTATCAGGCAGCAGAAACCACACATGAAAGACAAAGCCAGGACAAAAATATTAACAGCAGCACAGATGAGGAGGTGGAGGATGGATGTAAAGAAGGGTTGCCACCAATTACCCTACTTGGGACCACTGCTATGAGTGACAAGTAATGTGTGTCAATAATCTGATTTGATGCAAACATGAAAAGAGTAAAAACTAGATACATACACAAATCACACCATGCCAGCCAGTCCCCCACCACCACCACTACAATACACATCTGCCACATTGTAGGTTGTACTTTATTTAAAACATTTTTATCACTTGACATCATTATGAATATGTTCCAGTTTCACTTAAGCAGGAAGCTAGTGTTGCGGGCAAAGGACTAATGCATTTTGCTCGCTAACACATTGTTCAAGGCATATGTTGTTGTAGGACGCACAACTTTGACTTTCAGCCACTTATTTGTAAACTACAGCCCTCAGAAGAAGTAATATTGCAGTGGGAAATTTAGTACCTATAGAAAATATAGGCAAAATTGTGTTGAAATAGGTGAAACATTTGTTAAAATAGGTGAAAAGGAGGACATTTTGCATAGGTGAAAAGGAGAAAACTTAAAAAAATAATCGGCAAGTTTTCGAGAAAAGTCATGCAGGAAATTTTTCACACTTTTCACCTGCCCCTATTCAGTAAGAGGTGATAAAGTGGAGATGACTTCTCCAGTTCCTATGTTATTTTATAGGTTATTCTATAGAGCCTATGCACTAAGATCTCCAAAGTTGAAGCAATCTTAGTGCATAGGCTCCATAAAAAAACATAGGAATTGGAGAAGTCTCCACTTTACCACCTTTTTATCACCACTTAGTGAATCTCCCCCAGTGTCTGAAATCACATCCATGAAGACAACATGGCAATTGATGTCTGTTTTTTCAAACTGGGACTGAAGAGATGAAATGTCCCTGTGATACAACATAGTAATATAATTATTTCTAATGACCTTTTTTATGTGTTCCCTATAGTTCTTTTGTTTTGCCCCAGAATTACACCACTTTTCTTTTGTGCATAAATCCCTTGTTGAATGTTACATTTATTTCTTTACTGTGAGAAATATGTTTTTTTTTCAGTTCCACACAATTGTTACATAACATTGTGCTGTACATATTTTTCTTTCACTTCATAAACTGGTTGATTGTTTAAAAGAACATTTTGTCTCTCATAGTTCATTTTTCAACTGTTTTTACTCAGTGTTATCCTATTTCATTTGTCCTACATTTCTTTTGCAAACAAAGTTCAAACAGAAGCATTTATGTACAAAAGCAAAGTGCAACAGTTTTTGGGCAAACCAACTATATTGAGGGCAGATATAACAATTCAAAATTACTTAAATGGGCACTTTTAAACTCTTAAATGGTAGACAGGTCAACACATGCATGGAAGACCCCTAACATTCAAGGGTTTATCCTATTTTAAACCAATTGGTTTTTGGGATTATTTCCCTGTCCCGATGGAACAGTTGGCTTGCTCCA
Source organism: Rhinophrynus dorsalis (assembly GCA_037306005.1). Classification (NCBI taxonomy): domain Eukaryota; kingdom Metazoa; phylum Chordata; class Amphibia; order Anura; family Rhinophrynidae; genus Rhinophrynus; species Rhinophrynus dorsalis. The sequence goes on along the minus strand of CM074721.1, from coordinate 64,807,100 downwards.
GAGTAGCTTCATTTTGTTTTTAAAATGTAGGCCCATTGAATATTATTCAACAAATAGTAATATTGAGAACTGTGGGATTGTGGGATGTATTTGTAAGTTGCTGCATATCTGACCCAGATGTTCTGCTCTGTACTCCATTGTCAGTAAAAGTGGTTTGTGGTGCTATTCTGAGGCAATACTCTGATTTCTTTGCTCACTTGCAAATTAATTAATGGTAGGATCTTATGTGGTATTCACTAATTCATCAAGTATCAGTTAAATCATTATTCTCATTCTTCATGCTCATGTGTATATTGCTGTATGGCCAAATGTACACCCTATTTTTTCTCAGCCTCCCCTGTCTCACATATGTAAGGAAGGGAAATACACCCAATCACTGATAAAGACACAGTAAAGACACGAACGTGGAGTTTCACTAGGCGGTAATGAAGAGGTGATAAAGTGGAGATGACTTCTCCAGTGACATCACTTCTCCAGTTCCTATGTTATTCTATAGAGCCTATTCACTGAGATCTCCAAAGTCGAAGGAATCTCAGTGCATAGGCTCCAGGGAATAACATAGGAATTGGAGAAGTGATAAACTGAAGAAGTCATCTCCACTTTATCGCCTCTTTAGCATTGGTTAGTGAATCTCCCCCAGAGTGTCTGTTAATACAATCACTGTGAAGACGTGTGTATTGGATTTGCTACTCTTCTCACACTTTGATAAATTCTGGCCTGACTAATAATTCATTTTGTCTGAGATGGATTTATCACAGAAACGGGCATATTTATCAATAACAATTAGTTTATAAGTACAGTTGTGAATTATATGAGCCTATTTGTTACACACATATATATATATATATATATATATATATATATATATATTGTACTGTTTATCCCCTTGAATAAAACAAGGGTACTCCCATTGCTGAAAGGTAAAACATTATTACAGCTCAAACTTGAGATTTTTAAGTGCAGTATCACAGTGGGCTAAAATTATACAATGGTGCTGTTGCTACACCATCCTATGGAAATTTTTGGTCAACTGACCAGAGCTGTCCATAGTGTGGTGTAGCAACAGCACCACCGTACAGTTTCAGGCCAATGTGATACTGACCCTAAAAAAATTCAAGTTTGAACTGTAATAATGTTTTACCTTTCAGCAATGGGAGTACCCTTGTTTTATATACATACATATATACACATTAACTATTACGTCCCTTTAAATCGAACACACAAAAATATTTAGCACCTAAAAATTAAAGACATCCAAGGCAGTCATACAATAATCTATTGAATAGTGGAATCAAATCTGCCAACACAGTTCCATTGACGTTAGGATCCAATATCATTGGCTGCTCTTCAGGGTGTGAACTAGAGCATATAATCACTGTAGTGCATTCCACCACTGAAAATACTTTAAAGCCAGAAAACCCCTCACACCTGCCTCATAGATTGTGCACACAAATAGAATAGAGCCACACACTTTAATCTGCTCCTTGTTTAGTACACCATGTTAAACAAAGTACAGAGAAAAAAAATGGCCAAAAAGGTCATTTGCCTGCCCCATTTTCCTCCATTTGGGGCAAGAAGTATTAAAGGGAACATTTTCAGAGTAAGCAGTCTAGTAAATCAGAGTTAGGAAGATGTAGGACTAGAGAATTCATTCCAGCACCTAATTTTTGAAACATGTTTGTACATTCCCCTTCCAGTGACTTTTAGTGACATATACATAAATATGGCCCTGTACATTTCACTCTCAAATGAGGATTTTTTATTTACAAATTGTGACTAGAAATGAATGCTTGTTTATAAGAATGATACATATAGGTGTCTCTCAATTGGTATTAAATAACTTTTCATTTCTATAATTTGCATACATTTAGCAAAATATTAATACATATTTCCCAATAAGCCATATTCAGAAACCTACAGGGGGCAATTTTGGAGAAAAACAGTGGCACTATGGGAACAAACTGAAAATTCACAATTTAAATTGCTTTTTTTTCTCCTTGAATGCTATCAAGATCTTCAAAGCATTAATTCACAATGCACTGAAGATCTCACAAGCATTCAGGAGGTTAATTCTATGAGTGCTGGAGAGGTATCCAAAGCATTGCTTTGCACACTGGCACTTAAGCAGTTAAAGCCCTGTTTGGATCAATACATATTTGGAGAGTTTTTGTCTCCCATGGAGGAATATTTCGATTCTTTAGCTTTCTGAATATGTAACAGTATAAGCAATGAGCATCATAATGGTGCTTCTTCAACTCCATCAATAATGTACCTTAACATGCTATAGATATGAATAAAAAAGATGTAATGTGCATGCACGCTTAGGTCTTGTCACTGTAAGGTTAATTAGTTAGCAGATGTTATAATGAAGAACTAAGACAGAAGCAATCAGATGCTATTGAAGCTGATATTCCAGACAAGTCTATGACTAGAAGACTGGACGAGGCAGGACAAACAGCAAATTGATATTACAAGTAAATAAATAATAATGAACTTTATCACTACCCTCCATTGACTAGAAAACTGTGGTGCTACTAGAGAGCTGCAGACAGTTTTTGGAGAGATGCTAAAGTACATAGCTAGAAAACATTGAGAGGAATACTGAAGGTACCAGCTAGTGAAAATTTTCATCTGGGTCATGCTGGGTCAATGACCTGGAACCTTCAAAGGAAGGCTACCCCCCCCCCCACACACACACTCTCCACACACCAGCTAGGCAGATATACTGATGTGTCAAAGGATAGTTGTGTTATGCAAAAGTGTGGAGGCTGATACTTTCACAGTCACTCTAGTTAAAATAAATGAAAGTGATGGCAGACACCAATATTTTTACCACAAGGCCAACATTAAGATTAGCAATTCAGTGCTTTCAAGTGTGTTTAGTAACATTCTCATGCCCCTATGACTGAATATGACAGCGCTGCAATGTACTTTCCCAGACAACATGGTTGTGGGTGGTTCATCACTATGAGATCATGTGAGAAGCTAAGTTAATCTTCTAGCCCAGCAGAACCCTCTACTATTGCCAGGAACACATGGGGATCACTTCCTGAGGCCACCCATCTGAGGAGTGGAATAACAACTAGGGAGACACTGGTGGCAAAACCTTGTGTAAGTATTTTGTTGCTAAATTCCAACCAGTTCATCTATTATACAATCCAAAACAGTCAGTTGCTCAATACGATTGTGTTAGTAAAATTTGTAGCACAAGAGGGAGTTAGTATTTCACATATATAATCAAATCAACACCATGCTTATTAATAAAAGAGAGTGAAACTTATATAGAATAATTGGGAATATGTACTAAGATAAAAAGGAGACAACACAATTTCACTGTAGTGAATACAAATCCAGCTGATTCAAATTATGTTTGTTATCCCTTCTGCTAAAGAAGTGCAAGTCTTGAGCAAACCAACTGTGCAGTGGGGAGAAATTAATATGGCCAGTGTGTTAACTGGGGTTTTAACCCCTTCAATGCTGGAGAGGACTTCAAAACTTTAAGCATTCAATATGTTAATAACACCAGTGAAATCAGCAGGAATTTGGGCAGTTTTAGTTTCTCCCTGTTTGTTGTTCTGCTCTGGACTTGTAGATCTTTAGCTGATGGAATGCAGCCCAATGTGATCTGGAACTGTTATTGTAGAAAATCCATACCACTGTTCTGAAAGAGTTGCAAGAATAATTAAAACTGGGCTGCTTGGTGCATGTGTTATTCCAATACAGCCCTTTAAAAACATGTTTAACTTGGAGGAGAGAAAAGGTAAGATAGAAACATTCAATACATGAAGGGATTCAACAAAGTGCAGGATGGAAGTACATTTCAAATGAGTAAAAATGATAGGACAAGTGGCCATAGGCTAAAACTAGAGGGACATAGGTTTACATGTAATGTAAGAAAGTTTTACTTCACTGAGAGAATACTAAATGAGTGGAATAACCGACCGTCAGAAGTGATAGAAGTTAATACATTGATGGAATTTAAAGGGATAGTAATACTTTGTTTTAACTTTATTTTATTTTGTAGGCATTAAAAAAACATGAAGAATGATATAAGTCTTATCTCTCAAACCTTTATGGTTTATGAGATATTCACAAGCAAAGTTCCCCTCCCCGCCCCTTTTTCCTAGTGTAAGTCATCTCTTCTCAGATGTGAATCTGGTTGTATGACAGGACAGATAACAGAAGGGGACAATTTTCTTTGTATGAAAACAATGAAAGCCCTTCCCCCCTTGACAAGTTTTTCAGCTTTTTCCCTTATCTTAATTGAAGATTGTCCCTCTCTGCAGTCTACCTGGGCATCTCCCTTCTGATTTGGTTGAACAGGGGGGGGGATACTTTGTTTGTGAATATCTCTTAAACCATAAAGGTTTCAGAGATAAGACTTATATCATTCTTCATGTTTTTTAATGCCTACAAAATAAAATAAAGTTAAAATGAAGTATTACTATCCCTTTAAGCATGCAATGGATAGGCACAATGCTGTCCTTAATATAAATAAAGACCAAGGAACAAATAAGGTTTAAGGTTCTTCCATTAAGAAAAAGAACAGACTTCATGGGTGGGGTGGTTTTTATCTGCCGTCAACTTATTTGTATTTCTATGTTTATAAACAGTCCTAACTCTTTCATTTCTGTGTTGCTCATTTTTGCTGCCATTAGAGGGAATACTGGCCACCACTGGTTCCAAAAAAGAAGGGAGGCAGAGCTACAGGGTGTTTAGAAGGAACCCAAAGATGCTAATTTCTTGAGGATGATGAATATTTGAATAAGAAGCTGAAATGACTTGCTAGAGGAGTAGCAGAAGGGCCATGTTATAGGAGTGTAGTGTGGAAATAGAATGGGAAGCTGATAGCAGTTGACTGGGAAGGGAGCTACACTGAACCAATGATAGTGCTGACAAGTAGGGATGGGCAAAAAGTGTGGAAAATTTCCAGCATGATTTTAAGCAAAAACTTACTGATTTTTCACTTCTCCTGAGAAAAAAAATTCTCCTTTCTGCCTATGAAAAAATGTCCTCCTTTTTGCCTATTTTAACAAATTTTCCACCTATTTTAACACATTTTTCTGCTTATTTTAACACATTTTTGCCTATATTTCCTATAGCTACTAAATTTCCTATTGTAATATTACTTCTTGTGAGGCCTGAAATGTAGAAATAAGTGGCTGAAAGTCACAGTTGTGAGTCTTACAGCAACATATGCCTTGAATAATGTGTTAACATGCAGAATGCATTTGTCCATTGCCCACCACACTAACCACCTGCTTGTACAATTCAGGAACAGCCATCCTGGAAAAATAACTGCGGCTTGGGATATTCCAGCGTGGAGCTACACATGACATCAGTTCTCTGAAACCTCGGTTTTCTACAAAAGAATATGGCAGCATGTCCATTACCAACATCTTGACGACCTTGCCATTCCATGGGCGTACCTTTGGATTTTTTGGTGAAGTTTTTGACTCCTTTCCAAGAACGCAATCAGTGTGGGTTGGCAGGACATGGCAGAAGAACCCTGAAACTTTATTGCTTTAACACGACTAGAGGAGGTGGTGGCGGTAGAGGCAGCATGTGTGGGTAGTCTATAACTCTTCCCAACTCCTACAGCAAAGTCAGAGTCGTCATGGCTCATAGGTGTTATTCGGACTGAACTAACTGTTGGCACTGGCAGTAGCACACTCTCTGACACATAAATAACTTCACTACTTCTTTTTTTTTGCCCTACAGCCCTGGGAAATGTTTAAAGTGCTTTTGCTGCTGCTAGTTGTTGCACCTGTGGCTTGCAGATAGTGTACCTCCTAATCAGACCTGTAGTTGTGCTTCAGGTGGGATCTCATAGAGGAGGTGCATAGGGTTGAGCCTGCTTTCCCCTTGCTCACAGGCATTTTGCATAGACAACAGATAGCAACATGCTTAGCTTGAGGAACCTGAGTGAAGTATCTCCATTCTGTGGACTTTATGGAATGAGAGGTTCCTGAGGTGATGCTGCTGCTACTACTACTACTACTGGGGCTAGATGTTGATGCAACATCTAGGTGTCAAAGGTGCAGCACTTACAGCAGCAGCAGAGGCACTCATCATATCTAACACTGTGGATGTTAACCTGTGTTGCTGTTGCTGGGTACTCAAAACAGGTGTGTGTGGCTTAGTGGGACTTGGTCTTTGAAGAGGCGATGATGCTGATGATGACTGAGGTGACTGTGTGCTTTTTGACATCTGTGTTGTCCAGGGTCAGACTTTCCATTGACTTTCTCAAACAGTTTATAGACAGGCACAGTGCTCCTTAAAGTGGTGGAAGATTTGACTTTCTGATAACCTTATAGCCCTGTCATCATCCTCACTCTCAACTTCATCTGTATCTAAACAAGAGAAGGATGCTGGAGGGATATATTCTAGATCTGCATCATCATCAGTCATCATTAGGTATTCCTCAGCAGCATCAGCATCACCTGATAGTTCTTGCCCACTACTACCCTTATATTCCTCTAAGCTTTTGGAACTCTCAAACAATTTCTTTTTACTTTTACTATAACAAAATTCACCACTATTTTGAGGACAGGTGTTTTGGTGTCTCACTGTCTGATCATCATCAACACTTGAATGTGACTTGTTATCATCTTCACTGTTCTTATATGCTTCTTTATTTCTACTGGCACTGGTGTTGCTGTAACTAATTTTGCTGGGACCTTGACAAACTGCATCCTCCCTTGGAGGAGAGGGAACATCATCATTGACTGAACATGCTGCAGCAACCAATTGCTGCAGTCAGTTTCTGAACTACTACTTTATTCTCATGTCCCTGCACTGCTCCACCCCTCCCCCCTTCCCCTTGTGCGTTTGCTGGACATTACTCAACTACATTGTGTTTTTTTACTGTACAGTACACAACACAACTGATGGAGCTGTATGATGCCTTGCCTAAGCCCAGTCAGCTGTCTGTCACTGTCACCTAATATATTTAGTTCTTTATTCATTTTTATTTATTTATTTATTTATTTTAAGTTGTCCACCCTGTTGTCTTATCACAGCCTGTCCAAAAAAAAAATTACAACTGAAAAACAAAATCAACATCTTTCCCCAGACTTCCCCATCCAGCACAGAGACAATAACAGCAAGATCAGCAAGCAAATAGATTCCTAGCTGTTGTGTCTTTCCAGTCAGTAACATGAAATTTTTGAGTATTTGGAGTCAACCTCCTTCCTCCCTTCTTCTCCCCAGAGTGCCCCACTGATGCTCCTAACAGAACAAACGTCCTACCTAAAAGATTCCCTAAACTAAACTTCAGTTTCCCTCTCTGTCTTCTCTAGCTCACAAAACGTACTGCTCTCTCCTCTCACAAACACAGAATGGCATGCTGTGAGAGCCTGACAGCCTTTTATATGGTTGAAGAAAACTTTAATGTGGAGGAGAAATATTTTTCTTCTCGTTGATTTCAAAAATGGTACTTTTTGTGGGAAATTATTCTCCAAGCGAAAAGTGCCATTATTCGCCGATTTCAGTTTGAGGCAAACATTTTCACCCATCCCTACTGACAAGGTTGGGAAAGCAGAGGACTATATGGTCACCCTGTTTACCTGTAAGTGAAGATTAACAGAGAGAACATTATACATTTAGTTATTCATAAATTATACTTAGTTTGAGGAATATTGAAACTTGGAACACTGGGGAGAGCTGCCCTGAAACAGGCTAGATCTTGGTACAATGGAGGGATGGTTTGAGACAGACTGGCAAGTTAATAGTGGAGTGGTTGGTTTGGGACAGATTGTGGTAGAGATCTGCAGAGTACTTGGAGTTGTTGTGTTCCCCTCTGCTCCTTTAAGGGTTAAGTAAACTGAAGCATTTGCCTGCTTCAATTTGCAAAAAAAAAAAAAAAACTGCCAGCAGCAACTGTCATGACTGCCTCCATGGACATGACATTGAGTAATGATTAAATGATATTATCTCTTGAGCTAAGGCACAAAGGCAAAATTCACGAGGGCCATTGGGATTCTCTGACCATAGGAAGGTAAACAGGGAATTATAAAGATATATTTGTTTTCCATCATGTCTGGCACAAATGAAACAGAAATCATGTGTGGTATAGGCTGAGCTTAATATTTTGCTTTACAGTGTAACTGGTGTGTGTGAGGGGAATACTGAACACCCGTTGAATCTTGGTTCTGTCTGTACCAGGCCTGTGTGTCATCATCATCTTCATATGTTACCACAGCAACAGTTCTAACCTGAAAACTACAAAGCATACAGAAAAGTACAAAACTGTACCGAGACCACAAAGAACTGAGAGAATAGAAAGCACACGCTGACAAACTGTCATAACTGTTCTATAGCATGTTAACCCTTTAAGCACAGATCAATGGACAATGCACTGCCCATCCCTCTGGCGATTAAAGGTTTAAACAGGCTCCTTATGCACAATAAAAGTATAGTAATTCTGGGGTAAAAAGAGAATTAAGCATTCCTCAAATTACCTTTCATATAAACTAAGCTTTTTACACCTTGAATACCAGTGCAGTGCATAACCCTTTGAGTGCCAGAGGGGTGATAACACATTGCAAAACAATGTGGTGAATACCCCACTGGCACTCAAAGGGTTAAAGGCTTTTTTTTTTGTGGATTCTTCTATCTCCCCAGAATTGCACCTCTCTTATTGAGGCTGATGTACTATGGATAACTGGAGGTTACATAACTCTGAGCGGACAAAATAAAGGACAATAAACTGTATTGTTAGGATGAAATAATAATCCCCCAAATTCCCATTTGTAATGTTTTGGAGGCATTTGAGAATTCAGGGGGTTAAAAGCCCCATTTAAAACAATGGAAACATGCGTATCTCCCCATTGGTTAGGATTGTTGGATTCCCAATTGAACCTTTAGCTAATTGAAACTGATACACTATGATTAACCCTTTGAGGGCCGGAGGGGTACGCAACGCACTGCTCTGCAATGGGTTGCCTACCCCTCTGGCACTCAAAGGGTTAACGGAAATAATTCTGGGGCAAACCAACTGTACCGTAGGAGACATATAAGAAATGAACATGGTGATTTTAACCATTGAAATTCTGGAAAGTTTTCCAAAATATTGTAAACTGATGCAATGGTAACATCTCTAGCATTCAATGGGTTAAAAACTCATTTAAATTAGTGGGGATCTGAAAAGTCCCCTGTGATGGAATAAGCCAACATCACTATAGGTGACAAAGAAAAATTCACAAAATTTGCACTGATTTAAATGGAACTTTGAACCCCTCTGATTGCTAGGGAGGTCCTAGTGCATTGCTTCACAATGTGCTTGAGATCTCTGTAGCATTCAAGTGGTTAAAGACCATTTAGATTGTAAGAACTATAGCAGGGAACCCACCCCAGTTGTTTCACTCCCTACAGCACTTGTTTAACCCTGAATTGCCTAAACCATTTCATTGGAAAGTGCACCATACTTTTGTGGCACTATATAAACATATTCATTTGTTTAACCCTTGGAGTGCGAAAGGACTCTTGAATGCACTGATTTGCAATGTGTTTTAAATCTCTCTGGGACTCAAAGGGTTAAAACATTGAACCTTTTTATTTTACCCCTATAGTGGAGTTGAGTTGAACCAGATTTGATCTTCTTTTCTTTTGCACATAAGGGTCTATTTTCCTTTCCTTTTGCTGTTTTCTAAAGGCACTCCAAATGTTATCTTACTACTTGAAAATGTTTCTATGTGGGTGATGGGAAAATCTGCTCCCAGGAGACCTAGAGGAGGAGTAGTCTCTGTTTCCAACTCAACAAGCCTCAGTGATCTTCCATTTTCCAGTTTGTTAAACTTCTTCATTCACCGGGAGACAGGCTGACAGCACCGTGCTAGAGCCATCCTATCCAAATAGAATCTCGCAGAGCTGAGCGGTGAAGTCTTATCGCCTGCGACACATTTACCATTTCACAGAGCACTAGGCGAGGAGGAGCTGGGAGGGTGCAAGACAGTGGGGGGAAGGTGGGGGAGAGCCTCGGGGTATTGTGAGGAAGGACTGAGGGAAGTTTAAGCTTCCTATACACATTAATACAATTTTCTCCTTTGCAGCCTCTAAGATGAACTGACAGCAGCAAAAGTTGGAGCTCAGCTGGAAGAGACAAAAAGGATTTAGAACAGAGCTGGAAAACAGGATAACAAAATAATAAGACAAAGTTTGAAGCTAAGGTAGAGCTTTAGGGATGTTGATGGTGGTAGTAAACAGCATGACGATCAAGTCAAATAAGAGATAAATAAAAAAAATTACAATCCTATTATTATTACATAGTATATGCTGTCAGAGAAACGAGCAAAATGTTAAAGTGGCAGTCATCCTTCTTTCTGACTACATATTCTGAGAGTGCATCATTTTTAAAAACAAATTGCCTAAACTTTTATTACTTTTTCATCTTTACTTATTTCTTTTTTACATGTCTATGTCCCTAACATTGAACTCACAGAATATTTATTTAGTCCTTTTTGGTGCCAGAGGGGTAACCAATTCACTGCAAAACAATGCATTGGCTACTTCTCTGGAACTCAAAGGGTTAAAGAGAACATTCTGTCAGGCACCGTAAAAGCAGGGATGGCGATACAAAGGATCACGTTCCCTGCATCTCAGAGTGCTCTGTATGCTGTAGTGGAGACAAGCTTTTCTGCTGTAGGGATAGTGTTATACTGGGTGAATGTACGACTAAACTTCCATGTTGAATTAAAGGAGCAGTAAACTTTTTTATGAAAACACAAGGGTACTCCCACTGCTATCAGATGTTTTATTCAAAATTTATAACAGTTCAAATAATCAGGAAGTGAATTTACTGTGTTTACTTCCTGATTGTTCTAACTGACAGGAAGTGACAGGCAGTTCCTATCACATTCTATGGAGAACTGTATATCGCTGACTTTTCTGACTTTCCTCTCCATTAGAAGGTAACAGGGAAAACTAATTAGATTTTGACCACTAGAGGGCACTGCTAATGCAAAAAACATGGGGTTAAACTGTAATAACTCTGTAAATATGACTCTCTTGGCAGTGGGAGTACCCTTATTTTACTCAGTAGGAAAATCCCTACAATATATTTTTTTTTCATAAAAAAGTTTACTGCTCCTTTAAGTTTTTGATCCTGTCTAACGAAATCTACTAAGCTACAAACACCAAAATTCTTCCCCTTAATAACTCTTGTTCAAAGGGAGGATAATGGTTCAATGAATGGTTCATTTTATATATGTCTCAGGATATTCCTTTCCTCTATATTTGTTTAACACAATGGGGGTTATTCACTAAGCGGTGATAAAGAGATGATAAGGTGGAGATTTTTTCAGTTTATCACTTTTTCATTTCCTGTGTTATACTATAGATCCTATGCACTAACATCTCCAAAGTTGAAGAAATGGATAGGCTCCGTAGAATAACATAGGAACTAGAGAAGTCATCTCCACTTTATCATCTCTTTATCACCTCTTAGTGAATCTCCTCCAGGAAATGTATGGATGTTGCTGGCAAGTCCTAACAATGGTGAACATTGTCCACCAATATGCACTACAGCAAATGAATGCTGTAATGTCTACCTTGAAAAGCATGAGCATTGTCAAAGACATAACATTTTGAAAAACAGATTAAGATGAAAAAAAAATAGAATAATACAAAGCAATTTGGTTTTATATATTATGTATCTGCAGAATATTTAACACTTTGAGTTCCAAAGGGGTATGAGATGGACACCCATCCGGCATGCAAAGGGTTACTGTCAAAAAAGATGTTGGCTCTCACTTTAAAGGCAATATGCAGAAATATATAAATGGAACAAATCTGGGGTAAGTCACCTTTGCCAAAACCCTTGGATGTAAATGGGTATTTTATCTGAATGCTAGACTCTTTTCACATTCAAAGGGTTAAAAGCCTGATATAATAAATCCCTGAGGAATTGGAAAATTTGGCTCCTAGGGTGAAAGGGAGTTGCTCCAGAATTGTTCCACTTCTGTCCCTATGCATATGGCTTCAAAAAGGACAGTTTAACCCTTAAAGGATTCAAGGGCTGTGCAAAGCATTGCTTTGAGATGAGATGCATACTCTTCTAGTCTTTAAAGAGTTATTAAGAATTGGAACAATTCTATTGCAGATCATTTAACTGCACCTAATAAGGCAAAAACAAATTACTAAACATTTAACCCATTAATTAGCAGAAAAGTAACTCATTGCATTATAATACATTGGCTCCCTCTAAGGTAGGGGTGAGTGAAAAGTGAAAACATTTCCCACATGACTTTGCACGAAAACTGACCGATTTTTTTCTTTTATTCGCAAAATTTTTCTCCTTCTTGTCTATTTTAACAAATGTTTCTACTACATTTTCTATAGATACTACATTTGCCAGCACAATATTACTTCTTCTGATGGATGTAGTGGAGAAATAAGTAGATGAAAGTCAAAGTTGTGAGTCCTACAGCAACATATACCTTGAAAATTTGTTAACATGCAGACTGCTTTTTTACTTTGCTCACAACACTAAATTCCTGCTTAAGTAACAGAGGAACAAATTCATGATGATGTCAAGTAATAATATTAAAAAAAAAAGTACCACCTACAATGTGGCAGATGTGTATTGTAGTGGTGGTGGGGGACTGGCATGGTGTGATTGATTTGTGTATGTGTATCCTATATAAAAATTCACTAGGATGTTTGTCAGAAGCCGTCAAGCGAATTAGAGACTGCTGAACACACTGCACTCATGCACAGTAGAGACTGCCCACTTTGCAGTCATGTGCAGCACTGACTGTCCCAACGCGTAGCGGCTGATACAGAGTGGGGTGCTCCGAATTCAGACCGGAGTCCTCCCTGTTATGTACCGCTTGGTCCCAGGAAGGTGCGCAGAGAGGACTACGATCTGAATTTGAGCACCCCACTCTGTATCAGCCGCGGTGTATTCGGGCAGTCAGTACTGCGCATGACTGCAGCGTGGCCAGTGAGAAGAGAGGCTCCAAGCACCAGTGAGGTTGCTGGGTGGCACTTTGGCCCGTGTACACGGGCTTTAAAACTAGTGTGTGTGTATATATATATATATATATATATATATAAAAAGAAAAAAGCTCCAAGCGCTAGCTAACCTTAGTATATCCATGTGATTCATATAGTGCAAATAATTATTAACTAGTGTATAGAAGGCTTCAAGGACTAGAAGGGTTCTCCAGCCCCCCAAGAATTTAAGCCAAAGCTTAAAGTACAAGTACAAAGGAAGACCTGCGTTCCTCCACACAATAGTACTATAATGTGCCCTGTGCTGAGAATCTTTAATATATAAATACAATTGAGGATTTAGTTATGTTTTGGCCAAAAGGTATAAGCTCACCAACCCCGTAACGGTACCTCAATATTTGGTGAGTACCTACACTAATATATTGAACACACCTATCTAAATTAAAAGTGGAATTATATATATATATATATATATATATATATATATATATATATATATATATATACACAAACACAAACAGATTCTTCAGTTTTTACCATTGTCATGTTTGTGTCAAACCTCTATCCTCCTTCGCAGATTATTGACACACATTACTTATTCATCAGAAGCAGTGGTCCCAAGTGGGGTAGATAGTAGCAACCCTTCTTCACACCCCTCCTCCTCATCTGTGCTTCTATTAATATATTTGTCCTGGCTTTATCTGTCATCTGTGATTTCTGATTCCTGATAATCAGATGGTATGAGATGTTGGTCAATTTTTAAGAATGTTAGTCTTCCAACCTTGCTTCTTGATAGCCGTGTCCTGTGGTCATGTAACCAAGAGCATTAAAAACTCTCTCAGACTCCATGCTTGCTGGAGAAAAACTAAGGGTTTCCATTGCAGTATGTGTCAATGCTGGCCACACACATACTGCTCTGTTTGCCAGTAGTCCATGGAGTCAATGTTTCTGTCTAGAACGTAGCTATCCTGCAGTATGCAGAAACCATCTCAGATGCAGCGCGACCACTTCTAGGAACTACACAGTGTTCTTGTGTGTCAGTTAGCAACCCATATTCAGGGAGCAAGTCCCAAAGAGATGTGCTGCCACCACCACAACCAATGTTGGGTTTTTGCCACCCCTGCTGAGACCCATGAATTGCCCTCTGTTCCAAAAGGGATATTCTGGTTGATAATGTAGCTGCTTCTGCTGTGTTGCAATACTTTGCTGCCTTCCTTTTCACTATGCTGTCTAGATGTTTTTTGTCTTCACTTTCCCCTTCTTATCCTCCACAATGCAACCCTCCACTCAATCAATAAGCATATCTCAATATTCCTTGGCAGAATGCAATTCCTCAGAGAGTTGCTGCTGATCGTCATGACTCCTTCTTCTAACAATCTGCTGATGGCCATTTGGCAGAAATACTGAAATTTTGTGTTTGAAGTGGGGGTCCAGAAAAGTGTCAAGAATGTATTCCTCATTGCTTTTAATGGACACTATGCAAGGATCTTGTTCACAGCATGCTAGCATGTTCTTTACCAGCTGGTGCATGTCTGTGTTGTTATTATGGTAAGATTCCTCAGCCATGCTCCTCATTTTTTCTGCAATAAAAATATCAGTAGTAGAATTTCATTAATTCCTGCTCCAGTGCGACTCACCATCATGGTTGCCTCCTCAAAGGGTTTCCGCAGCTCACATACATCTCACATTAGTTGCCATTAGCCAGATGACAAAGAGGCTCCCTCCTAAGCCTTCCAGTTTTGCATGGTGTACTTACTAATGGCCTTATTCTTTCCGTACAAATGCTCTAGCATGTACATTGTGGAATTCCACCTGTTAGGGACCTCCATTTCCAGCTGGTGATGGAGGCCGGTTGTTACGCTCTTGTATGTAATATAGAGCACTGTGTGCATTGTGCGGGCAATAGTAAGCATCTGAGGGTTTAGGATACTGCCAGGAATCTGGTCACAACTACATTTAGCATATGAGGAAAATGGGGCACATGCACCATATTACTTATTCTAAAAGCAGCAGTTTTGTTGGAGCCTTTATCAGCAGGCAGAAAACCAGCTTTTAAGGAGCGGGGTACAAGCCATTCCTTTATCACCTGCTCAAGCTTACTTAAAACATCTATGGCTTTATGGGACTGTCTCTCAAAACTCTGCATGCACAAGGAGGAATGACGATAGTTTGAGCTGTCCTGCTGCTGCCACCATTTACTCACACTGCCAGAACCAGAAGCACAATTTCTGGCTGTCCCCTGATGCTGTAGGTTAGAATAGCTGGTTGTGAGAACTACCAGCAAATTCAAACGGGATACTTGGTAACTGCCCCAATTCCGTAACTTCACTGAGGAAAAAATATAAAAACAATGGATCCTCTAATAATATTTATTAAAAAATACAATTTAGAATATATAGTATAGCCCGAAAATATAACGTCAATACATAATGGGCTATAAGCACCTGATGATGCTTTTCAGGGATTGACCCCTTTATCAAATACTACAAGCTTATATTTTATAAAAACGTGATATAATAGAAATATATTCTATGTGGGAAAATATATTTCTATTATATCACATGTTTTTATAAACTATAAGCCTGTAGCCTGTATATTATATATTTTAAATTGTATTTTTTAATAAATATTATTAGAGGATCCATTGTTTTTATACTTTTTTCCTAAGAGAAGTTACTGAATCGGGGCAGTTACCAATTACCCCGTTTGAATTTGCTGGTTGTTCTCACAACCAGCTTTTCTACAAAATTATTGTGAGTGTTGATTTTTCAAGGTCCCATTCAGATTGAAGATAGCCAAAGAGATACCTGTTGGTGTTTTGCGCTCTTCCTGTTTGTTTGTTTACTACTACTTTGAGGACAGGTGTTTTGGTGCTTGTTTGTCTCAATCTCTGAGGCAGCAGGCAGTTCAGCTGCTACACCTCCCTCTATTATGCTGTTGCCAGCATCATCAACACTTGAATGGGACTTGTTGTCATCTTCAGTGTTCTTCTTATATGGTTCTTTATTTCTACTGGCACTGGTTGTGCTGGAAGTTTTGCTGGGACATTGACAAACTGCACCTTCCCTTGTAAGAGAGGGATCATCATCATTGATTGCACATGGTGCAGCAACCATTGCTGCAGTCAGTTTTTGAACTTCTACTTTACTATCACATACCTGCAATGCTCCACTCTTTCCCCTCCCCTTGCCCCTTGTGCATTTGATGGACATTATTCAAGTATTGTGTTTTTACTCTATACAAAACAAAACAACTGATGGAGTATGATCTCTTGATTAAGCCCAGTCATGTGTCTATCTATCATGGTGCCCGTGCTTTCTTGTTGTTGTTTTGCTGTCAGTTATCCTGTATAATGCTCTCATTGGTTGCCCTATGTTGAGCCTGCCCAGTATGGCCTTTATATACTGGGCTCCTGCACCCACACGGTGCCCTTTTGTGGTGTTCCTGTACCAGTGCTAACTGCTGCTCAGAGTTCCCAGTGTACTGACTTGGCCTGCCTGACTACTCTTCAGTTCCTGCTCCTGTGTACTGACCCAGATTGCCTGACTACTCTTCTGTATCTGCTCCTGTGTATCGACCTGGCCTGGCTGACGTTCCTGCTCCTGTGTACTGACCCGGACCGGCTGATGTTCCTGCTCCTGTGTTTTGACCCGGCCTGTCTGACATTCCTGTTCCTGTGCACCGACCCGGTTTGATCTACGTTCCTGCTTCCTTGTCCTTGTCGCCTCGGTGACATTCTTACATCCAGTTACCATTGGCTTGTCCTCCGCTACTGATCCAGCAGGTTGCCAAGTGTTGTCTCAGTTACTGCTCCGGCAGAGCGCCTCTGGCTGAGTCCTCTGTTACTGTCATACCAGTTGCAAGTGTTGCCTCCATGATTTCTCCAGTAAAGTGCCATTGGCTTGTCCTCCGCTACTGCTCCGGCAGGTTGCCAAGTGTTGTCTCATTTACTGCTCCGGCAGAGCGCCTCTGGTTGAGTCCTCCGTTACTGTCATACCAGTTGCAGGTGTGGGCCTCCATGATTGCTACGGTAAAGTGTCATTGGCTTGTCCTCCGCTACTGCTCCGGCAGGTTGCCAAGTGTCATCTCAGTTACTGCTCCGGCAGAGCGCCTCTGGCCTAGTCCTCCGTTACTGTCATACCGGTTGCAAGTGTTGCCTCCGTGATTGCTCCGGTAAAGTGCCATTGGCTTGTCCTCCGCTACTGCTCTGGCAGGTTGCCAAGTGTTGTCTCTGTTACTACTCCGGCAGTGCGCCTCCGGCTGAGTCCTCTGTTACTGTAAGTTACACTGCAAGTGTGTGCCTACGTGATTGCTCCGGTAGTGCTTATTCTACTTCAGTTTGGCTGGCAGTTCACGTATGTTTGCTGACCTTGGCTTGCTAAAGTATCTATCCAGTACCTTCACACATGGGACTGTTTACCATCATTGAAGAACTTTAACTCCTGCAGTGCCGGAATCCTGGGAACCTACTTCTCTTGCCTGACCTGTGTCAGTATATACTGTCTATATATTCATGTTATGCTGGACCTGTGTGGGCATTGAATAAATTACCTGTTGTGTGTCTGTACTATACTGTTGTATACTACAGGGTCTGTGAGGGTTCTTACTGTATTGTTTGATTCAATAAAACTGTGTTTTTATCCTAACCACTGTGTCTGTGAGTGAAACAAACCATTACACTATCACTATCACCTATTAAATTTAGTTCTGTATTTCTTATTTTTTATTATTTTTTTTTTTTTTTTTTTTTTTTTATAATTAAGTCTTTATTGGGTCAATAAAAGAAAATTTGACAAGTACCGATCTGAACAAATGGTTACAGAACATGGTCAGAAGAGTGACCATACATACTATACATAGTAAAATACACAATAATACAAAACATAATGCATTACGGATATCAGGAGAAGAATGAGAATTCCCTGGCGGGGGAAATAAATGTGGGTACAAATCTGTAAATGAGAACTATTCTGACAAACCATATTCAGATGGTGTGACTGGAAAGTAAAAAGGAGCATGACCCCTTGAACTTATTCAAAAAGAGAAAGGGAAGAGAGAAGAGAAAAAGGAAAAGTGTGAAGAAAAGAGGAAAGTATAGAAGGGAAGGAGAGTAGGATCGTATTAAGAAAATGAAGGGAGGAATAAAAAAGATAGTACTGCAGTAGAGATTGATCCAGAATGAAAACAACTGGATCGTTATCCAGATTCTAAAGGCAGGATGGCATAAACTTAAGAGGGGAAGATGTTTGGTAGTCCCAGGGGTCATTACCTGTCACCCCAGCCTGACAGCACATCCCAGACGGAGTCCAGATTAAAGTTCTATGTATCAAGGCAAGCCTTATCAGAAGAATCTGGTCTTCAACAGGAGCTTTCCAAGTTGCCAGGGTTGGAGCTAGGGATTGTTTCCAATAGAGGGGTATTAATGCTTTGACTGAGTTAAGTAAAGTAAATAGTACTATCTTTTTCATAAGTGACAGCTCAGGGATATTGTTGACCTTGAAGGAAGCAGATTTTGTTTATGTGGGGGATCCCATAGTTCCAATATTTCATCATCTTCCTAAAACTCATAAGACTTTGGTTCAACCCATGGGCAGACCTACAGTGTCAGGTATAGGTTCTCTTAATGAGGGCCTATCTAAGTTGGTTGATCAGTATTTACAACCTTTACTACTGCATTTGCCCCCGTATTTATGGGATAAAACACGTGTCTTGAGTTTTATGGAGGACATATGTTGGTCCCCACAATATTTGTGGCTGGCTGTAGATGCAGTATCCCTATATTCAAGCATACCACATGGTCTAAGTATGGAAGCCATTTGAATTCCAATGGGTGTGGACTGTCCTTTAAGCATATGTTGAATCAAACATCTATAGAGTTCTTAGATCTGACTTTGATTGGAGACAAGGATACAAAGAAAGTAACAGTAGATGTTTTTCAGAAACCCACAGCAGGGAATGTTTTGTTACTATCAGATAGTTGTCACCTGAGACATTTAATTAAAAATATTCCAAAAGGTCAATTCATCCATCTTAAACAGATATGCAGTAGTGTACAATAATACAACAAACAAGCATGCCTCCTTTGTGATAGACTTAAGACTAGGGGATATACAGAGTACCAAACAGGAAAAGCTAGGAGAGCTGTGGATTATATGAATCATGAAAATCTCATTAAGAGCTCTTTTTGAAAAACAAACAACAAAAGGAAAAATTCCTTAACCACCAATACTAATAAGAGACAGCCTTTGACTTTTGTGACAGAATTTAGTCAGTGATTTGGTAAGGTGTGTAACATCATAAAAAGGCTGTTACCCATATTATATGGTGATGATATTGTGAAGCAGATCCTTGAAGAAGGCTGTGGGTTTAGCAGTAGAAAGGCACCCACCATAGGTAGATAACTGTCTACAAGCATGTTCTCATGGCAGAAGGATACAGTGGGGACATGGTTGCATACTAAGGGATTCTATAAGTGTGGTAGAAGATATAAATGTTGCACTTATGCAATAACTTCAAAGATGATTAATAGCACAGTAACTAATAAATCTTATAATATTGTGAGCTTTATTAATTGATCAAGTGTAGGTGTCATATACGTCATTACATGTAAAGAATGTCCAAACAATATGTAAGACGTACTTTACGTCCATTAAAGGAGAGAATAAGGGACCATATTCTTGCTGTTGAGAATAGTGATATGAGATCATCAGTGGCAGACATTTTTTGACCCATGATATGGGTTTGAGTAACTTTGGTTTCCAGGGGATAGAGAAAATATCCAGGCATCCGAGAGGTGGCAACAAATTAGACCTCCTGGGACATGTTCTGGATATTTCAGCTGGACACCAGGATCCCAAAGGGACTCAACTCAGAGTGGGATCTGAGTCTTTTTTACTGAGTATCTTGCTCACTGTATATTTATGCTGAGGGTTTACCCTGCAGTCTCTCCTTTGTATTATTGTTTCCTGCAATTCTATTTCATGTTGTTTTTGAGATTTATATTACTCAAAACTTGTCCGTATAATTCTTACATATAAAAGGAACATGTATCTGATGTTGTGGCTTACCCTTAACTGCAGGTGGAAAAATATATTGCCATGTATAGTTTTTTATTATATTGGATTTTTTTATGTTGTGTTCACCTTTAAGTGGGATGGGGTGATTGGTTTAGGGTGTTGTATAAAAACACCTCTTTCTCCCACCCACATTACCTATGACTAAGGACTGGGGAAGGGAGTTCCTGGGGTGATTCACCTGTGATCTACAGTGTGTCTCCTGGTTTTTAAATTGTTCCAATAAACGGATTGACTTTTATACATTGTTACATATGTTCCTGTGCGGATACTTCTTTACCACTTTACCACTGTAGTAGAAGTAGGACTGCTTGGGGAAGGCAAGGGAGACTTAGGGTCTGTTTTTGTCACAGTAGTCATTATCTCCTCCTCCACCCTCTGAGTATCTCAACAAGGTACACTGGCAGCAGTAGCAACAGGCACAGGTAGCTCACCTGTACTGCTCACACTGCTACCCACTTCTTCCTGTGCCCGTGATACTATTTTCCCCCTTATTTCAAGAGATTCTGTTTGGGGACTGGGCATCATTGGGACTGGGGAATAAATTCTGATGGTGGTCACTACCTCCTCCTCAGACTTACAGGATGCCTCATGGTCCTTCCAGCTCCTCTTTTTTTGTCATCCATGTGTGCATAGTGATAGCTCACACTATGAGCCCCTGTTGCCTTAATTTAGTGCTGCAAAACAGCCTAGCACCCTCTCTCCCTCTCTAGCTGCTTTTGGTGTAAAAATGTGAAGTACATGTAAGTAAAGGCCCAAACGTTTGTAGACATTAAACAAATAGCAAACACTTTTTGGCAATAGAAGAAAACTGCAAAGATTTAAGGTGTATTTTCCTGTGAAAAACCATACAACCATGTGATATTTGCAGATTTTGTCATGGGAACACATAGGGACCCTTCACCCAGCCCTACTTGCCACACATCGCCAGACACACATCACTATAGCTTCTCCCTTTAGTGTATCTCCCCACATGACATGATATCCATAACTAATAATTTTGTAGAGAACTAGACTTGAGTGACCCAAAAGGGTCAAAGATCGTACAACATTTGGTAACAGGGATTAAAGTCTGCAGAAATTGGCCATAG
The DNA here is from genome assembly GCA_037306005.1 of Rhinophrynus dorsalis. Classification (NCBI taxonomy): domain Eukaryota; kingdom Metazoa; phylum Chordata; class Amphibia; order Anura; family Rhinophrynidae; genus Rhinophrynus; species Rhinophrynus dorsalis. Next base: position 64,785,982 of record CM074721.1, on the reverse strand, counting down.
GGTACAAAGGTAATAAGAACACAAAACAAAAAATTCTCCCTACAAGAAAGGAGACAAAAGCATTAACTATACTGCAGTCCTAAAATGTTTTCCCTAGATATGGATCCAAGATTGGGACCCAACAGGAAAGAACAATGAAAATGAAATGGAAACTGATAAATGGTAATACTTTATTTTATTTTATTTTTCTTTAAAATAAAAGGAAAGGATGGAAGGTTAATAAATCTTAAAAATTTGAAAGAGTAAAGAGTCATACAATATGTATGTGATATACATCCAGTGAGTATATGTAATATATAGAGTGTTGTGAGAAAAGTGTAGCACTTCACCTTGTTGAAACAAGTGATATGAAATTTCACTTATGAACTCAGGATATATTCCTGGGAATGTAATACCTATCTCAAGTCCATTCAGAAACCGATTAAGTAAATACATATCCTGGACTCAGTCTATTTGTCAGCAGCATATAGTGGGTAACTGAAAGTTGTAAGGGCTTAAGAGTAAGGATGAATGACTGGTCCCAAAATGGGGTAGGTTGGATCATCTTTATAAAGTCATTCTGTTAAATGTCTGTTCCTACTTTGCAATCACCCTTTAACAGAAGTGAGTAGTAGGTGAATGTCAGAAAATGTACTAGTAAAAAAAAATAGGAAATTGAAGGAGCTTAGCAACCCTTTATAAGACATAGTACACATGGAATACAGGAAGCTCATGCATTAGTTTCCTGCCCACAGGGCTTGTGAGATTTTAATGACGTGGGTCCTCCAAGACTACAGTGCAGAATATCCTACAGCTGTCGATCACATCTCTGTTGTATAATTTCAGAAGCAGCTTTAAGATGCAAAACTGTGACTAGCATATATGCTTCCCATAATGTTCTGCAGCAGATTAATTAAATTAATTCCACAAGTTATATCTGATTTATGTATTGAGGCTAATTTATTAAGAGGAACTGGAGCAATTCTAGGGCAAACCAACTGCCCCATATAGCATAAATTAAAATTATAATTGATTTTAATGGAACTTTTTCACCATTGAATGTTAGATAGTTCTCCAATGCATTCATGAGGTTAAACGCCTAACGTAAAGAAGATTTGGATAATTTTTAGTTTTGCTGGTCTGGTACAAATTTCTCTTGTTCATTATAATACATTAGCCTCATTAGAGGGGATACATGTGAATATCATTATCAGAAAAATAGTGGATGGAGTCCATTTTTTAGACCTAAGCCTACCTAGCACTAAGTTACTAAGCTTTGCTGTCAATTCTCCCATTAACAATGCTTGCATCAAGGAGAGGCCAGTGAGGACATTTCAGGATGTTCCTTTCATTCATGCTTTGTGTAACTCCATGTATGAAATAAGGAAAAGAAAGGACAGTGTTACTTTATGCAATTTTTCTGCACACTCAACGGGGCAGGCATAAGATGCTTGCTAGAATTAAATGTGTCTACTGCTATACATTAAAGCAATCATACACTGTAATGGATACATTGCAGTGCAGAAACTGGTTTTGGAGTCTAATGCTGGTTGAGCTGTGCTGGTGTTTTTGTACATTCACCCAATTGTCCAAAAAGAGGAGATTAATAGATTTCCAGCCCTGTCACTATACACCAGGTGGCTCTCCAGTCATTGGAGACTATAACTCATATAATCCCCATAAAGGTATTGCCTGGTTGGTAGTGAAATACTTAGGCCTAGACCAAGAAGATCTAGGGAAATAGATTCACTGGGGCAGCAGATTGGGCTGCCTTGCTACTTTGTGATTGTCCATTTTTGAAAATAAAATTCTCTTTTTGAAAAATTTGCAGCACAGAGCACACAGCCTCCTCATTGGCACCTACTTCTGAAAGTGAGCATATCCAAATGGTGTTTATAAATCATGCTTTAGCACTTTGGATGCACGAGTTTGTATTACTTCTGTGAATTTAAGGGATGGGGTATGACTTGTGGAAGAACTGGTTAAAGTGAAGGCATAGCAAAATATGTATAGGTGAGTTGAGCATAAGGCAGAGGAAAGTTTAAATACATTTTAATACATGGGAGTTGCAGTGCCCAACAGTTTGCAAATGCAATGCAAGTTGGGATAGAAGAAAAGGCTTGCTTTTTTTTTTTGGGGGGGGGGAGATGTTCTTTGTAGTAATTATGTAGGGAAAAAATCACAATTTGCCATATTTTTATCAGGAATTCCAGCACATAGAAAATACATAAAATGTCTGCCTTTATGCTGTTGTCAATTAAATTCCTACAAGGGCTTTTTATGGCAGTAAGAATTCCCACTTTGCTGAGCTTATTGCTGACATGGACAAGTCTACTATAGAAACCAAAAGTTCTTAGAAGACAGAGTTCTAAGGCTGCATAAACTGTAAAAATTGTTAGCAGGCTGAGTAGCTTTACAGCAATACAATCTTTGAAAACATTGTACTCTCCTGGACTGGATTCTTTTATCCTGCCCAAACAGAATCCAAGAGTCAGGCAAATTAGCAAATGAGTTTAGGGATCACTTCATAGCCTATTATGTTTGCAAAACTAATCCAATTAAAATCTTGTCCCAAAGTAAGCTACTAGATCATTTAGGACATATAATTTCCAGTCTTTCCTAAATTATTAAAGCCAGTGGTTCCCAACCTATGTCCTCAGAGCCCACTAAAAGGCCAGAAATTTAAAGATTTCCTTGTCAGAACACAGATGAGTTAATTAGAGGCTAAGTGAGTGTGATTACATGTGATCTTCAAAAGGACATTCTTAAATCCTAGCCTGGTAGTGGACCATGAGGGCATGGGTTGGGAACAACTGATCTAAGCAATTTCCCATGGTGTAGAGTAAACTTAATTCCTGACCTAGACTCTGCAATTGACTTTTGTCACTCTGAGTTATTGCAGGTATGTAATACTTATGTTCCACTAAGGAAGGGCAGAGTAAGGGGGCCCATCTAACCTAGGTCTCTTCTGACCTACTTGAGTCATACAGTTTTAGAGATGCCTTATGGACAAAATTTAAGCAAACTGTCTCCACTTATAATCACAATTGCTGAATACCTGCACAAAAAACAAAACTAGTCAAAGCTCAGTATTTTACTCTCAACTTTAACAGTAACGTATCAAAATCGGCCAACTTTTGGAAGCTTATTAAATATATATAACCCCCACAGCCATTCTCACAACATAAAAATAGCCAATAAAACAATGCAATACCCCATAACAATAGCTAATGCATTAAACAATTACATCAGAAAAGTGTATTGAACAGTCCCTGTTACCTTCCCCCTGGTCCAGCAGTACTGCTAAATTCAATTTCATGCCATTAACCAACAGTGAAATATATGACCACCTCCTCAACCCAAAAATGAAATTTCAGTCTGGGCCTGGGCAACTGACAGCAAAATTACTAAAGTTCAGTGCCTTGGTCACTGCCTATACCATTATTATTATATTATTATACTTTATTTATATAGTACCAACGTATTCTGCAGCACTGTGCAATAGGAAATAGACATACAGAGACATTGAAAACAGTACAATTGGAAAACAAACGGTCCAGAGGACCCTGCTCAACAGAGTTTACAGTCTAGAGGAATGGTAGGTGGGACACAGATGGAGTAAGAGCTATGGGGTATAAATGTCTCCTGCCACATTAACTGTCGGTCAGGGGGTGGGAGAAAGAAGCATTTTTGAGTGAGGTGGTCTGAAATGTCTAAAGCCTGGAAAGAAGCTAGAGTTGTGCCTATTCACAAAAGTGGGGATAAAAATGTGGTATCAAATTACACCCCAATATCCTTACTCGGCACATTATCTTAAGTCCTGCAAAAATTTGTCAACATGCAACTTTACAAGTATTACCAACTGTCTACTCCCCCCCCCCACTTAAGTTAGACTTTTGTCAGAATCACTCAATAGTCATGGCCCTCCTAAAGGCATGCAATGATATACAGACTGGCATGGAAAATGGAGAACTACTGTAGTTATTTTCCTTAAGTTTGCAGAGGACTTTGATAATTTTCTGGTACTCTTCTGGTAAGTAAGATCAAAAGATCTGGATTGAGTATTAATTCTCTAAACTGGTTCTGATCCTATTTATCAGAGAGATAATTATACTACCTATCATTGTGACATGTTTAAAGTACTAAATTGGCTACCATTCCAATTTAGACATATTCTTCACCTCTCTTGCCTATTTGATAACGATTTCTGTAGAAAACTACCAGATTGCCTGTGCAGTATGTTCTCAATACTAACAATAACCGATGCTCCACTGCTAAAAACTCACTGAGTATTCTACACTACAAGAAAGAAGCTGGTTGATCTGTCTTCTCCTGCAGAGCTCCAAAAGCCTGGAATAACCTACCTGAAAAATCAGAACTTGTCCCAGTCTAAAATCCCTAAAAATAACTGCATTTCTGTAACATGCAAGTGCATAGATAGATAGATAGATAGATAGATAGATAGATAGATAGATAGATAGATTTTTTTCTATTTTGTAACTGTGTTTCTTTTACTGTAAAAACTATCCAGGAAATTCTTAAAAATTAGAGAAATATCAATGTATTTGCCCTGGTACAACATTTTCAAAATATATAAATGTTTGTTGTTGCTCTTTGTTTGTCTGATGCAGCAATTTGTCTCACTGTTAAAGCCTCCTCCACAATGACTTGTCATCACATCATCTTTAGTATTGTTAAATGTTTTAGTACTACTGGTGGTGGAACTTTTCATGTTGCTTTTACAAACAGCCCACTCAGAAGAAAGAGAATCATCATTTACAGTACAAGCTACAGCAATCAAGCCCACAGTTTTTTAGTACAAGTTTACTACCACTAGCACAACCATGCACTCTTCCTACTCCCTTCCACTTTCCCCAGCACATTGGTGGACATAATGATAGAGAGGATTTCTCTACAAAGTACACCAGACATCTCTTAGCATATGGAGTGAAGTTTTTTTCTGTCATAAACAATTTATGATCTAAGTCTCTATCTGACACTGTTACTCTAAGTTGCAGCTCAGGGAAATAATCTCCTTCTTGCCTTTGTCTGTATTAACTATCAACCAAATTTCAATGCAATGAAAACAGATGAAAATAAAAGCAGAAGACCTGTACTCTTCTCTGGAATTCTCAGTGGGGGCAGGAAGATTCACCCAATCCTAAATGCAAGTGTGTGAATCATTTGTCCCTAGTAAAAATAATTTTAAAAAATCTGTCAGACAGCCTGTGGGCGAGGGATTAACTTTCATATTTCATACAAAAAAAACAGACAATCCTTTCATGTCTGAACATTAAAAAGTCAAGTTTAGAAAAGGTCATATTGATTGATCCCTTCACTTTTTTCTAAAATCTCAATACCTTCACATCCCATGCAGTGATACTAGCTGCAGACTAATTGCTGACTGTCTCCATCTGTTTAATGAGATTGTAATCTTCACATTCTAAAAAGGAGATAACTGGGTCACAACCCTATTGGATGAAGTCAACTTATTAAGCTACTGGTTTAGACCAATAAAGTAAAACTAACATCTGCATTAAAAAGGATTGACTGTTCAGACAGCAGGCATTAAAAATAAATAAATAAAACAAAAACAAGCATTTATGTTTCAACCCTTTAATGACCAGGTGGGAGTGGAATGTCCACTTGGTCCTGAAAGGGTTAAAGGAGAAGCAAAACATACTATTAATATCTCTCAAATTACTTTATTATGACCAGAAAATCCTTATAGCCCCTCTGAGTTTTACCTCCATGCCTTTGTTATAATTGGTAGCATCTTCCATCGGTCCTAGATTTTATACCAATGGAGACAGACATAACTGCCTGCTTCAGTTGCAAAACAGACAGCTGCTGAGTGCATGAGACTGCTTAAAGGAGCAGTAAACTTTTTTATGAAAACACATATTTTACAGAGCATTTCCTGCTGAATAAAACAAGGTCACTCCCATCGCTGTCAGATGTTTTATTCAAATATTATAGCAGTTTAAATAATCAGGAAGTGAATTTACTGTGTTTACTTCCTGATAGTTCTAACTGACAGGAAGTGACAGGCAGTTTCTATCACATTCTATGGAGAACTGTGTGTCTCTGACTTTCCTCTCCATTAGAATCTAACAGGAAATCTAATTAGAATTTGACCATTAGAGGGCACTGCTAATGTAAAAAACATGGGTTTAAACTGCAATAACTCTGGAAATATAAATCTCTCGGCAGTGGGAGTGCCCTTATTTTACTCAATAGGAAAATCCCTACAATATATATTTTTCATAAAAAAAGTTTACTGCTCCTTTAAGATTTGAATGTGCAGTGAGCAAGCATATAGCAGACTGCTGTCCTGCTAGCAGCTGTCAGGCCTGCCTCGCTAGACCTGACATACAGGACTGATTCAAAATTTAGGAGCCACTCTAGGGGGAAAAAATAAATGTTCCATAGTGAAGAAATGCTAGTCACCCTAGACTTCATTTTTTTTTTTACCACTTGAAAACCCTACTAATCAATAGGGGCGGGTGGAAGGTGCCCTTGTGTTCCCGAGAAAAAAATCCATGAAAACCACATGGCTGTCTGCTTTTTCATGGGAAAAGCCACTATAAATAAAGAGATTAAAATCTTTGCCGTTTTCACCCATTGCAAACAAATGTTTGCTATTTTTTTCAATGGCTACACATTTTTTCACCCCTCTACTACATGTTCTTCACGTTTTTTCTATAAAAACATGACATTTCCAGGACATGAAACACAATGCAAACAGCTAGAGAGAAAGAGGGTGCTAGACTGTTGTGCTGTGATTTATATAACGAGATTGAGGCACAAGAGGGTCATAGTGTGTGCTATCAATATCAGCACCAGGAATATAAATAAAAGGAGAAATTGGAAAGACTATTATGTGTCCAGTGAGTCTGAGGAGGAGGAGGAGGACGTTACTACTAACATCACTGAAGAGTCTGGATGCCCTGATTCCTTAGACCCAATGATATCCATTCCTACTCCATTATCCCTAGGGATCTTATGAAAATGTTTCCCACGTAAACAGGAAGAAGAGAGTAGTAGGGTGAGCAGGACAGGTCATCTACCTGTGCTGCTGCCAGTGCTGTGCCTGCCAGTGTGTCTTGTGATTCTCAGGAGGCGGGGAGGAGGAGATGATTCCAAGTGTGACAGCAGGGGACCATAAGTCACACTTGCAGTCCTGTCACTAAGATCCAGCATCTACAGACTCAGGAGTGAGGGAGAGGGTGATACTAGTAGTGAGGAAGACTCAGACTGAAATTGGTGTGGTTGCTGTTAGTGACATTGAAGCAGCTGGTGGGACTAGCGTTACTACAGTAGATCCTCCTGCTAATGCTGAGATGGAAGGGGAAGTGATGTGGAGTGGCCATACTAATGGTCAAGGGAGCTCACAAATTTCCCCTGACCCTGTGATCCCCCCACACAGTATTGTCCCTATGGAACATGATACTGGGGAAGGCGATCAGTATTAATACCATGACCATGTGTACAAACCAGCTGCCTATGCCTACCGCTAGTGCTGCCAGTCTGCCTTGTTCAGCTCACGAGATGACAAGGGTTGTAGTAGGGGCCCCCTGTCACATGTTTCATCACCTCCAACAAGTGAGACTGTAATAGAGCAGCAGCAGCAGCAAGGAGGGAATGGTGATGATGATGATGTGGGTGAAGGTAGTGCAGCTGGGGTAGAAGAGACATTAATGGTGTTTTAACTCCAACTGAGAAGGAATGGGAGGCAGAAATTGGGATGGCCACCACCACCACCACCAGTAATGAGACTTGATAATTTGCTTCATTTGCTGCTGCTTTATTTTCTGCTGATGATGAGTTACAAGGGAAGTAGGATGATGAGGAGCAGGCTAATGTGCCACAGATCACCGTGACCACAGTTGAAATGAGGTTTAGCAATAGTGTTGTGAGACTTGGATAGGTTCCACTTGACAGCAGAAATATTCCTGGTCCTAATTGTTGTGCTGATTCTGATGCAGGCAACAGCAGCAACATCATCGTCTTCCCCAGCCAGTGAAGATGAAAGTGCAGGAAAAGAAGAAGGAGATGGCACTGGGCACAATTTGTGACAAGTCAGTGAAAAGGGGAAAGGAGGGATCGCACCTTGGCACTACCTCCTTCAACACACATATGAAACACAGACACCATGTCATTTGGATGAAGCATATTAAAGATAAACCCATACCAAATAAATAAGGCACCACTGTTGCTGTACCTCCTAACTCTCCCCAAAGGAAACAAGAGGCGATGCATAAACCAAAGAGGAGGAATAATAGAGAAACCCAGCCAGAGGCTGAAAGTTCGATGGAAAGTGAAATACCTGGCTCATCATCACCTTCTTGCTCTAGGGTCCAGTCATGAAAAGATGTATCTATATCTTCCGGTGATCCACATCGTTCATTGTTACTTCCCCCACCAACTGATAGCCATTCTGTTGATGTCACCAGTTTGTGTCCACCCATAGCACACTGTGTGATGTGCTGACCACACATGGCAATGTGGAGGAGGAAAATCCTAATCAGGGCATCAAGCTGCATCTGAGGAGATTCCATCCCACAGAATATGCTAAGCTGGTGGCAGGGAGGATTCATCATTACTATTAAAACTGCAATTTGTCACATGACATTAGAGAGGAGTGGACAAGGGGCATTGTGACAGCAGCAATATTTGGTTTCTGGTGAGATGATTTCACATTTCTTGCCCTGCAACATGCAAGATTCTTATGTCACCTCCGTAAATGTTGCTTCAACTCAACCAGCAAGAAACATTTTATTACCCGTATACCTTATTATGGCTGGATCTCAGTGAGTGAGTCAGAGCTGCACCTGGTGCTCAGAGAAGTATCACAGACCTGTTACTGATCACTGTCATGTTGTCCAGTTCAACTTGATTGAGACAATGCAAAGAAGGAAGTCTGGGGGCAGTGTCAAGAGTGAATTCTACCAGAGGATTCCTTACAATTTCCAGCTGAGGGCATACTTTAAGGCTGCATGCCATCCTGTTGTGGGGCAAACTAGGTTCCCTATATGGGTTATACCCTCCATCCTGATGCTGAGTGGCATGGTTACTATACCTGCTTCATTTGTACAGTCAGAGAGCATTGCAATCTAATGGTTATATGACTGGACAACAAATATAGCCATTAGATTACAATGCGCTCAGACTGCACACTGATATACTGATACAGAGAGATTTTGAAAAGGATGTTGGATGAGGGTTTGTCCCTGGGTGTTATAACTAAAAAGAATGTTTTGTGATGGTTGTGCACCCAAGGGTACCAATCTTCCATCACCTGCCCAAGGTGCATAAACCACAACAGCCACCCTTGGGCAAGCCCATAGTTTCTGGAATAAATTCTATGAATGAACATCTATCAGAATTTGTTGATCTATATCCTTTAGTTACCTTCAGTTACCAGATTGCCCAGTTACACCAGGGATTCAGGTCATATTCTGTCTATTTTGGCTGGAGCGGATGTGGAGAGTTTTTCTGATGGGGTACTAAGGATGTTACATCTTTATATTCTACTATACCCCATGAGAGAGGATACAGGCTATTTATTTCCATCTGGACACCCATAGTACCTATTCCACTGAATTGAAGGGGGTTTTGTTGTCTGCTATTGAATATATTTAATATTATTTTATTTACAAAAATATGGCACCTCTATGGGTGCAAAATTCACACCATTGTATGCAAATCTATGTATGGGTTGGTTCAAGGAAGTCTTTATTTATGCAACCAAGAATCCATTATGTCACTGTATCTTTATGTATAATAGATATATTGATGATTTACTATTTATTTGGCAAAGGTCCTAGGGAGTCATTTGCTTCTTTTGTCCACTTCCTGAATGACAGCAAATTTAGCTTGTTGTTCATGAATGATTTTCATTAGACTGAGATTTCTTTCTTGGACCTGAGACTTACATTTAGCAATAATAAAGTTAAGTCCTCTGTATATTGGAAACCCTGTAAGGGTAATTCCTTATTACATGCTAAATCATGCCACCCACGCCATAATATTAGAGGTGTACCTGTTGGACAGTTTTTTTACAAAGAAGATACCCATGGGGCATATTAGAACAGGCATATAACAGGGCAAAATCCATGAACAGATCCCAAATTTTGAATAATATATATATAACCAAAATAGATGTTACAGTTAAAAATGTAGGTGAGTGCCCTATGTTTGTGACGGAGTACAGTTTGGAATATAACAATGTTAAATATATTATTAAGCATTGTATACCGATTTTGTGGGGTGATAGCCGCTTAAGAAGATGTCTTCAGCAGAAGACCTCCAACATTAGGTCAGATTCTTTCTGTCTGTTTTTACAGAAGTATTCCCCCCACTTTGCCCACCTGGCTGACTACGACTGGCATATATGGCTGTGGAGCCAGGCATTGCATAGCATGTACTTATGTCCAGACTGTAAGAGAATTCATGAGTATGGTGACTGGAAAAAGTTATCATATTAATGTAATAATGTAGTTTACCTGTTAATGTGCCAAAAATGTAAGAAATAGTATGTGGGCAGGACCAGTAGATCCTTGACACCTTAACGACGCAAGAGGTACATGTACGTCATGGGTGGGTGCAGCACTGACAAACACAACTAATAGGAATGAGTCTACCTCCTGCAGCTTCAGCTATAGCAGGAGGGGGACTACTAAAGAAACACAAAAGTAGTACTTCTAATTAGGGGAAAAGGCACATGTTGACTGTGTCTTTCAAAGCTAAAAAGTTTGTCCATACAAAGTGAGTGAAGGTGTTATAGGTATTCATAATTATAAAATTTAAAATCAGCGAACCAGAGTAGTGAATTATCTAACACAAGTAATGAAATCAAGAAAAAATATAAAGTAAATCCTCTATAGTAGCAAAGGAATTTGAGTACTAGAAACCTTGCCCCACTCTCAGGTCTCATGTGGATAGATACATTGGGTTTTAATACTTGTTTGTGAAAGGGAGATAATAGAGTAAATATCACAATATCCCAGTTGGGACTCTTAACTGTTGGAACTCCAACTGTTGGGGGACTACAACGCCCATCATTCTCAACAATCCAATGACCTGTTGGGAATTATGGGAGTTGTAGTCCCCAACAACTAATGGTCTGACAATTTATAACAAGTGGTGTAGGCTATTTGATCAAGGATGAGAAGTACAGTGTGTGGCATTATTTTGCAATCTCCTTGTAGTGGATGTGCCCTTAACTCCTTAGACTGAAGACACAAGTATAACTATAAAGTTGTATCAAATACAAAATATCTACTTGTTCACTGGCCAACTCAGACACTCAAAGGCATCTCACAACTACACATTGCCAAATCCATTTAAAGACTTTTTGAATATTAATTAAGCAGAAACTGATGCATACTTCTATGGGCAAATGTCAGCATCTAGTTCAGCGGGTGAACAGGACAACACGGATATCTGTAGGAGACAAATTGGCCAGCTATAGAAACGTAACAAGGAATGTGCCTGTCTTAAAGGGATATCAATATATGTCTAGATCTTCACAGAAATGTACCCATCAATATTTACTATTCAAAAAGTCTTTAATTGTATTTGGCAATGTGTAGCCATGAGATACCTTTGCGGGTCTAACTTGGCAGGGAACAGGTAGATATTTCACATTATATTTATAGTGATAATTGTGTCTAAGCTGTTAACTGGAGAGAGGTTCTGGAACTTGGTTGATTATTGGATAAAAGACTTCCAGCTTTTGATGATTGGCCTTTTGCTGTTGGAGATTGTCCCTTTGTTTTATCATGGGTAAGCACCACTAAGGTGTGAAACATGTAGATCTAAATTGTTGTACTGATTGTGATTGTTACCATCTAGCCACTCCATCAGTCTCCTGTCATTGTGCTGTATGTGGATTCTGCAGCAAGTATGGTGACTTTTTACCTTTGAATTTCAATAAAGTGATATTGATTGTATGGGCTTTCCTGTTCAAACATACAGCTACTATTTGACCAGCGAAATCCTCCTTTTTACTTTTGATTATGCAGCTTCAGTATACTGAGGAAATGGACAAAAGAACTTACAATCATTTGGGAAATTGAACCCTTAGAGAATGTAATCTATAAGGAATTTGAAAGTGCCAGGATCTACCTGGCACTTGGTGGCTGGACTGCCTTTTGGTAGGATCAGTATGATGTGCTTTAGGATATTTCCTCTCTGTGAAAGACACAAGTAAGCTAAAAGAGATTGCACCCTAGGTAGGATCCTATAGAGCCTCATCAATTCGATCAATTCGAGGGCAGGCTTGTTCCTAGTTGAGCATCTCTGACCAGCTCTTTGCATATGCAGATTTTTCACCCTAAGGGTAGAAGGGTAATTCAGATATGGACCCCTTGCTCACAGTGCCTAGAGAGATCAGCTACACTTTACTGATGAGGTCCAACAAGGCTGAAACTTATGTTTGGGGGTTGGCTGCTTCTCTTGTTCAGAGAGGAATTGCCTGGCACTTCGTGGCTGGACTGCCTTTTGGTAGAATCAGTATGATGTGCTTTAGGATATTTTCTCGCTGTGAAAGGCACTAGTGAGCTAAAAGAGATTGCATCCTGGGTAGGATACTTATTCTATAGAGCCTCAGCAATTCTAGGGCAGGCTCGTTCGTAGTTGAGCATCTCTGACCAGCTCTTTGCATTTCTCTATAAGAAAGTTGACCCATAGAGTTTACTGTAAATATAATGACTGGACAACAAAGATTGCAATCAATAGAGAAAGTGAATATTCACAGTCTGTTCCATAAATCATACCTTGTAGATTCTGTGGGTCAATTCTTATATGGATCTTGCAATATACTGTGATCAGCAGTGAAGATTTCCTTGGTTCTATATCTAGCATCTGTTCCATTCAGCTTTTCACAATCATTAATCTGCACTACGATTTAATTGATTGGGTGTTCACTAAATCTGATGCCCTGTAGCTTCAGAATGTGGTCTGACTGTGCTGAACATGGATGAAGAGTCTATTTCTGAATAAACTAAAGACTGATGGTCAAATTGTAATTACGGCTCTGCAGGAATTCCTGGTTTCACTACAGATGAAAACTCCTAAGTTTCTGACAGAAATGGAATTCTGTACTGCTTGCACATAAATCAAAAGCAAAGAGACTTCTATCATTCAGTCTGCAGTGAGTATCTCCATATTGGGTGGAGGTCTAAAAAGTATCTTTAAATACAAGCTACCTGGCACTGTCCTTAAGATGGCCATACACAATGAAATTCTGTCACAATGCAATTCTGTCAACTTTTCCCATCCAATCTAGTCAAAACTGACCACATTGGATGGTTATTATGGGCTACATAAACCAAATTGGTGTTTTTGGTAGGTCAGCCCAGCTCAAAATTTTTGATTGCCTAGGAATCCCATCATTGTGGCCTCAACAAACTTAACCACAGCAATCCTGCCTGGACTGTGTCATCAGGTCATTCAGACACAATCTCACAGTCCCACAAACACAGATAAACAGCAATCCAATTTCAGATTCTACAATAATGTGATACAAAAAGTCAATGCTACCCACTTAAAAGACACTGGAGATGGGGACGGAGAGAGAAAAGGTGTAAAGAAAACTATTGAAAAATATTGTTAGGGGGATACTAAATCTGAATTCTCTCTCCATCATACACCTCTAGACATGGCGCTATATTCTCAGTGCTGCACACCAATAGTATTCTTTTTTATTGGACATTCTTTACCACTTGGAATGTATTTTTATTTACCATTGACTCACTGTACATGGATGGTAGTATGTTATTGTGCAGTTAGTGATTATTATTTTTTTTTTACCATTGCAGCTGAAGTCGTTCATACTACACTTAGGGCGACATGTTCAGAAAGTGTTGGTAACTGAAATTGTCTGTAATCAGAATTAAAAAGTTCTTACACCATGATCTGTCAATTCTCAGACATGTTCCCGTAATATTTTGCATCCAATTCTGCCATCTCCGTCAAAGGGAAAAAGTAATCTTAAAAGTGGGTGTGGTTTAATCTTCCGTCATAATGTAAGGTATTTTCAGAAAAAAATATTCGCTTGAACGTCATTTTTTTTGTCTGATTAACGTCAATTTTTTCGGACCTAATGAAAAAGGTCTAAACTTGGAGAAGAAAAATTAAAGTACTGAGAAGCAATTTTTCATTTCAAAGACAAAAAAAGTCTTTGTTGCTTTGAAAAGTTTCATTTCAAAGACAAAAAAAGTCTTTGTTTCTTTGAAAATTTTCGTTTCAAAGACAAAATCAAAGACAATTTTTAAGATCAGAATTTGCAACGGCAATGTTCAAGGAGATCTTTTTACCGTCATTTTAAATTCTTAAGATGAATTTTCAAACGTGAAAGATTTGCTTCTGAAAATATGGTCCTTAGAGGATATTGTGCTTTTTTGTCCTACCCTACACCTTTTTATGCAGTTTCAGATTTCCTGGATTTGGTCTATGTGGGTAAGAACAACCAGAAATCTCATGTCTTAGTGATCAGATCCCTAAAAAGGCACAAATATATGAAAAACATTTTTAAGGCATATGCTCTTCAATATGGTGCTTTTTCTTCTTGAATACTCAGAAAAGAAGCTGTATCTACTTGATATATAATCCCCAGCATGCTCCCACCTCTGGGAATTACTGACATTTTATGTCAGTTGTAGTCAGTCTTTGGACCTATAGCTTTTGGGGAATACAAAACCCATCATCTCCAACCATCTATTGGATGTTTGTTTATGCTAGAAGTCCCCTATTACTAGATGTCCAAAGACTGACTATTCCTATTTTAATTGTTGCCAAGTTCCAACTTCATCCTACTGATTACTGATGCACAGATCACACCTCATTAAACAATGTATAGTGGCTGGAAATATGGTCCATACAAATTGCTAATTAGAGACGTGCCACAAGCCTTGCTAACTGACTATAAATAGCAGAACATTACTCCATTACAGTGGCATCTAGAAAAAAGCGCAAAAAGCACCATCTAAAAGCAAAGCATCAATTTATTTTTTTTTTTTTTTTTTTTATTTTTTTTTCAAAAAGCTTTATTGAGATTAGAAGTAAAGTACAAGAAATGATAACAAAAAGGTAATACATATCATAAATGATAATAAAACAAGTATACAGAAATAACTTTCCATCTCCATTGGGTAAAACAAAAACAGCATAATCTAGGCACTTTAGGAAGTGTAATACAAAATGCACTAGGAATATATAAATAACCTGCGGAGGATTCTATATTATAATATCCTACATTAAAACCTTCTCAACATGGAAGTGGAATAATGCAGATTAAGGAACCTAAATGAATTTTATTGGGTGTATAGGTGTTAGAGGAAGGTAAATAATTTCTATCAATAAGGTAAGTAACGGTATGTAAGGGTAGGAAAGGTGTATATGATGAGGCAATATAATATTGATTGTGTGGAGAGTGGAAGAGATTGAAGTGACCAGTCGGAAAAGGGACGAGGTAAAGAAAGAAGGACTATAGAAAAGAGGGTATTTGGGGAAGGGGAGGAGAAGGAGAAGGAAGGTGTTCAGGGGAACAAGGAAGTAGTAATTAATTACCCTAGACCACGAAGAGCCAGAAACCAGTCCGAATTCATACACAAACGCAAACGTTTGGATGAAAATAGCCTAATCAGCTGAACCCAACGTCAAGGGAAGAGAACAGCAAACATCCATAGATACACTTGATCCTTTTCTACATCACTAGAGATTATAACACCTTGTTATGATAGTACTTAAAGAGAGTATACATGTGAAATTAAACATGAAATTAAATTAGAAATTAAATTAGAAGTTAAGGGGAGGATAACCATTTATTCCACAAAAGATCAAATTTGGTCAATTTGTTCATCACTCTTGCATGACACTTTTCAAGGGATATCAAAGAATCCACCCTTTGAAGCCAAGTTTGGACGGAAGGAGTAGAAGTGGATTTCCACATGTGAGGTATGACAGCTCTCGCCTCATTTAAAATGGGAATTAGCAGCTTGGGTGAGAATCTGATATTATTCAATGCTGGGGTAGATAGGAATGAAAATAGAAAAACTAGGGGTTCAAGGGGGATCAAAATGCCAAGTTTTCTTGAGATCTGAGCCTGGACCCCCTCCCAATAAGGAACTATATGGGGACAAGTCCACCATATGTGTAACATCGAGCCTATGTCAGATGAACATCGCCAGCATAAAGGTGACGAATTAACGTGGATTCTAGACAATTTCAGAGGAGTAAGATACCATCTAGAGTACAACTTATAATTCATTTCCCGTAATTTGGAGGACCTGGAGTATTTAAAATTATTCTTAAAAATCGAAGACCAGATAAGCATATCTAGAGAGCATCCAAGCTCTGCTTCCCATAAAGAAATGAAGTAGGGTTTGGGAGAAGTCATGTTATTGTTTAATAGATCATACATAAATGATAGGGGGCGTTTAATTAAGTCTGGGGACTTAATGAAGGTTTCGAATCTTGAAAGTGGTCTCGGGGGTGACTGGGAATTCGCAAATTGGTTAAGCCAATTCCTAACCTGAAAAAAGGACCACCATGGGATCCGTATATCATCTATTGCAGTTTGGAGAGTCTCTTTGGAGAAGGGAGGAGGAAGAGCGAGAAGAAATCCCAGTGTGTCGCATCCGTGTTCCTTCCATGACTGAAATGAAGAGGGTAGTAAACCCGCTGGAAAATTGGGATTGCCCACTATTGACAACAGTGGGGATGGTGTCGGGGAAAGCCCTAGGGAAGAGTCTAGGGAAAACCATATTGTTAAAATGTGTCCTAATATCGGATGAGATTTGCATGAGTTGGGTATCGTGTCAGCTGTTAACCATAATAGTTGTATGGGATCAAGGGAAGCCAGAAAATCACCTATGGTGTTTGTCTACCACTTACGGTGCGTAGAGGTGAAATCAACCAATTTTGATAGAGCTGCAGCCTGGTAATATAGGTTGAAGTCAGGTAGACCCAATCCACCTTGAGATATATGTCTAATTAATATCGAGCGTCTAATTCTGGGAGGTTTTTTAGCCCAAATGAAGGCAGATATTTCAGAATGCAGATCTACTAGTAATCGTTTTGGGAAATGAACGGGAATGGTGTTAAAAATGTAAAGAAATTTGGGAAGAAGCATCATTTTAGTGACATTGATTCTTCCAAGCCAAGATGTGACCAAGGGGCTCCATCTCCTAGTGTCAGATTTAATCGATTCTAACAGAGGCAAGAGATTCAACTGCGGTAATTCTTGTAGTCTGGGCGAGAGTCGAATACCTAAATATGTGATGTGGGAAATAGCCCATTTAAAAGGAAATTTGTTCTGAAGTGGACGAGATTGAGAAGGGGTCAGATTGACGTTCAAGATTTCTGATTTGGACGGGTTTATCTTTGCCCCTGAGATGCAGGAGTACATCTCAAGAGCCTCAGTGACTTTTTGTAAGGAAGATCTTGGGTCAGTAATTGTAAATAGAACATCATCAGCAAATGCCATAACTTTATATTCCTCCTGGGATATCTTAATGCCATGAATTGTGGGATCATTACGTACGTGTTGTAACAAGGGTTCCAGAGTTAAATTGAAAAGTATCGGGGAAAGTGGGCATCCTTGTCTGGTCCCGTTACGGATAATAAAGGAATCAGAGTAAATACCATTGACAAGTATCTTCGCCGAGGGGGATGAATACAAGCTCATAATACAATCTGTCATATAATGCCCAAGCCCTGTATTAGTCAGAACCGCTCTGAGATACGTCCAATTAACTCGGTCAAATGCTTTTTCGGCATCTGTGCTTAATAAAATTGTTGGACATTTTTTTAGAAGGGCTGCGTGCATTAATGAAATGACCGCCGCTGTATTATGGCTAGCCTGTCTACCAGGAACAAATCCTCCTTGATTAGGGTGTAGTAAATAAGACAAATGAGGACGTAATCGGTTGGCTAAAACACGGGCGAAGATCTTCATGTCTATGTTAATCAAGGAGATAGGACGATAGTTATTACAAAGAGAAGCGTCCTTGTTTGGTTTCTGAAGAACTACAATATGTGCTTCCAACGCCTGTTTCGGAAAAGGTTTCCCTTCCCTAACCTCATTAAAAGCCGTAGTTAGCTGTGGTGAGAGTATATTGTCAAAGGCTTTATAGTACATGGTAGAGAACCCATCAGGTCCGGGACTCTTACCCAATGGGAGTTTCCTAATAACAGCGGAAATTTCCTCCATCCTAAAAGGGCTCTCAAGTCCCTCACTTATCTCAGAAGAAAGTCGTGGCAGATTCGCTCTGAGTAGGTAGGAAGAAATATCCGGTGTTATAGAATCCGGAGTATCTCCAGAGTGAGGGAGATTATAAAGATTTTCGTAAAATTTGCGAAAAATCTCTGCAATTTGTGGATAGGAGTAAGCAGTAGATCCTTGTGAATTTTGGATGTTCGAGATGTGAGTAGATCTACGTCTAATTTTAATGAGATTGGCTAGACTTTTGCCACATTTATCATTATTCAAAAACCTATGGTATTTAATCCACATGAAGGATTTTTGGAATGTGGCACGAAGTCGGCTATTAAGTTCTTGTCTGAGCCGTTGAAGTTCTTCTCCTACCGATTGTGAGACTTGATGTTTATGTGAGGCTTCAAGCGCTTGAATTTTGGCGTGGAGTCTATTTAGGGATTCTTCCCTTTTCCGTTTCTTATGGGAGCTTAATTTTATTAAATGTCCCCTCAATACACTTTTGTGAGCTTCCCATACTAGAGGTGCAGACACTTCACCATTGGCATTAAGTTCAAAATATTCACCTAAAGCATCATTGAGAGTGCGTTTTATGTCGGTATCATTGAGCAAGGATTCATTAAGTCTCCATACTCTGGATGAAGGAGACAGATTTGGGAATGTGAGAGAGAGTAGAACAGCTGAGTGGTCTGTCCAGGAGATAGAATGAATCTCTGCCGCTTTAAGAAACTGGATAAGGAATTGGGAAACCAGTACATAATCTATGCGACTATAAGTGTTATGTGGGACCGAGAAGAACGTGTAATCCCTATCTACTGGGTGTAGTGTCCGCCACGCGTCAATGAGTTGTGCAAATGCCATTCGTTTCTTGATTCTGGATAAATGGGATAACTTAAATGGGGATTTACCAGAAGAGGAGTCAAGAGTAGGGTTCAGTGTTAAGTTGAAATCTCCCCCCCATATAATATGTCCTTCAGCCCATACATCAAGTGTGTCTAGAATTTTAAGTAGAAAGGAGATCTAGGTGACATTCGGACTATATACATTTACTAATGTATACATTTGGTTATGAATCTTCCCTTTAAGAAAAATAAACCTTCCATCTTCATCAATCTGTTTGTCCATAAGGATCCAAGGAAGATTAGAATTTAGAAGGACTCCTACACCTCTCTTTTTTTCAGAAGCTGAGGCAAAATATGTATTAGGATAGTGTTTAGATGTAAGTAGCGGATGTGCCAAAGATTTAAAGTGTGTCTCTTGGATAAAGACTATGTCAGCTTTAAGTCTCAAGCAATCACGTAGTAAATGCGATCTCTTTTCAGGGATGTTCAAGCCCTTGGCGTTGAGTGACATGACTCTTAGGGTCGACATTTGAGATTAAGATGAATTCTCTGAACGGACTGGTCTGGCCCTCCGTGGCCCCGGGGAGGACAGAAGATGGGGTTGGGTAAGGGGAAGGAAATCAGGAAGGGGAATATCAGGCATTGAAAACGGGCCTGAAGACTAATGACCCATAAATTTGTTAGTAGATACAGAACAAAAACGGAGTAAAGAGGTCTAGGTGACATAGAGTCTGTGGGGAGTGGTCTTGTGTCGGAATATAGACGGTGGGTAAAGAACAGAGGGAGAATTACCAATATGCCACGAATGGAAGGGGAATAATAAGAGAAGTATTACTTTCAAATGAGTAAAGATTGCAGTAGATGTTGGAGGATGAACTAGTTGATGAGAGAGTGTATGGGATGCCGGCAAACCTGGGTGTATAAAAGGGTGTGATAGTGCCAGCAAGTGAGTGTGCAATGAATCCAAATGAGTGTAAGTGTCATCTGGGACTCTACGAGAATTGTGGACGAATTGTACAGTGGACTGTAATAATTAATACGGAGAAAGAGAAGGAAAAGAGAAAAAAAACAAAACCTATATACATAGATGAGGGAAGTATGACATCCCCCACCCATGCACAATGCAAACATAGCAAGACAGAGCTTAACAAATGAAGAGACAAGAGAGAGAGAAGAAAGTGTAATAAAGAGCTCTAAGAACAGTACAACATGTGCATGGAACATAATTTGCAATAATTAAATCTTTGAAAGGCCACGCTGTTCAAGGCACTATTTGAGTGTGAGCTAATAACATTTCAGACTCTATTCTCCCCTGTCCCCCCTCACATCCCTCAATTAATGGACCGCCTCTCCAGGTAGTGCCATGTTGACAAAAAAGAGAAGTGTATTCGAAGCTTATCTGGTGTGCGGATTTATGTCTCATCTAAGAGGGAAAGGTTTTATTGCCCGTAGAAGGCTTGTAAAAGAACGACTCATATGACTGCGAGAGATTTCACAGTTGTTCCCTTATATTTAGTCCAGGAAAAAAAGTACCACGAACAGCGTAACCTCTCAGTACAGTAAGACTGTGAATGAGAACATACAGAGCAATTAAGATGATTAAGTATCCCACCACTTATGAAACGGTTATGTATATAAAATGAATCAATAATTAGAGCATGAAGAGAAAATATACAAATGATGTTAGGATGTCTCAGTCTACATATTACTATGTCAATCTTGAGTGTAATAAAGATCAAAAATCTGTGTTTTAACCTGACCCCCCCTCCAATACTGTGCCAGGGGATGGTGAAAGGTGAATATATGGAGGTTAAATATGGGGTCATAAAGAAAAAAAATAATAGAAAACGGAGATAGTATAACAAATAAGTCAAACATAAACAATATTATTCCACATTAGAATGCAAACATGGGTAGTATATCAAATAAGTTCATGACAAATGTCCGTCATAAGATCAAATGTTTAATATATGACAAATAACCTTACCCATATCGGAAAATGGACGTAGAGAGTCTCCAGTAGCTGTCCATGAGTCCAATAAGAGTCACACTGAAACAGTCAATGGGTATACCGTTGAACTACGAGGCCCAACTTGGGCAAACTGTCTACATTACAGCCGATCTAGTCCAGGCGTGTGTAGGTCAGGTGAAATCAGGGAAGCGTAGGCACGACCGTGCATCAGGTTCGGAATTCAGGTCCAGGCTGGGACTTCTGGGTTCCGTTGGTTTTGTGGTAGTGAAGTTTCCATTTTGCGATGCTTGGGCCTTTGAATCGGAGAACCCGGAGACCATTCCAATCGTCGATGAGCTTTTCCCACAGGGGGAGTATTTGGAGGAGGCAAAGCAGGGGGCATTGAGATACCCAGTGCTGCACAAAATGTTGCAACTTCATCTTGAGAGTATAAAGAGGCCATTTTACCGTTCAGTGAGGCGTGAAGAGCGAATGGAAAGCCCCAACGATATTTTATTTGTAATGAGCGCAGATGATCTGTCAATGGTTTGATCTCTCGTCGTTGCTGGAGGGTATATGGAGAGATATCGTTGTAAACAGAAATGTCTGCACCTCCACATTGGAGACCTGTCGCTTCTCTGCACTTTCGAAGTATGATTTCTTTGACTTCATATTGTAAGAAGCACATTATTACATCTCTGGGTAGATTGTTCTCCCTGGGTTTTAGTGCACGGTGAATTCTCTCAATATGAATCGGTCCGGTAAAGGAATCTCCTAAAAGCGATTTAAAAAATTGCATCACTGTTTCCTTTAAGTCTTGCGGTAGAATTGACTCAGGTAGGTTTTTAATTCTGAGGTTGCAACGTCTTCCTCTATTATCCAAGTCGTTGAGTCTGGATGTGGGCAACCTCAAAGAATTTAAGGGATAGTAATTTTTCATAATAAAAGCAGCTCTAATTAATCATTACAGTATTTGGACTTTGGAGAGTGTTATTTCAATTCAGTTCAAGAGTAATTCAGTGACAAAGTATCCCCCCTCACGCCCCTTTTACTGATGTAACACTGTTCAGCCAGATCAGAAGGGAGGTGCCCAGGTAGACTGCAGAGAGGGACAATCTTCAATTAAGATAAGGGAAAAACCTGAAAAACTTGTCAAGGGGGGCAGAGCGTTCATTGTTCTCATTGGAAGAAGATTGTCTCCTGCTGTTATCTGTCTGGTCTATGGACTACATTCCACATCTGAGAAGAGATGGCTTACATTAGGTAAAAGGGGCGGGAGATAAGACTTATATGGTTCTTCATGTTTTATTTAATGCCTAAAAAATAAAATAAAGATAATATAAAGTATTTCTATCCCTTTAAGGCTGATATACTCAAAACAAAAGTAAATATTGTACAGCAAAACAGTTGCACCATTGGAGACAAAAAAATTAAAAAAGTCCCTTTTATTTTTTTTGAACATTTTTATTGAGAGGACAGTAATAAAAAACATATTACAAAATCATAGATGGTGCACATAGTAATCAAAGAAGAGATACAGTACAAACAGTCAAGTAGGTGTCAGTAGGAGATACAGCTGTCCCATTAAAATTTTTATGCCTAAAAAACTAAACATAAACATAAACAAAAAAAACACCCCAACCCCATCACCAACTCAAATCAAATCCCTAACAGGACTCATCCCCAACCCTCCCTCCCTCCCTGAAAGATGAGCGCAGCATCCCTTTCATTACTTATTAAATGTAACAAATAACAGCATAGGCAGCAATTGACAAGTATATATAAAAAATAAATAAGTAAATAAAGATAAGTAGATAGCCAGATTCCCCAGGGACACCACACTCGGAGCCTGGAAAAAGGAGAGTACATCGTATAGCCCTCATTGCTAAAGAATTCTAGAGTTACAATAAGAAGTCCATAAACCCCAAATTTGGTGAAATTTGCTCGGGGTGCCTCTGTGTAGGTAAAGTCCTTTATAATGAGGAAGGTTATAGGTCACTAAAGCCATCCAATGATCATGCCTGGGGGGAGGTTCTGACATCCATGATTGTGCTACCACCTTCCGTGCCATAACCAACAATTCCCTAATTAATACAGTATGAAAGTTTGAGTGAAGCTGATCTGGGAGAATAGAAAATACATACGTCTTTGGGAAAAGCAACACATCCCACTGCACCACAGCCGACACTGTACAGAGCACATCCACCCAGAACCCTCGAACCAGAGGACACTCCCACAAAAGGTGTAAGAAAGCGGCACCTGCCTTACCACACCTTCTGCAAAAAAAACAAAAAAAAAAGTCCCTTTTATTTAAATGGGACAATGACCTTACCAGCAATTGGGTGGTTAAAAGCCCCCTTTAAAAAGAACAACATTTTATTAGTCCACCATGGTGCAGTTGGTTTGTCCCAGAAGTTAAGTTCCTCTTAATATATCAACCACTTTCTCTGTTATTTGGTATGGATCTAGTATTTGTACTCAAGTGACAATAACAAATGTCATTAATTATTGCTGGTTTGTAACATACTAGAATAATTACCACACCACTGTTTAAATCAATGACATTTAATGCTGATTGGGTGTAAACCTTTATCAAAGCTCATTAAATAGACTCATTAGAGTCTAACATGTTTGTATATTGATATATTTCATGTATATTATATATTTAACCTTTTTCTCTAGGGTAAATAATGGAATCATGAAATAATTATATTTGCTGTCAAATATTATGTGCGTGACAAACCAATGTATTCTGTTTAGCATAAGCAATGGTCTTTTTTTTTCTTTGTAATTTACTCACACATTATACTGACTGTTGTTTCTTCTGAGTTTTGTTGTTCATTGCTTGTAAATCATAAACAAGCCCTGTGGGGTTTAAATCCCTGAAACAGCTGGTAACTAGCACATAAGCAAACCTCTGTCAGTACGGTATACAGTAGATACTTTTGAAGTGTACAGTATCTCATATCATTGTACAAATCATATTAGGAAATAAGCTGCAAACTATAACAGCATCTCAAGCAAATATTTAAATAAAATTGAATGTATAAATTTTAAAGGCCTACTGTCATGTATAAGCAACATTGTTTATTTTGAAAGACCCTGTTGTATTAGTTATATTTATTTAGAAAACACAGCACCCTGAGAATGACATATATAACTATCCAGATATCAGCTGGAATAACGAGACCTGTCAGAGTGCTAAGGGAGGCAGGTTTGTGAGCATGCTTCAGGAAAGCTACATGTCACAAATGGTGAAAGTGCCGACAAGAAATAACAATGTTTTAGACCTAGTGATAATGAATAACATAGAAATGGTATACAATATTAAGGTAAGTGAACATTTGGGAAACAGTGATCACAACATGGTTACATTTGAGATCAGTTTGACAAAGCGAAACTGTAAAGGTTCGATTAAAACTCTTAATTTTAAAAAAGCTAATTTCAAATTGTCGAGAGCTTCAATGCAACACATACACTGTGATACATTATTTAAAGGGGAAAATACTGAGGAAAAATGGTCAGAATTCAAATTTAGGTTGCAGAAATGTATCTAACAGTATATGCCATTGGGGAACAAATGCAAAAGAAGTAAATCACAGCTAATATGGTTAAATGCACATATAAAGAAGGAAATGGCAAGAAAAAAAAAATAAACTATTTAAGTCTGAAGGAACTGAACAATTTTTCTTAAAATACAGGAAATGCAACAAAGATTGCAAAAAGGCAATTAGGTTAGCAAAAATAGATAATGAAACTCAAATTGCAAGGGAGGGCAAGACTAATCCAAAAAAGTTTTTCAAATATATAAATTGCAAAAAACATAAAAAGGAGTGCATTGGACCTTTCAAAAATGAGATGAGTGAGTTGATTAGAGAAGATATGGAAAAGGCTGATGTTCTCAACACTTTCTTTGCATCAGTTTATACAAGGGAACATGGGATGGTAGAAGAGTCTCATCATCAAGTAACAAATAAAACAATACAATTATCAGATTTTGGATTAACACAAGAAAAGGTCATCGGAAGACTGAACAAAATTAAGACTGACAAAGCACCGGGTCCTGATGGTTCTTCAGCAACTCAGTGTGGTCTTAGCAAGACCCCTATATTTACTCTTTAAAGTTTGTTGTAGTGCCTCTACTTAAGAAGTGATCTAAAACATAACCTGGGAATTAAAAACCTGTGAGTTTGACCTCTGTAGTGGCAAAACTGCTAGAAGGGATAATAAGGGATTATATTCAGGATTACAACACAAAAAAATAAGATCATTATCAGGAATCAACATGGTTTTATGAGGAATAGATCATGCCAAACTAATCTTTTTTAGCTTCTGTAAGGAAGTAAGTAACAACCTAGATAATGGTAAGGTAGTTGATGTAGTATATCTAGATTTTACAAAGACATTTGATATGGTGCCACACAGAAGGTTGGGGCTAGGGGATAACCTTTGCAATTGTATAGAAAACTGGTAAAGAATTGGGAACAGTGTGTGGTTGTAAATGGAAAATTCTCCAATACAGTTAAAGTGGAAAGTGGAGTACCTCAGGGTTCAGCATTAGGTCCGCTGCTTTTTTAACATGTTTATAAATGACCTGGAAATAGATATGGAAAGCAAAATATCAATATTTGCAGATGACACTAGATTATGCAGGGTAATTAATTCAGAACAGAATATTTGCTCTTCACAGAGGGATTTACATATAATGGAATATGAAGTTTAATGTGGGAAAGTGTTGTCATGCATTTGGGAAGAAAAAATCCCAAGGCTACTTATGAACTTAATGGAATAATTTTAGGAGAGTTGTTACTAGAGAGACCTGGGTATCCATGTAAACTACAAACTTGGAAACAGTGACCAGTGTAAAATAGCAGTAGCAAAAGCAAACAAAATCCTGTCTTGCATAAAAAGGGGTATCGAAGCAAGAGTGGATAACATCATTTTGCCATTGTACAAATCATTGGTAAAACCTCACCTCGAATATGCAGTACAGTTTTGGGCACAATTTCTGAAAAAGGATATACTAGAACTGGAGAGGGTACAGCGAAGAGCAAAAACATTAATTAAGGGAATTGAGGACTTGATGGATGAGGAACTAATAGACAAACTTGGTTTATTTACTCTAGAGAAAAGATGACTAAGGGCAGATCTTATCACCTTGTACAAGTATATGAGAGGACAAAACAAGGATCTCTGTGGTGAGCTATTTATTCCAAGGCCTGATCAGGTGACCAGGAGACACCCTGTCATGGTTTGTTTTGACTCACAGACACAGAGTTAATATAAAAACAAAGCTTTACTGAAAATATAATAAGAACCCTCACAGGTCCTGAACATCACACATATGTTACAGACACACGACAGGTTCAAATAGTGTAGCATACAATGTATGCAACATATAGGCTCAACCGGCCTTACCAAAATACCGTGTAAGGCAGCCTAGCAGATGGTACAATAGGACTGAGGAGGCTCTACCGGCCTTGCCAATATACTGGGCAAGGCAGCCTAGAAGATGGTACAATAGGACTGAGGAGGCTCTACCGGCCTTGCCAATATACTGTCCAAGGCAGCCTAGGAGATGGCACAATAGGACTGAGGAGTCTCTACTGACCTTGCCAATATACTAGGCAAGGCAGCCTACACTGGTACAGCAATGGACTAAGGAAGCTCTACCGGCCTTACCAATATACCGGATAAGGCAGCCCATGGCAGAAGTGACACGGTGTACAGAAGGCCGTACTGGCGCTATAACGGAGGCAGCAAGCAACCGGTGTCAGAGTGGAACAAACCAGTACCACTTACTGGACAAACACTAAGGCCCTACCGGTGCTATGACAGAGGCAACACTAGCAACCGGTGATAGAGTGGAGCAAACCAGTACCATGTACTGGACAAACACGGAGGCCCTACCGGTGCTATAACGGAGGCAGCACTAGCAACCGGTGTTAGAGTGGAGCAAACCAGTACCATGTACTGGACATACACGGAGGCCCTACCTGTGCTATAACGGAGGCAGCACTAGCAACCGGTGTTAGAGTGGAGCAAACCAGTACCATGTACTAGACAAACACGGAGGTCCTACCGGTGCTAAAATGGAGGCAGCAACGTCAGCCAAATTGGATCGGATACGGAAGCAGGAATGTCAGCAGGCTGGGTCAGGATACCAGAGCAGAAACGTCAGCCAAAACTGGGTCGGATACGGAAGGAGGAATGTCAGCCAGGCCAGAACGGTACATAGGAACAACTGGAGAGTAGTCAGGCTATCCGTGTCGGTACACAGATGCAGGAACAGGAGAGGAGTCAGGCAGACCAAAGAGGTACACAGGAATCCATAGACAGACGTAGCACTGGCATAGAAACACCACGAAAGGGCAGTGAAAGGGTGCAGGAGCCCAGTCTATATAGGCAATACTGGGCGGGCTAATCACAGGGAACCAATGGAAAGCACCCATAGCTAACTGACAAGAAAAGCCAGCAATCACGGGAACCGTGATACACCCTTTGAGATTAGAAGAAAGGAAGTTTAGACTTCAGCAGAGGAAGGGGTTTTTTACAGTAAGGTCTGTTGAATTGTGGAATTCCTTGCCCAAGGAGATGATTACGGCAGATACAATGGAGACATTTAAGAGAAGTTTAGATACATTTCTTGCAAAAGGGAACACACAGGGTTATACTGAATATTAGTAGGCAAATCAGGAAGGTCTGATAAATGACTAACTTGTTTGGTAGCAGGATAGCTATATAATTATCATGTCACTAGGGTATGAGGCAAAGGTTGAACTTGATGGACTTGTATCTTTATTCAATCTAATTTACTCTGTTACTCTCTCTCTCTCTCTCTCTCTCTCTCTCTCTCTCTCTATATATATATATATATATATATATATATATATATATATATATATATATATATATCAAGACATCTTCTGGTTAGTTATGTTGATATGCTACATAGGAATGCAGATTGTTAAGTGATACCCATCTCCATATGTACACACTGACAATAGGGCTGGTCATATATTTATGATTGATTGCCAAAAATGATAGGCATAATGCTCACACACACCCTCACACACACACAGATTACCTCAAGTCAATGCAGGGAATGGGAGGGTGGGTGCAGAAGGCAGAACATGAAGCTGCAAACAGGAGGGAGGGCAGAAGGCAACAATGGGATGGAAGGCAGAAATTAGAAAAGGTGATAATGGTAGAGAAGGTAGAAAGGGACAAAGACAATAATGGAAGGGAGGGCAGACAGATGAGAAGGTGATAATGGGATGGGAGGAAGAGTGGGAGAAGAAGATAATGGGATAAAAGATGGATGAGGGATAAGGGGATAATGGAAGTCAGGGCAGACAGAAGAGAAGGCAATAAAGGGAGGAAGGGTGGATAGGGGAGTAGGTGATTATGGGAGGGAGGGAGGGTACACAGGGGAGAAGGCAATAATAGATGGGAGATTTAAAAAAAATGTAATGAAATGGGTGGGGGCATGGAGAAAGGACTGTGTCAATAGTGTCTCCATTCAGACATTTTGACAGGAGTAGCAAGGGGGCTCCACTCCCAGCCATTCCTGTCAAAACCTTGCTTACCCTCTATCTCTTGGAGAAGCAGTATGGATGACTTTAGCATATCTCCTCCTTACTGCCACCCCAGGGTATAGACAGCACAGACCGAGAATTTCTGTCACATGAAAGTTCTCTTTTTATAGACATAGAAGTTAATTAAGGAAGATTGCATATGAACTTCCTGTTTTAGCCCTACATTACCTCTCGACTCACTGACACTTTCAAGGCTCGGGGTGGTGGTCAGTGAATAGGAAGTTTGTGTAGGGTTGTAGGGTTACAGAACAGTGTGTTTTTTTCTGGGTACCTCACGGTGCTATGCAGACCTCTCAAGCATCCATGTGGTTAAATAGGGAAATGGGTAAATAAGCTGGTAAATAAACCAATCTACATAAAACAGCAGCTTTTGCCTGGTGAAAAATTGCATTGGCCACACACTATTCTGCATGGATGGTATGTATCCCAAATATCCCATCTACTCATAAATCAGTCCCTGGATGAAGATATCCCCTATGACATATTACCCATTTGACCTTCTTCATAAAACCTTGTTTATTGGGTATACCTTACCTCTTCCATTGTGGAGCGAAGCACCACTTAAAATAAAGTGCAAGCCTAGGTACTTTGCCTCTGTTTCATCACAATAACACTATGTTCAGTTAAATAAGATATTGATTAATTTGGTAACCTTTAGAGTCTCATGCTCTGGCCCAGGTATCCTGGGCAGTGTGTAGCACAAAGGACAGCTTATGCACTGCTTTTGACTGAAGATATTGTGGTGTCAGTCCACATGAAAACAATGGACTCAGGTTCCTGATTATGCTATTAGCCATGAAGCCTCAGGGTAGGCACAGACCTTGTTCATACTCTGATGTCCTATTAAGCTGTTTATTTATTGTTAATTTGGTGCATCAGTCTAATCTCTTCTTCCTATCCTGAACCCAAAACAGAGTCCCAGTTCAGCATGGGGCCTCCAGCACAATTACAATAACAGACTGACTTGGGGAGAGATATTTAAAGTTGACCAAAAGGGAGAAATACAGATCTAAATCTGAATCTTTAATCTAAAAAGTGGCTTTCCAAAGTAATGATATTTTACAAACTAATGTGATGGGTCACTTTGGGAAATAAAAGTTTACAGTGTGATATCATTATTGTTACTGTACATTGAGTTGCTTAGAGTTCATGCTTCAGAGCAACAAAGAAAAGTTCTATATACAGCCGAATCAAGAGACTGATATGACAGGACTGCATGTTTCCTCTCTGCTCTGCCCCCGAGTCATTTGATGACCTTTAACTCTGCTTTTATGTACTCCTTTTTATTGCTTCTCTCCATTTCCCCAATCTGTTTGCCCAAAGGATCCTACAACCTGAATTCCCAACAATAAAAACAAATTGTGAAAATATTAACAGTTTCATATTTGTGAGTTATGGATTTTGTTCAGTGGAAATATGATGCACTTAGCAATTTTTGTACAATATAGTTTAATCAATCTACCAACCTGACTTCTAAAAAAGTCACTGATACACTGGAAACAAGTCTATGCCATAATTGTTTCAATTCCAAATTCCTCTGCAAAAACTTGAAGAGCAATGAGCTGCAAGGAAGAAAAAAGTGTTAAAAGTATCATCAGTCTAAGAGTTATTTTTTTTATTCATGGACTTTTTTTCAGGTACAATGACCAACAGCTCCCTTTGGAAAACAATGTTTTTCATTCACTTGCAAAAATAATGATTATATACTAGCATTTCCATGGGCTATCACTGACTAAAGAGCAGTGTTCTGTTTGCCATGTTTTTGCTAGGTTTTGTTTTTTTGTTTCATTGTTAATGGAAAAAATTGTATTCAAAATAAAACTCCATGATGCATCTCTTTTTTTGTCCCTTGGAAAATACTTTCCTTGGGACTATGAGGATGCAGCCATACAACATGTGAGTACTAAGTAGTAGGGATGGGTGAAAATTTTCACCTCAAGCTGAAATCGGCAAAAAATAGCACTTTACACTTGAAGAAAATTTTCCTGCAAAAAAGTGCTGTTTTTTCTGCTTTTTCTGCCTAGCTCATTGCATTGAAATCAGTGAGTCAAAAAATGGCCAACTTCTTGTCTCTAGATGAAAGCAAAATGGTGTAAGAGCGTGTAGTGGTGTTGCTGCTACCTCAGCAACACTAGGGTTAGTGGCAAGTAGAAGCTTCATCGTACCACCTCCTGCTTTATATCAGTGCTAATGTCCCCCAGTCCCAAGCTGTAGCCTGCTTTATATCAGTGCTAATGTCCCCAGTCCCAAACAGTAGCCTAGTCCTTCTGATGATTAGACTATGCAGCAGCATATACATCCAGAATGTCACAAGTGGCATTTGCCAACACTATCATGCCATGTTGGCACAGTAGGCCATTTTTTTTCAGGGCTTGTTTTTGGCAAAGCTGAGGTCTACAAACCAATTTTTCATAGGGCTTGTGTTTGGCAAGCCTAAGTCTTACAAAACAGTTTTTCTCAGGGATTGTTTTTGGTAAGTTTGAGTCCTACAAACTGCTGTTTCACTGGAATAGATGGTCCTGCAGCAGCAAATACAGCAGTAGCAAATTCAAGAATTCAAGTGCCATTTGCCCCCACATCTAGCACTGCTGTAATATTTTGAATGTTTAACTTTCTGTAAGCCTGCAAAAGTAATATTTTTCTGGTTATTCCTTCTGCAAGCCTGCTGCTATTCTTGCTAATCAATTTTAACGGTTTGTACGACACTCAGACACAGTAGGTTAGAATAAAAAACTGTTTTATTAAAAGACACAATGAAATACCCTTAGCTGGCTATAGTGTATCACAGTGGAATAGACAGGAAAATATAGGTCATAGACATATGCACACACAGGCCCAGTATACAATGTTGGATGGTACAGATACTGTCACAGGACAGGCATAGCAAGGAAACTCAGCACAGCATGGGTTAAAGTTCAATGATATAATCAGTCTCTGATGTGGTGTGTTCAGTAACGCCCAGTATGATGGATAACAGCTATCAGGAGACTGTGGTGCGAGAATGGAGACAAGCACCTAGATCTGCAGAGCAAAGCTGAGACTTATACCCTCTGCCATAGCAGTAATGGAGGCCACACAATACTCTGCAAGAGCTGAACAGACTTGAGCCACGGGCACCCGACCAGTGCAGTAACGGAGGCAACAGTACTCTGCACGAGCTTAGTAAATTTGAGCCAATGGCACCCGACCAGTGCCGTCACGGAGGCAACAGTACTCTGCAAGAGCTGAACGGAACGCCACCACGGGCACACTGCCGGAGCAGTAACGAAGGCAACAATAGCTCTGCAGGAGTTAACGGAAGGCTTAGCAGTAACGGAGGCAACAATGGCTCTGCAAGAGTTAACAGAAGGCTCAGCAGTAACGGAGGCAACAATAGCTCTGCAAGAGTTAGCGGAAGGCTCAGCAGTAATGGAGGCAACAGTGGCTCTCTGTCTGGCAGGCCCAGAGTAGGCGGAAGTCAGAATGTCACCCAGGCAACACGATGAGCAGGAACTGGAGAGCTGGGCCGAATCTCGGAGCAGGCTAGTCAGACAAGCCGGGTCAGGTCACGGAGCAGAAACGTCAGCCAGACCGGGTCGAATCACGGAGCAGGAACGTCAGACAAGCTGGGTCAGGTCACGGAGCAGGAACGTAAGCCAGGCCGGGTTGAATCACAGAGCAGGAACCAGAAGCGGAGAAGTCAGACAGGCCAAGTCGGTACACAGGAACACAGCAACACAAGTAAGCACTGGTACAGGAACACCACAAAAGGGCACCAGACTGGTGCCAGAGGCCCAGTATAAAAAGGCCATACTGGGCGGGACAAACCAAGCTCAGCCAATGGGAGCGCAACACACAGAGACTGACAGGAAAAAGCACGGGCACCGTGATACCAATATATTTAGAGAGATACTACAAAAAAATTAGGTTATAACATGCACTGAATGCGGCCGATGTGTGTGGTGTAGGGATGAGCAAATGTTTTTGCCTCAAAACTATCACGGTGCCCGTGTTATTGCTGGCGACATTATGACTGTGCTTCTTCCTGATACATTCTTATTGGCTAACGTGGTGTTGCTCCACCCATTGTTAACCCTTATATACTGAGCCCTGTCACTTTTGCAGTGCCCTTTTGTGGTGTTTCTGTTATTAGCGCTTGCCCCAGAATTCGTGTGTTTCCTGTGTATGACCCGGACTGCCTGACTACTCTGCCTGTATCGTTTCTGCTCTGTGTACCGACCCGACCTGGCTGACGTTCCTGCCCAGTGTACCAAACCTGTCCCAATTACTACCTATACGGTATCCAGTTGTGGGCCATACTCCAGTCTCTCTGTCCATGGACAGATCCTCTGTTGCCTCCGTTTCTGCTCCGGCAGCCAGTTACTGTGACCCGATCAGTATTGAGCCTCGTGATACGACATCCGATGTTGTAGTGTCTTTCGGCAGCACCACGGTACGCTTGACCTATACTGCTCTAGCTGAGGTTGGTCTTTCCTGGGCACCTCAAGCTTTCTCCATACTGGTAATAGATTCTAGGTCTGAGCATTCGTTAACCCCTTGTGGGTTGGTGCCTGGCACATTGGGTACAGTCATTGCAGTCGCTGATTGGCATTACTTGGTGCCTCTGTGGCAGTCCTCCTTTGGTAGCTCCGGTAGTCTACCGTTTGTCCAGGTCCTTTGTTGCTGTCGCTGCCTTTGGTGCCAATGTGTCACTTTCTGAGTAGAGAGTTTATTAAGGGCCATTATACTATTAGGGCCTGCCCGTCCTCCCAGCCTAATAGTAATCACTCTATCCGTATTTCGTTTGAATTCACACGAATTGTACCTGACCTGTGTCAGTATAGTATTGTATATATACATACTGGACCTGTGTGGGTACTAATAACTGTAACCTGACCTGTGTCAGTATAGTATTGTATTGTATTGTATATATATATATATATATATATATATATATATATATATATATATATACTGGACCTGTGTGGGTATTTTGTACTGCTACCTGTCCTTGTCAGTAATATACTGTTGCATACATACTGGACCTGCGAGGGTTATTCTATTACTGTGGTTCTTCACTAAAATTGCATTTTACCTAAACCTTCCGTGTCTGAGTGTCCATAAAACCGTTACAAAAACAGTAGGCAAAAATTGCCACTTCCACCCTCGCAGGAAACTTCCAGCGAAAAGTGCATTTTTCTGCTTTTTTTGCCTAGCTCATTGCATTGAAATCAATGGTTAGAATTTTTTTTCTTCACCACACAAAACTTTTCTACAGCCATATAAAAGGGTGTCAGGCTCTCACAGCAGCCATTCTGTGTTTGTGAGGGGAGAGAGCAGCATGTTTTTGAGCTAGAAAAGATAGGCAAATAAAGGGGAAATTAAGCGTAGTTTAGGGAGTCAATTAGGTAGGGCATTTGTTTTCTGTAGTAGGGGAGTCTGGGGGCACAATGGGGGAGAAGAAGGGATTAAGGAGGTTGACCCAAAATACCCCAAAATTTGGTGTGACTGACTGGCAAGACACAGGCAGCTGGGGTCCAAATTGCTTGCTGATTTTACTTTTATTGTCTCAGTGCTGGGGAAGTCTGGGGAAAGAAGTTGTTGATTATATATATATATATATATATATATATATATATATATATATATATAAAACAAACTGTGATAAAATAGGGTGAACAACTTAAAAATAAACAAACAAATGAAAAAAAAAACAGGCACATTTTGTAGACCATTCCAATTAAGTATTTCTTTCTACATATCAGTATTTCAGCTTTGATGAAGAGCTGCCGGCCGGTCAAATGACCGGAATCTGTCTGTCATCTAGAGTGCTGACGTCTCTGAAAGGGGCAGGAGGGGGGAACTTTACAGGATTATATCTCCCGAAATATAAATCTTTGAGATGGGAGGTATGTTATGGTATTTCTATTTTTATTTCTACAACATTAGCGTTTCTTAAAATGAACAATTACTATCCCTTTAAGCAGGAAGTAAGTGTTGTGGGCAAAGGACAAATGCACTCTGCATGCTAACACACTTTTCAAGGTATATGTTGCTGTAGGACTCACAACTTTGACTTCCAGTTACTTATTTCTCCAGTACAGCCCTCAGAAGAAGTAATAGTCTGCTGAGAAATGTTGCACCATATTAAACATAGGAGAAAAATGTGTTGATTAGGAGAAAAATGTGTTAAAACTAATGTGTTGGAATAGGCAAAAAATGTGTTGGAATAGGCGAAAAGGAGGAACATTTTTCTCTGGATAAAAGGAGAAAACATATTATAAAAGAGAAAAATCATCCGTTTTTCACTAAATGTCATGCAGGAAACTTTTCTCACTTTTCACCCACCCCTACTAGGTAGAGTCCTTAGGGGGTCAGGGATGTATTCATAATACATTTAGCCATAACACAATTAAAGAAAGTAATAAACAACAATACTGTGGAGACCTACTACTATCCCCTGCTTATTTCCACTAGACAAAAAAGTACAAAAGAAAGTGATTTGGTAACTTCCATATAGCTGGAGGGGAAAGCATGGTGAGGGTAAACATGTTTTAAACAAAATGAGCTTTGTGGATGCTTTCTCCTCTCCCATAACAATGGAAATCTGTAGAATAAAAGGCAATTTAAAGTAAAGCAAACAAAACACATAAAAAGCAGCTGCCACATTATCCATAATATAATGGTTGTGACGCAAGAAATCTACTAAATTAAGAGTAGAAATGTGCAATAGATTTTGCCATAAAAGCAAAAGAATGTCATAATATCACTTCATACCTGCAGATGAAATTCCTGTGAAAATGCCATTTTCCAATTTTTCCACCTTTTTCATTGCTTTCAATTTAATAATTATAATGTGATTTCCCCCACATGAAAACTTCCCCCATATATTGCTACAGTGCTATCTTGCCAGTTTAAAAGGAGGTTATCAGTTTACTATGTATATGCTTGGAAGTGAGAGAGAAAAAGTTGCAGAAATGTTGACGTTAGCCTGTGTGTAGGCAGGCAGGAAAAGAGTGGGAGATGGAGTTTCTTAATTTTAGGAGTTTTGGTCTCTGCACAGGTGGGTTGCAGATAGTGTTGGTCTGAAGGGAGAAAGTGCTTTAAAAAAATTTAAAAACAAAGAAAAAAAATCATTGTTCACTGATAGCTGACAGTGATCCTACCTAAGCTGCCTGAGACACAATTGAAACTAAGAGTTACAGATACTACACACAGGTATAATATATCATTCATTCAAGATAAGACAGACACACAACAAGTAAAATTTTGCATACTATGTCACTTTCTAACCAATACATCTACACAGAAAAGAAGAGGAGCAAGCATATACTGTGATGTGGTGAACTCTGGTGCTGCACCTGCTGCTGTACGTTATTCCAGTTTGCAAACTGCTGATTCTGAAGCTAACTCATAAAAAAACCCCAATGGGCCTGCATTGTGTGAGTACATATATTGGAGGGCTGTAGATCCACCTTTAAGGGCAAAACTTTAATCCTGTCTTAGCTTGCATGCACCCTGTCTGTTTGCAATTAATTATTCCTCACATGACCTGTGGGAGTGGATAAAAATGTTTTAATTAGGGGAGACATGGTGGATCCACAGCCCTCCTATATATGTACTCACACAATGCAGGCCCATTGTTTTTTTTTTTTGCATCAGGTAAGTCCTTCATTTACATATTTTTTATTATATTGTATGTCCTCTGTTTTTAATTGCAACACACTGGGATCCACAAGCATTACAAACATCATATTTAAAGGGTCCCCCTCCAACATGTGTATTATAACATCTCTTCAGGGGATTTTTAATTTTATTTAGATAGGGCTTTATAGGTGTATTAGAGAAGGACTTTCCGTAAAGTGAGATACCTTGACAGGGTGGCAAGCTTCTACACGACTTGGCCAATCTGTGAAACTAAAATATCACTTATTTAGTTACTAAGAAATATTATATATGCCCATTACAAGGCACACATTTGCAATTTAAATAGAGGAGTAGGGTTGTGAGAAAAGTGTGAAAAATTTCCTGCATAACTTTTCAAGAAAACTTGCCGATTTTTCACTTTTGCCACGAAAGAGTTCACCTTTCCGCCTATGCAAAAATGTCCTCCTTTTCGCCTATTTTAACACATTTATTTCCCCTATTTTAACACATTTTTTCCTATATTTCTATAGGTACTACATTTCCCACTGTAATATTACTTCTGAGGGCTGTAGTATAGAAATAAGTGTCTGAATGTCAAAGTTATTAGTCTTCAGAAACATATGCCTTGAAAAATGTGTCAGCATGCAGAAAGCATTTGTCCTTTGCCCACAACACTAAATTCCTGTTAAAGTGACACTGGCACATATTCATGATGATGTCAAGTAATAAAAAAAATAAAGTACAACCTACAATGTGGCAGATGTGTATTGTAGTGGTGGTGTTGGGGGGGTTGCCATGGTGTGTTTTGTGTATGTATTTTTACCATTGTCATACGCTATCCTCCTTCTCAGATTACTGCTATCGGTCACAGCAGTAGTCCCAAGTGGGGTAGATGGTGGCAACCCTTCTTCACATCCCTCCACCACCTCCTCATCTGTGCTGCTGTTAATATATTTGTCCTGGCTTTGTCTGTCAATTGTGGTTTTTGCTACCTGATACTCAGATGGTGTGAGTATCAGTTGGTTCATTTTTAAGAATGTTAGACTCCCTACATTGCTGCTTGATAGCTGTGTCCTGCGGTCACTGACAATATAACCAGCCACACTGAAAACCCTCTCAGACTCAACGCTTGCTGGAGGACAACTGAGGGTTTCCACTGCAGTACATGTCAATGCTGGCCACACACACACACAGACGACTTTGTTTGCCAGTATTCCATGGGGTCATTGTTTCTGCCTAAAATTAGCTATCCTGCAAGTATGGCGAAACCATCTCACATGTAGTGGAACCACTTCTAGGAGCTACACAGTGTTCCTGTATGTCACTTACCAACCCATACTCAGAGAGTAAGTCCCAAAGAGATGTACTGTCACCACCACCACCACTATGAATGTTGGGTTTTTGCCGCCCCTAATGAGACCCATGAATTGCTCTATGTTCCGAATGGGATATTCTGTTTGAGAATGAAGCTGCTTTTGCTGGTTGAAATGCTTTGCTGCCTTCCTTTTCACTATACTGTCTAGATGTTTGTTGTGCCCTCACTTTCTCCCCCTCCCTTCTCCACAATGCAACCCTCCACTCGATCAATAAGCATGTCTCGATATTTTTTGACAGAATGCAATTCCTTATAGAGTTGCTGCTGATCACCATGACTCCTTGTTGTGACAAACTGCTGATGGCCCTTTGCAGAAATCCTGAAATGTTGTGTTTGAAGCAGGGGTCCAGCAAAGTGGCAGGAAGGTATTCCTCATTATTTTTAATGGACACTATGCGAGGATCTTGTTCAAAGCACACTAACAGGTCCTTTACCAGCTGGTGCATGTCTGTATTGTCATTCTGGTAAGAATCCTCAGCCATGCTCCACTTTTTTTTTCTGCAATGAAAATATCAGTGGTAGAATTTCACTAATTCCTGCCCCAATGTGACTCACCAGCATGGTTGTCTCCTCAAAGGGTTTCAGCTGCTCACATACATTGCACATTAGTTGCCATTGGCCAGGTGATAAAGAGGCTCCCTCCAAAGCAACCTCGCCATTCCACAGGCGTACTTTGGGATTGTTTTTGTGACGTTTTTGACTCCTTCCTAGGAACTCAGTCAGTGTGGGTTGGCAGGACATAGAAGAAGAAGCCTGAAAATGTATTGCTTTAACAACAGGTCTATAGGAAATGGTGGTGGAAGATGCAGTGTGTGTAGGCAGTCTATGACTCTTCCCATCTCCTATAGCAAAGCTAGAGTCATCATACTCTGCAGCAGAAGCCATAGGTGTTATATGGAGTGAACTAACTGTTGGCACTGGCAGTAGCACACTCCCTAGAGCCCTGGTAACTTTTTAAAGTGCTTCTGCTGCTGTTAGTTGTGGCACCTTTGGCCTGCTGATAGTGTGTCTTGCAGTCAGACCTGTGGTTGTGCTTCAGGTGAGATAGAGGAGGTGCCTAGGTGTGAGCCTGCTTTCCCCCAGCTCACATGCTTTTTATACAGACAACAGATAGCAACATGCTTGTGAACCATCACAAGATTAAAATGGAAGTATCTGCAAGGTGTAATTCCACAGTGTACATTCAGAGTCATTTCTATGAGCAGAACATGTCCATTAGTGTGTATGCAATGGTTACCTGCAAGGCTTTTGAGGTGCCTTTGTCACCTGGTCAGTGGTAGCTTATTTGAGATCCTGTAGCCTTTTGAAAAGTCCACTTTTTGGACAGTCCTGCTATCGCAGGAATAAGTGGGATACTTCCACTAGTATATTTACTACAGAAAAAAATATGAGCATAGATGCTGATTTTTAAAATAAAGACAACATACACATTAACTGAGCATGTTTTGAGCAAGGTCCTTGCATAGTCTCCTTTAAAGGGATAGTAATACTTTATTTTATCTTTATTTTATTTTGTAGGCATTAAAAAAACATAACATGGTTTGAGAGATATTCACAAGCAAAGTTTCCCCTCACTGACCAAAACGGTCAAGTCTGCCATCTAGCTGTAAGATATGGAATCCGGTCCACGGACCGGCTGTGACTTTGTAGCAGAGCCGAGATCGCAAGATATAAGAAGAACTACTTCACTCGAATAGTCTACAAAGTGGGCCTGGTTTGCAAACACACTTTTTAGACCCTTCTAATGAAATAGTTATTTTTATATCTTGTGATCTCGGCTCTGCTGAAGAGCCACCGGTTGATCTGTGTACTGGATTCCAAATCTGACAGCTAGATGGCAGACTTGACCATTTTGGTCAGTGAGGGGAAACTTTGCTTGTGAATAGCTCTCAAACCATAAAGGTTTGAGAGATAAGCCTTATATCATTTTTCTAAGTATTACTATCTCTTTAAAAGCAAAGAGGAATACATTTCTGTTTTAAACATAACATTTCTGAATGTGTGCCAAGGAGTAAGCAGCAGCACTCTGAGGGTTCACATTCTGTGAAAGCATATAAAGAAATGTTTGTACTAAGCAGAAGTATTGTTGCAGTGAGAGTTCTGGTGTCCATTGAAAGCCAAGCCAGACATTGGCAAATTGTTGAGGGAGTTTCATTGACAGTAGAAAAAAGGCCCACATATTCATGGACTTTCTACCAATGGAAATGTCCCTGAAAAAGAAAGAAAGGAAATGTGTTTTTTTCCAAGAAATCTTCCATGAAGGTAAAACAGGACTTTTTTTCTTATCTCTAATCAAGATCCTCAATATAATTCAAAGCAGACTCTTGATCTCCTAGGCTGTACCTTATCTCAGTATAACTTTTCAGATAAGGAAACAAATTTTAGTGTTGGAAAATGCATTAAGAAAGAACATAAATTTCCCTTTGTTGAACGGTAATCACCACTTAATGTCTACTCACCAAAAAAGAACAGAACTGAATTTTCCTACAAATAAAAATAAAAGCTTTAACAGAAGACCTCAACCAACTCAAAATTCCTCCTATTAGATCAGAAAAGTTCTGTGTTTGTCATTACCAATTTATTTGTTGGTGTATGGAACTTGATCGACCCTGGTCAAGAAAGGCCTCAGGAAATTCTGAGCACACCCTACATGTTATCAGATATAGCAGTACAGAATGCTTCTCCTATCGATTCAACTGATCATCAAATAGCAAAGCTGAAGTCCTTTTTTGAGATTATTTATAGTTTGGTTCACATGAACACATCTGCTTCCAGAGCACCATGTTTCAAATTACCTAGAGTGCTATTGCTCCTAAAACATTAAATGATCTAAGTTCAAGCCTGCTTTTGTTCTTTCTGGGAGTCTCTTACTATTCATAGTGTGCAGATTCTGTTCTTGTTTCATAAAGCTGTATTCTAGTTGTCCATAGTTCCTGCCTCAATCTGTTTCTAGTACTTACAGCATCTCATTTCTGCTCCTGTTTCACCAGAGGCTTGTGTCATCTTCTACTCACCAGCAGTTTGTACCTGTCTGATTCAGTGGTGCCAGCCACCCTCCATGCCCTGTGTGCTCATAACCAATTTCTACATTTTGTTTTCAGCTATGTTTTCCAGTAAATGCCTTCTGACTGCAGAATCCTGTACTGAATTCAGTCTCTTACTGACTATCTCTCACTCTCTTTGCCTGATCTGTGACAATTTCAAAAGATCAGCCCTTCATATGGTATACATCTCTGAATACTCTTTCCTCCGTTCTGTTTGTTTCTATTGTATATGTGCATGCAAAATCCTTCTTATGCTTCTGAGGCTTTTATAATTGCCTTTTTGCATCTAAGAACCCCTTCAATTTGTATCTAAACTCCTAATTCTGATTGTTAAAGAGGTGCATTTTTGGGGTTAAAAAAACTGCACTATGGGGGCAAATGAAAATTCCCCAAATTCCTATTGATTTAAACAGAGCTTTTTTAACCAAGTGAATGTCTGAGAGGTTTCCAATGCGTTGGAGACCTCTCTAGCATTCACAGGGTTAAAAGCCTCATTTAAACTAAGGGGACTTTTAAATGATCCCTTATTGTGTAATTGGTTTGCTCTAGAACTGCACTTCGTTAGGTTTCTGTATTAGGCCCCAAATACCTATCAGCATTAGCCAACATCTGAACCTCCGACTGGTAGAAGTTGCAGTTTCCAACATGTGATCCCTGATCTGTATTATAATGCTGCCCATTAAGGTATATATTTCTCAATTTTAAGTGCAATTTAACCTATAATATTTGAAACCATGTAATCTTACATAAATTGTTTTTCTCTTTTTTTTCTATGTTTATACAGCATTTTTATAATCTTTATCATAGGTGCACTAGCCATGTCCTGCATCATTTCCTCTTATTCTATCATCTCTCCCCCTTTACCAAAATCAAACATCATTACAACATTCCTCCCAACTTTTCAAATGACCAAAGAAGGACACTTTTGCTTTAAGTGGTGTTACTGGGAGCGTGGCTGGGGCTATTTCATGATCTATTATCACCTCTTTGTGTAACTGAATAAGTAATTTAGAGCAAGACCAGAACATTTTATTAACACAGGATAACGTATAATAACATATGCTATAGTTTAAACAATAATTAATGTTAGTTTTATTACTGTTGAGCATTGATATACGTATATGAACATCACACAGTCTGATCTCCTAAAAAGAGGGACACCAGGGTGGGACAGAGGGATGTGGGTTTCAAAGACGGTCTGTCCCTCCTAAAGAGGTAGACTTGGGAGGTATGGCAGAAACACATACTTTTTTTTAATGCTATTAGCCTTTTTTAATTAAAACAATAGTTTATGAGATATAATTACTAGTGTTGAGCGAGCATGCTCGGCCGATGCTCGGATCGGCTCGAGCATCGCTCTGCTCGGCACATGGCGGTACTCGTACGAGTACCGCATATGCTCGCCCGCCATGTTCGGGTCTCCTCCCCGCACGTTTTGCGGCTGCTGCGCAGCCAATAAACGTGCAGGGAGGCTCTGACATCGGTGTAATGCCAGCAGCCATGTTGGCTGCTGGCATTACACTGATTGGCTGGCCAGAACCCGTGGTCGGGTGCTGTATAGCACCTGACCATCGAGTTCGGCTCAGTCTGAGCCAGGGAGAGCTGAGGATAGGAAGGGAAAG
This sequence comes from Rhinophrynus dorsalis, assembly GCA_037306005.1. Classification (NCBI taxonomy): domain Eukaryota; kingdom Metazoa; phylum Chordata; class Amphibia; order Anura; family Rhinophrynidae; genus Rhinophrynus; species Rhinophrynus dorsalis. The sequence continues at coordinate 64,743,722 of CM074721.1, read as the reverse complement.
GCAGTGTAGGGAGGAAAAAAACAAAAATTGTGAAAAAAAAGAACCAAAAGTCCGTTTTAGGACTACTGTGTGTGGGGGCAGCAGGTTATTTTGTGTGGGGGGAAAAAAACAAAAAAACAAAAAAAAAAATATTCTGTTTAGTGTGAAAAGTTGCAGATTAGAGCACATTCTGTTTAGTGTGCACAGTTGCAGATTAGAGCACATTCTGTTTAGTGTGCAAAGTTGCAGATTAGAGCACATTCTGTTTAGTGTGCAAAGTTGCAGATTAGAGCACATTCTGTTTAGTGTGCAAAGTTGCAGATTAGAGCACATTCTGTTAAGTCTTCAAACTAAAATATCAAAGTCACATATTCCATTCAGTGTGCGTCGCCGCAGTTTAGCAGCACATTCTGTGTACTGTGCAGAGTTGCAGAATAGGAAGAAATACTGTTAAGTCTTCAAACTAAAATATCAAAGTCACATATTCCATTCAGTGTGCTTCGCCGCAGTTTAGCAGCACATTCTGTGTACTGTGCAGAGTTGCAGAATAGGAAGAAATACTGTTAAGTCTTCAAACTAAAATATCAAAGTCACATATTCCATTCAGTGTGCTTCGCCGCAGTTTAGCAGCACATTCTGTGTACTGTGCAGAGTTGCAGAATAGGAAGAAATACTGTTAAGTCTTCAAACTAAAATATCAAAGTCACATATTCCATTCAGTGTGCTTCGCCGCAGTTTAGCAGCACATTCTGTGTATTGTGCAGAGTTGCAGAATAGTAAGAAATAGTGTTAAGTTTTCAAACTCAAATATTAAAGTCACATATTCCATTCAGTGTGTTTCACCGCCGTTTAGCAGCCTATTCTGTGTACTCTGCACAGTGGCAGAATAGTAAGAAATAGTGTTAAGTTTTCAAACTCAAATATCAAAGTCACATATTCCATTCAGTGTGTATCACCGCCGTTTAGCAGCCTATTCTGTGTACTCTGCAGAGTTGCAGAATAGTAAGAAATACTGTTAAGTTTTCAAACTCAAATATTAAAGTCACATATTCCATTCAGTGTGTTTCACCGCCGTTTAGCAGCCTATTCTGTGTACTCTGCAGAGTTGCAGAATAGTAAGAAATAGTGTTAAGTTTTCAAACTCAAATATCAAAGTCACATATTCCATTCAGTGTGTATCACCGCCGTTTAGCAGCCTATTCTGTGTACTCTGCAGAGTTGCAGAATAGTAAGAAATACTGTTAAGTTTTCAAACTCAAATATTAAAGTCACATATTCCATTCAGTGTGTTTCACCGCCGTTTAGCAGCCTATTCTGTGTACTCTGCAGAGTTGCAGAATAGTAAGAAATAGTGTTAAGTTTTCAAACTCAAATATTAAAGTCACATATTCCATTCAGTGTGTTTCACCGCCGTTTAGCAGCCTATTCTGTGTACTCTGCACAGTTGCAGAATAGGAAGAAATACTGTTAAGTTTTCAAACTCAAATATTAAAGTCACATATTCCATTCAGTGTGTTTCACCGCCGTTTAGCAGCCTATTCTGTGTACTCTGCACAGTTGCAGAATAGTAAGAAATAGTGTTAAGTTTTCAAACTCAAATATCAAAGTCACATATTCCATTCAGTGTGTATCACCGCCGTTTAGCAGCCTATTCTGTGTACTCTGCAGAGTTGCAGAATAGTAAGAAATACTGTTAAGTTTTCAAACTCAAATATTAAAGTCACATATTCCATTCAGTGTGTTTCACCGCCGTTTAGCAGCCTATTCTGTGTACTCTGCAGAGTTGCAGAATAGTAAGAAATAGTGTTAAGTTTTCAAACTCAAATATCAAAGTCACATATTCCATTCAGTGTGTATCACCGCCGTTTAGCAGCCTATTCTGTGTACTCTGCAGAGTTGCAGAATAGTAAGAAATACTGTTAAGTTTTCAAACTCAAATATTAAAGTCACATATTCCATTCAGTGTGTTTCACCGCCGTTTAGCAGCCTATTCTGTGTACTCTGCAGAGTTGCAGAATAGTAAGAAATAGTGTTAAGTTTTCAAACTCAAATATTAAAGTCACATATTCCATTCAGTGTGTTTCACCGCCGTTTAGCAGCCTATTCTGTGTACTCTGCACAGTTGCAGAATAGGAAGAAATACTGTTAAGTTTTCAAACTCAAATATTAAAGTCACATATTCCATTCAGTGTGTTTCACCGCCGTTTAGCAGCCTATTCTGTGTACTCTGCACAGTTGCAGAATAGTAAGAAATAGTGTTAAGTTTTCAAACTCAAATATTAAAGTCACATATTCCATTCAGTGTGTTTCACCGCCGTTTAGCAGCCTATTCTGTGTACTCTGCACAGTTGCAGAATAGGAAGAAATACTGTTAAGTTTTCAAACTCAAATATTAAAGTCACTTATTCCATTCAGTGTGTGTCACCGCAGTTTAGCAGCCTATTCTGTGTACTCTGCACAGTTGCAGAATAGGAAGAAATACTGTTAAGTTTTCAAACTCAAATATTAAAGTCACTTATTCCATTCTGTGTGTGTCACCGCAGTTTAGCAGCCTATTCTGTGTACTCTGCAGAGTTGCAGAATAGGAAGAAATACTGTTAAGTTTTCAAACTCAAATATTAAAGTCACATATTCTGTGTAAGATGAAGAAGGCGGGTAAAAAGGGACGGGGAAGTGGACGTGATCCTGAAAGTTCAGGGCGCGGGTCAGGACGCGGAGAAACTGTGCCTGGTGCCAGAGCACAAGAAAGAAAGACATCCACCATACCTAGCTTCATGTGTAATTTTACAGGGCGTCGCAGGACATCACTCTCGAGGTCCGACCACTGCGAACAGGTGGTCGGTTGGATGACAGCTGATACTGCTTCCAGTCGGTTAAGCACCACCCTGTCTTCCACCAAGTCCACTCTCAGTAGCCAAGAGTCTGGTCAAAATAATCCTCACTCTGATCATCCTTCCTCCCACCATACACGGTCTGGTCAAAGAAGTGATCCCATACTGGGATATAGTGAGGAGCTCGTCTCATCACCAATCCTTCATTTGACCCTCTCTCCAAGCACACTTGCAGAGGAACATGACATCTTGTGCCCTGATTCACAACCTCTAGAGGCTACCCAATCACAAGAAGATGACAGATGTGAACGGCATTTAAGGTCAAAGGAAGTAGTGGATGATGATGATGATGATGAGACACTGTTGCCATTAAATCAACCACTATTTCCGTCTCAAGACCTTGTTGAGGAGAATGTTATACAGTTGTCAATGACTGAGTATGTGGTGGGATCAAGACTTGAGGAGGATGATCAGAGTGAGGAAGTGGAGGAGGACTTGGTGGACGATGAGGTGACTGACCCCACCTGGGAAGGTGTAGAGCCGAGCGATGTCAGCAGTCCTGAGGGTGAGCCATCTGCAGCACCGCAACAGGCTGGAAGAGGCAGTGGTGTGGCTACAGAAAGAAGGCGGACCGCACCAAACCGGCCCGCAAATGTTCCACGGAGCACCCCCTTGCGTAAATCTACCTTGCCAAAGGGTAGGTGTTCCGCGGTATGGCGTTTTTTTAAGGAAAGTGCGGACGACAAAAGAATTGTAGTTTGCAACCTGTGCCACACCAGAATGAGCCGAGGCATGAACACTAGAAACCTCACCACCACCAGCATGATCCGACACATGGCATCCAAGCACCGTAGTAAGTGGGAGGAACGCCTGGATCGCCCATCTGTGTCTGCAGGCCACACCACTGCCTCCTCTTCCCCTGTTTTCGGTGCCGGCCAATCGCCTGTCGAAGGCGCAGGCCCGCATACCTCCCGCCCTGCACCTGTACCATCTGAAGCACCATCAGCGACCACATCCACTTCCCTGTCCCAGCACAGCGTCCAAATGTCGTTACCCCAGGCATTTGAGCGCAAGAGAAAGTACCCAGCCACCCACCCACAGGCCATAGCACTAACCTCACACCTTTCCAAATTACTGGCCATCGAAATGCTGCCATTTAGGCTTGTGGACACTGAGTCCTTCCGCAGCCTGATGGCAGCAGCTGTCCCTCGGTACGCGGTCCCCAGCCGCCACTACTTTTCCCGGTGTGCCATCCCCGCATTACACCACCATGTGTCCCGTAACATCACCCGTGCCCTGACCAACGCAGTTACTGGGAAGGTCCACTTAACGACTGACACATGGACAAGTGCTTGTGGCCAGGGACGCTACATTTCCCTGACGGCACACTGGGTGAATGTCGTGGAGGCTGGGAGCGACTCGGACCCTGGGATGGCACGGGTGCTACCCACGCCGAGGATTGCGGGCCCTACCTCCATCAGGGTTTCCACCAGCACCTACGTTATTGGCTCCTCCTCCTCCGTTTCCACCTCCGAATTCTCTACACGCAGCGCCACTCCCCCATCAGCCAGTAGCTGGAAGCAGTGTAGCACTGCAGTGGGGAAGCGTCAACAGGCCGTGCTGAAGCTGATCTGCCTTGGGGACAAACAGCACACGGCCTCAGAGCTGTTGCAGGGGATTAGTCACCAGACCGAGCAGTGGCTCTCGCCACTCAACCTGCAACCAGGCATGGTTGTGTGTGATAATGGGCGTAACTTGGTGGCGGCTTTGGAGCTCGGCAAGCTCACACACGTACCATGCCTAGCGCATGTATTTAATTTAGTGGTGCAGCGATTTCTAAAAACCTACCCCAATGTGCATGATCTCTTGACCAAGGTGCGCCGCGTGTGTGCACATTTCCGTAAGTCATCAACAGCTTCAGCCGGCCTGTTGAAGCTGCAGCAGCGCTTACAATTGCCAGCTCACCGGCTGCTGTGTGACGTGAGCACGCGCTGGAACTCCACCTTCCACATGTTGGCCCGGCTTTGTGAGCAGCAGAGGGCAGTAGTGGAGTACCAGCTGTTACACGGTCGTCGCCTCTCCGTTCAACTTCCTGTAATCAGAAGTGAGGAGTGGGAATGGATGTCAGACCTCTGTGAGGTTTTACGCAATTTTGAGGAATCGACACAGATGGTGAGCGGCGATAACGCTATTATCAGTGTAACCATCCCACTTCTGTGTCTACTGAAACGCTCGCTGCTCACAATTAAAACCGACGCTTTGCATGTGGAAGAGGTGGAAATGGGGGAGGAAGAGCTTACACAAGGTGATAGCCAGAGCACCCTCACTTCGTCTTCTCAGCGACAATTGGAGGAGGCGGAGGAGGAGGAGGAGGAGGAGGAGGAGGAAGACACGGTTGCCTCCGCTACAGAGGGTAGCCATGGAACTTTAGTTCCATCTCTTCAGCGTGGGTGGGCAGAAGAGGAGGAAGAGGATGAGGATATTGAGAGTCATCCTCCTGGTGAGGACAGCGAAATCTTGACTGTTGGTACTCTGGCACACATGGCTGACTTTATGTTAGGCTGCCTTTCCCGTGACCCACGCGTTATACGCATTTTAAACAACACGGATTACTGGGTGTTCACCCTTCTGGACCCCCGCTACAAAGAGAATTTCTCATCTCTCATTCCTCCGGTGGAGAGGACAAGCAAAATGGTGCAATACCAGAAGGTTCTTGTTGAAAAATTGCTCCAAAATTTTCCATCTGACAACGCTGGCGGCAGAGTACGTGCTACCTTGGCCAACCGAGAAGGGGAGAAAAGGGGAGCACACAGCAGTTCCGAGAAAGGCAGGGCAACACTCTCCAAGGCGTGGGACACCTTCATGACACCCCGCCAGCACCCTCACCCTGATGCGCAGCCTAGTGTCACAAGGAGGGAAAAGTTTTGGAAGATGGTGAAGGAGTACGTAGCAGACCGTGTCAGCGTCCTCAATGATCCCTCTGTGCCTTACAACTACTGGGTGTCCAAGCTGGACACGTGGTATGAACTGGCACTCTACGCCTTGGAGGTGCTGGCCTGCCCTGCCGCCAGCGTTCTGTCTGAGCGGGTATTTAGTGCTGCTGGTGGCATCATAACAGATAAGCGTATCTGCCTTTCCACCGACAATGCTGATAGGTTGACACTTATAAAAATGAACAAGGCCTGGATTTCCCCTGACTTCTCCACTCCACTGGAGGAAAGCCCCGGGGGAACATAAACTCACTTTATATATGTTATTTACAATGATGTGAATACTCTGTATTCCCATTCACCCCTTCCACCCAAAAAACGGGTATATGGTTGACTCTTAATCTTCTCATCCTCCTCCTCCTCTTCCATATGCCCTGTGCTATAATTTTTATATAGGGCCAGCTCACCAGCGGGCCCTGTGATATAATTTTTATATAGGGTCAGCTCACCAGCGGGCCCTGTTTGCCAATTTTTATATAGGTCAGCTCACCAGCGGGCCTTCTCATATAATGTTTTATTGGGTCAGCTCTCTAGCGGGCCCTCTCATATAATGTTTTATAGCGTCAGCTCACTAGCGGGCCTTCGCATATAATGTTTAGGATGGTCAGCTCTGCAGCAGACCCTCACCCATAATGTTTTAGATGGTCAGCTCTGCGCACGTTTCCCTCTTAATCATGGCCTCAGTTCTGAAAATCAAGGAAATTTTTGGGAGAATTTGCCTCTGCGCACGTTTCCCTCTTAATCATGGCCTCAGTTCTGAAAATCAAGGAAATTTTTGGGAGAATTTGCCTCTGCGCACGTTTCCCTCTTAATCATGGCCTCAGTTCTGAAAATCAAGGAAATTTTTGGGAGAATTTGCCTCTGCGCACGTTTCCCTCTTAATCATGGCCTCACTTCCGAAAACCAAGGAAATTTTTGGGATAATTTGCAGATGATATACAAGTAAATATACAGCAAATATTGTTTGGTAACAATTTTTCGCCTAAAGTCGTTTTTATTTTCCTTTTTGTGTGTTTTATGGTCAGTCTGTAAAAATGGCGTACTACGGGCGAAAGATCGTTCCCAGCAGCGATGTTGGAGTCCAAGATGCATCCAGACATCCTCCCTATGCTGTCCCTGAACCATTTCTGTAGTGTTTCCATCTTTTTCTGCCCTTTTCCTATGGACCAGGCACCCTCCCCTCATCAGAGCAGGGGGTGCCTGGTGTAATGCTCGAGTCCTCCCATTGACTTCAATGGGGCTCGGGTGCTCGGCCGAGCACTCGAGCCTCAGGGGGTACTCGGTCAGAGCACCCGAACACCCGAGCATTGGGGTGCTCGCTCATCACTAATAATTACTTATTTGTCAATTTCTGCAATTTAGTATTGGCCATCAAGGAAAGGCAGGTGGAAAGGTGAGCAGCATGGAATGTTAATTTCTAGCTGACATACCAGCAAGAGCTATCTAAGTTGCATAAACTAACAAGTAATTAAAGCAAATTATATCATAAACTATTGTTTGAAATAAAAAAATGATAATGTAAATATATGTGATTTTAACTAATATATTATTAAATGTTAGTTCCACTTTAACATTATACAAATAAGAAGGGACATTTGAATAAATTCCCACCCTCAATGCCATGGCATTTCTACTCTCTCCTTCATTAAAATGAGTAGTCATTAATAACTTGGATTTGTAATATCCTGTAAAGTGCAATAGAATTTACTACTAATCACTCAGTCTTTCTGCTTTGTCTGAAAAAAAACATGCTTGCTTGGATAAGCAGAACTGGTATTAGTAATGAACTTCCTTGCCATTTTGTCGTGAAGATCCATCATAAGCTTTCTGTCTTTTGACTCCAAAAAATAAAGTTAGGATATCTAAATGATTTTATTTTAGACTTTTTAAAAAGTGTGGTAAAACTTCCCTTTTGAATGGCCTAAGGCAGAATGACAAAAACTTACAGACTTTGCATTTCAGAGAAGTAATATTATTCAGTCATATGAGCTCCCACTGATATTTAGTAATAGAAGTGAAGGCCTATGAGCAGATTCATATCTAGTTTTACCACAGAATCACCCCACGTAAAGATCTTCTGGGACCACAGGCACAAAAAGTAATTCTCGGGCAAACCAACATCACCACAGGGAACAGATAAACATTACTAAATGTTTCCTTTGATTTAAATAGGGATTTTAACCTCTTGAATTCTAGAATGCTTTGTAATCCATTGGAGACCTTGCAAACATTTGTGTGGTATCTGGAAAACTACCAGACAACCTGAACAGAATGCTCACTCCAGATCTCCATAATAACTATAACCTCCGCTCCACTGCTAACAACTCACTGCATATACCACAATACAACAAAGAAGCAGGAAGATCTGCCTTCTCCTTCAGAGCTCAGAAAATGTATCAAAAGGTCACATTTAAATAAAAAGGTATTTGTATTGGTCCCCACTGGTGCATTTGGTTTACTCCACTCTTGTTTTGTGCATTTGCCCCTGGAAATCTGAGCAGAATCATACAAATGAGAAGGTCGCATTTAATATCAGCCCTTGTTTTTCTGCATTTACCAATATCCAGAATAAGCGGTTCTTAGATGGGGGTGCACTAGTCATAGTGGAACTGTCACTTTGTAATGAAAGAGCTTTAATTTCCAGTTTTGATGCAAACAAGATTTTATGAGGTATTGTGAGAAATCTAGCTTCATTTAGTTTCCAGTTTATGCAAATTAGCTAGTTTTGGCTGCAAGTGATTGGAAGTTGGGATGTTGAGCAGAGTAGAATGCTAGTGTATATAACATTTTGAATGCAAGAGTGGTATATAATGCATTTCAAAGCAACGTACTGGAAATGCTTCTGGCACTCAAATGGTTAACATGCATTCCTGCCATTACTATCCAATGTGCACAATCCGATGACTCAATAAAGCTGAAAGTCTCATAAATGATTGGTTACAATAGAAAAGGCTAACATAAATCGAGGTGTTTTTGAAAGCACATTCAAAATGATTTTGCTACCAACTGACAGTTCCAATTTAACCTGCTGAGGATCAGAGGGGTGTGCAACTCATTTTCTTCACAAAGTATTGCACCTCCTTCTGATCCACAAGAGGTTAAACAGTAAATAGGTAATGGGACAGATTTTTTTAGGACAGCACTTGCTTAACAAGTTACTAAGCTACAAAAAATGAAACTGCATCTCTTTGTGCCACATGAGCCAATGGGAGGACAGTTAGAAAATGCATGGCTATTTGAAAGAGTTCCATTCCTCTTCTCCTTTTTCCTGGCTGTGTATTAAGAATAAGCACAGATGAAACTGCCATTGGTCCATTTCTTGTTCTTACTATAGAGATGGTATTTAGGGTTTGTTTGCATTAAAGAGTATACATGTATGCACTGAAAGGATCATGCAAACTCATACATACTCTTGTTTGCAGAAGCATAATTTCTTTGAGAGAGAAAATAATCAGACGTACAACAACATGCAATAAGAAACAAAAAAGAACTCCTCACTAGTGTTGAGCGAGCATGCTCGGCCGATGCTCGGATCGGCTCGAGCATCGCTCTGCTCGGCACATGGCGGTACTCGTACGAGTACCGCATGTGCTCGCCCGCCATGTTCGGGTCTCCTCCCCGCACGTTTTGCGGCTGCTGCGCAGCCAATAAACGTGCAGGGAGGCTCTGACATCGGTGTAATGCCAGCAGCCATGTTGGCTGCTGGCATTACACTGATTGGCTGGCCAGAACCCGTGGTCAGGTGCTGTATAGCACCTGACCAGCGAGTTCGGCTCAGTCTGAGCCAGGGAGAGCTGAGGATAGGAAGGGAAAGGCAGTGTAGGGAGGAAAAAAACAAAAATTGTGAAAAAAAAAGAACCAAAAGTCCTTTTTAGGACTACTGTGTGTGGGGGCAGCAGGTTATTTGGTGTGGGGGGAAAAAAACAAAAAAAAAAAAAAAATATATATATATTCTGTTTAGTGTGCAAAGTTGCAGATTAGAGCACATTCTGTTTAGTGTGCACAGTTGCAGATTAGAGCACATTCTGTTTAGTGTGCAAAGTTGCAGATTAGAGCACATTCTGTTTAGTGTGCAAAGTTGCAGATTAGAGCACATTCTGTTTAGTGTGCAAAGTTGCAGATTAGAGCACATTCTGTTAAGTCTTCAAACTAAAATATCAAAGTCACGTATTCCATTCAGTGTGCGTCGCCGCAGTTTAGCAGCACATTCTGAGTACTGTGCAGAGTTGCAGAATAGGAAGAAATACTGTTAAGTCTTCAAACTAAAATATCAAAGTCACATATTCCATTCAGTGTGCTTCGCCGCAGTGTAGCAGCACATTCTGTGTACTGTGCAGAGTTGCAGAATAGGAAGAAATACTGTTAAGTCTTCAAACTCAAATATCAAAGTCACATATTCCATTCAGTGTGCTTCGCCGCAGTTTAGCAGCACATTCTGTGTACTGTGCAGAGTTGCAGAATAGGAAGAAATACTGTTAAGTCTTCAAACTAAAATATCAAAGTCACATATTCCATTCAGTGTGCTTCGCCGCAGTGTAGCAGCACATTCTGTGTACTGTGCAGAGTTGCAGAATAGGAAGAAATACTGTTAAGTCTTCAAACTCAAATATCAAAGTCACATATTCCATTCAGTGTGCTTCGCCGCAGTTTAGCAGCACATTCTGTGTACTGTGCAGAGTTGCAGAATAGGAAGAAATACTGTTAAGTTTTCAAACTCAAATATTAAAGTCACATATTCCATTCAGTGTGTTTCAACGCCGTTTAACAGCCTATTCTGTGTACTCTACAGAGTTGCAGAATAGTAAGAAATACTGTTAATTTTTCAAACTCAAATATCAAAGTCACATATTCCATTCAGTGTCTTTCACCGCCGTTTAACAGCCTATTCTGTGTACTCTGTACAGTTGCAGAATTATAAGAAATACTGTTAAGTTTTCAAACTCAAATATTAAAGTCACATATTCCATTCAGTGTCTTTCACCGCCGTTTAACAGCCTATTCTGTGTACTCTGTACAGTTCCAGAATTATAAGAAATACTGTTAAGTTTTCAAACTCAAATATTAAAGTCACATATTCCATTCAGTGTGTTTCAACGCCGTTTAACAGCCTATTCTGTGTACTCTGCAGAGTTGCAGAATAGTAAGAAATACTGTTAATTTTTCAAACTCAAATATTAAAGTCACATATTCCATTCAGTGTCTTTCACCGCCGTTTAACAGCCTATTCTGTGTACTCTGTACAGTTCCAGAATTATAAGAAATACTGTTAAGTTTTCAAACTCAAATATTAAAGTCACATATTCCATTCAGTGTCTTTCACCGCCGTTTAACAGCCTATTCTGTGTACTCTGTACAGTTCCAGAATTATAAGAAATACTGTTAAGTTTTCAAACTCAAATATTAAAGTCACATATTCCATTCAGTGTGTTTCAACGCCGTTTAACAGCCTATTCTGTGTACTCTGCAGAGTTGCAGAATAGTAAGAAATACTGTTAAGTTTTCAAACTCAAATATTAAAGTCACATATTCCATTCAGTGTCTTTCACCGCCGTTTAACAGCCTATTCTGTGTACTCTGTACAGTTCCAGAATTATAAGAAATACTGTTAAGTTTTCAAACTCAAATATTAAAGTCACATATTCCATTCAGTGTGTTTCAACGCCGTTTAACAGCCTATTCTGTGTACTCTGCAGAGTTGCAGAATAGTAAGAAATACTGTTAAGTTTTCAAACTCAAATATTAAAGTCACATATTCCATTCAGTGTCTTTCACCGCCGTTTAACAGCCTATTCTGTGTACTCTGTACAGTTCCAGAATTATAAGAAATACTGTTAAGTTTTCAAACTCAAATATTAAAGTCACATATTCCATTCAGTGTGTTTCAACGCCGTTTAACAGCCTATTCTGTGTACTCTGCAGAGTTGCAGAATAGTAAGAAATACTGTTAAGTTTTCAAACTCAAATATTAAAGTCACATATTCCATTCAGTGTGTTTCAACGCCGTTTAACAGCCTATTCTGTGTACTCTGCAGAGTTGCAGAATAGTAAGAAATACTGTTAATTTTTCAAACTCAAATATTAAAGTCACATATTCCATTCAGTGTCTTTCACCGCCGTTTAACAGCCTATTCTGTGTACTCTGTACAGTTCCAGAATTATAAGAAATACTGTTAAGTTTTCAAACTCAAATATTAAAGTCACATATTCCATTCAGTGTGTTTCAACGCCGTTTAACAGCCTATTCTGTGTACTCTGCAGAGTTGCAGAATAGTAAGAAATACTGTTAAGTTTTCAAACTCAAATATTAAAGTCACATATTCCATTCAGTGTCTTTCACCGCCGTTTAACAGCCTATTCTGTGTACTCTGTACAGTTCCAGAATTATAAGAAATACTGTTAAGTTTTCAAACTCAAATATTAAAGTCACATATTCCATTCAGTGTGTTTCAACGCCGTTTAACAGCCTATTCTGTGTACTCTGCAGAGTTGCAGAATAGTAAGAAATACTGTTAAGTTTTCAAACTCAAATATTAAAGTCACATATTCCATTCAGTGTCTTTCACCGCCGTTTAACAGCCTATTCTGTGTACTCTGTACAGTTCCAGAATTATAAGAAATACTGTTAAGTTTTCAAACTCAAATATTAAAGTCACATATTCCATTCAGTGTGTTTCAACGCCGTTTAACAGCCTATTCTGTGTACTCTGCAGAGTTGCAGAATAGTAAGAAATACTGTTAAGTTTTCAAACTCAAATATTAAAGTCACATATTCCATTCAGTGTGTTTCACCGCAGTTTAGCAGCCTATTCTGTGTACTCTGCAGAGTTGCAGAATAGTAAGAAATACTGTTAAGTTTTCAAACTCATATATATTAAAGTCATATATATCGTGTAAGATGAAGAAGGCGGGTAAAAAGGGACGGGGAAGTGGACGTGATCCTGAAAGTTCAGGGCGCGGGTCAGGACGCGGAGAAACTGTGCCTGGTGCCAGAGCACAAGAAAGAAAGACATCCACCATACCTAGCTTCATGTCTGATTTCACAGGGCGTCGCAGGACATCACTCTCGAGGTCCGACCAGTGCGAACAGGTGGTCGGTTGGATGACAGCTGATACTGCTTCCAGTCGGTTAAGCACCACCCTGTCTTCCACCAAGTCCACTCTCAGTAGCCAAGAGTCTGGTCAACATAATCCTCACTCTGATCATCCTTCCTCCCACCATACACGGTCTGGTCAAAGAAGTGATCCCACACTGGGATATAGTGATGAGCTCGTCTCATCACCAATCCTTCATTTGACCCTCTCTCCAAGCACGCTTGCAGAGGAACATGACATCTTGTGCCCTGATTCACAACCTCTAGAGGCTACCCAATCACAAGAAGATGACAGATGTGAACGGCATTTAAGGTCAAAGGAAGTAGTGGATGATGATGATGATGATGAGACACAGTTGCCATTAAATCAACCACTATTTCCTTCTCAAGACCTTGTTGAGGAGAATGTTATACAGTTGTCAATGACCGAGTATGTGGTGGGATCAAGACTTGAGGAGGATGATCAGAGTGAGGAAGTGGAGGAGGACTTGGTGGACGATGAGGTGACTGACCCCACCTGGGAAGGTGTAGAGCCGAGCGATGACAGCAGTCCTGAGGGTGAGCCATCTGCAGCACCGCAACAGGCTGGAAGAGGCAGTGGTGTGGCTACAGAAAGAAGGCGGACCGCACCAAACCGGCCCGCAAATGTTCCACGGAGCACCCCCTTGCGTAAATCTACCTTGCCAAGGGGTAGGTGTTCCGCGGTATGGCGTTTTTTTAAGGAAAGTGCGGACGACAAAAGATTTGTAGTTTGCAACCTGTGCCACACCAGAATGAGCCGAGGCATGAACACTAGAAACCTCACCACCACCAGCATGATCCGACACATGGCATCCAAGCACCGTAGTAAGTGGGAGGAACGCCTGGATCACCCATCTGTGTCTGCAGGCCACACCACTGCCTCCTCTTCCCCTGTTTTCGGTGCCGGCCAATCGCCTGTCGAAGGCGCAGGCCCGCATACCTCCCGCCCTGCACCTGTAGCATCTGAAGCACCATCAGCGACCACATCCACTTCCCTGTCCCAGCACAGCGTCCAAATGTCGTTACCCCAGGCATTTGAGCGCAAGAGAAAATACCCAGCCACCCACCCACAGGCCATAGCACTAACCTCACACCTTTCAAAATTACTGGCCATCGAAATGCTGCCATTTAGGCTTGTGGACACTGAGTCCTTCCGCAGCCTGATGGCAGCAGCTGTCCCTCGGTACGCGGTCCCCAGCCGCCACTACTTTTCCCGGTGTGCCATCCCCGCATTACACCACCATGTGTCCCGTAACATCACCCGTGCCCTGACCAACGCAGTTACTGGGAAGGTCCACTTAACGACTGACACATGGACAAGTGCTTGTGGCCAGGGACGCTACATTTCCCTGACGGCACACTGGGTGAATGTCGTGGAGGCTGGGAGCGACTCGGACCCTGGGATGGCACGGGTGCTACCCACGCCGAGGATTGCGGGCCCTACCTCCATCAGGGTTTCCACCAGCACCTACGTTATTGGCTCCTCCTCCTCCGTTTCCACCTCCGAATTCTCTACACACACCGCCACTCCCCCATCAGCCAGTAGCTGGAAGCAGTGTAGCACTGCAGTGGGGAAGCGTCAACAGGCCGTGCTGAAGCTGATCTGCCTTGGGGACAAACAGCACACGGCCTCAGAGCTGTTGCAGGGGATTAGTCACCAGACCGAGCAGTGGCTCTCGCCACTCAACCTGCAAGCAGGCATGGTTGTGTGTGATAATGGGCGTAACTTGGTGGCGGCTTTGGAGCTCGGCAAGCTCACACACGTACCATGCCTAGCGCATGTATTTAATTTAGTGGTGCAGCGATTTCTAAAAACCTACCCCAATGTGCATGATCTCTTGACCAAGGTGCGCCGCGTGTGTGCACATTTCCGTAAGTCATCTACAGCTTCGGCCGGCCTGTTGAAGCTGCAGCAGCGCTTACAATTGCCAGCTCACCGGCTGCTGTGTGACGTGAGCACGCGCTGGAACTCCACCTTCCACATGTTGGCCCGGCTTTGTGAGCAGCAGAGGGCAGTAGTGGAGTACCAGCTGTTACACGGTCGTCGCCTCTCCGTTCAACTTCCTGTAATCAGAAGTGAGGAGTGGGAATGGATGTCAGACCTCTGCGAGGTTTTACGCAATTTTGAGGAATCGACACAGATGGTGAGCGGCGATAACGCTATTATCAGTGTAACCATCCCACTTCTGTGTCTACTGAAACGCTCGCTGCTCACAATTAAAACCGACGCTTTGCATGTGGAAGAGGTGGAAATGGGGGAGGAAGAGCTTACACAAGGTGATAGCCAGAGCACCCTCACTTCGTCTTCTCAGCGACAATTGGAGGAGGCGGAGGAGGAGGAGGAGGAGGAGGAGGAAGACACGGTTGCCTCCGCTACAGAGGGTAGCCATGGAACTTTAGTTCCATCTCTTCAGCGTGGGTGGGCAGAAGAGGAGGAAGAGGATGAGGATATTGAGAGTCAGCCTCCTGGTGAGGACAGCGAAATCTTGACTGTTGGTACTCTGGCACACATGGCTGACTTTATGTTAGGCTGCCTTTCCCGTGACCCACGCGTTGTACGCATTTTAGACAACACGGATTACTGGGTGTTCACCCTTCTGGACCCCCGCTACAAAGAGAATTTCTCATCTCTCATTCCTCCGGTGGAGAGGACAAGCAAAATGGTGCAATACCAGAAGGTTCTTGTTGAAAAATTGCTCCAAAATTTTCCATCTGACAACGCTGGCGGCAGAGTACGTGCTACCTTGGCCAACCGAGAAGGGGAGAAAAGGGGAGCACACAGCAGTTCCGACAAAGGCAGGGCAACACTCTCCAAGGCGTGGGACACCTTCATGACACCCCGCCAGCACCCTCACCCTGATGCGCAGCCTAGTGTCACAAGGAGGGAAAAGTTTTGGAAGATGGTGAAGGAGTACGTAGCAGACCGTGTCAGCGTCCTCAATGATCCCTCTGTGCCTTACAACTACTGGGTGTCCAAGCTGGACACGTGGTATGAACTGGCACTCTACGCCTTGGAGGTGCTGGCCTGCCCTGCCGCCAGCGTTCTGTCTGAGCGGGTATTTAGTGCTGCTGGTGGCATCATAACAGATAAGCGTATCCGCCTTTCCACCGACAATGCTGATAGGTTGACACTTATAAAAATGAACAAGGCCTGGATTTCCCCTGACTTCTCCACTCCACTGGAGGAAAGCCCCGGGGGAACATAAACTCACTTTATATATGTTATTTACAATGATGGGAATACTCTGTATTCCCATTCACCCCTTCCACCCCAAAAACGGGTATATGGTTGACTCTTAATGTTCTCATCCTCCTCCTCCTCTTCCATATGCCCTGGGATATAATTTTTATATAGGGCCAGCTCACCAGCGTGCCCTGGGATATAATTTTTATATAGGGCCAGCTCACCAGCGGGCCCTGTGATATAATTTTTATATAGGGCCAGCTCACCAGCGGGCCCTGTTTGCCAATTTTTATATAGGTCAGCTCACCAGCGGGCCTTCTCATATAATGTTTTATTGGGTCAGCTCTCTAGCGGGCCCTCTCATATAATGTTTTATAGCGTCAGCTCACTAGCGGGCCTTCGCATATAATGTTTAGGATGGTCAGCTCTGCAGCAGACCCTCACCCATAATGTTTTAGATGGTCAGCTCAGCGCACGTTTCCCTCTTAATCATGGCCTCAGTTCTGAAAATCAAGGAAATTTTTGGGAGAATTTGCCTCTGCGCACGTTTCCCTCTTAATCATGGCCTCAGTTCTGAAAATCAAGGAAATTTTTGGGATAATTTGCCTCTGCGCACGTTTCCCTCTTAATCATGGCCTCAGTTCTGAAAATCAAGGAAATTTTTGGGAGAATTTGCCTCTGCGCACCTTTCCCTCTTAATCATGGCCTCAGTTCTGAAAATCAAGGAAATTTTTGGGATAATTTGCCTCTGCGCACGTTTCCCTCTTAATCATGGCCTCAGTTCTGAAAATCAAGGAAATTTTTGGGAGAATTTGCCTCTGCGCACGTTTCCCTCTTAATCATGGCCTCAGTTCTGAAAATCAAGGAAATTTTTGGGATAATTTGCCTCTGCGCACGTTTCCCTCTTAATCATGGCCTCACTTCAGAAAATCGATGAAATTTTTGGGAGAATTTGCAGATGATATACAAGTAAATATACAGCAAATACTGTTTGGTAACAATTTTTCGCCTAAAGTCGTTTTTATTTTCCTTTTTGTGTGTTTTACGGTCAGTCTGTAAAAATGGCGTACTACGGGCGAAAGATCGTTCCCAGCAGCGATGTTGGAGTCCAAGGTGCATCCAGACATCCTCCCTATGCTGTCCCTGAACCATTTCTGTAGTGTTTCCATCTTTTTCTGCCCTTTTCCTATGGACCAGGCACCCTCCCCTCATCAGAGCAGGGGGTGCCTGGTGTAATGCTCGAGTCCTCCCATTGACTTCAATGGGGCTCGGGTGCTCGGCCGAGCACTCGAGCCTCAGGGGGTGCTCGGTCAGAGCACCCGAACATCCGAGCATTGGGGTGCTCGCTCATCACTACTCCTCACATCTTCTTCCGTTATTAGTTGTTTATTCCTTGTGGCAGGCAGATGAAAGGAAACAAGACAACACCCACCATGAATGGCCAACTCACTTTTTTCATTCCACTACCATCAGCATTTAAATGTCCCACTGCGCAGAGTCCAATTCCATTTACCAACTCATAATCAGGTAGTTACCCAGATATGGATGATCCTACCACCAGGGCACCAATCCATTCTTAAAATAAGGATTTTTTTAATATATTTAAAAACAAATACAATGTGCAATCATATAATATACATTAAATATTTAGACAAGGATATAAACTTCAACAGTTAGTCTGGAGTAAGAGTGAGTAATCTGATCAATAAATTTAACTACAGAGAATCATTATGGATGTTCACCATACACAGTGATCCTGCAAGTCATCATCAGCATCATTGCCGCTTCCAAGCCCAAGTCCCACTCAGCCACACACACACACACACACCAGGGCCGGCGCTACCATAAGGCAGCTTAGGCAGCCGCCTTAGGGCGCCCCGCAGTGGAGGGGAGCCGAAACGGGAGGTGAAAGAAGCTGACCGGTCACAACCCGGGTTATCCAGGACCCAGTGGCATACACTGAGCAGTGGTCACTCTTTATTCCATTCTTAACTCTTTGTCCCTCTTGTCACTTTATCCTTCTCCATCACTTTTCTCTCTATCCCTTGCCTTTCGCTCCATTCTGCCTCTTTCTCTTTAGTCCATTCTTGTCTTGTTCTCCCTCTTGCCCCTCTTTATCCCCCTCTTGCCCCTCATCTCTCCCCTTTCCTCTTTCTCTTTATCCCTTTTTGTCTCTCTCACTTTTGCCACTCACTCCCCATCTTGTCTCGTTATCCCCTCTTGCTTCTTTGTCCCCTCTTGTCTCTTTATCCCCTCCTGTCTCTTTATCCCCACTAGCCTCTTTATCCCCATCTTGCCTCTTTATCCCCTCTTGCTTCTTTATCCCACCTCGTGTCTCAGTGGCAAGCTCTGTGATATCTGTGTAGCTTCATTTAAAATATAAGATATGTGGTATCACAGTGCCCAGTTACACTTTTTTAATGAACGACATGGAGGCAAGAGCCGTCTAATGGAGACTTCTCTAAAATCCAAGGGGTTAATACAGAGAAGTGTAATATTTTGGTTTACCTCTTGAGGACCAAAAGTGGGTGTAATGCATTGATTGACAATCGTACGGAGCGATGGAAAGGGTGGGAATGGCTGCTCCCTCAGAGCATATGTAGGACTGTATTTTAGATTGCAGAGAACAAATGGAGAAATGTTACAGTCTAGCATGAGGTCCAGGATATTTAAGTGTATATGACCCCAGACATGTTCATTTATAAAAAGAGTGCCAGGGCCATTTTTAGGGTAGGGTACAAGGGGCAGGGGATTGTGGCAAGGTCGGGGAAAGGGGGATTGTGGCTGGGTCAGAGGAGGTGGGTGGATTGGAGGAGGAGGGGCATTAAAATGCACCTTCGCCTGTGTAGACAAAAATCCTTGCACCGGCACTGACACACACACACACACACACACACACACACACACACACACACACACACACACACACACACACATTAGTGTTGAGGGACCAGGAGCAACAACAACAGCAACAAGGGTATTAACATCCACAACCTTAGATATGTTGAGTGCTTCTGTTGCTGCTAGAAGTGCTGCACCTTTGACCCCAAGTAGTAGTAGTAGCAGTATAATTGCATATACATCTAGCCTCAGTAGTAGTAGTAGCCTCTGAGCAACCCCTGCATGAAGTTCACAGTATAGAGATACTTCTCTCATGATCCAAAATCTATGACAGAGAAAGCCAGGCAAAATGTATTAACAGCAGCACAAATGAGGAAGAGGAGGAGGGATGCGAAGAAGGTTTGCCACCATCTACCACACTTTGGACCACTGCTATGACCAATAAGAAATGAGTAATATGAGAAAGGATAGCTTACATTTGACACAAACATGATAATGGCAAAGACGTATGTAGGAATATATAACACACATTTCTTCTGCTGCAACAAATAACTACGTGCAACTTGATATGCAAGTTAAAAATAATTTTTAAAATAAGTTTGATCAATATCTGAAGATAAGAGAACATGTGTTGTGCAAACATCATGTGATTGCTTATCCTGAAATCTGGTTGAAAGCAAAAATGCACCAAACACATCATGTTTTTTACAAGACATCTTTCAGGTCTTGTGAAATGGCATGTTTCGTACAAATGATGAACTTACAGTATCTTTTGCACATCCCTTCTCAGGATTGTGAAATCTTTCTGAGTATGTCACTAATTATCAGGTGGGAAATATAGTGGATGAGTGATCGAATTTGAACATTGAACTTCATGCAAATATAAATCTGATCAAAGATGAATAATGACAGTAAATAGACTCCAGTATTTAGTAGTATATCCACTATGTACAAATAATACTTTTTCATGTAGAAGTTAAGGTCCTTTTAACAAAGATTTGATTTATAACTTAATATTTCTAGCCAAATGGAGAACAGGTTTTCAAGATAACCTTTGCATGGAACACATTGCCTTTGAATTCTAAAAAAAAATCATTGCAAAGCACTCTAAGTACAATTGTTTGCAGATATTACTGTCTCAAAATAAACCAGCAGATTTGTTCTTGCGAGAAAACCTAGGGGGAGCATTGACACAATGCTTGGTGTCCTTTGGAAGTGCATCGCAGCTGCTGTCTTAGCCAGCATAAATGTAATCAGTGAAGAGTATTGGAAAAAGCAATAACATCTACTTTATCTTCAAACTAAACAAACACATATATAAGAAAATTGTTCAGATGAAGTGCCAGTCTGCCAGGCCGAGTATCAAAAAGACTTTCGGGGTTCTAGTCTAAAATGTGGCATTTTCATGGAAAACACATTTTGAGTTTTATCAGAGAGATGGGATTGATATCTACAAAGCTCTTAGGTTTAAGAAAGGAAAATGAAGGCTGTGCGTAGGTACCATGATCAGTGACATAGTTTGACAGCACATATACAGTGAAGAGAAGTCTGAAAAGGGGCACTTACTTGCTATCTCTATTCAGTGTTACCACACAGAGATTGTTAGCAAATGACTTGTCAACTTGCTGAGTCTTAAAGTTTACTGGCCATTCTGCAAAAAGTAAAACAGAATGCTTTTCACTGCAATTTCCCCAAGGTTAATGATCTGCAGATATCAGAAAATGAAAGCATGGTGAACTTTGATTTTTTTGCAGGATGTGCTAACTAGAATTCAGCAAACAATAAATTAACTAATCAGCACAGCAGAATATAACTTACTTGTGTTTTTTTTTCATAAAGCATACACAATTCATTCTAAAGTAGTGTGACATATAATTGAAAATGAAGAATACATAAATAGATTGCATGTGAAATCACCCCCGCTTCACATTTTAGAAATCCTGCCATTACAGAAGAGAAGGACAGTCTAGCACTAAAATGACAGGAAAATATTTTCTGCAAAAGTTTACCAGATAAGTTTAACATGTGTCCTGGATTGCCTAGGACAGTTCCTTACCCTATTTTAAATGCATTTCCAAGGCATACCCATTCCAAGACAATAAAGACTCCAGACTACAGAATTCTAAATAATCGATGGATGATTTCTCATTGAATACTTGACAGAAAGTGATGCCAATACTGGTCTACAAGAGAATAGCCTCTAAACAGATTTATAAATACTAGAGGCAGACCTGAGGACTACTTCCATATGCCAAACAGCAGTGGCAGCACCATTTTTTGCAGTGTAAGGCAGACATATTCTTATAGCTCAACATAGACATCACTTTCTGCCACAGCAATCAAGGTGAGGTTGATGGGGTTCTTTCTCCAGTGTTAAAAGCTATTTGTACTCCCAAGAAAGTACAGATTGCAGCCTCAACAAAGCAGCAGAAAAGTACTTTGCCATTCTCGTCTCAGCAGAGTCGCTGTGTGTCAGAAAGGAAATGTGTTCACCCTAGCACCAGAACATAGCATGTGTATGTTTTAACTATTAATTATGTTATTTTTTTAGTTATTGCATCTTCTACTCAGGAGACTTAATCTATAGCTTCCAACAAGAGATGATAATAAACAATAGGTCCTACTTCAGAGTGAAATATGATTGCTTGATATTTTGAATACTAACTCTCCAATGGGCCTAAAAGAAGAATACAACCTTAGATGTCAGGATGGGCAAAAATTGACTCCTCAACCTGAAATCACTGAATAATGGTACTTCCCACTTGGCGAATAATTTCCTGCGAAAAGTTCAGTTTTTCCATTTTTTTTTTCACCTAGCTTATTCCATTGAAAGCAATGGGAATACTGAATTTACACACAACATATAGTAAATATTATTTTATTTCCCAAAGGCAAAGAATAAAAAGGGGCATGCGGATGCATGTGTTGGTGGAGTGTGGGGAAAGAATCAGTTGAACAGGGATTTTTTTTGGAGGGGTTGTTTACTGGGATTGGGGGGCTTTTAATAAAAAAACAAATCCTAAATACAATACAAAATACAAATACAAAACATAAGGCATGGTTTAAAAGAGGTCTGAGGAGGGTGTCTGTGTTGATGGGTGGAGTCTGGGGAAAGAATCAGTTGAACAGGGAATTTGTTTTGGGGGCTTCTTGACTGGTATTGCAGGGACAGTTAATAAAAAATAAATAAAATAAGAAACTTTTATGTAACGTGATAAAGACAGGGACCCCCTGATGTAAGCTGCCACTGGGGTAGACTGATACTTGACGTGACAGAGCATTTTATAGACGGTGATTGGTAAAATTTACTGTTAGAGGCCCAAGCCCTGAGGAAACATTGATTTGTAGGACTTAGACTTGTTTGGCACAAGCCCCAAGTAAACATTGATTTGTAGGACTTAGGCTTGTTAGAAATAAACACCCGAAAATGTTTTATTTTTTTCTAGGCCTAAGGTTTTTTTTTTCTTTTTTATTTTTATAGCATAAGCCCTGAGAAAAAAAATGTCCAGGCCAGTGGCAAATGGCCATTGTCAAATGCCCTGAGGTAGATGCAGAATTTGTGACTGCTGTTCTTGCTGCTGCTGTGTTGTTTAATCAGAAGGATGATTAGGAAGCTCAAAGGGAAAAGGATCAGCAACAGTAGCAACATGGATGATGGATGATGAGGGTTCCACTTGCCACGACTATCACTAGTGATGCACCTGAGGCAGTAGCAACACCATAACTAGTCTCCACCACTTCAGGTATATGTGGAGAAAAGAAAAAAATTGGCTAACAATTCTTCTCCACCTGCCCCTCCTCCAAAATCATGGGTTTGATGTTACTAGAATAAAAATATTTCCTTTGATAGCTGTGCCTCTCATCAGCAACTGTAATGTGAACTGTGTGTGTGGAAGATAACACCTGGCACATCTCTATCCAAACACCATGGCACCAGAAACCAGAAGGCAATAGTAGAGGCGGCACTTCTTGCAGCAGGCACAGTAATTGTGGCAGCAGGGACAGCACGTCTGGAAACAGGCACAGACAGCTGAACTGTGCTGCTCTCACTACTACCTTCTTCTTCCTCCCTTGACACTCATTCCCCCAATGTCCCTAGGGGTGATTTAGGGGGACTGGCCAGCATTGATTCTATAGTGCTCACTTCCTCCTCCTCCTCAGACTCAGTGTACACACAAGGGTCCTTCCAGCTCCTCCTTTTATTTGTTTTAAACTTTCTCATAGTGATAGCATTATGAGCCTCTCCTGCCTCAATTTTGCAAAAAGATCACAGCAGAACAGCATAGCATGTGTACCTCACTCTGTAGATGCTTCTATTGTGTTTCACTTCTTCGAGTATGTCACTTTTTAGAACGAATAGGCGAAAAACATGTATATCAATAGGCAGAAACTTTCTTGCTATTGAAAAAATGGCGGAGTCATCTCCACTTTATCACCTCTTTATCACCGCTTAGTGAATCTCCTCCAGGACTTCTACTCTTCCTAAATGATTCATAGCCCAGTAGGTGTACTTGATTATTAATGTAAAATGAGAGTTTATTAATATGCATATACAATACTGCTCATTATTCTTTGTTTTTATTATCACACATTTTATCATTGCTTATTTATATGTTTGTTATGTTAGTATTTCATGTTTGTCACTTCTGTAAGCACCATATTTGAAGGTTAAAATATGTACTTTTGTTATCTTTGTTCTTGTGCAGTTACAGCCCTGCAAGAACAGGCATTTAATGCAGTTATTGTGGTTGAGCAGTTGACCACCTATCCTGTTGTCTGTGCAACTCCTTAATTTCAGTTATGGACTTTATCCTTGTTGGAATACATCTATCGATGACAACATCAATATGCTACATTCTGAATATAAGACCTGACCTCTGTTCAAGATCAGATGTGCAACATCTGGGGATGCAAATTGGTTAAAGGTAGAAGAGCTCTCTATGGCTAATAGCAAGGTACCTTGCTTAGTCACCAACTGGATAGCGTTAGTCCATTTACCAGCCTTGTTTGAAACTTGTGATGTCAGCTGCTCAAATCCTACCCAGACTTCTTGGCTCACAGTGCTTTTTTAAATTTCCTAAAGTGGGCTTTCCATTGACTGGAGAAATAATTTATGAAGAATTGTTTCATATTAGCCATTATGATTTTCTGCCCAGTTACACAAGTGGGTCTGAGAGAAAATGGTAGTGGGCTAGGGAGGAGAGTGGAAGTTTGAAGGGCCAGGTAATAGAAAAGAGGAGGGATATACTAAAAATGTTGGCAGAGAGCAGGAGATATAATGAAGAAGGGAGATTAACATACTGTTATTGATATCTGACAGTAAGTCACTCTTCCCTTAATGGTAATCATATGAATCATATAATTGCATTTACAACTTTCTGACCACCTGACAAAATAAACAAAACAAAAACAAAATGCTATTTTGCATAAAATGTTTTGGGTTTTTAGAAAAAGTCTGTTTTGCATAAAACCCAACCTCATAGGCTCTTTTTAATCATCCACAATCTAGAATTACACAAAATTTTTAGGAATAGTTATTCCATACTTCTCTCTCAAACATCTCATCTGAAAATCCTTGGTTTAACCCTTTGAAACCTCTCTTTAACTGTTTTTTATTATTTGTTATTTTTTTATGATTATTTATTATTTGTGGAGTGTTTTCATTGAACAGATATCTCACATTACTGCATAGTTATTGGTGATGTTTTGCTTCTCTGGTCATTCCATCTTAACAAGATATTCAGTCTTGATAATATTCAAGTGCAATTTCTGGGTTAAATCAACTATGCCATAAGGGACAAATACATATATTGATGTCCATAGGGCATTTAACCCCTTGACTGTTATAAAGGTCTCCAAGTACAAATATATGGTGCAGTTCTAGAACCTAAATAAGTATGGTTCTGGAGAAAAACAGCTGCATCATAGAAGCAAGAACAATTTCCACTGAAAGGAGATTTTAACCACTTCAATGCTAGAGAGGTCTCCAATGCATTTCTGCTACGTGGGCTGTAGTTCTCTATAGCATTCAAATGGTTAAAATTCTCATTTAATCAATGTGAATTTTCAGAATGTTTATTTTTACCCTACAGTACAGTTGGTTTGCTCCAAAATTGCACTTCTTTATCTTTTAGAACCGTACCTATAATCACTAAATGTTTTTAAGGCAGTGCTTCCAAAATGATCTAATTTAGTCATTTTCTAAATTCCAGAATTAGAATAAATACTAAATTCTTGAATCATCAGCTATGAAGTCTCACACCAAGAGTCTTTCATATCAGGCAAAATGCACTCTTTGAAGCCATTACTTACATGCAGCTGAATTCTGCCTTCTCAGCCTTCCTCTACTACTTGGTTATTGTTAATTGCCATGGCTAAGCAAGGTAAAAAAAAGTCTTTAAAACTGCTGCTGTCACCATTTCACAAAACGAGCCTAGGGATTTTAGAAAAGGGAACAAAACTGCCAAGAAGAGGTTGTGATAGACAAGTAGTGAAGGATTCAAAGTTGGGCTGGGCAAGTCATTAAAGGAGAGGAATTAAACAAGATCTGAATGCTGAGACAGCAGAAGAAATCCTGGCCAAGCCAGCATATACAGTCTTCTTTCTCTTCCCAACTCCATAAAGCTGTGCAGTCCCACTGGGATGCTGAGCTCATCCTACAGAAACAGTTCCATATATTTAGAAACACAGAAGTCTGTTAAGCTTCATATCCTATATAATCCTATATAATAATTCTCTAAAACGTGTGTAACGACGCAGTCATGCACGAGCAGTCTCTATTTTTTGGGGTACAATCTCTTTAGTCCAGGTTTTGGTAAGCACACCCAAAGAAAAAAAAAACACATTTAAAATTACTGGAGTGCAACCAGTTTTGACCAAAATAGCTAAAAGCAAATACATAAAATATTGGTCCCTCTCCAGTGGCATGCTCAGGGAAGTGGGGTAAGGTTATGCCATTTTATCAGTGCCTTAGTTCATACATATCATAAAATGATGGAGAAGAAAAAAAATTGTCTGAAATGTCCATACAGGTCAACAGTATCTACTCTTCATGCTAGCAGGGTAGTGAGCAGTCACTTGTATCCAAGGAAAAAAATGTGCCCTGAGATGGTTCACTTTAATAATGTATTGTATTTGTGCCTGCCTGCCCTCTCTCATCCAGTACTGTCAAAGAATCAATACTACCAGCTACCAAGTAAGGCTGCTTTGCACATTCACGTGCGGCAACATCTCATGCAGCGACATATGAATCTCGTGCTTTCATGCAGTGCGAGAGTCTCATGTTGCCACTTTAATAATGGTGACATGATTAATGGGCCATGAAGTGGTTTTCTCTTTTGTGTGTAACATTTTTAAAGGATACCCATTCTCTGACACATCAATAACATCACTACTTCTCTACCCAAGAGCCCTGTGAATGCTTCTGCTGCTGCTACTTGTGGCACCTGTGACATATTTATGGTGAGTCTCATGGTCAGTCCTGTGGTTGTGTTTCAGGTGGGATCTCAATGAGGAGGTACCTGGATGTGAGCCTGCTTTCCCTCTTCTCACATGATTTTTGCACAAGCAACAGATAGCAACATGCTTAGCTTTTGGATCCTGAGTAAAGTATCTCCATATTGTGGACTTCATGGACAGCAGGGTTGCTGAGAGACTGCTAGTACTATTGCGGCTTGATGTTGATGCAATGCTATTGATACTACTATAGGTGTCAAAGTTGCAGCACTTCCCACAGTAGCAGAGGCATTCATCATCTTAGCTAAGGTTGTGGATGTTAATAACCTGTTGTGTTGTTGCTGTTGCTGCTGCTGATTATTTAACACAAATGTGTGTGGCTGAGTGGGGCTTTGACTTGGAAGTGGTGACAATGCTGATGATGACCAACAGGTATGACTGTCTATTTTTAGGCATCTTTGCTTGTCAAGAGTTAGACTTCTCAAACTGTTTACAGACAGGCATAGTACTCCTTTTCAGAGGTGGAAGACTGAGCCTTTGTCTTTCAGCTAACATTCTGGCGATGTCATCATCTCTATCACTCTCATCTTCATCTGCATGTGAACAAGAGGAGGATGCTGGAGAGATATATTCTAGATCTGTATCATCATCATCCTCAGTTATCATTAGGTCATGCTCAGCATCGCCTGCCGCTTCTTGCCCAAAACCTTTATATTCCTTTAAGGTTTTAGAGTAAACATTTCTTTTTACTTTTACTTTCACAAAGTTTGCTACTGCTTTGAGGACTTGTTGATGCTCGTTTGTCTCACTCTCAGAAATAACAGGTGGTTCATCTTCTACATCTTCCTCCATTATGCCATCATCAACACTAGAATGTGACTCATTGCCATCTTTAGCGTTCTTCTTATATGTTTTTTTTAATAGCACCGGTGCTGGTGGTGGTGTTGGTGCTGGTGGAGCTTTTGGTGGGACTTTGACGAAAATCATCGTCACAGGGAGAAGAGGGATCATCATCATTTATTGCACACACTGCAGCAACCATGGCTGCAGTCAGTTTTTGAATTACCACATCCATGCACTTCTCTACCTTTCCACCCACCCCTTGCCCCTTGTGCATTGTATGGATGTTACTCAACTACTGTGTGTGTTTTTACTCTAAAGTACACAACATAACTGACTGAGATGTCTTGCCTTCGCTCTTAACATGTCACTGATATCAGTTTAGCATGTAGACCACACACACTTGTAACTATATTCACTAGATTAATACTTCTTCATTTACCTTGTTACATTTTACATTGCATATAGCATATTTTCTATGTAAGTCAGCATCACTAGAAGGAAGCATGCATTCTTCCCTGGTGGTTACTAGGGGTGGGCGAAAAGTGTGAACAATTTCCTGGATGAGTTTCCTCCTTTTCGCATACAACAGATTTTTTGCCTATTTTAACAAAATTTTCACCTATTTCCAATAGGTACTACACTTCCCACTGTAATATTACTTCTTCTGAGGGCTATAGTTTAGAAATAAGAGTCTGAAAGTCAAAGTTGTGGGTCCTACAGCAATACATGACTTGAAAAATGTATTAGCATGCAGAGTACATTTGTCCTTTGCCCACAACACTAACTTCCTTCTAAAGTGACACTAGTACATATACATGATGATATCAAGAGAAAAAAATACATCCTACAGTGTGGCAGTTGCGTAATTTAGTGGTGTGGTGGGGACTGGCTGGTATGATGTGATTTGTGTATGTTTTACTATTGTTATGTTTGCGTCAAATCACTATCCTCCTTCTCATATTATTGACATATATTAATTGTCGCTCATAGCAGTGGTCCCAAGTGGGGTAGATGGTGGCAACCCTTCTTCACACTCTCCTCCACCTCCTCATCTGTGCTGCTGTTAATATATTTGTCCTGGCTTTGTCTTTCATGTGTGGTTTCTGCTACCTGATACTCAGATGGTATGAGATGTTGGTTTATTTTTAAGAATGATAGTCTTCCAACATTGCTGCTTGACAGCCATGTCCTGCGGTCATTGACAATTTAACCAGCTGCACTGAAAACGCTCTCAGACTCAACACTTGCTGGAGGACAACTGAGGATTTCCACTGCAGTTCGTATCAATGCTGGCCACACACACTGCTTTGTTTCTGCAAGTATGCAGGAACCATCTCACATACAGTGGGACCACTTCTAGGAGCTACACAATGTTCCTATGTGTCAGTTACCAACCCATACTCAGGGAACATGTCCCAAAGAGATGTGCTACCACCACCACCACCAATGTTTGGTTTCTGCCGTCCCTGCTGAGACCCATGAATTGCCCTGTGTTCCGAAACTGATATTTTGGTTGATGATGTAGCTGCTTCTGCTGGTTGAAATGCTTTGTTGCCTTCCTTTTCACTATACTGTCTAGGTGTTTGTTGTGCCCCCACTTTCTCCCTCTCATCCTCCACAATGCAATCCTCCACTCGAACAATAAGCAAGTCTCAATATTCCTTGACAGAATCCGATTCCTCAGAGAGTTGCTGCTTATCATCATGACTCCTTGTTGTAACAAACTGCTGATGGCCCTTTGAAATAAATTCACAAAATGTTGTGTTTGACGCGGGGGTCCAGCAAAGTGGCAATAATGTATTCCTCATTACTTTTAATGGACACTATGTGAAGATCTTGTTCAAAGCATGTTAACATGTCCTTTACCAGCTGGTGCATGTCTGTGTTGGCATTATGTTAAGAATCCTCAACCATGCTGCTCATTTTTTTTTCTGCAATAAAATTATCAGCGGTAGAATTTCACAAATTCCTGCCCCAATGCAACTCACCAACATAGTTGCCTCCTCAAAGGGTTTCAGAAGCTCACATACAGTGCAATGGCCAGGTGACAAAGAGACTCCCTCCAAAACCTTCCAGTTTTGCATGGTGAACTCGCTAATGGCCTTATTCAGCTTGTACAAATGTTCTAGCATGTAAATTGTGGAATTCCACCTGGTAGGGACCTCCATTTTCAGAAGGTGATGGGGCAGGTTGTTACACTCTTGTATGGAATATAGAATGTTGCGTGCACTGTAGGAGCGACTAAAATAGGCACAGATTTTGCAGGCAAAAGTAAGCATCTCTTTGTGGGTTTCAGATTCTGCCACAACTGGTCACAACTAAGTTTAGCACATGGGCAAAGCAGGGCACATGCACCGTAACACCTATTCTTAAAGCAGCAATTATGTTTAAGCTGTTATCAGCAGACACAAAACCAGTAGTGTTGAGCGAGCACCCCGATGCTCGGGTGCTCGGGTGCTCTGACCGAGCACCCCCTGAGGCTCGAGTGCTCGGCCGAGCACCAGAGCCCCATTGCATATAATGGGGCGACACGAGCATTACACCAGGCACCCCCTGCTCTGATGAGGGGAGGGTGCCTGGTCAATGCCCCCCTTCATCTCCGCTATGCCCCCTTCATCTCCAAATGCCCCCTTCATCTCCGCAATGTCCCCCTTCATCTCCGCTATGCCCCCTTCATCTCCGCTATGCCCCCTTCATCTCCGCTATGCCCCTCTTCCACAATGTGCCCCTTCATCTCCGCTATGCCCCTCTTCCACAATGTCCCCCTTCATCTCCTCTATGGCATAGAGGAGATGAAGGGGGACATTGTGGAAGAGGGGCATAGCGGAGATGAAGGGGCACATTGTGGAAGAGGGGCATAGCGGAGATGAAGGGGGACATTGTGGAAGACGGGCATAGCGGAGATGAAGGGGGACATTGTGGAAGAGGGGCATAGAGTCTATGCCCCTCTTCCACAATGTCCCCCTTCATCTCCGCTATGCCCCCTTCATCTCCGCTACGCCCGTCTTCCACAATGTCCCCCTTCATCTCCGCTATGCCCCTCTTCCACAATGTGCCCCTTCATCTCCGCTATTCCCCTCTTCCACAATGTCCCCCTTCATCTCCTCTATGGCATAGAGGAGATGAAGGGGGACATTGTGGAAGAGGGGCATAGCGGAGATGAAGGGGCACATTGTGGAAGAGGGGCATAGCGGAGATGAAGGGGGACATTGTGGAAGACGGGCATAGCGGAGATGAAGGGGGACATTGTCCACAATGTCCCCCTTCATCTCCGCAATGCCCCCTTCATCTCCGCAATGCCCCCGTACCTCCAGTCCCTGGTGGTCCAGCGGAGCGTCTTCGGATCTGTGCCTCTTCCGGCACAGATCCCCGCCACCCGAACATGGCGGGCGAGCACATGGCGGTACTCGACGAGTACCGCCATGTGCCGAGCAGAGCGATGCTCGAGCCGATCCGAGCATCGGCCGAGCACGCTCGCTCAACACTAAAAACCAGCTTTTAAGGAGTGGGGTACAAGCCATTCCTCTATCACCTGCTCTAGCTTACACAGAACATCTACAGTTTTGTGGGATTGTCTCTCAAAACTCTGCATGCACAAGGTGGTGTGACAATGGTATGGGCTATCCTGCTGTTGCTGCTGCTGCCTTTTAATCACAGTGCCACAAACAGAAGCATGATTACTGGCTTTCACCTGATGTTCTAAGCTAGTGTTGTCCACTGTTGGTGCTGGGAGGGAAAACCAGTGAGCAGTCACAGTCATATAGTGTGCGCTCTTTCCACATATCTGTTGTCAGGTGGATTTTCTTGCCATACTCACTTTTAAGTCCTTTGCCCACCTGTAACGGTTTTGTAGGACAATCAGACCAGCAGGTTAGAATAAAACACAGTTTTGTTAATAAAACAAGAAAGACCGCCCTCTATAGGCAATACAGGTAAATTGAAAGAACAGTGGCGTGTAGATGCCTTCTCAGGCGCAGTATACAGAAGAAATAAATATACATATACCGTCACAGGACAGGCATAGAAACATAAGGGTATACAATGGTTAAAGTACATATAAATCAGTGAGTCTCTGTTGTGGTGTGTCTGACACACCCATAAGGTGGTAAAGGAGCAATGAGTGGTGCTAGATGAGACAACACCTGCAGTCTTATTGAACAGAGACTACTGCTTATGCTGAACAGGAACTGAGGCCAAATACTTTGCTAGAGTTGAAGAGCTAGAGCCAATACACCAAGCAGCAAACGGCAGGAACAGAGGCAGGGTCAGTAACGAGCCAGTTCAGGTCACGGAGCAGGAAGTCAGCCAGGCCGGGTCAATCACGGAGCATGATACTCAGACAAGCCGGGTCAGGTCACGAAACAGGAATATCAGCCAGGCCGGATCAGAACACGGAGCAGGAGACAAGGAGCATAGTCAGACAGGCCAAGTCGGTACACAGGAAGCAGGAACACTGGAACACAGCAACAGCAACACTGGCTAAGGAACACCACGAAAGGGCACCTGACAGGTGCCAAAGGCCAGGTATAAAAAGGCCATAATGGGCAGGCCAGACAAGCTCAGCCAATGGGAGCGCACCACAGCAAAGAGTGACATAAGAAGATCACAGGCACCGTGATACCACCACACTAACCACCTGCTTGTACAATTCAGGCACAGCTGTCCTAGAAAAATAACTGTGGTTTGGGATATTCTAGCGTGGCGCTACACATGACACCAGTTCTCTGAAACCTCATTTTTCTAGAAACGAATAAGGCAGCATGTCCATTGCCAACATCTTGGCAACCTTGCCATTCCAAGGGCATACTTTGGGATTGTTTTTGTGAAGTTTTTGACTCCTTCCTAGGAACTCAGTCAGTGTGAGTTGGCAGCACATGGCAGAAGAACCCTGAAACTTTATTGCTTTAACATTACTAAAGGAGGTGGTAGCAGTAGATGCAGTAGGTGTGGGTAGTCTATTACTCTTGTCATCTCCTATAGCAAAGCCAGAGTCATCATACTCCTCTGCAGCAGGAGTCATAGGTGTTATTTAGGACTGAAATAACTGTTGGCACTGGCAGTAACACACTCTCTAACACATAAATAACTTCATAACTTCTTTTTTCTGCCCTAGAGTCATAGGAACTTTTTAAAGTGCTTCTGCTGCTGATAGTTGCGGCACCTTTGGCCCGCTGTATCACGGTCCCCGTGATTCCCTGTCAATCTATAACTGTGTACCTTTGCATTGGAGGAGTCTGAATGGCCCGGCCAGGATGTGCCTTTATATTCTGGAGTTTGGGCACTTGTCAGTTGCCCTTTCGTGGTGTTCCTGTTGCTGCGCCTTGTTGCTGAATTCCAGTGTCTCCTGTGTACTGACCTGGCTAGTCTGACTTGTCTCCTGTTCCTGCTCCATGATTTGACCCGGTTCTGGCTGACGACCCTGCTCCGTGATTTGACCCGGCTGTAGCTGAAGACCCTGCTCCGTGATCTGACCCGGCTCTGGCTGAAGACCCTGCTCTGTTATCTGACCCGGCTCTGGCTGATGACCCTTCTCCGTGATTCGACCAGGTTCTGGCTATTGATCCTGCTCCATGATTGATCCGCTCTCCGGTGGTGTTCCTGCGGCTGTTTCCATCTGGTTCCGGTTATCGCTCCTGTCCGGTTGCTGCTCCAGTGTCCTCCGGTCGCGCTGGCGACTTTCTGAACTGTTTCGCTGTTCCTCTCTCGCTCATTCAGCTGTAGCCCGAGGTTGCCTTCCATTTACTCTCTGAGCATTGCTTTTCTGAATGTACCAGATTAACCCATGCAGTGCCTGTAGTCTCCGGTTACGTGCCACTTGTTTATCTTGCCAAGCCTCTGTTGGTTCATTGAGCCGTTACACTTTGAGTCTCCTTTTGACGCTATACCAGTCCTTGCAGAGCTCCGCTTGTCCGGTGTTCGGGGTGCACCGAGACCACGCCGGTTGGCGCCGGTAGTCTGTTCGCTCTTGCTTTAGGATTCTGTGCCACACCGGAAGGGTGTCCGGGCTCCGTTTCTCATTCTCTCAAAGTGTACATTTCCATCTGCACTGCTCGGTGCATCGGCTCTTCGTAGCTTGGGCAACTATCATCTACTGTGGCATCCCAAGGGCTTCGTAACACAATCCGTTTGGCACACGCAGGGTTACTCACTACTCATACTCTGGGCGATTCCTATTCTGGTTACTTCAGGTTTGGCAGTAGCATTCCTCCTAGCCCACGGTGGTGGTACTGGCTCAGCTCAGAGCAACAGGGGAGCATCCCGCTTCTGCTTAGAGAGTGATACAGTGCTGATCCTGTGTTCCTTGCTCTACATCTAGGGACTGTTCTCCAGAGACTGATATCTATCCTGGGCGTTGGCCAATCTAGCCTGAGCCTCACCAGTTGCTCCTGTTAACCCTTTGGGGTTGATACAGCCTTTAGCTGTATTTATTCCTTTGCTTATATTACCCATACCTTGTCTGTATTTGTCAGTACTGTTCTTACCTATACTGGCCCCTAGGGGCACTGCTTATCATTCTGATTCAATAAAACTGTGTTTTTACTTTATAACCTGGTCTGAGTGTCAGAAAACCGTAACATTACGAAAGGGCCATGACCTCAGACGGGAAAAGTGACAGTAATACACAGAACCTCCACTGGAGGATGGATGTTCATGAGCAATGCCTAGATCAGTTGGCATTGGCCATGCAAACCTTGCTTGAACGTACGGTACACCTTGATAAACTGAATCAAAATCCGGTGGTCCCCCCAGTTATGACACCGGATAACACTACTGGGCAATGCTTGGCTCCCCCGAGAAGTTTAACGGCGGCGGCGCCGTTACCGCTAAGATATGATGGCGAACTCACACTGTGCAGAGGTTTCCTTAACCAGCTAGAGATATTCCTAGAACTCACACCCCATGCCTTTCCGAATGACCGTAGAAAGGTGGGGTTCATGGTATCCCTTTTAACTGGCAAAGCCCTGGCATGGGCCAATCCTTTATGGGAACAGGCTAAACCTTGCACGTGGGGCTTTAAAGAATCTGTTAAACAGTTCCGTAGAGTGTTTGAGACACCTGGGCGAGCTACCTCTGCGGCTAAAAAACTGTTGATAATTCAGATGGGCGATCGTACTGTGGCTGACTATGCTATAGAATTTCGGATTCTAGCTGCAGAGGTGGCATGGAATAATGAGGCACTCCTGGCAGCATTTGTCCAAGGGCTTTCGGATGCCATCAAAGATGAAATAGCTGCCAGGGAGGTACCTACCGATTTGGATGAGTACATCAATTATGTGATACTCATTGATACTCGCATGCGCGAGAGGCGCTTGGCAAAAAGGGCGAGGGTTTAACCCACCCTCTCCTCCCATTCCTCCTGACCGTGTATCTGATACTGGGGAACCTATGCAAATTGGTTTCACTAGATTGTCCAAGAAGGAGAGGGCATATAGCAGAAGACAAGGATTATGCCTGTATTGTGGCAAAGGTGGGCATTTATTACGCACATGTCCGGTGCGCCTGGGAAACGCACGCACCTAGGGTACCTTGGGGGACAGGCCCTAGGTGGTGTACAGTCGTCCTCAGATCCTTGCTCCATGAAACCCACCATACCGGTGAGTTTTCTCCTAGGCGACCAAGCTGTGGAGGTACTATCCCTGGTAGATTCTGGTGCAGCTGGCTATTTCATGGACCAGGCATTTGCTGAAAGGCACAATATTCCTCTGTCTAAAAGAGATACTCCGCTAGCCATTAAGGCTATTGATGGCAGACCTCTTGAACCAGCACTTATCACTATGGAGACTACTCTCCTTACTATGGCAGTGGGGGCCCTCCACAAGGAGGAGGTTCGTTTCCAGATTATACACTCACCCCATCATGCGGTCATTCTGGGGTTCCCTTGGTTGATGTTGCACAATCCCCAGCTTGACTGGCAGACATGTGAAGTCTAGTGATGAGCGAGCACCCCAATGCTCGGGTGTTCGGGTGCTCTAACCGAGCACCCCCTGAGGCTCGAGTGCTCGGCCGAGCACCCGAGCCCCATTGAAGTCAATGGGAGGACTCGAGCATTACACCAGGCACCCCCTGCTCTGATGAGGGGAGGGTGCCTGGTCCATAGGAAAAGGGCAGAAAAGGATGGAAACACCACAGAAATGGTTCAGGGACAGCATAGGGAGGATGTCTGGATGCATCTTGGACTCCAACATCGCTGCTGGGAACGATCTTTCGCCCGTAGTACGCCATTTTTACAGACTGACCATAAAACACACAAAAAGGAAAATAAAAACGACTTTAGGCGAAAAATTGTTACCAAACAATATTTGCTGTATATTTACTTGTATATCATCTGCAAATTATCCCAAAAATTTCCTTGATTTTCGGAAGTGAGGCCATGATTAAGAGGGAAACGTGCGCAGAGGCAAATTCTCCCAAAAATTTCCTTGATTTTCAGAACTGAGGCCATGATTAAGAGGGAAACGTGCGCAGAGGCAAATTCTCCCAAAAATTTCCTTGATTTTATTGAACTGAGGCCATGATTAAGAGGGAAACGTGCGCTGAGCCGACCATCTAAAACATTATGGGTGAGGGTCTGCTGCAGAGCTGACCATCCTAAACATTATATGCGAAGGCCCGCTAGTGAGCTGACGCTATAAAACATTATATGAGAGGGCCCGCTAGAGAGCTGACCCAATAAAACATTATATGAGAAGGCCCGCTGGTGAGCTGACCTATATAAAAATTGTCAAACAGGGCCCGCTGGTGAGCTGGCCCTATATAAAAATTATATCACAGGGCATATGGAAGAGGAGGAGGAGGATGAGAAGATTAAGAGTCAACCATATACCCGTTTTTTGGGTGGAAGGGGTGAATGGGAATACAGAGTATTCCCATCATTGTAAATAACATATATAAAGTGAGTTTATGTTCCCCCGGGGCTTTCCTCCAGTGGAGTGGAGAAGTCAGGGGAAATCCAGGCCTTGTTCATTTTTATAAGTGTCAACCTATCAGCATTGTCGGTGGAAAGGCGGATACGCTTATCTGTTATGATGCCACCAGCAGCACTAAATACCCGCTCAGACAGAACGCTGGCGGCAGGGCAGGCCAGCACCTCCAAGGCATAGAGTGCCAGTTCATACCACGTGTCCAGCTTGGACACCCAGT
This sequence comes from Rhinophrynus dorsalis, assembly GCA_037306005.1. Taxonomy (NCBI): domain Eukaryota; kingdom Metazoa; phylum Chordata; class Amphibia; order Anura; family Rhinophrynidae; genus Rhinophrynus; species Rhinophrynus dorsalis. The sequence continues at coordinate 64,707,346 of CM074721.1, read as the reverse complement.
AGTTGTAAGGCACAGAGGGATCATTGAGGACGCTGACACGGTCTGCTACGTACTCCTTCACCATCTTCCAAAACTTTTCCCTCCTTGTGACACTAGGCTGCGCATCAGGGTGAGGGTGCTGGCGGGGTGTCATGAAGGTGTCCCACGCCTTGGAGAGTGTTGCCCTGCCTTTCTCGGAACTGCTGTGTGCTCCCCTTTTCTCCCCTTCTCGGTTGGCCAAGGTAGCACGTACTCTGCCGCCAGCGTTGTCAGATGGAAAATTTTGGAGCAATTTTTCAACAAGAACCTTCTGGTATTGCACCATTTTGCTTGTCCTCTCCACCGGAGGAATGAGAGATGAGAAATTCTCTTTGTAGCGGGGGTCCAGAAGGGTGAACACCCAGTAATCCGTGTTGTCTAAAATGCGTGTAACGCGTGGGTCACGGGAAAGGCAGCCTAACATAAAGTCAGCCATGTGTGCCAGAGTACCAACAGGCAAGATTTCGCTGTCCTCACCAGGAGGATGACTCTCAATCTCCTCATCCTCTTCCTCCTCTTCTGCCCACCCACGCTGAAGAGATGGAACTAAAGTTCCATGGCTACCCTCTGTAGCGGAGGCAACCGTGTCTTCCTCCTCCTCCTCCTCCTCCGCCTCCTCCAATTGTCGCTGAGAAGACGAAGTGAGGGTGCTCTGGCTATCACCTTGTGTAAGCTCTTCCTCCCCCATTTCCACCTCTTCCACATGCAAAGCGTCGGTTTTAATTGTGAGCAGCGAGCGTTTCAGTAGACACAGAAGTGGGATGGTTACACTGATAATAGCGTTATCGCCGCTCACCATCTGTGTCGATTCCTCAAAATTGCGTAAAACCTCACAGAGGTCTGACATCCATTCCCACTCCTCACTTCTGATTACAGGAAGTTGAACGGAGAGGCGACGACCGTGTAACAGCTGGTACTCCACTACTGCCCTCTGCTGCTCACAAAGCCGGGCCAACATGTGGAAGGTGGAGTTCCAGCGCGTGCTCACGTCACACAGCAGCCGGTGAGCTGGCAATTGTAAGCGCTGCTGCAGCTTCAACAGGCCGGCTGAAGCTGTTGATGACTTACGGAAATGTGCACACACGCGGCGCACCTTGGTCAAGAGATCATGCACATTGGGGTAGGTTTTTAGAAATCGCTGCACCACTAAATTAAATACATGCGCTAGGCATGGTACGTGTGTGAGCTTGCCGAGCTCCAAAGCCGCCACCAAGTTACGCCCATTATCACACACAACCATGCCTGGTTCAAGGTTGAGTGGCGAGAGCCACTGCTCGGTCTGGTGACTAATCCCCTGCAACAGCTCTGAGGCCGTGTGCTGTTTGTCCCCAAGGCAGATCAGCTTCAGCACGGCCTGTTGACGCTTCCCCACTGCAGTGCTACACTGCTTCCAGCTACTGGCTGATGGGGGAGTGGCGGTGTGTGTGTAGAGAATTCGGAGGTGGAAACGGAGGAGGAGGAGCCAATAACGTAGGTGCTGGTGGAAACCCTGATGGAGGTAGGGCCCGCAATCCTCGGCGTGGGTAGCACCCGTGCCATCCCAGGGTCCGAGTCGCTCCCAGCCTCCACGACATTCACCCAGTGTGCCGTCAGGGAAATGTAGCGTCCCTGGCCACAAGCACTTGTCCATGTGTCAGTCGTTAAGTGGACCTTCCCAGTAACTGCGTTGGTCAGGGCACGGGTGATGTTACGGGACACATGGTGGTGTAATGCGGGGATGGCACACCGGGAAAAGTAGTGGCGGCTGGGGACCGCGTACCGAGGGACAGCTGCTGCCATCAGGCTGCGGAAGGACTCAGTGTCCACAAGCCTAAATGGCAGCATTTCGATGGCCAGTAATTTGGAAAGGTGTGAGGTTAGTGCTATGGCCTGTGGGTGGGTGGCTGGGTACTTTCTCTTGCGCTCAAATGCCTGGGGTAACGACATTTGGACGCTGTGCTGGGACAGGGAAGTGGATGTGGTCGCTGATGGTGCTTCAGATGCTACAGGTGCAGGGCGGGAGGTATGCGGGCCTGCGCCTTCGACAGGCGATTGGCCGGCACCGAAAACAGGGGAAGAGGAGGCAGTGGTGTGGCCTGCAGACACAGATGGGCGATCCAGGCGTTCCTCCCACTTACTACGGTGCTTGGATGCCATGTGTCGGATCATGCTGGTGGTGGTGAGGTTTCTAGTGTTCATGCCTCGGCTCATTCTGGTGTGGCACAGGTTGCAAACTACAATTCTTTTGTCGTCCGCACTTTCCTTAAAAAAACGCCATACCGCGGAACACCTACCCCTTGGCAAGGTAGATTTACGCAAGGGGGTGCTCCGTGGAACATTTGCGGGCCGGTTTGGTGCGGTCCGCCTTCTTTCTGTAGCCACACCACTGCCTCTTCCAGCCTGTTGCGGTGCTGCAGATGGCTCACCCTCAGGACTGCTGTCATCGCTCGGCTCTACACCTTCCCAGGTGGGGTCAGTCACCTCATCGTCCACCAAGTCCTCCTCCACTTCCTCACTCTGATCATCCTCCTCAAGTCTTGATCCCACCACATACTCAGTCATTGACAACTGTATAACATTCTCCTCAACAAGGTCTTGAGACGGAAATAGTGGTTGATTTAATGGCAACTGTGTCTCATCATCATCATCATCATCCACTACTTCCTTTGACCTTAAATGCCGTTCACATCTGTCATCTTCTTGAGATTGGGTAGCCTCTAGAGGTTGTGAATCAGGGCACAAGATGTCATGTTCCTCTGCAAGCGTGCTTGGAGAGAGGGTCAAATGAAGGATTGGTGATGAGACGAGCTCCTCACTATATCCCAGTGTGGGATCACTTCTTTGACCAGACCGTGTATGGTGGGAGGAAGGATGATCAGAGTGAGGATTATGTTGACCAGACTCTTGGCTACTGAGAGTGGACTTGGTGGAAGACAGGGTGGTGCTTAACCGACTGGAAGCAGTATCAGCTGTCATCCAACCGACCACCTGTTCGCAGTGGTCGGACCTCGAGAGTGATGTCCTGCGACGCCCTGTAAAATTACACATGAAGCTAGGTATGGTGGATGTCTTTCTTTCTTGTGCTCTGGCACCAGGCACAGTTTCTCCGCGTCCTGACCCGCGCCCTGAACTTTCAGGATCACATCCACTTCCCCGTCCCTTTTTACCCGCCTTCTTCATCTTACACAGAATATGTGACTTTAATATTTGAGTTTGAAAACTTAACAGTATTTCTTATTATTCTGCAACTCTGCAGAGTACACAGAATAGGCTGCTAAACTGCGGTGAAACACACTGAATGGAATATGTGACTTTAATATTTGAGTTTGAAAACTTAACAGTATTTCTTATTATTCTGCAACTGTACAGAGTACACAGAATAGGCTGTTAAACGGCGGTGAAACACACTGAATGGAATATGTGACTTTAATATTTGAGTTTGAAAACTTAACAGTATTTCTTATTATTCTGCAACTGTACAGAGTACACAGAATAGGCTGTTAAACGGCGGTGAAACACACTGAATGGAATATGTGAGTTTAATATTTGAGTTTGAAAACTTAACAGTATTTCTTATTATTCTGCAACTGTACAGAGTACACAGAATAGGCTGCTAAACTGCGGTGAAACACACTGAATGGAATATGTGACTTTAATATTTGAGTTTGAAAACTTAACAGTATTTCTTATTATTCTGCAACTGTACAGAGTACACAGAATAGGCTGTTAAACGGCGGTGAAACACACTGAATGGAATATGTGACTTTAATATTTGAGTTTGAAAACTTAACAGTATTTCTTATTATTCTGCAACTGTACAGAGTACACAGAATAGGCTGTTAAACGGCGGTGAAACACACTGAATGGAATATGTGACTTTAATATTTGAGTTTGAAAACTTAACAGTATTTCTTATTATTCTGCAACTGTACAGAGTACACAGAATAGGCTGTTAAACGGCGGTGAAACACACTGAATGGAATATGTGACTTTAATATTTGAGTTTGAAAACTTAACAGTATTTCTTATTATTCTGCAACTGTACAGAGTACACAGAATAGGCTGCTAAACTGCGGTGAAACACACTGAATGGAATATGTGACTTTAATATTTGAGTTTGAAAACTTAACAGTATTTCTTATTATTCTGCAACTGTACAGAGTACACAGAATAGGCTGTTAAACGGCGGTGAAACACACTGAATGGAATATGTGACTTTAATATTTGAGTTTGAAAACTTAACAGTATTTCTTATTATTCTGCAACTGTACAGAGTACACAGAATAGGCTGTTAAACGGCGGTGAAACACACTGAATGGAATATGTGACTTTAATATTTGAGTTTGAAAACTTAACAGTATTTCTTATTATTCTGCAACTGTACAGAGTACACAGAATAGGCTGCTAAACTGCGGTGAAACACACTGAATGGAATATGTGACTTTAATATTTGAGTTTGAAAACTTAACAGTATTTCTTATTATTCTGCAACTGTACAGAGTACACAGAATAGGCTGTTAAACGGCGGTGAAACACACTGAATGGAATATGTGACTTTAATATTTGAGTTTGAAAACTTAACAGTATTTCTTATTATTCTGCAACTGTACAGAGTACACAGAATAGGCTGCTAAACTGCGGTGAAACACACTGAATGGAATATGTGACTTTAATATTTGAGTTTGAAAACTTAACAGTATTTCTTATTATTCTGCAACTCTGCAGAGTACACAGAAAAGGCTGCTAAACTGCGGTGAAACACACTGAATGGAATATGTGACTTTAATATTTGAGTTTGAAAACTTAACAGTATTTCTTATTATTCTGCAACTCTGCACAGTACACAGAATAGGCTGCTAAACGGCGGTGAAACACACTGAATGGAATATGTGACTTTGATATTTTAGTTTGAAGACTTAACAGTATTTCTTCCTATTCTGCAACTCTGCACAGTACACAGAATAGGCTGCTAAACTGCGGCGAAGCACACTGAATGGAATATGTGACTTTGATATTTTAGTTTGAAGACTTAACAGTATTTCTTCCTATTCTGCAACTCTGCACAGTACACAGAATAGGCTGCTAAACTGCGGCGAAGCACACTGAATGGAATATGTGACTTTGATATTTTAGTTTGAAGACTTAACAGTATTTCTTCCTATTCTGCAACTCTGCACAGTACACAGAATGTGCTGCTAAACTGCGGCGAAGCACACTGAATGGAATATGTGACTTTGATATTTTAGTTTGAAGACTTAACAGTATTTCTTCCTATTCTGCAACTCTGCACAGTACTCAGAATGTGCTGCTAAACTGCGGCGACGCACACTGAATGGAATACGTGACTTTGATATTTTAGTTTGAAGACTTAACAGAATGTGCTCTAATCTGCAACTTTGCACACTAAACAGAATGTGCTCTAATCTGCAACTTTGCACACTAAACAGAATGTGCTCTAATCTGCAACTTTGCACACTAAACAGAATGTGCTCTAATCTGCAGCTGTGCACACTAAACAGAATGTGCTCTAATCTGCAACTTTTCACACTAAACAGAATATTTTTTTTTTTTTTTTTTTTGTTTTTTTCCCCCCACACACAATATAACCTGCTGCCCCCACACACAGTAGTCCTAAAAAGGACTTTTGGTTCTTTTTTGTCACAATTTTTGTTTTTTCCTCCCTACACTGCCTTTCCCTTCCTATCCTCAGCTCTCCCTGGCTCAGACTGAGCCGAACTCGATGGTCAGGTGCTATACAGCACCTGACCACGGGTTCTGGCCAGCCAATCAGTGTAATGCCAGCAGCCAACATGGCTGCTGGCATTACACCGATGTCAGAGCCTCCCTGCACGTTTATTGGCTGCGCAGCAGCCGCAAAACGTGCGGGGAGGAGACCCGAACATGGCGGGCGAGCACATGCGGTACTCGTACGAGTACCGCCATGTGCCGAGCAGAGCGATGCTCGAGCCGATCCGAGCATCGGCCGAGCATGCTCGCTCAACACTAGTGAAGTCAAATCATGGTCAGAATACTGCACTAATCACTGTCTATCTCGCCCAGTTAAGATTATGTGTACCTCCCCTTCTGTGCCAACTGAATACAGCAAGTTCAGCGACATTTTCAGTAAAGGGGAGGCTAGCGCCCTGTCGCAGCATCGGCCATGTGACTGCGCTATTGATTTGCCCCAGGGAGTGGTCCCACCGAGGGGTAGGACGTACCCATTGTCATGTGATGAGACTAAGGCCATGGAGGAATATATTGAGGATGCTCTCAAACGAGGGATTATTCACAAATCATCATCTCCGGCAGGTGCAGGGTTCTTTTTTGTGAAAAAAAAAAATGGCGAATTACGACCTTGTATTGACTACCGTGGACTCAATAAGATTATGTCCAAAAATGCATACCCCATTCCGCTCATCACAGAGTTATTTGATAGGTTGAAAGGCTCCTCTATTTTCACAAAACTCGATTTACGGGCCGCCTACAATTTAATAAGAATAAGGGCCGGTGATGAGTGGAAGACAGCCTTCAATACAAGGTCAGGGAACTACGAATACCTAGTTATGCCATTCGGATTATGTAATGCACCTGCCGTATTTCAGGAGTTCATCAACGATATCTTCCACGATATGTTACAGTCTTGTGTAGTGGTATATCTGGACGATATATTGATTCACTCAGCTAATTTAACCCAGCATATCCAGGATGTTTCTGAGGTATTGCTTCATTTGTGCAAGAACAAATTGTTCTGTAAATTAGAAAAATGTGAATTTCACTGTTCTCAAGTACCCTTTTTGGGTTTTGTTATATCCAACGATGGCATAGCTATGAACCAAGAAAAGTTGGCTGCAGTCCTACAATGGCCACGACCCAAGGGGTTAAAAGCTATCCAAAGATTCCTGGGCTTTGTCAACTATTACAGAAAATTTATTCAGAACTTTTCTACCATTACTAAACCTCTCTCTGACCTGAAGCATAAGGGCGCAAATCCCTCTCAATGGTCTGAGGCAGCTGAACAGGCCTTCGAGACCCTCAAGCAGGCATTCGCATCTGCTCCTATTCTGTCCCACCCTAATCCTACCCTGCCTTTTACCCTAGAAGTCGATGCCTCAGGTAGGCAGGTAGGGGCAGTTCTCTCCCAACGACCCAGGGAGGGGGGTAACCTAAGGCCGTGCAGATTTTTTTCCAAGAAGCTTTCTAGTGCCCAAAGCCATTATGAAATTGGTGATAGGGAATTGTTGGCTATCATCTTGGCTTTGAAAGAATGGCGACATCTTCTGGAGGGCACTAGGACCCTAGTCTTAATCCTCACTGACCATAAAAATCTGATATACTTATCTGAGGCCAAAAGGCTGTCTTCTCGCCAGGCTCGTTGGGCTCTCTTCTTGTCTAGATTTAATTTCATAGTCTCCTACTTGCCTGGGTCCAAAAATATTAGGGCAGATGCTCTTTCCAGACAATTCTGCACAGACATTGAGAGGTATGAAGCCCCGGTGCCCATAATTCAGCCAGATAGGATTCTGGCTACTATTCGTACCAGCATCACTTCGCCACTGGGTGAGCAAATCATGGCTTCACAAGCACGGGCACCTCCTGAAACCCCAGCTGGCAGGTGTTTTGTGGACGAACCTTTTTGTACCCAGTTACTCGAGACCTATCACTCATCTAAGGCAGCCGGGCATATTGGCAGGGATCAGTTGGCTTGGTCATTGTCATGAACATTCTGGTGGTCTTCCCTGAGAGCTGACTGCTCCGCATTTACCGCTGCTTGTGCCACCTGTGCCCGTGCTAAAACTCCCAGACATCTCCCCGTGGGGCTACTCCAACCAGTACCCAATGGTGATCATCCTTGGTCCATATTTCTATTGATTTCTTGGGAGAACTGCATTTATCTAAGGGCTACTCGTTTATCCTGATGGTGGTAGATAGGTTCTCTAAAATGGCTCATTTCGTGCCCCTCTCTGGCCTCCCTTCGGCCCAGGAATTGGCAGTGATTTTTGCCAGGGAGGTATTCCGCTTGCACGGGGTTCCCAGAGTGATAGTGTCGGATCAGGGAAGCCAATTCGTGTCTAGATTCTGGAGGGCATTCTGTGGCCAGATGGGCATTCAATTGTCATTTTCCTCTGCCTACCATCCTGAGCGTGCCAATCAGGGACTTGAGCAGTTTCTGCGCTGCTTCGTGACTGATCATCATGATAACTGGGCCGATCTGTTGCCGTGAGCGGAGTTCGCCAGGAACTGTGCGGTTAATTCATCGTCTGGGAGTTCTCTGTTCCTGGTTAATTATGGGTTCCAACCCTGTCTACACCCAGACTCATTTCAGCCCAACAGATTCCGGCTCTGGATGAGCACATGGAGCAGCTCCGCTCCACTTGGGCACAGGTACAACGGTCCCTCAGTCAGTGCTTCCTGAGACATCAGTGGCAGGCTAATCGCAGATGACTACCAGCGGTCTCCTTCCAGGTTGGGGACAGGGTATGGCTTTCCTCCAGGAATCTTAACCTGCAAGTGCCTTCGAACAAACTGGCTCCCCGGTTCATTGGGCCCTGTAAGATTATTCGCAAGGTCAACCCCGTGGCATACGCATTGGAGCTCCCTAGGACTATGCGTATTCATAACGTGTTTCATGTGTCTCTTTTAAAGCCCCTGGTTTGCAACCGCTATACTACCACTCCGGTGGTTCCTGGGCCGGTGGATGTACAAGACCAAGAGGAGTACGAAGTTCAGATCATTATTGATTCCAGGAGATTTAGAGGCAAGTTGCAATATTTGGTCCACTGGAAAGGCCATGGGCCTGAGCAGAGCTCTTGGGTTGATCATAAGGATCTTCATGCTCCACGACTGATGCGCAGCTTTCATTCTAAATATCCTCTTAAACCTAGACCCTCTAGCAGGAGAGGGGGTCTTTGAGAGGGGGGTACTATCACGGTCCCCGTGATTCCCTGTCAATCTATGACTGTGTACCTTTGCATTGGAGGAGTCTGATTGGCCCGCCCAGGATGTGCCTTTATATGCTGGGGTTTGGGCACTTGTCAGTTGCCCTTTCGTGGTGTTCCTGTTGCTGCGCCTTGTTGCTGAATTCCAGTGTCTCCTGTGTACCGACCCGGCTAGTCTGACTCTTCTCCTGTTCCTGCTCCGTGATTTGACCCGGTTCTGGCTGACGACCCTGCTCCGTGATTTGACCCGGTTCTGGATGACGACCCTGCACTGTGATCTGACCTGGCTCTGGCTGAAGACCCTGCTCCGTGATCTGACCCGGCTCTGGCTGAAGACCCTGCTCTTTTATCTGACCCGGCTCTGGCTGACGACCCTGCTCCGTGATTCAACCCGGTTCTGGCTATTGATCCTGCTCTGTGATTGATCCGCTCTCCGGTGGTGTTCCTGCGGCTGTTTCCATCCGGTTCCGGTTATCGCTCCTGTCCGGTTGCTGCTCCAGTGTCCTCCGGTCGCGCTGGCGACATTCTGAACTGTTTCGCTGTTCCTCTCTCGCTCATTCAGCTGTAGCCCGAGGTTGCCTGCCATTTACTCGCTGAGCATTGCTTTTCTGAATGTACCAGATTAACCCGTGCAGTGCCTGTAGTCTCCGGTTACGTGCCACTTGTTTAGCTTGCCAAGCCTCTGTTGGTTCATTGAGCCGTTACACTTTGAGTCTCCTTTTGACGCTATACCATTCCTTGCAGAGCTCCGCTTGTCCGGTGTTCGGGGTGCACCGTGACCACGCCGGTTGGCGCCGGTAGTCTGTTCGCTCTTGCTATAGGATTCTGTGCCACACCGGAAGGGTGTCCGGGCTCCGTTTCTCATTCTCTCAAAGTGTACATTTCCATCTGCACTGCTCGGTGCATCGGCTCTTCGTAGCTTGGGCAACTATCATCTACTGTGGCATCCCAAGGGCTTCGTAACACAATCCATTTGGCACACGCAGGGTTACTCACTACTTATACTCTGGGCGATTCCTATTCTGGTTACTTCAGGTTTGGCAGTAGCATTCCTCCTAGCCCACAGTGGTGGTACTGGCTCAGCTCAGAGAAACAGGGGAGCATCCCGCTTCTGCTTAGAGAGTGATACAGTGCTGATCCTGTGTTCCTTGCTCTACATCTAGAGACTGTTCTCCAGAGACTGATATCTATCCTGGGCGTTGGCCAATCTAGCCTGAGCCTCACCAGTTGCTCCTGTTAACCCTTTAGGGTTGCTACAGCCTTTAACTGTATTTATTCCTCTGTTTATATTACCCATACCTTGTCTGTATTTGTCAGTACTATTCTTACCTATACTGGCCCCTAGGGGCACTGCTTATCATTCTGATTCAATAAAACTGTGTTTTTACTTTATACCTGGTCTGAGTGTCAGGATGACAGTCAGACCTGTGGTTGTGCTTCAGGTGGGATCTCATAGAGGAGGTACCTATGTGTGAGCCTGCTTTCCCCCTGCTCACATGCTTTTTTTCGCGGACAACAGATAACAACATGCTTAGCTTGAGGATCCTGAGTGAAGTATCGCTATACTGTGGACTTCATGGACTGAGGGGTTCCTGAGGTGCTGCTGCTACTACTACTACTAGGTCTATGTGTTGATACAATTCTACCGTCACAACTACTAGGTGTCAAAGGTGCAGCACTTCCAGCAGCAGTAGAGGCACTCGTCATATCTAACATTGTGGATGTTAATAACCTGTGTTGCTGTTGTTGTTACTGCTGCTGGGTACTCAAAACAGGTGTGTGTGTGGCTGAGTGGGACTTGGACTTTGAAGAGGCGATGATGCCGATGATGACTGATGGTGTAACCATGTACCTTTTGACATATGTGCTTTTCCAGAGTCAAACTTTCCATTGGCCTTCTCAAACAGTTTACAGACAGGCACAGTGCCCTTTCAATGGTGGAAGATTTAGGCTTTGCCTTTCTGCTAACTGTATTGCCATGTCATCCTCACTCTCAACTTCATCTGTATCTGAACAAGAGAAGGATGCTGGAGGGTTATATTCTAGATCTGCATTATCATCTTCAGTCATCATTAGGTCATCCTCAGCAGCATCAAAATCAATTGAAATGTATTGCCCACTATTATCCTTATTTTCCTCTAAGATTTTAGAGGTCTCAAACTATTTCTTTTACCTTTACTGTAACAAAGTTCACTACTACTTTGAGGACAGGTGTTTTGGTGCTTGTTTGTCTCACTATTTGATGCAGCAGGCGGTTCAGCTGCTACACTTTCCTCTGTAATGCTATTGGCAGCATCATCAACACTTGAATGTGTCTTCAGTGTTCTTCTTCTATGGTTCTTTATTTCTACTGGAACTGGTGGTGCTGGAAGTTTTGCTGGGACTTTGACAAACTGCATCCTCCATTGTAGGAGAGAGATCATCATCATTGACTGCACACGCTGCAGCAACCATTGCTGCAGTAAGTTTTTGAACTACTACTTTACTCTCACATCCCTGCGATGCTCCTCCCTTCCCCCTTCCCCTCCCCAATAACAGCAATATCAACAACCAAATCAGTCTCCAACTGCCTGTGTCTTGCTAGTCAATCACGTGGAATTTTGGGGTATTTGGGATCAACCTCCTTCCTCCCTTCTCCCCAGAGTGCCCCACATTGACTCTCCTAATAGAGAGAACAAATGTCCTACCTAAAAGATTACCTAAACTAAACTTCAATTCCCCTATCTTCTCTTGCTCAAACAACATGCTGCTTTCTCCTCTCACAAACACAGAATGGCACAGAGAGCCTGACACCCTTTTATATGGCTGTAGAAAACTTTTGTGTGGTGTAGAATTTTTTTTCTTCCCATTGATTTCAATGCACAATGAGCTAGGCAAAAAAGCAGGAAAAATCGGAGAATCTGCACTTTTCTCTGGAAATTTTTCGCTAAGCAGAAAGTGCCATTTTTCAGGTTGAGGCAAACATTTTTGCCCATCCCTAGTGGTTATGCACAATGTATAGAGTTATTTTTTTATGTTTCTACCGGACTTAAGTGTCAAATTGAAATACATTTTTTACAATTATAAGGCCTGGGAGTGATTGTCCATTACCACATTGTGTATGTTACTTGCAATGTAACCAGGCAAGATAAGGAGATGATGGGGAGATTCATAAACAGGTGATAAATATGTCATAAAGTGGAGATGACTTCTCCAGTTTATCACTTCTCCAGTTCCTTCTCCCTGCACTTTGCCAGCACCTCTCCCCTACAATCTATGCACAAACTTTCACCTACTGCATTGATCACACTCACTGATATTTCAATCCCTATTCATTTAAATGCTCATCTTTCTCTTTATCTTGACCACCATCCTTTATGCAACCACTTTTCTCTTATCCACACTTTCCTCTCTCACAGCCTTCCTCTTTGTCCTCACCACCATCCCTTCTACCTACTTATGTTCTCCTTTACCACCCTCTCTTCCTCCCTTCTCTTTACTGCTGAGCTCTCTCAGACCTTGCCAGGCATTTCACTTGCCCTCTTCCAACTAATTCCACTAATGCCTCCTCTGCAAGGACTTAACCCTCCAGCATATTACAAATCCTATTCACTTCATCTTGCCTCCATTCACTTGTTCAGCTCACACTCCTCTTTGCCTCATTGTGTCTCTATTCGACTGTTCAATTCACTCTCCCCTTTGCCTCATTCCATCACTGTTCAACTGTTCGACTAACACTCCCCCTCATCTCATTGCATCTCTTCCCTGTCACCAGACACTTGGGCTTAGTTCACTAAACAGACACCTCTCCTCCCTTTCGCAACAATGTTTGGCACACCTCCTGCCTCTGATCCCTGTGCTCACAATACAACTCCATACTAACACATTTTAACCACTGCCTTATGTCCAACAGGTAATTAAATATACAAAAATATCACACTTAACACCACACTACAACATGCTCTCTCCACTCCACACAATGTCTTTGCCTATCTTACTCACGCCCCTATTGCACCAACCACATTAACTAAAATAATACAAATAATTATAACTATGTCTCCTCTCACACAGTCAATGGTGTGTTGAATTTGCTGAGGGCGGGTAAGTTGTAGGTAAACAATTAATCTAATTACTGCATTGACTGGACTTTGAATTAAATACGTTTTACTTCATAGAAAAAAAAACAATGACATTAACCCTCCAAAGGCTGCTGTAGCATAACTGTAAAATTTCAGGCCGTGGAGGTACTGCACCCAAAAATGCAACTTTGATTTGTAGCGGGAATATTTTACTCAACCCTGTAATGCATATTTTATCAATATTATATGATATTCTTTTCAATGGTGCATCTAACCATGTAAATGTTAGAGATGAATCCAATGCATTTTGAATCAATACACTGGAGACATCTCTAGCATTCAAGGGGTTAAATGTTTGATTAAAATCAAGACCAGAGATATTGAAATAAATCAGTTGATTGCTTTTTTTATGCACATGGTATCCCTGGGAAATGAGCACTAGAGAACAAAGCCAAAATTAAATTTAGTCTTGCTATTTATTTGGATAGTGTAGAGTCAAGAAAAGGTCATGCTTTAACCTCTTGAGTACCTTGCAATGTCTTGTGTACCCTTCTGGAACTCAAAGGGTTAACACCGATGCTGCTTACACATACACATACATATAGCACACACACCTACACTTACACACAAGCACACATAAAGAGACACACACACACATGTATACATGCACATGCACAGATACATACACACACACACATGCATGCTCACACATATTAAGTGGGTGGACAATATAATGGAAACAGTGGGAAATCAGATTCAACTAGATTACTTTAGGATTTCAGCCACTATTTCTCTTAGCAAGTGTAGTCTTCCCATAATTTGTGCAAGCTGTCACAACCTTGGACGCAGTTGCTCTGGATACACCTAACAAACCAAAAGTTTCTGCCACAGATGCTCCAGCTGTGCTTGCACCCACAATTTGTTCTCTTTTAAAATCCAACATGTCTGTCATCTTACAGTGTTTTCATAAGCTTTTTCAGTCCAGAAATCTACAGTTCATTCAACTAGCTCTAAATCACATAGCCTAAAAATCCCCCACAAGCTATTCCATTTTTGTTTGTGTGTCTGTGTTTGTGTACATCTTTAGATATAATTGCCTGTGCGTTTATCAGGGTCCCTGGTGTATCTGTATCAAGTTCCTATTTTTGAATAAATAGATGATCATCAATTGATTCACCTCCTGCAACCATTAAGTGTAACCACCATCCACTCAGCTACAACCAACCTTCTGAAAACAGAAGAAGCTATTTTATGTACCTCAAGTGTCATCAAGGTACCAAAACCAGCACATAAACATATGGGAATGTTATAACGTGTCTCTTTAAGATTTAGCTGGTCAAATTTAGGTCAATGCCTTGCTTTTCATTCTGAGGCAAGTTTTCCCTCTCAAATCCTTCAGTAATTTCCCACCCCATAGAAATATCAATACAAAATAATACTTTAGACTTTTCATTTAATTGGCTACAGTTCTGTAACAGAACTATATAACTCAACTTCATTATAGAAACTTTGGAAACACTCTAGTAGTGCTTCTGTAATTGACATAAATTAATTGCATCCAATATTGCAGCTACTATTTGTAACTCAAAGTGTTTCAAAATCTGAGCTCCTGTAACATTTCTCATTCTTTGTCACTGCAGCCAATAGAGAAATCCATATGTCCATAGGCCAAAGAATGCTTTTTTAGTTAGGAAAAAAATCTACTGAGTAGTGATGGGTGAAATCTTTCACCTCAAACCAAATGGCACTTCCCACTTGGCAAATAATTTCCTAAGAAAATTGCCAATTTTCAGCATTTTTCACCTAGCTCATTCCATTGAAATCAATGGGAACATTGAATATACACATACACACAATGCATAGCAAATTTTATTTTATTTCCCAAAGGCATAGTATAAAAGGGGAATGAGGGTGCCTGTGTTGTCGAAGTGTAGGGAAACATTGATTTGTGGGACCTAGGCTTGTTAGAAACAAACCCCCAAAAATTGTTGGTTTTTTGTAGGCCTCTATTTTTTTTCTTTTAAACAAAAAGCCCTGAAAAAAAAAATTGCCTTACTGGTCTAGTGCCAGCAGGTCATGTTGTGTTGGACAGTGGCCACTGGCCAATGTCAAATGCCTCGGTGTAATTGCAGAATTTGCAATCTGTTGTTCTAGCTGCTTCTGCTCGGTTGTTGAAACAGCAGGATGATTAGGCAGCTCAAGGGAAATGGGATCAACAACAGAAGTAACATGGGTGATGGATGATGAAGGTTCCACTTTTCACAGCTAGCTACAGTGATGCTCCTGAGGCAGTAGCAGCACCATAACTAGCCCCCACAACTTCAGGTACATGTGAAGAAAAGAAGTTTGTCAATAATGCTTATCTACCTGCCCACCCTCCAAAGTAATCGGTGTGTTGTTAGAATATAATTTTTTCCCTAGAGAGAAGAAACTGCACCTTTCATCAGCAACTACAATGTGCACAGTGTGTGTGATAAATAAGGGAAGGACTGGGAACAATGGGCACATCTGGACTCACATCAAACACCTGGCATAACTGTAACCAAACACAATGATGCTTAGGGTCCCCAAATTGAAATCATTCCGCCAGAAACCAAGTACTGCTGGTGTATCACGGTGCCCGTGATTCTAGCGGCAGGGTGACATTGCTACTTCCTGGTTTTCCCTTGCACAATTTTTATTGACTATTGGGCTCTGGCTCCTCCCAGGGTTAGCCCTTTTAAACTCTCTCCTGTTATCTTGTCATGGCCCTTTTGGGTTGTACCTGTACCTAGCGTTTGAGTTACTGCTTGTTCCTGTTCCGTGTATGACTCGGCTCGCCTGACTACGCTCCTGATGTTACTGACACTCCTGTGTACCGATTTTGTTGCTGACTAGGACTGGCTGACTACCTCCGTGTGTACCGACCTGGCTTGGATGAGTATCCAATTCCGTTGACGACTAGGAATGGCTAACTACCTCCGTGTGTAACGACCTGGCTTTGGCTGAATACCTGATTCCATTACTGACTAGGACTGGCTATTACCACTGTGAATACTGATTTGGCAGTTCTGGTTTCAGACATTTCAGGGTGCATACCTTGTGTTCCGTTTCACCTACTCTCGCTTACAGTAATACCTCTACAGCACCTGCCTGGCCTGTCACTCCCGATGTCATCTGGGAGACTGTGCTGCGAGTAGCTCTGGTCGCTTACCAGTATCTGTAGTGCTCCTTCCAGTATCCCTAGCGTTCTAGGGATTGAGTCTCTTGCCAGTGTCCTGTCTGCCTCCGCTATCCCTAGCGTTCAAGGGATTTGGTCACTTGCCAGTGTCCTGTCTGTGCTACCTCCGCTATCCCTAGCATTCTAGGGATTTGGTCACTTGCCAGTGTCCTATCTGTGTTGCCTCTGCTATCCCTAGAGTTTTAGGGATTTGGTCACTTGCCAGTGTCCTATCTGTGCTGCCTCAGTGATCCCTAGAGTTCTAGGGATTTGGTCACTTGCCAGTGTCCTATCTGTGCTGCCTCAGTGATCCCTAGAGTTCTAGGGATTTGGTCACTTGCCAGTGTCCTATCTGTGTTGCCTCCGCTATCTCTAGCATTCTAGGGATTTGGTCACTTCCCAGTGTCCTATCTGTGCTGCCTCCATGATCCCTAGCGTTCTAGAGATTTGGTCACTTGCCAGTGTCCTATCTGTGCTGCCTCAGTGATCCCTAGAATTCTAGGGACTTAGCCATTTGCCACTTTTATATCTGGGATTCCTCCACTATCCCTAGCCTCCTAGGCAGTTGCCCTGCAGTTACCCACCACTATATCAGGGCCTTGCCGCGGTGTGGTGCTGTTGTGGTTTTCCTTGTTCCTGTAACCTGTCTACAGATCAAGCCAGCAATGTCCTACTGTCATTTGCCACTGATATTTCTGTCCATCCTGACCTGCATCAGATTTGGGAAGTACCACGGTACGGATCACATCTGGACCTGAGTAGGGTGATTGTTTGTTATTTATTTTCAATAAAGCTTTTCTTACCTTACCTGTCTGAGTGTTCTTACAAAACCGTGACATGGTGTCACTCTGCCCCTTATCCACTCCCTGCTAAGGACACATGATAACTTGCAGTTTAATAATAATGCTGAACCCTCCCTGCCACCAGCTTAGCATATTCTGTGGGATAGAATCTCCTCTGATGATATTTTATGGTTTGGTTGAGATTATCCTCCACCACACTGGAATGTGTGGTCAATGCACCACACAGTATGCAATGGGTGGACATGAATTGCCACATCTTGACATCTACTTAATGGCTATGAACAGGTGAGGGGAGGTAAAAATGAACAAGGTGGATCGCCAGAAGGTGTAGTTACACTACAGCAAGAGAGTGATAGCAAGCCAGGTGTTTCGCTCACCATTGAACTTTCATCCTCTGGCTGGGTTTCTCTCTTCCTCCTCTTTGAATTCAGCCTTGCTTCTTGTTGCCTGTGTGCAGAGTCAGGGGGTACAGCAAAAGGAGTGCCTGATTTCTTTAGTAAGTGTTTGGCTTTAAAGCAGATCTACCACCCCGCCTAAACCTGCCCCTAAAGAATTATCCATCTGGTGACTAGCTGTTCAGTAGTGCTAGTCACGAGAATTATTACCTCCTTTTAGAGATTTCCTACTGCTCCCAGGACTGACAGCCAGGAAACAGCAAAAAAATCTTTGCATAGTGATGTCTGCGTGCCTGCACTGTCAGTCTCTTCCAGTGCTGTGCGGGCAGATGTCACTATGCAAAGATGCATGTGCTGTTTCCTGGCTGTCAGTCCAGGGAGCAGTAGGAATTCTCTAAAAGGAGGTAATAATTCTGGCGACTAGCACTACTGAGCAGCTAGTCGCCAGATTGGTAATTATTTAGGGGCAAGTTTACGCGGGGTAGTAGTTCTGTTTTAATGTGTTTCATAGAAATGTCATGGTTTCTGTGTTTCATATTGTTATCAGGGCAGCTGTGCCAAGGTGCGTTCCCTCCTTTCCCCTTTTCATTGACTTTTCACTAATTGTGCTCAGTGCTGTCACTGATGACTGCACTGTGCCTGCCCCAAGAGAAAAACAGTCCCATACCCAGGACCTCAGGGGAGATGGGAAAGGTGGAGAAGAATGGCCTCTTTCTTCTTCTCCTCCACATTCCCCTTCACTGGCTGTGGCAGAGGATGATGTTGCTGCTACTGCCTCAGAATCAGCACTGCAACTAGGACCAAGAGTATTGCTGTTGGCAACTGGAACCTGCCCTAGTCCCGCATCACTTTACCCCATTCCCACTGTGTCCAAGGTGGGCTGTAGCACATTAGCCTGCTCCTCAGCATCCTGCTGCCCTTGCAACTAGTAGAAGTAGGAATTAGAGCAGTAGCAAATTCCACATATTCCAAAAGCTCACTGTTGCTGCAGCTGCTGCTGCTGGTGGTGGTAGTTATGCCCATCACCATACTTGTCTCCCATTCCTTCTCAGTTTTGGCTAAAAAGGCCATTAATGTCTATTCCACCCTAACTTCTCCACCATCATCATCATCACAGTTCCTCCTTGCTGCTGCTGCTCTATTACAGGCATCTCACCGGATGAAGGAGGTGATGAGAAATCTGACAGATGGTCCCCTAACGTCCTACTTGCCATTTCTTGTTGACCTGAAGAAGGCAGTCTGGCAGCACTAGCAGCAGGCACAGGAGCTGATCTGTGCTCCTGGTGGTGGTGGCATTATTGTTGTTAGCCACCAGTTCTGGCTTCTTCAGGATCATGTTCCATGTGGACACTGCCGTGGTGACTGGGAAAAGGGAACTACCAGGTTCAGGTGAATGTGGGCTCCCTTGACCACTAGTCTAGCCACTCTGCATTACTGCCTCTATCACTCCCTTAATGAAGGTTCCACCAGCTGCTTCACCATCACTATTACTACTAACATCAACCACATCAAATTCAATCCCTGAGGATTCCTCCTCACTAGTAAAAAGATCACCCCCTCCCTCACTTGTAACACTCTGTACAAGCTGCTGGACCTTCTTAGTAGTAGTACTAGTGGTGGGACTGCTTGGGTTTGGAAGGTGTGACTTAGGGTCCCCTGCTGTCACACTTGGCATTATCTCCTTCTCCCCTCCTCCTGAGAATTACAAAACACACTGGCAGCAGGCACAGCACTTTAAGCAGGCACAGGTAGCTGTCCTGTCCTGTTCACACTACTACTATTACCCTCTTCTTCCTCTCATGAGACAAACTTCCTCAAGATCCCTAGGAGTGATGTAGGGGGACTGACCATAATTGGGTCTGGGGAACCAAGGCATCCAGACCTTTTCATAGTGGTAGTGGTCACTTCTTCCTCCTCAGACTCACAGGAAGCATAAGAGTACTTCCAGGTCCTCCTTTTATTATTACTAAACTTGTTTATAATGATAGCAGTTGCTTTGAGCCTTTCCTGCCTCAATATTGCTATAAACTCACAACACAACAGCATAGCAAATCTCTCTGTCTCTCTCTGAAACTGCATGTAATGTGTTTCACTTCCTGGAAAACAGCACATTTTATAGAGAAAAAGGCGTGATTAAAGGGGTGAAAACTTTCTAGTGGACAACCACGTTGTTTTAGCAGATTTCTTCATGGGAACAAGACGGAACCTTTGACCCACCCCTACTACTGACTAGTCATACAACAACTTACAGCAATGGTGGACATCCTGCTGACTCATTCTGTTGGTGAACTTCAGGTGTTCATTGAGCAGCTGAGAATTTGTTGTCAGACAACACCTGGTGGCTGCATGTTGCACATCCCTGGATTAGATGGAATATCTGAGTATATTTGGATTTCATAGGAAATAGGCTGTTTCACAAGAAAAAAAATAATATCTCACTAAACAGGCGTTTCATTTACAAATTAAACCATTCAGAAAGCTGGAAATGCAATTATATTATGTCCATTAAAGCGGGAAAAACAAAGCAACAGGTTAATTTACATTGAGACATCATTCTCAGCATATTTCTATCTGGGGCATGTGTCTGAGCAAGGCAATAGAACACACCACTATGGTCCTCAAGTTACATTTAGCCCCAAATCCTTAATACGTTAGCGATATACATATAAATACTTGTATTTTGCAGCATAACTCCAGCATAAGTAAGAAATAGAACTTTTTCGGCAGATGAAAATGGAGGCCCTTACTACCAGGTGAAATTCCATGATGCACATGTTAGAGCATTGTACAGGCAGATTAAGGCCATTAGCAAGTACACCATGCAAAACTGGAAGGCTTTGGATGTCACCTGGCTAATGGCAACTAATGTACGATGTATGTGAGCTGCTGAAACCTTTTGAGGAGGCAACTATGTTGGTGAGTCGCATTGGGGCAGGAATTTGTGAAATTCTTCCACTGAAATTTTTATTGCAGAAAAAAATGAGGAGCATGTCTGAGGATTCTTACCAAAATGACAACACAGACATGCACCTGCTGGTAAATGACATATTAGCATGCTTTGAACAAGATCCTCACATAGTGTCTATTAAAAGCAATGAGCAATACATTCTTTCCACTTTGCTGGACCCCTGCTTCAAACACAAAATTTCAGAATTTCTGCCAAAGGGTCATAGCAGTTTGTCACAAGAAATGATGACCAGCAGCAATGATCTGAGGAATCGCATTTTGTCAAGGAATATCTAGATATGCTTATTGATTGAGTGGAGGGTTGTATTTTAAACAACGAGAGAGAGAAAGTGAGGGCACAAAACACATCTAGACAGTATAGTGAAAAGGAAGGCAGCAAAGCCTTTCAACCAGCAGAAGCAGCTACATCATCAACCAGAATATCCCACTGTGAACACAAGGCAATTCATGGGTCTCTGCAGGGCGTGGCAAAAACCCAACATTAGTGGTGGTGGCGACACATCTCTTTGAAACTTGCTCCCTGAGTATGGGAACCACTGCTATGACTGAAAAGTAAAGTGTGTCATTAATCTGAGAAGAAGGATAGCAATTTGACACAAACTTAACAATGGTAAAAACTATATACATACACAAATCACAACGTACCAGTTCACCACCACACCACTACAATACACGTCTGCCATATTGTAGGTTGTGCTTTATTTTTTTAAATTAATTTACATCATCAGAAGAAGTAATATTGTACTAAGAAATGTAGTACCCATAGGAAATATAGGTGAAAATGTGTTAAAATAGGCAAAAATTAGGAAAATTTTGCATTGGTGAAAAGGAGAAAACTTTCATGAAAAAAAAGGGAAAAATCATCCAGTTTTCACGAAAAGTCATGTAGGAAATGTTTCCAACTTTTCACCCACCCCTAAATGGAATCTTTCTCCCACCCCTACTTTCAATCTTGATGCCCCAGTGGAGAAGATCTACAGATGGAGCAACTGTTGGTTAAAAGTTGGTCTTCATGTGCTGGAGGTGATAGTGATCCTTTAACAACAGCTTCCCCTTTCAAACTAAACAGAACTCAGTTCTTTCAATTATGACTCAAGAAGAATCGGTCATTTGGACATATGGTGATTACAACACATTTAGATGCTCTGGCTGCTTAGGTGGAAATTGGCGTGCTGTGTTTCCTTACACATGTCACCTTGTTTCTCCTGAAGTATTGTAAAAAGCTGGTACAAGCTGTAAACTGACAAGACTGACTGCAGTACAATACTGAGAACAGACAGGACCTGATGAGCCACAACGTAGCAATTGGAAGTAGTACAACCTTTTTTCAATAAAATATATTTTTGTCATGGTATATTTGATTGCCTATGTCAATTTTTTTTTTATATTGCTGATATTTTTTTATGGAAAAATATTTCTATCTTAATAAATTAGCCATTATTAGTTTCTGAAACCATTCCACTAGGTAATACCTATTATGCATGTATATATGTTTCAACTTATTTCTGTTGCTTATACAAAGAGGGTGATGCACGAGGAAGAATAGAATCAGCCTGGGACAAACCATCTCTACCAAGGGGGCAAATCCAAATTTGAATTATGATATAGGTGATTTTAACCCCTTCAGTGCTAGAGAAGTCTTCAATGCATTGCAAAGCAATGCTTTAGACACATTTATAGAATTCAAGGGGTTAAACCCTGATTAAATTAAAGGTAATGTTGGGAATTTTTCTCTCTCCCTATGCTGACATTTTCCAGTTCTTACTACAAAAGAATCAAAATGTTTACAGTAGACAATTTACTAATTGTCACAATCTTGAATGACAGCCTTTGAGCATTTGTCAATGATTTATATTATGTCTAGTGTAATATGAGCCTGGGGTGTTCTACATGTTGCGCTAGCATAGTACGCAAGCCCGTGAATAAAGATTGCACAGTCGCCTGTAAGGGCGCATGCTTGTGAATAAAGATTGTGGCTGCACATTGTTCTGTGTGCACTAATAGGGGCATGCCTCTTCTTCCTCTCATAATCATGGAGGGAGTGTGTTCCTGCTCTGTGGCCTAACCCCTTTGCTTTGTGTATGTGTATGTGTATGTATGTGTATGTGTATGTGTATGTGTTTGTTTGTGTGTGTGTGGTTTCCTCCCACTTCCAACCTTTCTAACTCCTTCTCCTGTGCCTGTGCGTATATGTGTGTATGTTTATGGGTGTGTGTGCCTTTCTAACCCCTCCCACTACACAGGTGCATCCCGATACCTGCCTTTTCAACCCCTCCTTCTGTGTGTTCCCTCCTACTTCCTATTTTCTACCCACCATCTCTTTTTATCCCAACTCTTTTCTGCTCATCTCTTTCTTCTTTGGCTGCTTTTGGACTGAGAAGGTCAGGTCAGTGAATGGGGATTTCTTTCTGTTTGCCTGGTTTAAGGGGGATGGGTTACTTCACTCTTGGAAAATAAACCTCTGTAGTTTTAGCTTTCTTTATAAATACTGCCTAGTAGACAAACCATTAAAATTGTGTTTTATTTTATATAAATGCACTAATTAAAGGGTTATTAATGTCCAAAAAAAAAGGTTTTTTTTGCATTTAGAAGAGCTTAAAAAGCTGAGCTAAATGCAAAAAAACGTATCGCTCAAACCGCTATGGTTTGAGAGATACAGGCATTTAATGTTCAATGTCTTCTGTAAAGCTGTCAGCAGGAGATCTGTGTCAGTCGACACAGAAGCTCTGCAGCAGAGCCGCAATCGTGTTATTGACAATTAATCCCTTCATTGGAATGGTCTAAAACGTGTGCTTGCAAACCAGGCACATGTTTTAGACCATTCTAATGAAGAGATTTGTTGTCAATAACGCGATTGCAGCTCTGCTGCAGAGCCTCTGTGTCGACTGACACAGATCTCCTGCTGACAGCTTTACAGATGTCAGCAGGAGACATTGAACTTTAAATGCCTGTATCTCTCAAACCATAGCGGTTTGAAATATACGTTATTTGCATTTAGCTCGGCCTTCTAAGCTCATCTAAATGCAAAAAACTTGTTTTTGGACATTACCAATCCTTTCATTACTACATGCAGTACAAAATGAAATAAAAAGAAATTAGTGTAAGTAGGATATTACAGTTTGAAGATGCTACTCACTGGGGAAAACAAATGCATATGAGCATGTATTCTATAACGTAGCAGTTCTTAAATGTTTTTGGGGTAACAGACCCATTTGAGGATCTGATGAAAGCTAAGAATCTCTCTCCAGAAAAACACACATAAGCAGTATTTTTGTGTCCATTTCACATACCCCTTAAGTCTATCATTGGACCCCTAAGAGGTCTATGGATCGAGGACCCCATCCTAGAGATTTACATTTGATACATCAGCCAAGACAAGTCATAGGGCCTTTACAACCTTTGATTTCTGTATCTATGTACTTACCAAGTTAATTACCACTTATTGATAAGTCTGAGATCTGGAAAAATGCCAAGAAAAAGCCACATTTTCTGGATTGTTTCCAGTGTTGCCTTTGTTAAAATTTCCCTAGGATGTTTGTCACAATGCAGTCATGCGCAGTAGAGACTGCCCGCATTTGTGCAGTCTCTACTGTGCATGATTGCATTGCATGAGTGAGGCGACGCAAGACTGCATTGCATGGAGCAGTGAGGTAGTGGCCTCTTAACCCTTTGAATGCTAGAGGGGTACACAACACACGCCTCTAGCACTCAAAGGGTTAACATTACCTGGACCTTGGCCCGTGTACATGGGCTTTTACACTAGTATAAATATAAATGGCAACAAAACTCAATTTTATTTTGCTTCTTAACCCCTTAATGACCCTTGACTGAATGACCTATGATGTACCAGGACCGTCATGGATTTCAGGGCTCCCCGTGCAGCTGTACGCCGTTCAGGGAGCCCTGAGTCGGATCAGCAAAAAAAAACAAAAAACATGCTCCGTTGTCCTTTAGTGACCGCCGCGCATCTGCGTTGCTGTTCTTTAAGGGGTTAAAGAGTACTGGTCATTCTAAGGCAAGTTTGTTTTGTTTTACAGGGGATTAACCCCTTGAAGACCAGAAGAAATGCGTTGAACACCACTCTAATTCTCAAGTGGTTAAATCTGCCTACTCTATGTACTAGGTAAGTGCATAAAGACCTAGCAGGCAGATAGATAGATAGATAGATAGATAGATAGATAGATAGATAGATAGATAGATAGATAGATAGATAGATTATATATATATCTATACAGATAGATAGATAGATAGATAGATAGATAGATAGATAGATAGATAGATAGATAGATAGATAGATTATATATATATCTATACAGATAGATAGATAGATAGATAGATAGATAGATAGATAGATAGATAGATAGAGATATAAATACATATAAATAGAGTATAAATATAAAATAATGTCAACAAAAGTAGATGTCCTGTATGAGGAGATGTGTGGATGGGGGTGCAAGAACAGTAATATAAATGTATATATATTTAATAATGACAGAAATCAGAAGCTAAACAAAGCACATTCAAAAACAGCATGAAAATAATGTAAAATTAGCATTTCTAAAAAAGCATAATATTAAACCAGATATACAGTATGTAGAACACAGATGGTGCATAAGATGGTGATAGCAGTCCAAATAGATAGTGTACGATATGAGTCTATATCCAGTGGGGTCTCCTCCCAGTTAGTGTAGAAGAGAGTTTAAAGGGATAGTAATACTTAAAATGTAAAAAAAAAATATGTTGTAGGGTTTATCCCCCTGAGTAAAACAAGAGTACTCCCACTGCTGAGAGGTGTTTTATTCAAAAGTTATTAATTTTCAAAGTTGAATTTTTTAGGTGCAATATCACAGTGGCCTGAAATTGTACAGTGGCGCTGTTGCTACACGATCCTATGGACAACTCTGGTCAGTTGACCATAAATCTCCATAGGATGGTGTAGCAACAGCGCCACTGTACAATTTCAGGCCACTGTGATATTGCACCTAAAAAATTCAACTTTGAAAATGTATAACTTTTGAATGAAACACCTTTCAGCAGTGGGAGTACTCTTGTTTTACTCAGGGGGATAAACCCTACAACATATTTTTTTTTACATTTTAAGTATTACTATCCCTTTAAGACAAAAAAAAAGGATTAGAACAGAGCCACAAGAAAAGCCACAAGAAAAGAGTATCTAAGTGTAACAAATAAATTGAGTATGATAGAAAGGGGTTTATTTTTAATAAACGATTAGACTAGTATTTAAACCTGACTAATGCATAGTGTAATAATATCAATACTAGTTAAAATAGATATAAGATGAAGTGAGAGAAGGAAGAAAAAAAACACAAACATTAAATAAACTTAAAGAAATAAATGTACAAGAAAAAAAGTGTGTATGGTGCCTATCATGAGTGAAGCCATTATTATTTCAGTTATCAAGATATGTCCCCCTTTGGTGATGTGCTAACTTTAAAATGTATTGTTTAGTTGCAGATCAGTAACTTTGTGTCCACCATAACCATATGTGTACAATGATAATGAATGGGACTGAAATATTTAATGAAAGGAGCCACATGGAGCTGCTGGACATCCCTGTCAGTTTTATATGTCTTAAGTAGTAGTGCCCCTTTAAGATAGTTAATTCTATGTTTAATTTAGGCGGTAGAAAATTCCAGTATTTTTGTACCTTTTCCCGCCCAATAGCTTGATTGGTTAGGTCTATTTGCCTCGCACCAGGTAAGCTGTTTGGGAGTGAAGAGGAGCTATATATACCACCCAAGTTTTTGAATTTTCCCACCTTTGAGCCAGCGCTTTCTGTAGCAGCAGGTCCCTCAGCTCCCGCCCACCCGCCCAAGGGTTAAAAAAAAAAAATATATATATATATATATATATATATATATATATATATATATATATATATAAATATATATATATATATATATATAAATATTTAATTATTTTTTAAAGTGATTAAATAAAATAATGTAATAAGTATGTGGTATTTTAATGTCGCAGCATGGAGGGTGTTAACTTAATTCTGGTTAAGATAATTAAAGGTAGGCGCATGACTGGTAGGGCGGAGCCTTAGTAAAATTTTATAAGGTTAATGGTGTTATATTTAATACCTCTGTATGTCTATTCCCAATTGTACAGCGCTGTGGAATTAGTTGGCATTATATAAATAAAGAATAATAATAATAATATTTATTATCAGGCTGGTAGGGCTGATATGAGTGGTATATGTTGTTAATGGTTATAGTTTAATTAATTAACATTTAATTTTAATAAATGCTGCGGCCTTACCACTATCCTTTTAGTGTTTTTGTGTGTTTATTTATCTCAAGCTCATTTAGATAATGGGTTAAGTGTTTAGGGTACAGACATACAGTCTCCATGTAAATAACCTATTGGTATATCAGGAATACATATGAGTGAGTGTGTCCATGTCTATGTGCGTTTGTGTGTGTGTGTGTGTGTGTGTGGAATGTATGTGTACCTGTGTATGTGTGTTTCTATGTGTGTGGGAGTGTTTATGAGTTTTTGCGTGAATGCATGCATAAGTGTGTCTTTTTGTTTGTGTGTGTGTGTTCTTGTCTGTGTGAGTATGAGTGTGTACTGTTCTAAATCAATTCATCTAGAACCAACATTTTCACATTATGCAACAATTTGCTCTGCAAACCGAATAGCAACCATTTCACTCATCTCTAATAGGAGATATACTCTGAGAGAGATCTATTCTGACCAGCAAGCCTGAGTATTTGTCAGGGAATTACCAGCTGTGAACTATAGCTTATTTATCTTATCTGATTTATGAACAAGCAGAGCCTGCCCTAAGCCACAAAAGAGAAAAGCAATGTCATGAAACAAAAAGCTCCAATTCTCAATTGCTTCAAATAGACTTGTTTTATAAGAATATAACTCTTTTAACAGATAGAGATCAATACAAAGTATGAATCATCTCCTTTGCTCAAGTAGGGATATTCTTAAAATCTGACCTAAAAGTGGCACTTGAGAATTAGAATGAATACACCTCCAGGAATGTGAGCTTTCTGTATTAAGTGGGACAAGGCTCATTCCAGTCTCTTCTGGAAGTGAAAGAAGAGTTGTTCTTTTCTTTCTTTTTTATAACTGGGTCTTTATCACAGTCACTGGTCTTGTTTTTATTAAAGGATATGATTTACTTTGAATCAAATTTTATGTTATTTAAATGTTAAAGGATCAGTACATTGATTTTATTGTATGGAATAAAGCTTCTGTGCTGGGTTAAAGGGATAGTAATGTTCACAGTAAAAGCAGCTCCAATTAATCAAAGTATTTGGGTCATGGAGAGTGTTATTTCAATACTCTCAGAGTTGTAGTTCAAGAGTAATTGATTGATAAATTATCCCCCTCCTGCCCCTTTTACTGATGTGACACTGCTCAGCTCAGAGCAGCAAGGTGGTATCCAAGTGGATCACAGATAGAGACAATCTTCAATTAGCTTAAGGGAAAAACCTGAAAAACCTGGCAAGGGGGCAGGGTTTTCATTGTTCTCACAGTAAAAAGATTGTCCTTTGCTGTCAGCTGTCTGGTCTTTAGACCAGATTCCACATCTGAGGGGAGGTGGCTTACACTAGGTAAAATGGGCAGGAGGTGGATACTTAATCATTCAATTACTCTTGAACTACAACTCTGGCAGTATTGAAATACTCTCCATGTCCCAAATACTATGAAGATTAATTGGAGCTGCTGTTTTTGTGAAACATTACTATAAATTTAAAGGGTGTTCCCAATGCTGTGAGGTGTGCCATTTAAAAGTTATTATGTTTTTTTTAAACTGTTATTAGCAGTCATCTGGTGTCCAAAATGCCATGTTTTATGCTAGAGCTTGAGTCATTGACTATGGATCTGTAAAATTAAGTATAGTTACAGCATCCCTTGGTGACAAGAATAGAAAATTGAAGTGTACTTAAAAAAATGAGCTGAAATACATTTTGAATGGAAAATCTCCCAGCACTGAAAATCCTCTTGTTGTACACCACAGGAAAAGCTGTTTATTGCTTATTTAAAAGAATGTTGTGTTTTATGTATTCAACGGAGTGTGTTATTTATGACAAAGTTTAGACATCACTAAAAAATTATGTTGTAGGCAGTCATGTTTTTCATTTGACACCCTGTCTTATCTTGAATCTGGGTGCTTAAAGGGGAATTGTACCCTAGTAATGAGTGGAATTAATCTGCTCAACAGAGGAACTTGCTTAGCTGTTGTTATTCAATTATTGTTTAGTTAAGCAGTATCTAGTAACCATATTTGAATGTGCACTCTATTATACTATCTAGCTGGACAGTTTCATTATAATATATGGGAAATGTTTACATGACTATAAGGGTCTATGGACGGGGCTAATCTCATTCACATTGACAAAGTCTATTTTTATGGGGAATAAGTCCATAAGGCTACCAGGGACAGAAGGCCAGCAGGTCATTCATTGAGTAACCAATCCTCCATGTCCAGCAAGACCTCAGACAAATTAACAGGAGAAAAAGCAGACACCCACACACAATATAATGCATCAGGCTATATTATAATAATACACATTCATGCACTTCAACCAAACTAGCTTCAAAATCATGGCAACATCTTGGTATCCCAGTACTCTGCTTTCTTCTGGCTTTCCATTTCTTTCTAATGTAGAATATAGACTTCCGTTATATATCCTATATTAAACCATATATAGGGCACACATGTGTGTGCTAGTGTGCATTATACCCTAACATACAAATAACAATTCTTTTCCCACCTCTCAAAGTCTCTGTCTTCCTCAGTCAGATGTCCGTCCCAGTTTTCCTCTAGGAATATTCTCCCTTTTTCTGACCTCACAAAGCAACACACAAAGATCAAAACCTCTGCAGGTGACCTCACCTAACACAAACAGTTGTCCAGTCTCCCAACAACACACACAGACTCACATAACATAGAGGAAATAAAATAAAGAAAAACAAGTCAGAGCTACATAGTGTAAAAAAAGATGGAGCAATTCTGGGGCAAATCACAGCAGCATAGGAAATAAATTACATTTCCTCACAGAAGCCATTTTCCTAGATTTTGCCAAGGCCTTTGACACAGTAGACCATAATATTCTTATAAACAAACTCCAAAGATCAGGACTGAGTACTAAATCTCTAAACTGGTTCTGATCCTATTTATCAGACAGAATACAGTATGTGTCGGTTGCCGGCAATGACTCCCTTCCACTCAAAGCAACAAGTGGAGTTCCTCAAGGCTCCATTCTTGGCCCTCTTCTATTTTCTCTTACTATAAATGATCTGCCCAAGGTTTGCAAATCATTTTCAGTACACATGTATGCAGACGACACCATACTCTATACTAAAAACTCAAACATGCCATTCCTTGAAGCCATATTACAACATGATTTCTGAGAGGTTGAAATATGGATAGCAAGGAACACACTGTTCTTAAACACAGACAAAACTGTCTCATTGACATTTGGCACAAAGCACAAACTGCATAATTTCGGCAATACCCACCTATCCATTGTAACAGAGTCTAATCGTAAATTAGCCCCAGTGGACTCCTACAAATATCTTGGTATGTGGCTTGACCCAAACCTCACTTTTGGTCATCATATTGACAAATTAGCCTCCAAGCTTTATCCCAAAATTAGTACTCTTTTTAGACACAAATCATGTTTAAGTCACCTGGTTAGAAAAAGTATTGTGCAACAGATGTTGCTGCCTGTCATAGACTATGGTGATGTAGTTTATGCTCCAGCTCCAGAAATCCATCTTAGTAAACTTGACACCCTGTATAATTCAATATGCCGCTTTAGCCTCCCATGTAATTACACTACTCATCGCTGTGATATGCTAAAAGAACTAAATTGGTTAACATTCAAATCTAGACATACCCTTCACCATTCTTGTTTAGTACACAACCACTTCTCAGGAAAACTACCAGACTACCTGAGCAGTATGCTCACTCCTGCTCTCCATACTAACTATAACCTCCGTTCCACCGCTAACAACTCACTACGTATACCACAATACAAGAAAGAAGCTGGAAGATGTGCCTTCTCCTTCAGAGCTCCAAAGGCCTGGAACAATCTGCCTGAAATAATCAAATCTGCTCCCAGTCTAAAATCCTTAAAAGTAAATGCTTCTTTATATCTAAAAACAGAATGTAACTGTATATAATTTTAATATTCCATATGTATGTATATTCATATGTGTATGTATATATAATAACATGTAATATATAATGTTTCTCAATTTGTGTAAATATGCAACCCTTTACTAAAAACTATCCAGGACATGCTTGAAAACGAGAGAAGTCTCAATGTATTCTTCCTGGTAAAACATTTTCTAAATAAATAAATAATAAAATTTAAATGGGGCTTTAACTTACATTCTTTCACAATGCCTTGGACTGCTCTATCATTCATGGGGGTTAAAAGCCTCTTTTAAATTCAAGAACATTTTCAGAATTAACATTTTCCCTATGGTGCAGTTGGTATGCTCCAGTATTGCATATCTTTATCTTTATGAAAGGCCCAATTTGTTTTGGGGAGGATGAAACTGATGTCCTATCCAAAAACTAGTGCAGATCTGTGGCAAGCCAAGTGCACCATAGACAGCAAATTAAAAAAATATGAATTGATTTATTTAATATTAATTGATTTAAATGGTGACTTGAATTACTTGAATCCTAGAGAGGAATCCATCTAACTACTTTATGATACACTGGAGATCACTCTAGCATTCAGTGGAACAGAGGCCATTAAACTGGATAGGTAGTAACCCTATGACTGGCCCACAATGCATTTTGTTTCCTCAAATTTGCAATGTCTTTGGTTACATAGTTGCATAGTAAATACATTTAAGAAAAAACATAAATCCATCAAGCTCAACCTTTATTACTTCATACAAAGAGCTATATAATCCTTCTTTACTATAAAATTAATATGTAAAAATATATTATATACCTATATTCAGTCCTGTGCCCCACAATATAGTATGGGCAGCTATCAAATAAATACCTTCTCTATATGGTGTAAATAACTAAATAAAAATTGGTATACCAAAAGAGTCAATATTTATTAAAAATATGAATAAAAATCATAAAATATAAAAACAGTAAACCAAATATCACAATATAAAGTGCCTTACGAGTAATACTAAAAGGTATGTTTGATTTATCCAAGCTATCTGTCGACAGATCCCATTTTACCAAATATTATCTGTGATTTTCCTCACATTAACCCCTTCAGTGCCAGAGGCTCGGGCCATTTTCTGAACCCTGCAGGCCAGACACTTTTTCAACATTTTTGCTATCCTTCCGTTTAGGCTTGATTTCCTCTGGGGATTTTTAGTTACATATGGAAAACTATATATTGTTTTTTTCAGAACGAATTGAGCTTTCTTGTGATACCTTACATGAAGAGAATTTTACATCGTGCAAAAAGCTATGATGTCATAATGACAAAAAAAAGTGAAAATTTACTCATTTTGCTAAAATCACATACTATGTATCAAAAATATTTACCTTGATTGAAAAAGTTTCAATTATTTGAAAAAGCCTCGAGTCCCCTGAGTAAAAAAATACCAAATTTGTATAGTTTTACCTACGTCCATGGCTAGCGTAGAGCCCTAATCACCAGCAGCGCAAAATGACATTTTCAACTTTATAAACTAATATGCGCATTCTAGGGTTTTTGTGGTAAAACTACCCTAAAACAGTGGAATAACTATATAAAACTATATATTTCGGAAAAGTAGACAACCTGCCGCATCTAATGAGGGGTAACTTGCCTTCTTACCCCAAGCCTGGTGTGCACAAATGCCTCCAGAAGATGGCGCTAATGAAAAAAAAGGCATTTTCTTACATTTCTGCCCCTTCAAATGTACTGAAATTTGTGAAAACCATGGCATTTCCAACTGTATTCATTAGCTAGTGCTCTTAGGAGAAAAATGACACCCCATTGGTATGAGTTTAACTACCTCAGGGGGCGTTAGAAGTGCAAAATGACACCTACTACAACCTCAAATTTTTCTAACATTTTCTCAAACATTACTTGTCAGTACACAAATGGTTATAACAACTACAGAAGTGAAGAAAGGGTACACAAACCATACCATTTTGAAAAGAAGACACCCTGCCGCATCTAATGATGGGTGACTTGCCTTGTTACCCCAAGCCTGGAGTGCACAAATGCCTCCAGAAGGTGGCACTAATGAAAAAAAAAGGCATTTTCTTACATTTCTGTCCCTTCAAATGTACTGAAATATGTGCAAACCATGGTATTTCCAACTGTATTCATTAGCTAGTGCTCTTAGGAGAAAAATGACACCCCATTGGTATGAGTTTAACTACCTCAGGGGGCGTTAGAAGTGCAAAATGACACCTACTACAACCTCAAATTTTTCTAACATTTTCTCAAACATTACTTGTCTGTACACAAATGGTTATAACAACTACAGAAGTGAAGAAAGGGTACACAAACCATACCATTTTGAAAAGAAGACACCCTGCCGCATCTAATGATGGGTGACTTGCCTTGTTACCCCAAGCCTGGAGTGCACAAATGCCTCCAGAAGGTGGCACTAATGAAAAAAAAAGGCATTTTCTTACATTTCTGCCCCTTCAAATGTACTGAAATATGTGCAAACCATGGTATTTCCAACTGTATTCATTAGCTAGTGCTCTTAGGAGAAAAATGACACCCCATTGGTATGAGTTTAACTACCTCAGGGGGCGTTAGAAGTGCAAAATGACACCTACTACAACCTCAAATTTTTCTAACATTTTCTCAAACATTACTTGTCAGTACACAAATGGTTATAACAACTACAGAAGTGAAGAAAGGGTACACAAACCATACCATTTTGAAAAGAAGACACCCTGCCGCATCTAATGATGGGTGACTTGCCTTGTTACCCCAAGCCTGGAGTGCACAAATGCCTCCAGAAGGTGGCACTAATGAAAAAAAAAGGCATTTTCTTACATTTCTGCCCCTTCAAATGTACTGAAATATGTGCAAACCATGGTATTTCCAACTGTATTCATTAGCTAGTGCTCTTAGGAGAAAAATGACACCCCATTGGTATGAGTTTAACTACCTCAGGGGGCGTTAGAAGTGCAAAATGACACCTACTACAACCTCAAATTTTTCTAACATTTTCTCAAACATTACTTGTCTGTACACAAATGGTTATAACAACTACAGAAGTGAAGAAAGGGTACACAAACCATACCATTTTGAAAAGAAGACACCCTGCCGCATCTAATGATGGGTGACTTGCCTTGTTACCCCAAGCCTGGAGTGCACAAATGCCTCCAGAAGGTGGCACTAATGAAAAAAAAAGGCATTTTCTTACATTTCTGC
Source organism: Rhinophrynus dorsalis (assembly GCA_037306005.1). Lineage (NCBI taxonomy): Eukaryota > Metazoa > Chordata > Amphibia > Anura > Rhinophrynidae > Rhinophrynus > Rhinophrynus dorsalis. The sequence continues at coordinate 64,673,627 of CM074721.1, read as the reverse complement.
CCCTTCAAATGTACTGAAATATGTGCAAACCATGGTATTTCCAACTGTATTCATTAGCTAGTGCTCTTAGGAGAAAAATGACACCCCATTGGTATGAGTTTAACTACCTCAGGGGGCGTTAGAAGTGCAAAATGACACCTACTACAACCTCAAATTTTTCTAACATTTTCTCAAACATTACTTGTCTGTACCCAAATGGTTATAACAACTACAGAAGTGAAGAAAGGGTACACAAACCATACCATTTTGAAAAGAAGACACCCTGCCGCATCTAATGATGGGTGACTTGCCTTGTTACCCCAAGCCTGGAGAGCACAAATGCCTCCAGAAGGTGGCGCTAATGAAAAAAAAAGGCATTTTCTTACATTTCTGCCCCTTCAAATGTACTGAAATTTGTGCAAACCATGGCATTTCCAACTGTATTCATTAGCTAGTGCTCTTAGGAGAAAAATGACACCCCACTGGAATGAGTCGACCTACCTTAGGGGTGCCAGAAGCACATCACTACACCTACCTGTTTGCTTCTTCGAAAATGGCGGCTTGTACTAAAATGTCCATAACTGTTAGAGACATGAAGGAAAGGTATAAAAGGTATACCATTTTGGAAAGTAGACATTCTCCCGCATCAAATGAGGGGTCACTTGCCTTTCTACCCCCTGGGCTGAAGTGCACAAATATTTCCAAAAGGTGGCGCTATGGGAATAAATACATGTTTTTTTACATTTCCACCACTTCAAAGATACTAAAATCTTTGAAAACCATAACATTTCCTGCTGTATTCAGTACCTGCTACCAACATGAGAAAAATGGTAGCCTATTTGTGTGGGTTAACATAGAATATGTGGGTGCTAGGAACACGTACGTAAACCTGACACTTTTGTTTTTGAAATTATCTGCTTGCACTAAAATGGTTATAACCATAATAGATATGCAGAAAAGGTAGAGAAACAATGCCATTTTGGAAAGAAAACATCCTTCCGCATCTAATGAGGGGTCACGTGCCTTCTTACCCAAAGGCTGGTATGCACAAATGCTTCCAGGAGGTGGCGCTAGTGAAAAAAAAAGGCATTTTCTTACATTTCTGCCCCTTCAAATGTATGGAACTTTGTAAAAACCATGGAATTTTCAACTGCATTCATTAGCTAGTGCTCTTAGGAGTCAAACGACACCCCATTGATATGAGTTGACCTACCTTAGGGGGTGCTAGAAGTAGAAAACTACACCTACTACAACCTCTGATGTTTCTAACATTTTCTCAAATGTGACTTGCCTGTACAAAAATGGCTATAACACATTCAGAATTGAAGAAAAGGTAGATAAACCATACCATTTTGGAAAGAAAACAACCTGCCGCATCTAATGAGGGGTCACTTGCCTTCTTACCCCAATACTGGTGTGCATAAATGTTTCCAGAAGGAGGCGATATAGGAAAAAAATTGCATTTTTTTACATTTCTGCCCCTTCAAATGTATGGAGCGCTGTGAAAACCATGGAATTTTCAACTGCATTTGTTTGCTAGTGCTCTTAGGAGTCAAATGACACCCCATTGGTATGAGTTGAACTACCTTAGGGGGTGCTAGAAGTAGAAAACTACACCTACTACAACCTCTGATGTTTCTAACATTTTCTCAAACCTGACTTGCCTGTACGAAAATGACTATAACACCTTCAGAATTGAAGAAAAGGTAGATAAACCATACCATTTTGGAAAGAAGACAACCTGCCGCATCTAATGAGGGGTCACTTGCCTTTTTACCCCTAAGTTAGTTGGCACAACTATTTCCAGAATGTGGTGCTACAGGAAAAAATAAAATTTTGTTTTACACATCAGTCACTTCAAAGATACTAAAATGGTTCAATGGCGTGGGATTTCCTAGGAGGACTTCTTGCCAGCCTAAGAAAAATGGTACCCCACTGCTGTGGGTTGACATACCAATTTACGCTACAGGAGCGTAGCTACCAGTGAAACAGAAATGGTAAAGCAAACAGTGTATGTGTGATTTTATGGCTAACAGATGAAAGAAGCTAGGGCGTCAGCGGGTGTACGTGCGGACCTGTGACTACAAGTGTAACAAAGTATGTGGGAGGGTGAGGGATTAGGCAGTGTGTGTGGGTATGAGCAGAGGAGCAAGGATGGTGGGGCAGTGTTTGATAGTGTGTATGGGAGATCTGTGACTACCAGTGTTGATAAAAAGTCCTGTGTGTGCCACAGGAAGGGGGTCGGCATTGAACTCCCCTCCTAGTGGCACACACAGGGTTAATTTGTGTTTTATTTTTTTTTTTTTTTATTATATACCTCATTGAGGGGCATAAGGACCCCCTGATCCCTCCCCAATGAGGTCTTAGTAAAAAAATATATATATATGTCCACAAACAGGGGACCCGGAGAGTGCCACAGGGGTCTCCAGCGCATTGCAAAGCAATGCATTGGATCCTTGTGGCACTCAGAGGGTTAATTTTTTTTTAATCATTACTTGGTAATCAGAGCTTGTTGGGGGGCCATCAGGACCAATCATGATGGCCCCCCAACAATCTCTGATAACGAAGTAATGAGAAATGCCCTGTGTGTGCGCCGCAGAAGGGGGGCTGCATTGGCCCCCCTTGAGGCACACACAGGGTTAATTTTTTTTCTTTACTTTTTTTATTATGGACCTCATTGGTGGGTATCAGGACCCCTTTGATTCCCCCCAATGAGGTCTTAAAAAAAAAAAAAAAAGGAATCAAAATAAATGTCCCTGTGAGTGCCAAAGGGCTCTCCAGCGCATTGCAAAGCAATGCATTGGACCCTTCTGGCACTCAGAGGGTTAATTTTTTTTTTAATCATTACTTGGTAATCAGAGCTTGTTGGGGGGCCATCAGGACCAATCATGAAGGCCCCCCAACAATCTCTGATAACGAAGTAATGATAAATGCCCTGTGTGTGCGCCACAGAAGGTGGGCTGCATTGGCCCCCCTTGTGGCACACACAGGGTTAATTTTTTTTTCTTTACTTTTTTTTTTATTATGGACCTCATTGGTGGGTATCAGGACCCCTCTGATTCCCCCCAACGAGGTCTTAAAAAAAAAAAAAAAAAAAAGGAATCAAAATAAATGTCCCTGTGAGTGCCAAAGGGGTTTCCAGCGCATTGCAAAGCAATGCATTGGACCCTTCTGGCACTCAGAGGGTTAATTTTTTTTTTTATTAATACTTTGTAATCAGAGCTTGTTGGGGGGCCATCAGGACAAATCCTGATGGCCCCCCAACAATCTCTAGTAACAAAGTAATGATAGAAGCCCTGTGTGTGCCACAGGAGGGGGGGGGGGTGCATTTGACCCCCCCCTGTGGCACACACAGGGTTAAAAAAATTTATTTATTTAATTTTTAATAATAGACCTCATTGAGGGGCATCAGGATCCCCCCTGATCCCCCCAATGAGGTCTTTAAAAAAATAAAAAAAAAAACCCAAAGAAAAGACCCTGTGAGTGCTACAAGGGTCTCCAGCACATTGCAAAGCAATGTGCTGGGGACCACTGCGGCACTCACAGGGTTACTATTGTTTTTTTTTTTTTATTAATTTTTTTTTTTAGCTATTCAGACCTCGTGGGGGACATCAGGACCCCTCCTGGTGTCCCCTAAGTAATTGATCTCCCAGCCGATAGGCTGGGAGACCAATTTGGCGACTGCAGGAGAGCAGAAGCTCTCCTGCCTTTCACTCCTACCACCGGTAGGAGTGAATGGGACCGGGGAAACTTCCCCAACGTCATCAGTGACATGTCACTGATGACGCTGGGAGGCTTCCCCCGGTCCCGCCCACTCCTACCCGGAAGTTCGGGTAGGAGACAAAGAAGAGGAGAAGCTGCGCCTCAGCTGCGCTTCTCCTCTTCTTTTATTGATCTCCCAGCGCGATCGGCTGGGAGATCAATAACAGGGGGGACATGAGGAGTGATCCTCATGTCCCCCCACGATTGCCCACATTTTTTTTTTTTTAAATGCGGCCACTGCATGCCGGTTATACCGGCTCATGCAGTGACCGCATTTTAGTGGGTACATTGTACGAGCTTGGCACAGCGGGTACAGCTGTCCAAACTCGTACAATGTACCCACTTGGCACTCAAAGGGTTAAAAATAAGTATTCAGTAGTGCCTCTGCTTACTAGGCATCATTACTGAAGCACCAACGAAACCAATAAATAAGTGAGGAAAATTAATTTGCATTAATCTATATATGTATAAAAAAAATGTTAACAAAGAGACTGAATATATTATCACCCAAAAAATATAAAAAGCAAACTAATAAAGAATAATAAAATAAAAAATGGTGAGCTGACCAATTAACAAAAATAGCCTTTAAGTGAATTACTGTTCCCCTGAAATTACAAATGTGTATGGTATATAACAAATATATACTTTCAGTGTAAAAGTAAATTAACTCCACATGTTGATCAATAATATACTTCCAGAGTAAAAGTAAATGAACTCCCAAAGATTACACTTCATATGTGAATGATGTTACACAAATATATCCTTCAGATGAAAAGTGAATCAAATAGATTCCACAGGTAGATTCTTGTGTTACCAGATGTATATCCAAATGTAATATGTGTAAATGACTCCACCTGGATTCTCATGATACAATCAAAAGGAGTTATGTGCACTGTATATTATGTGCAACATTCTCTATTATAGGTATCCTCATTTTATAAATTCATGGATAGAACTGCATACTTAGTTCATCTGCCATTCAATGTGATTAGCTTGGTATTTTGAATATTACCACAAACATTTGGGCACGGAGACTTTGTCAAAGTCACTCCCATACTACCCTGCTTAGACCAACTATGGTGTCCTTGGTGGTGTGCTAGATCTTCACCCAGCTCATTAGCATTGATTAACCACATCAAAGCAGATTACTCATTTTATCTCTTTTTAAAATAATTGTTAGTTCACACAGCAGCAGGCTTACACAGCGAAAAGTCTAAGAAATATTTCTGTTTGCAGGACTCAAGCTAGTCAAACAAAAAGCCATGAATAAATAATTTTTTAAGGACTTAAGCTTGGAACATATACAAGTCTAGAAAAAAATGTTTTTTGTTGTTTTTTTTTTTTAAAAAAACAGGGCTGTTGTGCCAAAGTATGTCCCCTCCTTTCCCTTTTTCACAACTTTGTCACAAATAATGCACAGTATAGTCACCGATGGCTGCACTGCATCTGCCCCAATGGAAACATTTTCTCATACCCATGATTTTAGTTAGGGGAGAGGTGAAGAATAATGGCCTTCTTCTTCTCCACAAACAAGTTCACTGGCTGAGACAGGTGGTGTTGCTGCCTCAATATCATCACTGCAGCTAGGACCAGGGTTATTGGTTGCAAGTGGAACAGGCCCCGGACCTATATTGCTGCTTGAAGAAGCCAGTCCCATAGTGACCATGGTGCTCATATTTTGGCACAATAGCTCTCTCATCACCATCCTGCTACTGAGACAGATACAAGTCTGCACCAAATTCCACAATGTCCCTGCTGGTGATGATGAGGATGCCCATCCCCAGCCATTTTCTCCCATTCCTTTTTACTTTACACCAAAAAAAGCCTTCATGCTCTCCTAAACACCAGCTCTCCATCACCACCCTCTCTCTCATTAAGACCCCCAAAAGTCTCAAGATGCTCCATGGTGTTAGATCTGCTTGGGGATGATGACGTGTGGCTGAGGGTCCCTTGCTATCACACAAGCCATCTCCTCCTCTGAAGTAGAAGAAGGCATAATGGCATCAGATAACAGTAGCAGCAGGCACAGGAAGCTGACCTGTGCTGCTCACACAGCTATCCAGTTCCTCTTTCTTCAAAACTTGCCCCCAGATCACAAGGGAGGGATGATGTTGGGGGACTGGGACTTATGCAATGTGAGTTCCAGGTCTGTATAGCACTGGTGGTGGAACTGCTAGTGTTAATGACTTTTTGTTGTGGTGCAGCACCCAAATTGCATATATGGGGTGCCTAGGTATATTGGCTGTGGAATATGCTAGGATAACAATAAATACATAAAAAAGACAAAAAGAATATCCAAAATAGCACCAAACCAAGAACCCTTAAGAGATAATTATATGGCTGTTTCTAGATCTCAGTGAGGTAATAAATAGACCCCAAACGTACAACGCTTCGTAAAATATAACTTTTATTAGTTATTATTAAAAAAATCCGTGCAAATTAAAATGTGAGCTATTCATTTAATCTTAATCCTAAGGTGGAGGGGATATATAAGACAATGGGTATAATTAATCCTTAGGTTACTTGTACAGAGTGGATTTATAGTGCTCACTTTGTTTGCTTATATAGGTGATTGTCCCATTCACAGTTGCACTGCTACCTATGCAGATTTATAATAGCATTGGTCTCTACTTGCTAGAGTGAGCTCTACTGTCTATGAGCCTCTAGCAATGTTAATACGTGCTGAGTAACTGATACACTTGATTCATTTATCATGTATTATGTAGAGATAAAGAATCTGCATAGACTCTGTGTATCTATTGCCTGCTGCTGTGTGTTACAATGTAGTCATGTATCAGATCGATCTACTCAGAGCAGAGTTATAGAAAGAGAGCTTGCAGCACTACTAAGAGTGTCGGGTACATGCTCTAGAGTTGGATCGTAATGCAGTCACTCAGAAGTATAGAGTGTGTGACTAGCTATTACAGACTCTACCTCTTCTTGGCATTTACTAGGATCAAAAGCCATGATAGTAATTCAGACAGTGCATATAAACTGCATATAAACTGCTAGTACTAAGGCAGAATGTGTGTCTATGAGCACTACTGATCTAACTAGTAATTGGAAAACTGCCTCTGAAGTGCTAAATTGAAACAAGTACAGTAGTAACACCAGTCAGTTATTGGTACATAATCTAGTAGCTTACACTAATTCTCCTCATATAATCGTAGTAGAACAAAAAACTTCAGGCTTCTTATGCCCAATTGCAATAAAGAAACATTTAGAACATAACTAGTTTTTACACATAAGTATGTGACTGCCCTGACGTACATTTCATCTTCTGGGCTTTGTCGAAGGGTACAGGCTTGCATAATTCAGCCGGTTTTATACTAAAATACCAACTGGTTACTAGATGAACACATAGGTCTGTTCCGATTGGTCAGAGTCTTCCCATATTGACATATATTATCATCACTGTGTATCTAGATAAAATCTGATTAATATCGAGTAGGCAAGTTGGCCTGCCTCAGAAAATTATTAATTATTCTGAAAAATAGAAAAATAAGTATAAAGAATTAAACTAGGCAAAAGAAAAAAAAAACAGTATACTAATGATTAGACTTGTGCGAATCGGTTCGTTAAAATTCGGAATTCGTATGAATAGGGGGTCATTCGGACCAAATCGAATAGCAAGGTTAAAATTTGAAAAAACTCCAAATACTAACAGTCCCGGGTCCGAATTTCTTTAACCCCTTAAGGACCGGGAAAATCTGAGTTTGATTTGACTTAAGGACCGGAGCAATTTTGACTTTTTTGACTATGTCTTTGTTCAACCATATTTTCTCTTTAATTCCTTTTGTGCACCCACATAAATTATATACTGTTTTTTTAAGCACAAGTAGGGCTTTCTTTTGATACCACAATTATATGAATACCTCATTGTTTAATTTGATTAAAATAGAAAAAAAGAGGAAAAAAATTGAAAAAAACAACAAGTTGCTTATATTTTCATGTCAGGATTTGCATACAATTAGTTTATGACAAAAAAATACCCCTAAATATATTCATTTGCTTCTCCTGAATATAAGAATACCCCATATGCCTAGTATTTCAATCACTTCCTCACATTTACAAGGTAAATATTACAAGATGGATGCCATTATTTCCAACTTGTGATTTCTCAACAATTGGCATGTGAGCATCATAGCTTAGCTGACGGTGCCAGAACCAAAAATGTCCCACAAAGGTATATGTTTCTGAAAACTACACAACATAAAGTAAATAATAAGGAGAATTTTGGAGTTTTTCATGCAGCTATTTTTCCAGAAAAAAATTTCAAAATTGTGGTAATATTTTGTTTTTTTGCAGTTTTCACACTTACATTTCAATACTACTGTTGATATGAAGCACATGATAGGTGAAGATTTTTAAAAATGCATTGTTTAGTGTTCAGCTCCTTCTTCTGAGTACGGCAATACCCCATATGCATAGGTTATTCAAGGTTTGCGGGAGCTATGGGGCCCAAATTGGAACATGCGCGTTTCCAGTTTCACACTTTGAATTTTCACAGCTTGCATCACTGGTGCCATGTCTCATTTGGGGCTGTGTAACAGTGCTCCACTCTAAGATTTCCCCCCAAAAGTATATATTTTTGGAAAGTAGACACCCCAGGCTTTCATTTTATGTATGTTTTCAATTTTTTTACGCAGCCATTTTACCACCAATCGCTCGTAAATCTTGACGTAAGTTAAAAAAACAGCGTTTTTCACACTTGCACTTCAATGTTGATGTGAATTTCAAGCACATGATAGGTGAAGATTTTTAAAAATGCATTGTATAGTGTTCAGATCCTTCTTCTGAGTACGGCAATACCCCATATGCATAGGTTATTCAAGGTTTGGGAGAGCTACGGGGCCCAAATTGGAACATGTGCGTTTCCAGTTTCACACTTTGAATTTTCACAGCTTGCATCACTGGTGCCATGTCTCATTTGGGGCTGTGTAACAGTGCTCCACTCTAAGATTTCCCCCCAAAAGTATACATTTTTGGAAAGTAGACACCCCAGGCTTTCATTTTATGTATGTTTTCAATTTTTTTACGCAGCCATTTTACCACCAATCGCTCGTAAATCTTGACGTAAGTTAAAAAAACAGCGTTTTCACACTTGCACTTCAATGTTGATGTGAATTTCAAGCACATGATAGGTGAAGATTTTTAAAAATGCATTGTATAGTGTTCAGCTCCTTCTTCTGAGTACGGCAATACCCCATATGCATAGGTTATTCAAGGTTTGGGAGAGCTATGGGGCCCAAATTGGAACATGCGCGTTTCCAGTTTCACACTTTGAATTTTCACAGCTTGCATCACTGGTGCCATGTCTCATTTGGGGCTGTGTAACAGTGCTCCACTCTAAGATTTCCCCCCAAAAGTATACATTTTTGGAAAGTAGACACCCCAGGCTTTCATTTTATGTATGTTTTCAATTTTTTTACGCAGCCATTTTACCACCAATCGCTCGTAAATCTTGACGTAAGTTAAAAAAACAGCGTTTTTCACACTTGCACTTCAATGTTGATGTGAATTTCAAGCACATGATAGGTGAAGATTTTTAAAAATGCATTGTATAGTGTTCAGCTCCTTCTTCTGAGTACGGCAATACCCCATATGCATAGGTTATTCAAGGTTTGGGAGAGCTACGGGGCCCAAATTGGAACATGCGCGTTTCCAGTTTCACACTTTGAATTTTCACAGCTTGCATCACTGGTGCCATGTCTCATTTGGGGCTGTGTAACAGTGCTCCACTCTAAGATTTCCCCCCAAAAGTATATATTTTTGGAAAGTAGACACCCCAGGCTTTCATTTTATGTATGTTTTCAATTTTTTTACGCAGCCATTTTACCACCAATCGCTCGTAAATCTTGACGTAAGTTAAAAAAACAGTGTTTTTCACACTTGCACTTCAATGTTGATGTGAATTTCAAGCACATGATAGGTGAAGATTTTTAAAAATGCATTGTTTAGTGTTCAGCTCCTTCTTCTGAGTACGGCAATACCCCATATGCATAGGTTATTCAAGGTTTGCGGGAGCTATGGGGCCCAAATTGGAACATGCGCGTTTCCAGTTTCACACTTTGAATTTTCACAGCTTGCATCACTGGTGCCACGTCTCATTTGGGGCTGTGTAACAGTGCTCCACTCTAAGATTTCCCCCCAAAAGTATATATTTTTGGAAAGTAGACACCCCAGGCTTTCATTTTATGTATGTTTTCAATTTTTTTACACAGCCATTTTACCACCAATCGCTCGTAAATCTTGACGTAAGTTAAAAAAACAGCGTTTTTCACACTTGCACTTCAATGTTGATGTGAATTTCAAGCACATGATAGGTGAAGATTTTTAAAAATGCATTGTTTAGTGTTCAGCTCCTTCTTCTGAGTACGTCAATACCCCATATGCATAGGTTTCTCAAGGTTTGGGAGAGCTACGGGGCCCAAATTGGAACATGCGCGTTTCCAGTTTCACACTTTGAATTTTCACAGCTTGCATCACTGGTGCCATGTCTCATTTGGGGCGGAGTAACAGTGCTCCACTCTAAGATTTTCCCCCAAAAGTATATATTTTTGGAAAGTAGACACCCCAGGCTTTCATTTTATGTATGTTTTCAATTTTTTTACGCAGCCATTTTACCACCAATCGCTCGTAAATCTTGACGTAAGTTAAAAAAACAGCGTTTTTCACACTTGCACTTCAATGTTGATGTGAATTTCAAGCACATGATAGGTGAAGATTTTTAAAAATGCATTGTTTAGTGTTCAGCTCCTTCTTCTGAGTACGGCAATACCCCATATGCATAGGTTATTCAAGGTTTGCGGGAGCTATGGGGCCCAAATTGGAACATGCGCGTTTCCAGTTTCACACTTTGAATTTTCACAGCTTGCATCACTGGTGCCATGTCTCATTTGGGGCTGTGTAACAGTGCTCCACTCTAAGATTTCCCCCCAAAAGCATATATTTTTGGAAAGTAGACACCCCAGGCTTTCATTTTATGTAGGTTTTCAAATTTTTTACGCAGCCATTTTACCACCAATCACTCGTAAATCTTGACGTAAGTTAAAAAAACAGCGTTTTTCACACTTGCACTTCAATGTTGATGTGAATTTCAAGCACATGATAGGTGAAGATTTTTAAAAAATGCATTGTTTAGTGTTCAGCTCCTTCTTCTGAGTACGGCAATACCCCATATGCATAGGTTTCTCAAGGTTTGGGGGAGCTACAGGGCCCAATTTTGAACAAATATTGAATTTTCAAGTCCTGCTTAACTGGTGCCATTACTCATTTTGGGCTATGTTCCAGTGCTCCACTTTAGGATTTCCCCCCAAAAGTGTATATTTTTTTAAAGTAGACACCTCCAGCTTTCATTTTAGGTGTGTTTTCAAAATTTTTACGCAGCCATTTTACCACCAATCACTCGTAAATCTTGACGTAAGTTAAAAAAACAGCTTTTTTCACACTTTCACTTCAATGTTGATGTGAATTTCAAGCACATGATAGGTGAAGATTTTTAAAAATGCATTGTTTAGTGTTCAGCTCCTTCTTCTGAGTACAGCAATACCCCATATGCATAGGTTTCTCAAGGTTTGGGGGAGCTACAGGGCCCAATTTTGAACAAATATTGAATTTTCAAGTCCTGCTTAACTGGTGCCATTACTCATTTTGGGCTAGGTTCCAGTGCTCCACTTTAGGATTTCCCCCCAAAAGTGTATATTTTTGGAAAGTAGACACCTCCAGCTTTCATTTTAGGTGTGTTTTCAAATTTTTTACACAGCCATTTTACCACCACTTTCTCGTAAACTTGACGTAAGTAAAAAAACAGCGTTTTTTACACTTTGCCTTCAATGTTGATGTGAATTTCAAGCACAGAACAGGTGAAGATTTTATAAACTGCATTGATTAGTGTTCAGCTCCTTCTTCTGAGTACGGCAATACCCCATATGCATAGCTTTCTCATGGTTTGTGGGAGTTACGGGTCCCAAATTGGAACATGCGCGTTTCCAGGTTCACACTTTGAATCTTCACAGCTTGCGTTACTGGTGCCATTTCTCATTTGGGCTGTGTAACACTGCTCTTTTTTAAGATTTCCCCCCAAAAGTGTATATTTTTTGAAAGTAGACACCCCAGGCTTTCATTTTAGGTGTGTTTTCAAATCTTGCAAACAGCCATTTTACCACCAAGCCTGTGAAAACTTGACGTAAGTAAAAAAATTCAGCATTTTTCACGCTTTGCCTTCAATGTTGATGTGAATTTCAAGCACAGAACAGGTGAAGATTTTATAAACTGCATTGATTAGTGTTCGGCTCCTTCTTCTGAGTACGGAAATACCCCATATGGATAGCTTTTTCATGGTTTGTGGGAGCTATGGGTCCCAAATTGGAACATGCGCGTTTCCAGGTTCACACTTTGAATCTTCACAGCTTGCGTTACTGGTGCCATTTCTCATTTGGGCTGTGTAACACTGCTCTTTTTTAAGATTTCTCCCCAAAAGTGTATATTTTTTGAAAGTAGACACCCCAGGCTTTCATTTTAGGTGTGTTTTCAAATCTTGCAAACAGCCATTTTACCACCAAGCCTGTGAAAACTTGACGTAAGTAAAAAAATTCAGCATTTTTCATGCTTTGCCTTCAATGTTGATGTGAATTTCAAGCACAGAACAGGTGAAGATTTTATAAACTGCATTGATTAGTGTTCGGCTCCTTCTTCTGAGTACGGAAATACCCCATATGGATAGCTTTTTCATGGTTTGTGGGAGCTATGGGTCCCAAATTGGAACATGCGCGTTTCCAGGTTCACACTTTGAATCTTCACAGCTTGCGTTACTGGTGCCATTTCTCATTTGGGCTGTGTAACACTGCTCTTTTTTAAGATTTCCCCCCAAAAGTGTATATTTTTTGAAAGTAGACACCCCAGGCTTTCATTTTAGGTGTGTTTTCAAATCTTGCAAACAGCCATTTTACCACCAAGCCTGTGAAAACTTGACGTAAGTAAAAAAATTCAGCATTTTTCACGCTTTGCCTTCAATGTTGATGTGAATTTCAAGCACAGAACAGGTGAAGATTTTATAAACTGCATTGATTAGTGTTCGGCTCCTTCTTCTGAGTACGGAAATACCCCATATGGATAGCTTTTTCATGGTTTGTGGGAGCTATGGGTCCCAAATTGGAACATGCGCGTTTCCAGGTTCACACTTTGAATCTTCACAGCTTGCGTTACTGGTGCCATTTCTCATTTGGGCTGTGTAACACTGCTCTTTTTTAAGATTTCCCCCCAAAAGTGTATATTTTTGGAAAGTAGACACCCCAGGCTTTCATTTTAGGTGTGTTTTCAAATCTTGCAAACAGCCATTTTACCACCAAGCCTGTGAAAACTTGACGTAAGTAAAAAAATTCAGCATTTTTCACTCTTTGCCTTCAATGTTGATGTGAATTTCAAGCACAGAACAGGTGAAGATTTTATAAACTGCATTGATTAGTTTTCGGCTCCTTCTTCTGAGTACGGAAATACCCCATATGGATAGCTTTTTCATGGTTTGTGGGAGCTATGGGTCCCAAATTGGAACATGCGCGTTTCCAGGTTCACACTTTGAATCTTCACAGCTTGCGTTACTGGTGCCATTTCTCATTTGGGCTGTGTAACACTGCTCTTTTTTAAGATTTCCCCCCAAAAGTGTATATTTTTGGAAAGTAGACACCCCAGGCTTTCATTTTAGGTGTGTTTTCAAATCTTGCAAACAGCCATTTTACCACCAAGCCTGTGAAAACTTGACGTAAGTAAAAAAATTCAGCATTTTTCACGCTTTGCCTTCAATGTTGATGTGAATTTCAAGCACAGAACAGGTGAAGATTTTATAAACTGCATTGATTAGTGTTCGGCTCCTTCTTCTAATTACGGCAATACCCCATATACATAGGTTTGTCTGGGTTTTGGGGGAGCTACTGATCCAGTTGGAACATGTTAGTTTCCTTTTACAGACATGCCATTTTTACAGCTGGTGCCTTGTCTCATTTCGGTCTGTTTGGCAATGCTGCAATTAATTTTACCCCCAAAAGTATATTTTGTAGAAGAGTAGACAACCCTGGCTTTCATTCTATTTGCATCTTATCAATTTTTTCGCTGCCACTGTATCACCAATCCCTCCCAAAATCTGCAGTAAGGCAGAGAAACACCATTTTTCACATTTCTATTTTAGTGTTGCTCTGGATTTCAATCAGATGATATTTGCAGATTTTTTTAAATGCTTTACATTAGTGGTGAGTTACATTGTATGAGTACGGCAATGCCCCATATGCATAGGTTTGTCAGGGTTTGGGGGAGCTACTAGGTCCAGTAGGGAACATGTGTGTTTCAATTATCAGAGATAAATTTTGATAGTGTTAGATCTAAGGAGGGATGTATTTTGAAAAATAAAAAACAGGATATTTCAGGGGGAAAAAGTGGCCAAATAATAAAAGAACCTTTACAGCACTACTGCATTGTGCCTGAATGGTATTCCTTGAAACAGTCACCAATGCAGAGGCCAGGTTTGGAAGGGCAATCAGGACAGTAAGTGGTGGTGTCTGTCCGTATTCCCTTTCTGTAGCAAACCCTGCAGCGCTTCTGTGGTTTGTTCTTTTGGGGAGTTGGGGGGATTTTATAAATAAAATGTACTAACCCGGGTCTTGGTGGAATTATTTCAGACGCACCTTGAAATAAAAATATGGAAATAAGTTGTAGCTGGTACTGTAAAAAGCTACATCTTTGATTGGGGTTTGCCAGCTTGAAAAGTAAAAATGAATTATGGACAGCAGTCTGCATCATATAGATGGCAACTTTTTTATACCATGCCCTACACTTCCTCATTGCGAGGTATGGCTGCATTAGTTGATCACTCAGATCAACTCCCCCCATGTTTTTATTATATTCCCTGATGCAGACTGGCTTTCTCATTACCACTGTCCTGCCACGAACAGTGACTGCCACAGATCTGTCCTCATGCATTGTGGTCAGCATGCAGACCTCTTTTTTGTCCCTAAACTTCACTGCCAGCAGCTCCTGTTGGCACAAAGATGAGGACGTCCCAGTTTTTAATTTGGTATCTATGAGTGTTTTGGGAAACTCCCTGCAATTGCGTCTGACAGTGCCACAGGCCACGGTGTCAAAATAAAACAGAGACCTAAATAAAAGGGGGCTGGTGTAATAATTATCAACAAATAATTGATAGCCTTTATTTAATAAGGGGTAAATTAAATCCCAAACTATTTTCCCACTTGTTCCCATAAATTCGGGGCACCCAGGAGGATCAAGTTTGCTGTCCTTGCCCTCATAAATTCTAAAAGCCTGGGTGTAGCCTGTGGCACTTTCGCACAATTTATAAAATTTGACCCCAAATTTGGATCGCTTTGAGGGGATGTACTGCTTGAACCCTAACCTGCCTTTGTATTTCATTAGGGATTCATCTACACTAATTTCTTTTTGGGGCATATACACTTGGGCAAACTTTTTCTGTAAATGGCTTATTAGGGGACGAATTTTCTATAGTCTATCATACTGGGGGTGTTCTTTTGGGGGGCACAGGGTATTATCGTTAAAATGCATAAAGTGCAAAATGATTTCAAATCTGGACCTGGTCATAGTCTTGGGGAATATAGGGGTATCACATACAGGGTTTTTGCTCCAGTAGGATCGGATACTGGGCTTTTTTATTATACCCATTGCCATTATTAAGGCCCAGAATTGCTTAAAGGGGAACTTTCACCCCTTAATAACTAAAGCTCCCTTTACTGCTGACCTGGCGACTAGCTGCTTAGTAGCGCTAGTCGCCAGAAAACTTACCCCGTTCTCAAGATTTCGCCGTTTGAAAGGATCAGGAAGCACGGACGTCTCTTCACAGTGACGTCCGTGCGCCTGCGCTGTCAGTCCCTTGTCAGTCCCTTGTGCACCGTACGGTGCATACGGTGCACAAGGGACTGACAAGGGACTGACAGCGCAGGCGCACGGACGTCACTGTGAAGAGACGTCCGTGCTTCCTGATCCTTTCAAACGGCGAAATCTTGAGAACGGGGTAAGTTTTCTGGCGACTAGCGCTACTAAGCAGCTAGTCGCCAGGTCAGCAGTAAGGGGAGCTTTAGTTATTAAGGGGTGAAAGTTCCCCTTTAAATTCTATGAGGTCTATGGGTTTCCATATTTCTTCCTTAACTACAAAAGCTGTAGGGTTGGCGGCAGTATACTGGGCTGCATACAAGTTGGTTTGGGACACAATTTCCCCTAAAATGTCTTCCCCCAAAAATAAATCAAAAAAATTATCATAATTAAATCCCTCAACATCAGTTTGAATCCCTGGGGTGCCTGTAAAGTCTGGTATTTGTGGGCAAAAATTTATTGGGGATACCCATTCATTATGATCAGGAGTGGCTGGTGTTGGGGCATTTCTTTGGCCAGATCTTTTTGCAGGTGCTGGGGCAATTGCCAGGGCAGCTCTTGGGGCAGCACTTGGGGCATTCTTTTTGGCAGATCTTTTGACAGGATTTTTGGCAGATCTTGTGGCAGGATTTGTGGCAGGATTTGTGGCAGGTGCTGGGGCAGGATCTTTGGCAGGTGCTGGGGCAGGATTTTTGGCAGGTGCTGGGGCAGTTGCCAGGGCAGCTCTTGGGGCAGTGCGTCTTTTCTTAATAGAAGGCCCAGCATCGTCAGTAGAGCTGCTCTCAGTTTCTGAAAACTGCTCTATTTCAAAATCTGACGCAGTATCTGTTGCCTCTGAGTCAGATGCCAAAAAGGCATATGCCTCTTCAACGCTATAAGTGCGCTGCATTTTGCCCACTAAATTTTTTTTTCCTTACTCTAACGCTATCCCTAAACCTAACTCTAACCCTAAAACTTACCCTAACCTACGTATATCTATAACCTACCTAACCCAAGTAAACTACCTATCTAAACTATACTTATTATATATATATATTTTTTTTTAGTATTTTTTTTTATTTTTTTTTTTTTTGTTTTGTTTTTTTTTTTTTTTCCCTAAACCTAGATCTGTCCCTAAACCTTTCCCTAACACAAGTCTACACTAAACCTACCCACCTACCTACCTAAACTACCTAAATTATATTTAAATCAATTTTTAATAAAAAAAAAATAAAAAAAAATAAAAACAAATGTAAAAAAAATTAAAAAAAAATTCAGAGGATACAAGTGGGATGGGGGGTATCCCACAGATCAGCAGACGCTGATCTGTAGTTTATTGATCACTGTAAAAGTGATCAGATGGGGGGGTACTTGGTGATCACTGTAAAACAGTGATCAAAGGGTTAATTTTGTGTTTTAACAAAGTTTGCAGGAACACTGGAACGCTGGATCGCAATCTGGCACAATCTCTCTCTGTCTCTCTCCACCTCAGCAGTGTGCAAGATGGAGGGAGACAGAGATATATGACAGGGACAGTATTTACAAATACTGTCCCTGTCAATCAGCATTTGCAACATGTGATTCGCTCATCAAGCGAATCGCATGTTGCAACAAACTTTTTACTGGTTGTTACTAAGTGTCCCGGTATCGGGACACTTAGTAACAAGCAGCCCGTGCTCTCCCATCGCTCCGTGCGGCCGCGATGGGAGAGTTTAACCCTTGACGTACCGGGACCGTCAAGGGTTGTTGAATCACATTTACCCTTGACGGTCCTGGTACGTCAAGGGTCGCTAAGGGGTTAAAAGAAATCAAAAATTCGGACAACTGGCTTCCCACGTGTGTGCTCTACTTCCCCCCCTCTAGTCCAATTAGCTTCTTTCTTACATGGTGAGTTTCTTCTGTAGTTCAATGAGCTTCTTTGTTTCATGATTGGGGTTGGGCTAATAACACAGGCACCCAGACAGCCTGTATTTCCTGTTACTCCATTGTTTGAGCTCAGAGAGAGAAGAGGAAGAGAGAGAGTGTCCAAAAAAGCCATTTATTAGCCAGTCTAGTGCCTTATTGCCAGTATCAGGAGCTGATTTATTTTAAGTTACACAGCCAATCTGACAGTTGTGTAGGAAGGCATTCAGCAAAATTGCCTTATTGCCACAGCAAGTTATCTTTGTTCCTGCTTAAAAATATTAGGGATTTGGTAAAAGAAGTTCCAGGGTGACACAGGCAGTGTGCCATTTGTGCAGGCTTGTCAGGCATCCAACAAAATTGCCTTATTGCCACAGCAAGCCATCTTTGTTCCAGTTTAAAAATATAAAGCATTTGTTTAAATAAGTTCCAGAGTGACACAGCCAGAGTGCGTTTTGTGTAGGCAGGCAGGCAGGCATGCATCCGGCAAAAGTACCCTGTTGCCACAGCAAGCCATCTTTGCTCCAGTTCAAAAATATAAAGCATTTGTTTAAATAAGTTCCAGAGTGACACATCCAGTGTGCCATTTGTCGTGTATCAAGGTCTTAAAATTTTAAAATTCTAGTACATTACTGACCTATCTGTAATGCATTTGAGTCATAGTGAACAACCTGATGTTGCTCATCCAGGAACCAGCTGCAGTGATCCAGCAACCACCAACACCACCACAGTGCCATTGCTTTCAGGCAGAGCTAGCAGCAGCAGGCGTTAAAAGAAGAGGACTATCAGTAGTACTAATCAGACTCAGCAGCAGCACTCCAAACCAAAAACTAGAAAGATGAATGGAACTGCAGGCCGTTCTACCTCTTTTAGCAATGTAGAGAGGTCCAGATCCTCCTCTAAGACCATGAAGCAGCCGTCACCTGTGTCCCGTCAGCTTATGATGATTCCCCCAAAACCACTTGCACAATGAGTAGTGTTACTGCCAGTTTAGTTACCACCTCCGCTACTGCCAGTTCTTTAAACTTGGGGACATCTAGCATGTGGAACACTACTGGTCAGACACTGCAAGCAGTGTCAACGCAGGATTTTTACAGCGAATGTCCGTGTAAGCAGCCCAAACAGAAATTATTGCAGGATTTAGATAACATTTTTCCTGCCACCACTGTCACTGCCACTGAGAGCATATCTTCTTCATAAAAGCTTATTGAGGGACATAGTTTACCATTTCCAGGTAGCCACCAGGCAGAAGAGGGAATTCAGCAGGTCTCCCCAAAATATGCTGCTGCTGATGATGATTAGTGTTGAGCGAGCATGCTCGGCCGAAGCTCGGTTCGGCTCGAGCATCGCTCTGCTCGGCACATGGCGGTACTCGTACGAGTACCGCATGTGCTCGCCCGCCATGTTCGGGTCTCCTCCCCGCACGTTTCGCGGCTGCTGCGCAGCCACTAAACGTGCAGGGAGGCTCTGACATCAGTGTAATGCCAGCAGCCATGTTGGCTGCTGGCATTACACTGATTGGCTGGCCAGAACCCGTGATCGGGTGCTGTATAGCACCTGACCAGCGAGTTCGGCTCAGTCTTAGCCAGGGAGAGATGAGGATAGGAAGGGAAAGTCAGTGTAGGGAGAAGAAAAGCTATTTAAAAAAAAAAAAAAGACCCAAAAGTCCTTTTTAGGACTACTGTGTGTGGGGGCAGCAGTTTATTTTGTGTGGGGGGGCAGAGATATAAAAAAAAAATCTTCATATATTCTGTTCACTGTGCCTAGCCGCAGATTAGCAGCACATTCTGTTTAGTGTGCAAAGTTGCAGATTAGAGCACATTCTGTTCAGTGTGCAAAGTTGCAGATTAGCAGCACATTCTTTTTAGTGTGCAAAGTTGCAGATTAGAGCACATTCTGTTTAGTGTGCAAAGTTGCAGATTAGCAGCACATTCTGTTTACTGTGCAAAGATTCAGAATAGGAGAACATTCTGTTAAGTGTTCAAACTGTAAAATATCAAAGTCACATATTCCATTCACTGTGCGTAGCCGCAGTTAAGAAGCAAATTCTGTTTACTGTGCAAAGTTTCAGAATAGGAAAACATTCTGTTAAGTGTTCAAACTGTAAAATATCAAAGTCACATATTCCATTCACTGTGCGTAGCGGCAGTTAAGAAGCAAATTCTGTTTACTGTGCAAAGTTTCAGAATAGGAGAACATTCTGTTAAGTGTTCAAACTGTAAAATATCAAAGTCACATATTCCATTCACTGTGCGTAGCCGCAGTTAAGAAGCAAATTCTGTTTACTGTGCAAAGTTTCAGAATAGGAGAACATTCTGTTAAGTGTTCAAACTGTAAAATATCAAAGTCACATATTCCATTCACTGTGCGTAGCCGCAGTTAAGAAGCAAATTCTGTTTACTGTGCAAAGTTTCAGAATAGGAGAACATTCTGTTAAGTGTTCAAACTGTAAAATATCAAAGTCACATATTCCATTCACTGTGCGTAGCCGCAGTTAAGAAGCAAATTCTGTTTACTGTGCAAAGTTTCAGAATAGGAGAACATTCTGTTAAGTGTTCAAACTGTAAAATATCAAAGTCACATATTACATTCACTGTGCGTAGCCGCAGTTAAGAAGCAAATTCTGTTTACTGTGCAAAGTTTCAGAATAGGAAAACATTCTGTTAAGTGTTCAAACTGTAAAATATCAAAGTCACATATTCCATTCACTGTGCGTAGCCGCAGTTAAGAAGCAAATTCTGTTTACTGTGCAAAGTTTCAGAATAGGAAAACATTCTGTTAAGTGTTCAAACTGTAAAATATCAAAGTCACATATTCCATTCACTGTGCGTAGCCGCAGTTAAGAAGAACATTCTGTTTACTGTGCAAAGTTGCATATTAGGAGAACATTCTGTTAACTGTGCAAACTGTAAAATATCAAAGTCACATATTCCATTCACTGTGCGTAGCCGCAGTTAAGAAGAACATTCTGTTTACTGTGCAAAGTTGCATATTAGGAGAACATTCTGTTAAGTGTTCAAACTGTAAAATATCAAAGTCACATATTCCATTCACTGTGCGTAGCCGCAGTTAATAAGAACATTCTGTTTACTGTGCAAAGTTTCAGATTAGGAGAATATTCTGTTAAGTGTTCAAAAAAGTATAAAATATCAAAGTCACATATTCCATTCACTGTGCGTAGCCGCAGTTAAGAAGCAAATTCTGTTTACTGTGCAAAGTTTCAGAATAGGAAAACATTCTGTTAAGTGTTCAAACTGTAAAATATCAAAGTCACATATTCCATTCACTGTGCGTAGCCGCAGTTAAGAAGCAAATTCTGTTTACTGTGCAAAGTTTCAGAATAGGAAAACATTCTGTTAAGTGTTCAAACTGTAAAATATCAAAGTCACATATTACATTCACTGTGCGTAGCCGCAGTTAAGAAGCAAATTCTGTTTACTGTGCAAAGTTGCAGATTTGCAGCACATATTCCGTATAATATGAAGAAGGCGGGTAAAAAGGGACGGGGAAGTGGACGTGATCCTGATAGTTCAGGGCGCGGGTCAGGACGCGTAGAAACTGCGCCTGGTGCCAGAGCACAAGACAGAAAGACATCCACCATACCTAGCTTCATGTCTCAGTTTACAGGGCGTCGCAGGACATCACTCTCGAGGTCCGACCACTGCGAACAGGTGGTCGGTTGGATGTCAGCTGATACTGCTTCCAGTCGGTTAAGCACCACCCTGTCTTCCACCAAGTCCACTCTCAGTAGCCAAGAGTCTGGTCAACATAATCCTCACTCTGATCATCCTTCCTCCCACCATAGAGGATCTGGTCAAAAAAGTGATCCCACACTGGGATATAGTGAGGAGCTCGTCTCATCACCAATCCTTAATTTGAACCTCTCTCCAAGCACGTTTGCAGAGGAACATGACATCTTGTGCCCTGATTCACAACCTCTAGAGGGTACCCAATCACAAGAAGATGACAGAGGTGAACGGCATTTAAGGTCAAAGGAAGTGGATGATGATGATGATGAGACACAGTTGCCATTAAATCAACCACTATTACTGTCTCAAGACCTTGATGAGGAGGATGATATACAGTTGTCAATGACTGAGTATGTGGTGGGATCAAGACATGAGGAGGATGATCAGAGTGAGGAAGTGGAGGAGGACTTGGTGGACGATGAGGTGACTGACCCCACCTGGGAAGGTGTAGAGCCGAGCGATGACAGCAGTCCTGAGGGTGAGCCATCTGCAGCACCGCAACAGGCTGGAAGAGGCAGTGGTGTGGCTACAGAAAGAAGGCGGACCGCACCAAACCGGCCCGCAAATGTTCCACGGAGCACCCCCTTGCGTAAATCTCCCTTGCCAAGGGGTAGGTGTTCCGCAATATGGCGTTTTTTTAAGGAAAGTGCGGACGACAAAAGAATTGTAGTTTGCAACCTGTGCCACACCAGAATGAGCCGAGGCATGAACACTAGAAACCTCACCACCACCAGCATGATCCGACACATGGCATCCAAGCACCGTAATAAGTGGGAGGAACGCCTGGATCGCCCATCTGTGTCTGCAGGCCACACCACTGCCTCCTCTTCCCCTGTTTTCGGTGCCGGCCAATCGCCTGTCGAAGGCGAAGGCCCGCATACCTCCCGCCCTGCACCTGTACCATCTGAAGCACCATCAGCGACCACATCCACTTCCCTGTCCCAGCACAGCGTCCAAATGTCGTTACCCCAGGCATTTGAGCGCAAGCGAAAATACCCAGCCACCCACCCACAGGCCATAGCACTAACCTCACACCTTTCCAAATTACTGGCCATCGAAATGCTGACATTTAGGCTTGTGGAGACTGAGTCCTTCCGCAGCCTGATGGCAGCAGCTGTCCCTCGGTACGCAGTCCCCAGCCGCCACTACTTTTCCCGGTGTGCCGTCCCCGCCTTACACCACAATGTGTCCCGTAACATCACCCGTGCCCTGACCAACGCTGTTACTGGGAAGGTCCACTTAACGACTGACACATGGACAAGTGCTTGTGGCCAGGGACGCTACATTTCCCTGACGGCACACTGGGTGAATGTCGTGGAGGCTGGGAGCGACTCGGACCCTGGGATGGCACAGGTGCTACCCACGCCGAGGATTGCGGGCCCTACCTCCATCAGGGTTTCCGCCAGCACCTACATTATTGGCTCCTCCTCCTCCGTTTCCACCTCTGAATTCTCTGCGCGCAGCGCCACTCACCCATCAGCCGGTAGCTGGAAGCAGTGTAGCACTGCAGTGGGGAAGCGTCAACAGGCCGTGCTGAAGCTGATCTGCCTTGGGGACAAACAGCACACGGCCTCAGAGCTGTTGCAGGGGATTAGTCACCAGACCGAGCAGTGGCTCTCGCCACTCAACCTGCAAGCAGGCATGGTTGTGTGTGATAATGGGCGTAACTTGGTGGAGGCTTTGGAGCTCGGCAAGCTCACACACGTACCATGCCTAGCGCATGTATTTAATTTAGTGGTTCAGCGATTTCTAAAAACCTACCCCAATGTGCATGATCTCTTGACCAAGGTGCGCCGCGTGTGTGCACATTTCTGTAAGTCATCAACAGCTTCAGCCGGCCTGTTGAAGCTGCAGCAGCGCTTACAATTGCCAGCTCACTGGCTGCTGTGTGACGTGAGCACGCGCTGGAACTCCACCTTCCACATGTTGGCCCGGCTTTGTGAGCAGCAGAGGGCAGTAGTGGAGTACCAGCTGTTACACGGTCGTCGCCTCTCCGTTCAACTTCCTCTAATCAGAAGTGAGGAGTGGGAATGGATGTCAGACCTCTGTGAGGTTTTACGCAATTTTGAGGAATCGACACAGATGGTGAGCGACGATAACACTATTATCAGTGTAACCATCCCACTTCTGTGTTTACTGAAACGCTCGCTGCTCACAATTAAAACCGACGCTTTGCATGTGGAAGAGGTGGAAATGGGGGAGGAAGAGCTTACACAAGGTGATAGCCAGAGCACCCTCACTTCGTCTTCTCAGCGACAATTGGAGGAGGCGGAGGAGGAGGAAGATGGGGGAGGAAGACACGGTTGCCTCCGCTACAGAGGGTAGCCATGGAACTTTAGTTCCATCTCTTCAGCGTGGGTGGGCAGAAGAGGAGGAAGAGGATGAGGAGATTGAGAGTCATCCTCCTGGTGAGGACAGCGAAATCTTGCCTGTTGGTACTCTGGCACACATGGCTGACTTTATGTTAGGCTGCCTTTCCCGTGACCCACGCGTTATACGCATTTTAGACAACACGGATTACTGGGTGTTCACCCTTCTGGACCCCCGCTACAAAGAGAATTTCTCATCTCTCATTCCTCCGGTGGAGAGGACAAGCAAAATGGTGCAATACCAGAAGGTTCTTGTCGAAAAATTGCTCCAAAATTTTCCATCTGACAACGCTGGCGGCAGAGTACGTGCTACCTTGGCCAACCGAGAAGGGGAGAAAAGGGGAGCACACAGCAGTTCCGACAAAGGCAGGGCAACACTCTCCAAGGCGTGGGACACCTTCATGACACCCCGCCAGCACCCTCACCCTGATGCGCAGCCTAGTGTCACAAGGAGGGAAAAGTTTTGGAAGATGGTGAAGGAGTACGTAGCAGACCGTGTCAGCGTCCTCAATGATCCCTCTGTGCCTTACAACTACTGGGTGTCCAAGCTGGACACGTGGTATGAACTGGCACTCTACGCCTTGGAGGTGCTGGCCTGCCCTGCCGCCAGCGTTCTGTCTGAGCGGGTATTTAGTGCTGCTGGTGGCATCATAACAGATAAGCGTATCCGCCTGAACATAAACTCACTTTATATATGTTATTTACAATGATGGGAATACTCTGTATTCCCATTCACCCCTTCCACCCAAAAAACGGGTATATGGTTGACTCTCTTCCATATGCCCAGTGATATAATTTTTATATAGGGCCAGCTCACCAGCGGGCCCAGTGATATAATTTTTATATAGGGCCAGCTCACCAGCGGGCGCAGTTTGACAATTTTTGTATAGGTCAGCTCACCAGCGGGCCTTCTCATATAATGTTTTATTGGGTCAGCTCTCTAGCGGGCCCTCTCATATAATGTTTTATAGCGTCAGCTCACTAGCGGGCCTTCGCATATAATGTTTAGGATGGTCAGCTCCGCAGCAGACCCTCACCCATAATGTTTTGGATGGTCGGCTCAGCGCACGTTTCCCTCTTAATCATGGCCTCAGTTCAGAAAAATCAAGGAAATTTTTGGGAGAATTTGCCTCTGCGCACGTTTCCCTCTTAATCATGGCCTCAGTTCAGAAAAATCAAGGAAATTTTTGGGAGAATTTGCCTCTGCGCACGTTTCCCTCTTAATCATGGCCTCAGTTCAGAAAAATCAAGGAAATTTTTGGGAGAATTTGCCTCTGCGCACGTTTCCCTCTTAATCATGGCCTCAGTTCCGAAAAATCGATGAAATTTTTTGCAGAATTTGCAGATGATATACAAGTAAATATACAGCAAATACTGTTTGGTAACAATTTTTCGCCTAAAGTCGTTTTTATCTGCCTTTTTGTGTGTTTTACGGTCAGTCTGTAAAAATGGCGTACTACGGGCGAAAGATCGTTCCCAGCAGCGATGTTGGAGTCCAAGATGCATCCAGACATCCTCCCTATGCTGTCCCTGAACCATTTCTGTGGTGTTTCCATCATTTTCTGCCCTTTTCCTATGGACCAGGCACCCTCCCCTCATCAGAGCAGGGGGTGCCTGGTGTAGTGCTCGAGTCCTCCCATTGACTTCAATGGGGCTCGGGTGCTCGGCCGAGCACTCGAGCCTCCGGGGGCGCTCGGTTAGAGCACCCGAACACCCGAGCATTGGGGTGCTCGCTCATCACTAATGATGATGTTTCTTCTTGTCCAAACCTACAAGAGGTAGAAGAAGAATCTGAGGGATCAAGGCCTCCTACTCTTGATTTTTCCACTGAGCTTGATTATTCCCCTGAGCCTAATTTTTCCCCTGCATCCCGCAGTATTCCTCCTTTTTCAACATCTACATTATTGTCTTCTATTGACAACTCAACACCTGCCTCTCCAGTTCCATTTGAGTGTCCCAGCCATGTAGTAGCTGCTAATGTCTCCGCCAGCAAGTCTACTGTTACTCCACTATCCTCCTCCAGTCCCAGTCCCAACATCCCTGCTGCCATCTTTAGGTCTACTGGTACCCCTGTAAAGGTACATAGAAAGAAAAAGCATAGTGAGGTTGCTCCAGCATGTGAGGATGAAGAAAGTGTCACCTCTTCTTCTCCACCACCTTCCAGAGTCATCTGTCGCTCCAAAGTGTGGGACCATTTTGTGGCACTTGGCGATGGCCGGCTAGCATAATGCAAATTGTGTGGCAGGGAAGTCAGCCATGGGAGGGTGTTGGGTCATCTAACCACCTCCGGGATGAACCAACACCTGAACATCCACCACAAGTCAGTGTTGATAAAAGAAGTAAGTGGCACTACTAGTACTGCATAAACCAGTGTCACACTCACCACCAGTAGGCAGCAGGAGAAAGGGCAGGGGGATTGTGCCACATCTGGTCCTAGTAAGAGCAGCAGACAGTCTCAGCCCATCCCAAAATCAATACATCCCACATTTGAGGATTTTGGTGGGTTTCATTCCAAGGGGATGTTCAGACAGCAGTCCAGGAAAATCACATGCCTCATTGCACAGCTCATAGCAGTTGGGGTGCTACTTTTAATTTGGTAAACAGGGTGCCCTTCCAGCAACTTATGGAGGCTGTTGCACCACGATAAAAAATTCCATCCTGCACCACATTCAGTAGAACTATAGTGCCTTCACTGTACCGGTCGTACATTGGGGTTTTGAAGGACCTGCTAGGAAAGGCTGGTGGCCAGTCAGTGCACTTTACCACTGACTTATGGAGTGCTCTAAGTGGCCAGCATGCCATCCTGTCATTCACAGCACATTTGTGGCAGCTCAATGTTTTGCAAGGCACACCAATACCAACAACAAGTTTAGATTCGGTAGCCAAGCAGGCAGGGCACAGCTCTTTCCTCCTCCATGCTGAGGTAATAGACCAGCAGCACACCCCAGATAACATTCGCAAAGCATTGCAGAACATGGTGGTGCAGTGGCTAGGGGAGCAGGCAGGCACACAGGCACAAATGGGGCTTGTGGTTACTGATAGTGCAGCTAACATGATCAAGGCTCTCCAGGACGGCAGATTTGTGGGTGTACGCTGCTCAGCACATGTCCTGCATCTGGTAGTGAAGGTTGCTCTCGAGGATGGCAGTAACATTGGAAGGTTGCCAGCACTTCTAGAGTCGTGCCGTTAAATTGCTGGTCACTTCCATCAGAGCGTCAAAGATGGCAAGCTCCTCAGGGAGGAACAGAAAAAGGCAGACCTCCCAGAGCACCGCCTAAAACAAGATTTTGGGATCAGGTGGAACTCCACCTTAGATATGCTAGAGTGTATCCTGGAACAGAAAATGGCAATTCACTCAATGTCAGGTCACCATTTCATTGGAAGTAACAGAACACTGGGCAGGGCTGACTGAACCCTTATGAAACAGGTAGTGACAGTACTTATGCCTTTCCGTACTTTGCCAGAAATTTTGAGCAGAGAGAACGCTAGCCTGGCAGAAGTCATTCCCCTCTTCATGCACCTCTCCTTAAAATTGGACGATTTCCTTGCCCATAGGGAACGCTTCCCTGGTGCTGAGGGTAATATACTCCCTGATGTTGCTGCCCTTCTAATGAGTCTGAAGAAGGAACTGACGCGGCACCTGGAAGAGTGCATGGACAATTGTCCTGAGTTAATGCTTGCTATGATTTGCGATCCTCGAATCAAAGGCAAGATGGCACTTAGTTCTAATTCCCTCATTGCCTGGAGGGAAAAATTTATAGGTGCGTGAGAGGCAAAGAAAAAACAGGATGCAGTCACAGGAGGTGGGAGAAGATTCTGCAGATGAGCAGGAGGAGTGTGGTGGTCTTCTGGGTACTATCTGTAGTAACGCCAGTAGCACTTCGTCTTGTTCCGGTGGAGCAGCTGCTGCTTTTTATGCTAAGGCAATGGACAGATTATGCTTTGGACAAACCAAACAGCTCCCCATAAATAGAAAAAGTGCTGAGTTTGAGGTTAAGGCTTACCTTGTGGAACCTTCTTGCCCCCAAATACAGATCCCTTGACTTTCTGGGATAACAAGAGGGCTGTGTGGCCTACTTTGTCCCTGGTAGCCCAGGAGCTTCTTTCTTGCCCCCCAACCACTGTCCAGAGTGAGCGGGTATTTTCCGTAACAGGAAATATACTTAGTCCCCAGCACTCTCACTTGGCCTCCCAGCTCATGGAGCAAATTACTTTTTTAAAAGTCAATCTGCCAAAGCTGGGTTACCCTGCTCTCAGGTTCAATGCAGATTAGAAAAACAAAAAGGTCTAGGTCTAAAAAAGGTCTAGGTCTAGAATCATCCATAGTACCATAATACGCTGAGTCCTCCAGCTTACCCAGTTCTAGAACAGTGGTGGGTTGGGCAGAGGACACCCCCCCGACTTGGTGGGATACAGTGGGGAATTTACATTATTGTCCTGCTATGCAGGTTGTTCAGTCTTGCATCTCTTCTAAAAAAAGTCTACTGTATCTGTATGAGCCCTGCTCCAGTGTTCTGCAGTGTGCTGCTGGCTACACCTGCAGTGTTGCTGTCATCCTGAGTCTGCCTCACACAAGTCATCCTTCATTGCTGTATCCATCTACTGAGACCTGATCCAGTGTTCTGCAGTATGCTGCTGGCTACAACTGCAGTGTTGCTGTCATCCTGAGTCCGCCTGCACCAGTCACCCTCAGTGTTCCTTCTAATAGCTATATCCATGCTTCATCCACAGTACCATAAGGCTAAAGCTCCACCTTACCCTGTTCCACCGTCTTCATTTAGACTCTAGAAATGGTTCCAGTTACTTTTATTTATCTAATTTTGACTTTTATTGAATTTTTAAAAGCATGTCAAATTCAGACAATTAATTTGGTTTTAACCCAAATTTCATCCGAATCGAATGGGACCAGTCCGAATTTCGGATCCATTGAATTAAAAAAAAAAAAAATCTCTGAAAACTATTTTTTTTAATTTTAAAAAGTCTACTAATGATATAATATCAAAAGAGTAATAATCCTTCATCCTCTAGGCAGGCCAACGGATAAAGGGTTAATATGTCCTAAATATTAGGGATGGGCAAAAATGTTCACCTCAAACTGAAATCAGCGAATAATGGCACTTTCCTCTTGGCAAAAAAGTTCCCGCGAAAAGTGCCGCTTTTTCGCTTTTTTCTGCCCATTGAAATCATTGGGAAGAAATATTTCTACACCACACGAAAGTTTTCTACAGCCATATAAAAGGCTGTCAGGCTCTCACAGCAGCCATTCTGTGTTTGTGAGCGGAGAGCACAGCATGTTTTTTAGCTAGAGGAGATAGGCAAATAAAGAGTAATTGAAGCTTAGTTTAGGAAGTCATTTGGGTAGGACATTTGTTCTCTGTATTAGGGGAGTCTGAGGGCACTCTATGGGATAAGAAGGAGGTTGTCCCCCAAATACTCCAAAATTCCGTGTGGCTGACAGGCAAGACACAGGCAACCTATTTGCTTGTTGATCTTGCTGTTATTGTCCCTGTGCTGGTGGGGAAGTCTAGGGAAAGACATTGTTGATTTTCTTTTTCAGTTATAACTCTTTTTGGACAGACTGTGATAAGACAACAGGGTGGACAACTTAAAAAAATAAAATAAATAAAATAAAAAAAATAAATAAAAAAGAATAAAAATAAATATCTTAGGTGACAGTGACAGAGAGCTGACTGGGCTTAGGCAAGGCAACATACAGCAGTTGTGTTGTGCATGGTACAGTAAAAAGCACAGTGTAGTTGCAGAATGTCCAGCAAACGCACAAGGGGAAGGTGGAGGGGTGGAACAGCGTAGGGACGTGAGAGTAAAGTAGTAGTTCAAAAACCTACTGCAGCAATGGTTGTTGCAGCGTGTGCAATGATGATGATCCCTTTACTCCAAGGGAGGATGCAGTTTGTAAAGGTCCCAGCAAAACTAGGTCCAGCACCACCAGTCCCAATAGAAGTATAGAACCAAATAAGAAGAACACTGAAGACAACAGCAAGTCGCATTCAAGTGTTGATGATACTGGCAGCAGAATAATAGAGGAAGGTGTAGCAGCTGAAACACCTGCTATCTCAGAGAGTGAGACAAACAAGCACCAAAAAACACCTGTCCTCAAAGTAGTAGTGAACTTTGTTACAGTAAAAGTAAAAATAAATGGTTTGAGACCTCTAAAACCTTAGAGGAATATAAGGCTAGTAGTGGGCAAGAACTTTCAGATGATGCTTATGAGGATGACCTAATAATTACTGATGATGATGATGATGAACATCTAAAATATATCACTCCAGCATCCTTCTCTTGTTCAGATACAGATGAAGTTGATAGTGAGGATGATGACAGGGCTATAAGGTTAGCAGAAAGTCATAGGCTGAATCTTCCACCACTTTTTATGAGCACTGTGCCTCTCTTTAAACTGTTTGAGAAAGCCATTGGAAAGCTAACCCTGGACAAGCACAGATGTCATAAATCACACAGTCACCCTATCAGTCATCATTGGGATCATCGCCTCTTCAAAGTCCAAGTCCCACTCAGCCACACACACACACCTGTTTTGAGTACCGAACAACAGTAACAGAGGTTAACATCCACAGTGTTAGATATGACGAGTACCTCTGGTGCTGTTGCTATAAGTGCTGCACCTTTGACACCTAGTAGTAGTGGCAGTAGAATTACATCAACATCCAGCTCCAGTAGTTGTAGTAGTAGCAGAAACCACACATGACAGACAAACACAGGACAAATATATTAACAGCAGCACAGATGAGGAGGTGGAGGATGGATGTGAAGAAGGGTTGCCACCATCTACCCCACTTGGGACCACTGCTGTGACCGATAAGTAATATGTATCTCAATATCGTACACAACCACGGAGACTACTGACTCACACCTGCAGTCAATAGCTAGGAGTCTGAAAGAGCCCCAGGTCAGTACTAGGAAGAATGTCTGTAGAACGGGACCAACACACGGAGCGAACAGACAGAGCCCTCTATTAAGCACCAGATAGGATAGTCAGACAAGCCAGGTCATACACGGAGCAGGTAGTCAGCCGAGCCACAGGTTTGCACCGGATAGGATATCCATGGAAGTGTTGATATACTGGATGCGTAGTGGACAGAGCCCCAGGTCATACACAGAGCGTGTAGTCAGCCAGAACCACAGGTTTGCATCAGATAGGATATCCACTGAAGCTATAGTATGCTGGATGCGCAGTGGACAGAGCCCCAGGTCAACACCAGAGAGGGTAGTCAGGCAAGCCAGATCATATATGGAGCAGGTAGTCAGCCAGACCCACAGGTTTGCACCAGAAAGGATGTCTAAGCCAAATCAGAATGCACAAGGAGAATGGTCAGACAGAGCCACAGTTCAACACCAGAATGGATAGACAGACAAGCTGGGTCATACTCAGGAAGAGCAAATAAATGAACTTCTCATAACAACATAAGGGTAACTGAGTCAGGAATCAGTCTGCCCTTTAAAACCCTCCTCAGGAAGTAGGTAGGAGGTGCAGCTCAGTGGGAGGAAGTAGGCAGGAGGAGACTACAGGCCTCAAACACATAAAACAGAGTCTTGCAGCATGCTGAAGCCTTGCACCTGCAGATGACGCATCTAGCATTGATGCGTCCATCTGTTCATGGAAATGACGCTGGAGTGTCATTGTAAGCATTGCCATAAGCTGCGGCGCTACAAGGTACTGTGACTTTTCTAAAATTATACATGCACATTTGATATATATCTGTAATTGGGAGACTTAGGGATTCTAAAAATAACTGAAACTTTTAGAAGTAATTTTTTTACATTATTTTATATTTTTGACATCATAGCGTGTAGCACAAGTGAAAATGTACTTCAGGTGAGACACCAAGTAAAAGCTGAATTTGTTCTGGAAAACTACAAAGTTTTTTACAGGAATCCTACCTAAACAGTGGATAGTAAAAATTGTGAAAATGTTGCTGGCCTCTAGGATATAAAAAAAATCACCAAATCTATGTTACTCAGACTGTTAATACTAGTTCTTAAAGTGACATAATATTCTTTTTATATTTTTATTTTACACATTAAGATACTGATGCATCCTTAGTCATACTATCTTCACTTAATGACATTTCCTGCAGTCCTTTAGAGAAATGAGGCTGAAGAAGCTGACAAGCATTTGTCAATGCCAGGCATTCAGACTCCTAAACTGAGCAGACCAATCTTCAGAATCCCAAAAGCTATTATGGCTTTGGTAAACTGAGCTTCCAGCACAATTTTATTACATGAAACAGCCCAATGAACTATGTAATAAAAAGAATGACCATAACTTCCACTTTATTAATTATTATTTATTAGCCTATTGTTTCCTAATTGTTTTGAACATATTTGACATAAATGTCAGGTTCATCAGTCCTACCTCATGACAGGATTTCAGGAGAACTCTTGCATTAAGGTACAGTGGGATTATGAATTGCTGGGGTGCCTTAAAAAGTGCAATATAATTTGTACTAGTAATTAAAGATGTTAACCCATTAGATAAATGTGTCTAGCAATCTCCACCATACTATTTACTTTTGAACCAAGCATTTCACTTGATAACTCTAAAGTTAAAAACCATATAGATCATAGAGACTGTAGATAAGCTTGCATTCTACATTGATTATATACTTCTATTCTTCCACTGTTTTGGGGAATCAATTTAGGTAGTTTTACATTTAGTGATGATCTCTTGTATATATTCAGTATTAAACATTCTGCTCTTCCAATATGGTCTGAAACCAATTGATCCATTTAAGATTTTGAATTCAATAGATAGCTATACCTGTTTACAATATTCAGGAATTTGATTTTATAAGCCCTAGATGCTTAAAATATTCAGGAATTTAACTTTATAAACATCCTTAAGATAAAGATATATAGAGATAAACATTTCATCTTAGATATGGACATGCTTATCAACATAACTTTATCAATGTGATAATTGCATATTAGAAAAATTACATTGACAGTAATTGTACCCGTTAAATATTCCGACCTTTAAAAAAGTATACCACACTAATTATTTTTAGAAAGAGGAGAGCTTAAATTAGCTGAAATCTCTCTTACAATAAATTCCATGGCGAATTGGCAGTTCCAGATTATTGCTTATACAATTTTGCCTTGCCTCTTTGTCATATTATTGTAAACCAAATGATTGTAAACCACTGTTTAATCTCTATAGAATGATTATTTGTCAATAATGAAATATGTTTCTGATATGCTTGTGTGAGAACCTGGCTTCCCATTTAATAAACTGACATTATTTCCATAGTGGATAATTAAAACATTCTGTATGTTTTAACGATTGACCAATATTGATTATTCAGACATTGTAAAGCACGTTAACATTATCATGCAGGTTTTATGTATGACATTGTGTTGCTGTTTTTCCAGCCATTATCTGTTAATCTCTTGGAAATAATGCATTTAATTAGATTGTTCCCAAATGAGGAATTTTCAAACTGGAATCTAACATTCTTGATTACCTTACCCGACGAAGCACATCTCACTGCTAACAGCCTTGCTTTCCAAATAAGTTCCCATGGAAGTAAATAAAAGTCCTGCTCCAGTGTTCTGCAGTGTGCTGCTGGCTACACCTGCAGTGTCGCTGTCATCCTGAGTCT
Organism: Rhinophrynus dorsalis; assembly: GCA_037306005.1. NCBI lineage: Eukaryota > Metazoa > Chordata > Amphibia > Anura > Rhinophrynidae > Rhinophrynus > Rhinophrynus dorsalis. Next base: position 64,640,357 of record CM074721.1, on the reverse strand, counting down.
GCCTCACACAAGTCATCCTTCATTACTGTATCCATCTACTGAGACCTGATCCAGTGTTCTGCAGTATGCTGCTGGCTACAACTGCAGTGTTGCTGTCATCCTGAGTCCGCCTGCACCAGTCACCCTCAGTGTTCCTTCTAATAGCTATATCCATGCTTCATCCACATACCATAAGGCTAAAGCTCCACCTTACCCTGTTCCACTGTCTTCATTTAGACTCTAGAAATGGTTCCATTTACTTTTATTTATCTAATTTTGACTTTTATTGAATTTTTAAAAGCATGTCAAATTCAGACAATTAATTTGGTTTTAACCCGAATTTCATCCGAATCGAATGGGACCAGTCCGAATTTCGGATCCATTGAATTAAAAAAAAAAAAATTCTCTGAAAACTATTTTTTTTAATTTTAAAAAGTCTACTAATGATATAATATCAAGAGTAATAATCCTTCATCCTCTAGGCCAGCCAACGGATAAAGGGTTAATATGTCCTAAAAATTAGGGATGGGCAAAAATTTTCACCTCAAACTGAAATCAGCGAATAATGGCACTTTCCTCTTGGCGAAAAAGTTCCCGCGAAAAGTGCCGCTTTTTCGCTTTTTTCTGCCCATTGAAATCAGTGGGAAGAAATATTTCTACACCACACAAAAGTTTTCTACAGCCATATAAAAGGCTGTCAGGCTCTCACAGCAGCCATTCTGTGTTTGTGAGCGGAGAGCGCAGCATGTTTTTTAGCTAGAGGAGATAAGCAAACAAAGAGTAATTGAAGCTTAGTTTAGGAAGTCATTTGGGTAGGACATTTGTTCTCTGTATTAGGGGAGTCTGAGGGCACTCTATGGGATAAGAAGGAGGTTGTCCCCCAAATACTCCAAAATTCCGTGTGGCTGACAGGCAAGACACAGGCAACCTATTTGCTTGTTGATCTTGCTGTTATTGTCCCTGTGCTGGTGGGGAAGTCTAGGGAAAGACATTGTTGATTTTCTTTTTCAGTTATAACTCTTTTTGGACAGACTGTGACAAGACAACAGGGTGGACAACTTAAAAAAATAAAATAAAAAAAATAAATAAAAAAGAATAAAAATGAAATATCTTAGGTGACAGTGACAGAGAGCTGACTTGGCTTAGGCAAGGCAACATACAGCAGTTGTGTTGTGCATGGTACAGTAACAAGCACAGTGTAGTTGCAGAATGTCCAGCAAACGCACAAGGGGAAGGTGGGGGGGTGGAACAGTGTAGGGACGTGAGAGTAAAGTAGTAGTTCAAAAACCTACTGCAGCAATGGTTGTTGCAGCGTGTGCAATGATGATGATCCCTTTACTCCAAGGGAGGATGCAGTTTGTAAAGGTCCCAGCAAAACTAGGTCCAGCACCACCAGTCCCAATAGAAGTATAGAACCATATAAGAAGAACACTGAAGACAACAGCAAGTCACATTCAAGTGTTGATGATACTGGCAACAGAAAAATAGAGGAAGGTGTAGCAGCTGAAACATCTGCTGTCTCAGAGAGTGAGACAAACAAGCACCAAAAAACACCTGTCCTCAAAGTAGTAGTGAACTTTGTTACAGTAAAAGTAAAAATAAATGGTTTGAGACCTCTAAAACCTTAGAGGAATATAAGGCTAGTAGTGGGCAAGAACTTTCAGATGATGCTTATGAGGATGACCTAATAATGACTGATGATGATGATGAACATCTAAAATATATCACTCCAGCATCCTTCTCTTGTTCAGATACAGATGAAGTTGATAGTGAGGATGATGACAGGGCTATAAGGTTAGCAGAAAGTCAAAGGCTGAATCTTCCACCACTTTTTATGAGCACTGTGCCTCTCTTTAAACTGTTTGAGAAAGCCATTGGAAAGCTGACCCTGGACAAGCACAGATGTCATAAAGCACACAGTCACCCTATCAGTCATCATTGGGATCATCGCCTCTTCAAAGTCCAAGTCCCACTCAGCCACACACACATATCTGTTTTGAGTACCGAACAACAGTAACAGAGGTTAACATCCACAGTGTTAGATATGACGAGTACCTCTGGTGCTGTTGCTATAAGTGCTGAACCTTTGACACCTAGTAGTAGTGGCAGTAGAATTGCATCAACATCCAGCTCCAGTAGTTGTAGTAGTAGCAGAAACCACACATGACGGACAAACACAGGACAAATATATTAACAGCAGCACAGATGAGGAGGTGGAGGATGGATGTGAAGAAGGGTTGCCACCATCTACCCCACTTGGGACCACTGCTGTGACCGATAAGTAATATGTATCTCAATATCGTTCACAACCACGGAGACTACTGACTCACACCTGCAGTCAATAGCTAGGAGTCTGAAAAAGCCCCAGGTCAGTACTAGGAAGAATGTCTGTAGAACGGGACCAACACACGGAGCGAACAGACAGAGCCCTCTATTAAGCACCAGATAGGATAGTCAGACAAGCCAGGTCATACACGGAGCAGGTAGTCAGCTGAGCCACAGGTTTGCACCGGATAGGATATCCATGGAAGTGTTGATATACTGGATGCGTAGTGGACAGAGCCCCAGGTCATACACAGAGCGTGTAGTCAGCCAGAACCACAGGTTTGCATCAGATAGGATATCCACTGAAGCTATAGTATGCTGGATGCGCAGTGGACAGAGCCCCAGGTCAACACCAGAGTGGGTAGTCAGGCAAGCCAGATCATATACGGAGCAGGTAGTCAGCCAGACACACAGGTTTGCACCAGAAAGGATGTCTAAGACAAATCAGAATGCACAAGGAGAATGGTCAGACAGAGCCACAGTTCAACACCAGAATGGATAGACAGACAAGCTGGGTCATACACAGGAATCAGGAAGAGCAAATAAATGAACTGCTCATAACAACAACGTAAGGGTAACTGAGTCAGGAATCAGTCTGCCCTTTAAAACCCTCCTCAGGAAGTAGGTAGGAGGTGCAGCTCAGTGGGAGGAAGTAGGCAGGAGGAGACTACAGGCCTCAAACACATAAAACAGAGTCTTGCAGCATGCTGAAGCCTTGCACCTGCAGATGACGCATCTAGCATTGATGCGTCCATCTGTTCATGGAAATTACGCTGGAGTGTCATTGTAAGCATTGCCATAAGTGGCGGCGCTACAAGGTACTGTGACATTTCTAAAATTATACATGCACATTTGATATATATCTGTAATTGGGAGACTTAGGGATTCTAAAAATAACTGAAACTTTTAGAAGTAATTTTTTTACATTATTTTATATTTTTGACATCATAGCGTGTAGCACAAGTGAAAATGTACTTCAGGTGAGACACCAAGTAAAAGCTGAATTTGTTCTGGAAAACTACAAAGTTTTTTACAAGAATCCTACCTAAACAGTGGATAGTAAAAATGGTGAAAATGTTGCTGGCCTCTAGGATATAAAAAAAATCACCAAATCTATGTTACTCAGACTGTTAATACTAGTTCTTAAAGTGACATAATATTCTTTTTATATTTTTATTTTACACATTAAGATACTGATGCATCCTTAGTCATACTATCTTCACTTAATGACATTTCCTGCAGTCCTTTAGAGAAATGAGGCTGAAGAAGCTGACAAGCATTTGTCAATGCCAGGCATTCAGACTCCTAAACTGAGCACACCAATCTTCAGAATACCAAAAGCTATTATGGCTTTGGTAAACTGAGCTTCCAGCACAATTTTATTACATGAAACAGCCCAATGAACTATGTAATAAAAAGAATGACCATAACTTCCACTTTATTAATTATTATTTATTAGCCTATTGTTTCCTAATTGTTTTGAACATATTTGACATAAATGTCAGGTTCATCAGTCCTACCTCATGACAGGATTTCAGGAGAACTCTTGTATTAAGGTACAGTGGGATTATGAATTGCTGGGGTGCCTTAAAAAGTGCAATATAATTTGTACTAGTAATTAAAGATGTTAACCCATTAGATAAATGTGTCTAGCAATCTCCACCATACTATTTACTTTTGAACCAAGCATTTCACTTGATAACTCTAAAGTTAAAAACCATATAGATCATAGAGACTGTAGATAAGCTTGCACTCTACATTGATTATATACGTCTATTCTTCCACTGTTTTGGGGAATCAATTTGGGTAGTTTTACATTTAGTGATGATATCTTGTATATATTCAGTATTAAACATTCTGCTCTTCCCATATGGTCTGAAACCAATTGATCCATTTAAGATTTTGAATTCAATAGATAGCTATACCTGTTTACAATATTCAGGAATTTGATTTTATAAGCCCTAGATGCTTAAAATATTCAGGAATTTAACTTTATAAACATCCTTAAGATAAAGATATATAGAGATAAACATTTCATCTTAGATATGGACATGCTTATCAACATAACTTTATCAATGTGGTAATTGCGTATTAGAAAAATTACATTGACAGTAATTGTACCCGTTAAATATTCCGACCTTTAAAAAAGTATACCACACTAATTATTTTTAGAAAGAGGAGAGCTTAAATTAGCTGAAATCTCTCTTACAATAAATTCCATGGTGAATTGGCAGTTCCAGATTATTGCTTATACAATTTTGCCTTGCCTCTTTGTCATATTATTGTAAACCAAATGATTGTAAACTACTGTTTAATCTCTATAGTATGATTATTTGTCAATAATAAAATATGTTTCTGATATGCTTGTGTGAGAACCTGGCTTCCTATTTAATAAACTGACATTATTTCCATAGTGGATAATTAAAACATTCTGTATGTTTTAACAATTGACCAATATTGATTATTCAGACATTGTAAAGCACGTTAACATTATCATGCAGGTTTTATGTATGACATTGTGTTGTTGTTTTTCCAGCCATCATCTGTTAATCTCTTGGAAATAATGCATTTAATTAGATTGTTCCCAAATGAGGAATTTTCAAACTGGAATCCAACATTCTTGATTACCTTACCCGACGAAGCACATCTCACTGCTAACAGCCTTGCTTTCCAAATAAGTTCCCATGGAAGTAAATAAAAGAATTTTAAAACATTCCAGAATGGGTTTATCAACAAGTTAATCACATTCACAAACTTTCTTCTGTATCAGTATGTCCATAAAATAGCTTGGTTGTATAAATAATCCTCTATGAGGACATAGAGGACATCCATGATCATTCACAGAAATTTTCCAAGGGAGAACAAAGCCATACTCTCTCTCTCCCTTCAGGCCAGCCATCCCAGAACCTATGTTTAACACACACACACAAAATGCCCAAAGGTACTTCTATCTCCACAACAAGATATAGATATGTTGTCCAAAGCATACAAGAACCAGTTTGCCTAGTTCATAATGTGCAGAAAAGTGAGCCTTTTGTGGGTGTCAAACTGACATTTATGAATTAGACAGCAACTGATCAGGAGAGCAATAGCTAAAAAGATAGGACTTTATGCACTGACTGCACAGTGGGAAGATTAGGCAGCTCCAAGGGAATTGCATCAAGAGCAGTGATATGAGACAAGTAATCATGGTTGCCACTAGCTCCAGTGCTGCTCCTGAGGCAGTAGCAGCACCCCAACTATCCTTCACCACTTCAGGTGTATCTTGAGAAAAAGAAAATAGCCAGTAATGCTTCTCTTCCTTCTCTACCTCCGGAGTTATGGGTATGTTGAAATACTACTTTTTCCCTTGAGAACAGAAAGGAACTGTGCATTTCTTTAGTAACTGCAATGTGCATAGTGTGTAGGAAAGTTTTAAAATGGGAAAGGACTGTGAACAGTGAACACATCTGCACTCATATCAAACAACTGGCACAACTGCAAACAAACATCTTGATGCTTAGGTCAGCAATAACAAAATATACCTATTTCCTCTCCCCTAAGGACATGAGACAACTATCAGACTCAGTAATAATGATGAATCCTCCTTTTCACCAGCTTATGGTATTCTGTGGGATTGAATCTCCTCAGATGTTCCTTGATTCCTTGCTTGTAATTAGCCCCCACCACAGTGCCATGTGTGGTCAGCACACCACACAAGGAGCACTAAGTGGACACAATCTGCCACATTCTTTCATCTAGAGAATCACTATCAGCTGGTGGGGGAGCTAATGATGACAGAGGTGTTACACCAGAAAAGGAGGAGGTAGAGGACCCTGAGGGTGCTGGGGAAGGGAATTTTGGAGAAGGGGAAGGTGGAGAAGAATTAATGGCCAACTTCTTCTTTTCTCCACATATACTGTGCTGCTGCTTCTACAGGCGCATCACTGGAGCTGGTCGTGGCAAGTGGAACCTTCATCATTCATCACCCATGTTACTGCTGTTTTTGATCCCATTCCCTTTCAGCTGCCTAACAATGCTGATTCATAAATAATCCAGCAGCAGCAAGAACAGCAGTTGCAAATTCCTCAATTATGGACTTAGGAGGACATTTGAGACGAACACAACATGACCTGCTGGCACAAGACCAGTAGGGCATATTTTGTTTCTCAGGGCTTGTGCCTTAAAAAATAAAATAAAAAAAAACTAAAAACAAACATGGTCCTACAAAAAATAAACAATTTTTGGAGTTTGTTTCTAACAACATAAGTCCTACAAATTATTTTTTCCTTAGGCCCTGTGCCAAACAAGCTTAAGTCCTACAAATCAATGTTCCTCAGGGCTTGTGCCTCTGACAACAAATCTACCAAATCATCTTCTACAAAATACTCTATCAAGTTAAGTATCAGTCTACCTCAGTGACAGGTTATGTCAGGGGATTCCTGTCCCTATCACATTACATAAATATTTCTTATTTTATTTTATTTATTTATTTTTATTATCTCTCCCCCCAATAGCAGTCAAGAACCCCATCCAAAACAAATTCAACTGATTAATTCCCCAGGCTCCTCCCACCAACACAGACACCCTCCTCAGATGCCTTTTATACCATGTTTTATGTTTTTTTTTTAATGGATTTAGGATTTATTTTTATTAACTGCTCCCCAATCTCAGTAAACAAACCCCCAAAAAACATTCCCTATTCAACTCATTCTTTCTCCGCACCCCATCAACACAGACACCCTCATGCCACTTTTATACTATGACTTTTGGAAATAAAAAAATATTTGCTATGTGTTGTGTGTAAATTCAATGTTCCCATTGATTTCAATGGAATTAGCTAGGTAAAAAAAAGTGGAAAAACAGTACTTTTCACAGGAAATTGTTTGCCAAGTTGGAAGTGTCATTATTCAACTATTTCAGTTTGAGGCAAACTTTTTTGCATATCCCTAGTTATAGTGTCTATATTGCATGTGTTTTCTGAGGGCTGTTGTGCCAAAGTGTGTCCCCTTCTTACCCCTTTTCACAGACTTGTCACACATTGTGCACAGTGTGTGCCCCAAGAGAAAAATAGTCCTGCATCCATGGCTTCCACAATCCCCTTTACTGGCTGGGGTAGAGGATGATCCTGCTGCTGCCACAGAATCAGAAGTAGAACTAGGACCAGTATTATTGCTGGCAAGTGGAAGCTGTCCTAGTCCTGCATGAATACTGCTGCAACCTAGTCCCACTGTGGCCACAGTTGCCTGTGGCACGCTAACATGCTCACCATCAGCCTGCTGCTGAGACAGATCAACATCTGGCCCTTGCAACTTAGCAGCAGGAATTAAAGCAGCAGCAAACTCATCAATGCCACTGCTTGTGGTGGTGGTGGTGCCCATCCCCATTTGCATATCTCACATTCCTTTTCATTTTCTGTTAAAAGGGCCCTCACTCTCTCCTCCACCCCAGCTGCTCCACTATCACTTTTGCTCTCATCATTACCACAACTGGTCTCTTGCTGCTGCTCTATGGGAGTGGGACTGGTTGACAATGATGACAAATGTGACAGAGGGTCCCTACTTCGTCAGGTGAAGAAGGCACACTGGCAGCACTAGCAGCAGGCATGGGCAGCTGATGGGTGTTGATGCTAATACTTCTAGCCAGTTCTTCCTTCTTCAGCATCATGTCCCAGAGTGACAATGCCAGGGGTCACAGGATTGGAGGGTTGTCTTGCTAAATTCCACTTTGACCTCAGCATTAGGGTCCATACTGGAGCTAGTCCCAGCAGCTGCTTTACAATAACCACCCCCTTTCCCCCTTAACTCCATCAATCTTGAGCTGCTGAGTGGTAGTAGTGGGACTGCTGGCAGATGACAAGTGTGACTTAGGGTCCTCTGTTATCACACTTTGCATCATCTCCTCTTATTGAAAATCAGAAGGCACACTGACATCAGTAGCAGCAGGCTCAGGCAGCTGACATGTCCTGCTAACAATGCTACCCATTTATTTCTGTGTCTGCTTTGGCACAATTTCCCCCCAGATGCCAAGTGAAGAAATCAGGGGACTGGGCATCATTGGGTCTGGCTAATCTGGGTTCCCATAACCTTCCATGCTGGTGGTGGTCATTTCCTCCTCTGACTCAATGGACTCATCAAGGTCCTTCCAGCTCCTCCTTTTTTTAATGAGTGATCACAGTGTTAGCCACCAATATGAGCTTTCTGCTACCCTTATTGCGCTAAGTAAATCATTAGAAAATTGCCTTCTGACCTCTCTATCTCTCTAGCTGCTTATTTCTTTTGCTTCCTGAGAAGTCATGTTTTTGGCAAGAAAATAAGAGCTACAGGTAGTAAACGGTCAAGAAGTTTGTAAGTACTCAAACACATAGGCAATATTTTTTCAGGTATAGGGGAAATAGATACATTTTTTTAGTGTGTTGCTGAGGGTGGATTATCTTGCAAAAAAGTGGAGAACCACATGCTTTTATGGCATTTCTCGAAAGAACAGAATTGGACATTTAACCCTTCCCTAATTATTCGATAAATTTCTCCTTGTAATTTTATGTTGGTGATCCATGTGCTGTGTATATAATATTTTACTTAATAAACCTGTTCCTGCTGGTATTTTTATTTGGAAGAGTGAAGAAGTCACATAGTTTGAAAGTATTCAGATTTCAGTGGTAGGACAGAAACATAAGGGAAATGAGTTGTTTTGGATGAAAGCGTGACACCACTTTCTTGACCTATATTTTTAATAATTTCTGTAAACACAGACAATGCAAAGGCTTTCTAACTCTCATTCATACATCATTTAATGAAATAAATTTGAAAAGCACATCCCTGCTTAATTCTATTTTCCTACTAAGCTAGTAGCTCCCATTTTAAATACACAGTGACATTTCAGCAACTCAAAAGAAATGTCACCCTTTCCTTAGCTGAATATGAAAAGCAAAATCATTAGTTAACTTTACAAATTTGAAAGGCTAACCTTGTCATGCATGTTTGCTGGGACATCAAAGATATGAAAGAGAACTGTGGAAAGGTTGCTCAGTAACAAGTGATGCCTCTGCCTTCATGCAACAGACAATCAAATGTTTATGGAAATAAAAAGCCAACAACTGCAAAAGTATTCTATCAGTCTGACCTTCACATAAGAAATAGACATGAAACATAGTGTCACATCAGCTCCTTTCGATACTTCTTGCTATTTTCATCAAATAAGAAGAGCATTCTGAATATACTATGGCCTTTGATATACCTGCTATTTAATTATCCTTTCTACATCTTTATATGAATGATAGTTGACTTTAGCTCTCGCTTTTTTGTGACATGCTTGGAAGATCAAAGGTTATAAATAATGTAAATAATGGAAATATTATTTTAATATAAAGAGTCTTGTGTTAGTATGTTGACAAAGACGCAGACAAATTTGTTGAGAAGGACAAGAAAACATCAGATGTTATTGGTATAGTGTATGCAAAAATACAACTGTTGTGTGGCCATTAAATTAAATGTACATGTTAAGAAAACTCCTCTCTCCAAATGCTGTATATTGTATGTGCACAGTAGACTCATTTTGTAGAAAATTAAGCATTTTTGGGAAAACTATAATAAAGTATATATTTTTTTGTTTTTTGATCGTATGTGCATTATTCACTTACATGTGTTAAAGCATTGCAACAATAGATTTAAATGGATGCTGTCACCTAAAAACAACATAAGTGATTTTTAGAGAGCTTTCTAAATCACCTATATGTTTCATTAGCTATTTTTTGTTTTTAAAACTTTTTTTTACATTTAAATATATACATTTATGCTGAATTAGACAAGCCATGCAGTCAGCATATATTGTGTCCCCTACTCACTGACTCTGCTCAGGAATGTTCTTCCCAACTCTCTAGCACTGATAAGGTTAAGGCCGGGATCCAATGAAGGACAATAAAACTTGCAGTAGGGCAAAATTTGCTACCGGATGACAAAAAAAAATTTCAGTCAGTACCCAATTGCCCTGCCAATTGAAACCAGAAAGGATGTTGGCCACGAAAAATGACTTGTGGCCAAACATCCATTGTGTGTTTTTAGTTCCCAAAACCCACCCTAAATAGAGTGAGTAATGGGAACATGGGCTAATGCTCGGTGCCTGACACACTGTCAAGCACCGAGCATGAACTCAACACACAGTCATCCTTCCAAACACTAACCCTACATTACCCCTAACATGTAAAATGCAACAATACTACCTCTAACCTAACCTAACACCTAGATCTGTGTAACACTTACCTGTCATCCACTGTCTATCTTCCTCTGTTATCTTCTATTTTCCTTCTTCTTCATTCTCCCCAATTCTTTCTTCTTCTCTGCTGTCTTCTTTTCTTCCTTGTTTCAAACATTTTCCTGTAAAAAGAAAAAAAAACATGAAATGTTAGCCAAAAACATAACATGGAAATATGTGCATTGTTTTACCCTTATTTTGTAAATTCAGTTTTATTGGATTTTTCAAGAATATAGGGGAGAACAGAAGACAAAAAAGGGGGTAGAAAAAGAAACACGTCAATAATACATCAAGAGAATGCAATATAGACAGTGCATAAAGCAGCAAACAGCAGCATCACCAATTGAGATATAATCTGAGTAGGAAACCAGGGATGGAGAAGGGGAGAGGGAAAAAACACAAAAAATTTGGGAGAGAGGAGAAAGTAGAGTAAATACAAGAAGGGATACCCGAGGGTCCCTCCCCCGCACCAGTGCCCCCCCCATAACAGGGGAGGCAGACACAGAAAACACGATTGCAAGCTACCAACTCACAGGGCCAAAGAAGGACTGCATCTGTGGATCCTCCAAAAATTGCATCCAAGCCAACCAGGTAGAAGCATAATGGTAAAGAAATTTCTGCTGAGCTTCACTCAAGGGTAAATGACAAAAGAGAGAAGAGGTGAATCACAATATTAAATAATAAATAAATAAAGAAGACAAATATCAAATAATTATAAATAAACTTATAAAATAATAAATAGTCCACCAAAATAGAAGAAGAGAAGTCCTCGCTGCTCGCTTCCAATGGGCTGGGCTCCCACCACAACGAAAACTAGAAAACACAAACGAACAAGCGGCGCAGAGGATTTTCTCTAAGTGTAATATTCAAATAAAGTTCTTCCTTCACCCACACCTTGTGTGTAAACTCTTAGGAAATATACTCACATTCTTCTGAGGCTATAACCAGCCTCCAGGGATCTTCACTTTGACTGGCTCACTCCCCAGTCTGGTATCCTTGGCACAACTCCAATTTAAATCCAAAGGCAACAAGTAAAATTGTGGAGGTGCTAGTCAGCACTGGGTAACTGAGAAAACCCAGCGCTTAAACTTAACACCACCTCTTATTTTGGAATCACCTGTAGGATATGTTGGCTCAAAACCAGACAAACAGAGGAGAAAACAAAAATCTCCAGTGACACCAGTTGTTAGAAATCCCAGGTATACTCTGGATAAACTGAAAACTTTTTAATAAAACATATATAAATATATATGAAGGAAGAACTTTATTTGAATACTACACTTAGAGAAAATCCTCTGCGCCGCTTGTTCGTTTGTGTTTTCTAGAAGCATAATGGTCCCTGTGATCATCAGACTTAAAAAACAGTTTCTCCATGCCACACATGCTCTCCACCCTCATGACCCATTCGTGAATTGTTGGGGGCGAAAACTTGCCCCAGTGCAGGGGAATAAATGCCTTGGCCTCATTCAACAAGTGGAGTATCACTGACCTCTTGTATTGTAGGATAGGCATGGAAGCATGATGGAGCAAAAGAGGAGCTGGAAGAAAAGGGGGGGAGTTCGTGAATTTCTGAAGGAGAAGAATGAACCTGAGTCCAAAAGGGGGAGATAAGAGGGCAGTCCCACCAGATGTGGAGCAGAGTGCTGGGAGCTGGGCCGCACCTCCAGCAAACATTGGGAGTCTAAAGGGAAAAAGGATGTAAGAGAGCTGGAGTGCAATACCAATGGGTAAGCAATTTATAGGACATTTTCTAGGAATTATTATTCAGGGAGTATTCATGTGTCAGGGTGAAGATTTTTTCCCCACTGTAAATTACTCAGTGAGATTTGGAGAGACAATTCCAAATTCTGAGTGAAGGCCAGAAGAGATGCAGCACTGGAGGAAATAAGTAGACGATACAATAGGGAAATACCATGTGGAGGAAGAACATCCCTGTGCATAGATCCTCGAAAGGTGTAAGCAGGCTGAAGAAGGCTTAGTGGTTCAGGTAAAGAGTGAACAAAGTACCCAATTGGGAGTAATGAAACCAATATAAAGACATCGGTAGGCAGGGAGACGAGATATCCTGCAGGGGACGAACCCAGAGATCAGTCCCCAAGGACGTTGCAACCCTAGATGTCCCATTAAGGGAGGTGTCAAGAAAGAGACTGGGGCACTGTCCAGATGGAGGGGAAGCTAGTGAGTCGACACACCATGAAAAACAGAGAGTGTATAAACAGGCAGCCAGCATTAGAGTCATCATTGTTCCAGTGTTAAATATTACAATTCCACATAGGAGTTTGAATAATTTGCAGAGTGACACAGACAATCTCACAGTCGTCGTGTGGTCAGGTTATAAAATTGTCAAATTTTTATAGTACACTACTATCTGTTTGTAATGGATTTGAGTCCTAGTGAATAATCAGATGTTCCTCGCCCTGACCAGCTGCAGTGACCCATCAACCACCAACACCACAACACTGATGTTGCTTTCAAGCAGAGCTAGCAGCAGGCAGGCAAAGAAGAGTACTAGTACTAGTCAGATTCAGCAGCAGCACTCCAAACCAAATAATAAAAACAAGAAGGGAACTGCAAGTCATTCTACCTCTACTAGCAGGGTAGAGAGGTCTAGGTCCTCCTCTGAGACCATGAAGCAGCTGTTACCTGTGTCTCATCAGCTATTTGGTGATGATCCCCCTAGAACCACCTGCACAATGACTAGTGCCACTGGCAGTTTAGTCACCACCTCTGCTACAGCCACTTCTATAAACCTGGGGACACCTAGCATGTATAACACTACTGGTTGGACAATGCTGACAGAATCAACGCAGGATTTTTACAGCGAACGTCCGTGTAAGCAGCCCAAATGGAAATTATTGCAGTATTTGGATAACATTTTTCCTGCCACCACTGTCACTGCCACTGAGAGCATATCTACTACATAAAATGTTATTGAGGGAGATAGCTTACCTTTTCCTGGTAGTCACCAGGCAGAAGAGGGAATTGAGCAGGTCTCCCCAAAATCTGCTGCTGATTATGATTTTTCTCACTGTCAAAACCTACAAGAGGTGGAAGAAAAAGAATCTGAGGGATCAAGGCCTCCTAAGTTTGATTTGTCAACTGAGCTTGATTTTTTATCACGGTCCCTGTGATCCCCTGTCAATCTCTTCTGTTGTTACCTGTGCATTGGAGGAGGCTGATTGGCCCACTCAGGATGTTCCTTTATATACTGGGTTTTGGGCACTTGTCAGATGCTCTTTCGTGGTGGTCCTGATCCTTCACCTTGTTGCTGTGTTTCTGCATTCCTGTGTACCGGCCCGGCCTGTTTGACCATTCCGTTGTTCCTGTTCGTGATTGACCCGACTCTGGCTGACGTTCCTGCTCCGTGATTGACCCGGCTCTGGCTGACGTTCCTGCTCCGTGATCATTTCCTGTGTTCCTGTGTGATTCCGGTTGCCGTCTGGCGACATTCTGAACTGTGTTTGTGTCGCTCTGGCTAATCCTCTCTCTGTTCCACCAAGCTGTTGCCTGAGCAAGTCTTCATAGCGCTGCTGAGCTGTAGTCTTCCTTACCAAACCTGCATTAACCCTTGCTGTGCCGGTTGCCTTCGTTATTTGAGCCTGTTCTCATACACTTGCCACGCCAGTGTGTTCCGATTGAGCCATTTAACACTTACTGAGCCTGTGCCTTACCGACCTAGCCTACATATTCACACTAGCAGAGCTGTTGTCCGTCCCAGTGCTCGTGCAGCACCGTGGACACGCCAGTTGGCGTTGGTACCTCCAGTAGGCTCTTGCAGTGTGTGCTCTGTAACGACACCAGAAGGGTGCCCTGGCTCTGGTCTTTGAGTGCTCAATGTGTTAATCGATCTGCCGTACTACCAGTTACTTTGGCTCACTATTGCTTGTGCAGTGATTGCTCCGTTCTGGCACCCAAGGGGTGTTTAGGGCTCTAGTCCCGTTGGCACACACAGGGTTACATCCGTGAGAGTATTGAGGGCGATTCAGGTGTCTGGTTAGCTCCTGCAGTGGCTTATCTCCTGATTATCCCACTAAGGTGGTATAGGCTCAGCTCTGGTCAGGCGCTGATCATTTTGGGGCGTTCTTTGCGAGATATCTGAGAGTGATTAGTCCAGTCACATAATACACCCTCCTTGCACCACCTAGAGACTGATATTACCTTCTGGGCGTTGGCCAACCAGTTTGCTAAACTATTCAGTTTCTCCACATTAACCCCTGTATATATTACTTGCCTGATCTATATATCTACGCTATACTTATTTGGGCCTGTATATTGTCATTACCATTCTTGGCCCCCAGGGGTGCTGTTCATTTACGTTTATTTCAATAAAACTGTGTTTTTACTCTACCTGTGTCTGAGTGTCAGAAAACCGTAACATTTTTCCAGTGACCTTGATTATTCCCCTGAGCTTAATTTTTCACCTGCTTCCCATAGTACTCCTCCTGTTTCTCCAGTTACACTTGTGTCTTCTATTGACAACTCAACCCCTGCCTCTCCAGTCCCATTTGAGTCTCCCAGGCAGGTAGTAGCTGCTAGTGTCTCCTCCACCAGTACCACTGTTACTCCACGATCATCCTCCAATCCCAGTCCCAACATCCCTGCTGCCATCTTTAGGTCTACAGGTATCCCTGTAACAGTACATAGAAAGAAAAAGTAAAGTGAGGTTGATCCTGCATGTGAAGATGAAGAAAGTGTCACCTCAATTTCTTCTTCTCCACCTCTTTCTAGAGTCATCCATTGCTCCAAAGCATGGGACCATATTGTGGCAGTTGACGATGGTCGGCTAGCAAATTGTAAATTGTGTGGCAGGGAGGTCAGCCGTGAGCGGGTGTTGGGTCATCTGACCAGCTCCGGGATGAACCAACATCTGAGCAACTACCACAAGTCGGTGAGGATAAGTGCAGAAGGCGGCAGTACTAGTGCTGCATATACCAGTGCCACACCCACCACCAGCAGGCAGCAGGAGAAAGGGCAGGGGCATCATGCCACATCTGGTCCTAGTAAGAGCAGCAGACAGTCACAGCCCATGCCAAAATCAATACAAGCCACAATGGAAGATTTTGGTGGGTTTCATTCCACAGGGATGTGCAGACAGCCTGCCAGGAAAATCACACTCCTCATTGCACAGCTCATAGCTGTTGGGGGGTACTTCTTTTAATTTGGTGGACGCCAGCAACTTATGGAGGCTGTTGCACCCAGATATAAAATTGCATCCCGCACCACATTTAGTAGAACAATAGTACCCTCACTGTACTGGTCATGCATTGGGCTATTGAAGGACCTGCTAGGAAAGGCTGGTGGCCGAGTGCTCTGAGTGGCCAGCATGGCTTCCTGTCTTTGACGGCGCATTGGTGGCAGCCCAATGTCTTGGAAGACACACCAATAGCAACAACAAGTTCCGGTACAGTAGCCAAGTAGACAGGGCACCACTCTTTCCTCCTCCATGCTGAGGTAATGGATCAGCAGCACATCTCAGATAACATTCGTAAAGCACTGCAGAACATGGTGGCCTAGTGGCTAGGGGAGCAGGCAGGCACACAGGCGCAAATGGGGTTTGTGGTTACTGATAGTGCAGCTAACATGATCAAGGCTCTCCGGGATGGCAGATTTGTGGGTGTGTGCTACTCAGCGCATGTCCTGCATCTAGTAGTGAATGCTGCTCTCGAGTATGGCAGTAACACTGGAAGGTTGACAGCACTTCTGGAGTTGTTCCGAAAAATTGTTGGCCGTTTCCATCAGAGCGTCAAAGATAGCCAGCTCCTCAGGGAGGAACAGAAAAAGGCAGACCTCCCAGAGCACCTCCAAAACAAGATGTTGGGACCAGGTGGAACTAATCCTTAGATATGCTAGAGCGTATCCTGGAGCAGAAAAAGGCAATTCATGCAATATCATGTCACCATTTCAATGGCAGTAACAGAACACTGGGCAGGGCTGACTGGGCCCTGATGAAACAGGTAGTGACAGCCCTTACGCCTTTCCATACATTGACAGAAATTTTGAGCAGAGAGAACACTAGCCTGGCAGAAGTCATTCCCCTCTTCACGCACTTCTCCTTAAAATTGGACGATTTCCTTGCCCATTGGGAACGCTTGCCTGGTTCTGAGGGTAATATACTTACTGATGTTGCTGCACTTCTAACGAGGCTGAAGAAGGAACTGACTCAGTGCATGGAAGAGTGCGTGGACAATTGTCCCGAGATAATGCTTGCCACAATGTGCGATCCACAAATCAAAGGCAAGATAGCACTTATTTCCAATTCACTCACTGCCTGGAGGGAACAATTGATAGCGAGGGTGTATGAGAGGCAAAGAAAAAACAGGATACAGTCACATGAGGCAGGAGAAGATTCTGCAGATGAGCTGGAGTAGTGTGGTGGTCTTCTGGGACCTATCAGTAGCAGTGCCAGTAGCACGTCATCTTCTTCCAGTGGAGCAGCTGCTGCTTTTTATGCTGAGGCAATGGGCAGATTATGCTTCAGACAAAACAAACATCTCCCCATAAATAGAAGAAGGGTTGTGTTTGAGGTTAAGGCTTACCTTGTGGAACCTTCTTTGCCCCAAGTAAAGATCCCTTGACTTTCTGGGATAACAAGAGGGCTGTGTGACCTACTTTGTCCCTGATAGCCCAGGTGTTGCATTTTTGCCCCCCAACCACTGTCCAGAGTGAACGGGTATTTTCCATAGCTGGAAATATACTTAGACCCCAGAACTCTCAATTGGCCGCCCAGCTCATGGAGCAAATTACTTTTTTAAAAGTCAATCTGCCAAAGCTGGGTTACCCTGCTCTCAGGTTCGATGCAGATTAGAAGAAAAATAGTACCATAGTACCATAATATTCTGAGCACTCCAGCTTACCTAGCTCTAGAACAGTGGTTGGCTGGGTAGAGGACACCCCCCTGACTTGGTGGGACACAGCGGGGAATTTAAAGTCTACAATGTTGTCCCACTATACAGGTTGTTCAGTCTGGCTCTGCGGTATCTATTTACTGAGTCCTGCCTACTCCAGTGTTCTGTGGTTTGCTGCTTGCTACATCTCCTGTGTTGCTGTCATCCTGTCTCTGCCTCGCACCAGTCATCCTCAGTTGCTGTATCCATCTACTGACTGAGTCTTGTCTGCTCCAGTGTTCTGCAGTTCTGGCTACATCTCCAGTGTTGCTGTCACCCTCAATTTTGTTAGTCTAACTCTAGTCTAAGAAAAGTCATATGTCTATGGGCCCTACCTGCTCCAGTGTTCTGCAGTTTGCTGCTGCCTACATCTCCAGTGTTGCTGTCATCCTCAGTTTTGTAGTCTAACTCTATTCCAAGAAAAGTCGTGTGTCTATGAGTCCTGCCTGCTACAGGCTTCCTCAGTTTTGTAATCTAACTATATTCTAAGAAAAGTCATATCAGTATCTATCTACTAAGTCCTGCCTGCTCCAGTCATCCTCAGTTTTGTAGTCTAACTCTAATCTAAGAAAAGTTGTATGTCTATGAGTCCTTCCTGCTCCAGTCATCCTCAGTTTTGTAGTCTAACTGTAATCTAAGAAAAGTTGCATGTCTATGAGTCCTGCCTGCTCCAGGCTTCCTCAGTTTTGTAGTCTAACTCTAATCTAAGAAAAGTCTTATATATTTATCTACTGGGTCCTGCCTGCTCCTGTCATCGTCAGTTTTGTAGTCTAACCAGGGCCGGATTTACAGCTCAGGAGCCTGTAGGCACAGAAATCTGAAGCGCCCCCCCCCCCTCAATTGGCCATCTTCACAATGCTCTAAATCTCCACATTACCCCCCATATCCATATTGCCCTCACATTGCCCCTCATCAGCTCCACATTGCCCCCATCAGCTCCAACTTGCCCCCATCTGCTCCAACTTGCCCTCACATTTCCATCAGCATCTTCACTTTGCCCCCTAACTGTTTCCTACATCCCTGGTGGTCCAGCGGCAGGAGATGTCTGTGCTTCTGTAAAGACCTGTAGCTGCTGTTGCACCCCGCACGGTCTTCTAGGAATGCAGAGCGCCGGGAGATGATGTGATCTCCCAGTGCGCTGCATTAGAGCCGATGAGGGGGAGCAACAGCAGCTAAAGGTTTGTGTTACCATTACCATGCTACGGACGGGCCGGGGCGGTGGGTTACTGTGCGCATCGCATAGCGTTGTAAGTATTAAAAACAAAATAAAAAAAAACGTTGTGAATAAATATTAAAAAAAATGTATTTCAATGAAAGACGCCCCTCTGTGGGGTGCGCCTGTAGGTAGGAGCCTACTCTGCCTCATGGCAAATCCAGCCCTGTGTCTAACTCTATTCTAAGAAAAGACATATGTCTATGAGTCCTGCCTGCTCCAGGCTTCTTTAGTTTTGTAGTCTAACTGTAATCCAAGAAAAGTTGTATGTCTATGAGTCCTGCCTGCTCCAGGCTTCCTCAGTTTTGTAGTCTAACTCTAATCTAAGAAAAGTCATATATATTTATCTACTGAGTCCTGCCTGCTCCACTCATCCTCAGTTTTGAAGTCTAACTCTATTCAAAGAAAAGTTGTATGTCAATGAGTCCTGTCTGCTCCAGTCATCCTCAGTTTTATAGTCTAACCAGGGCAGGATTTACATCTCAGGAGCCTGTAGGCACAGAAATCTGAAGCACCCCCCCCCCCAATTGGCCATCCCCACAATGCTCCAAATCTCCACATTACCCCCCATATCCATATTGCCCTCACATTGCTCCCCATAAGCTCCATATTGCCCCCATCAGCTCCAACGTATCCCCCATCAACTCCATATTGCCCTCATATTGCTCCCATCAGCTCCAACTTTCCCTATCAGCTCCAACCTGCCATCACATTGCCCCCATCAGCTCCAACTTGCCCTCACATTGCCATCAGCTGCACATTGCCCCAATCATCTTCACATTGCCCCCATCAGCTCCAACTTATCCCCCATCAACTCCATATTGTCCTCACATTGATCCCATCAGCTCCAACTTGCCCTAACATTACCCCCATAATCTCCACATTGTCCCATCAGCTCCAATTTGCCCTCACATTGCCCCCATCAGCTCCAACTTGCCCCATCAGCTCCAACGTATCCCCCATCAACTCCATATTGCCCTCTTATTGCTCCCATCAGCTCCAACTTTCCCTATCAGCTCCAACCTGCCATCACATTGCCCCCATCAGCTCCAACTTGCCCTCACATTGCCATCAGCTGCACATTGCCCCAATCATCTTCACATTGCCCCCATCAGCTCCAACTTATCCCCCATCAACTCCATATTGCCCTCACATTGATCCCATCAGCTCCAACTTGCCCTAACATTACCCCCATAATCTCCACATTGTCCCATCAGCTCCAATTTGCCCTCACATTGCCCCCATCAGCTCCAACTTGCCCCATCAGCTCCAACTTGCCCTAACATTGCCCCCATCAGCTCCAACAACTTGCCCCCATCAGCTCCATCTTGACCTAACATTGTCCCCCATAATCTCCACATTGCCCCCATCAGCTCCAACTTGCCCCCATCTGCTCCAACTTGCCCTCACATTGCCATCAGCAACTTCACTTTGCTTCCCTAACCGTTTCCTACCTCCCTGGTGGTCCAGCGCAGGAGATGTCTGTGCTTCTGCACAGACCTGTAGCTGCTGTTGCACCCCACGCGGTCTTCTATTTAGGAATGCAGAGCTCTGGGAAATGATGTTGTCTCCCAGCGCTCTGCATTAGAGCCGATGAGGTGGAGCAACAGCAGCTAAATGTTTGTGTTACCATTGCCATATGACGGGCGGGCTGGGGCGGCGGGTTACTGTGCGCATGCCGCAGTGCTGTGTATATTAAAAACAAAAACAAAAAAAAAAAGATGTGAATAAATACTTAAAAAAAAATTATTTTAATGACAGCGCCCCTCTGTGGGGTGTGCCTGTAGGTGGGTGCCTACTCTGCCTTATGGCAAGTCCGGCCCTGAGTCTAACTCTATTCTAAGAAAAGTCATATGTCTATGAGTCCTACCTGCTCCAGGCTTCTTTAGTTTTGCAGTCTAACTGTAATCTAAAAAAAGTTGTATGTCTATGAGTCCTGCCTGCTCCAGGCTTCCTCAGTTTTGTAGTCTAACTCTAATCTAAGAAAAGTCGTATATATTTATCTACTGGGTCCTGCCTGCTCCTGTCATCCTCAGTTTTGTAGTCTAACCAGGGCCGGATTTACATCTCAGGAGCCTGTAGGCACAGAAATCTGAAGCACCCCCCCCCAATTGGCCATCCCCACAATGCTCCAAATCTCCACATTACCCCCCATATCCATATTGCCCTCACATTGCTCTCCATAAGCTCCATATTGCCCCCATCAGCTCCAACGTATCCCCCATCAACTCCATATTGCCCTCATATTGCTCCCATCAGCTCCAACTTTCCCTATCAGCTCCAACCTGCCATCACATTGCCCCCATCAGCTCCAACTTGCCCTCACATTGCCATCAGCTGCACATTGCCCCAATCATCTTCACATTGCCCCCATCAGCTCCAACTTATCCCCCATCAACTCCATATTGCCCTCACATTGATCCCATCAGCTCCAACTTGCCCTAACATTACCCCCATAATCTCCACATTGTCCCATCAGCTCCAATTTGCCCTCACATTGCCCCCATCAGCTCCAACTTGCCCCATCAGCTCCAACTTGCCCTAACATTGCCCCCATCAGCTCCAACAACTTGCCCCCATCAGCTCCAACTTGACCTAACATTGTCCCCCATAATCTTCACATTGCCCCCATCAGCTCCAACTTGCCCCCATCTGCTCCAACTTGCCCTCACATTGCCATCAGCAACTTCACTTTGCTTCCCTAACCGTTTCCTACCTCCCTGGTGGTCCAGCGCAGGAGATGTCTGTGCTTCTGCACAGACCTGTAGCTGCTGTTGCACCCCACGCGGTCTTCTATTTAGGAATGCAGAGCTCTGGGAGATGATGTTGTCTCCCAGCGCTCTGCATTAGAGCCGACGAGGTGGAGCAACAGCAGCTAAATGTTTGTGTTACCATTGCCATATGACGGGCGGGCTGGGGCGGCGGGTTACTGTGCGCATGCCGCAGTGCTGTGAATATTAAAAAAAAAAAAAAAAAAAAAAGTGAATAAATACTTAAAAAAAAATTATTTTAATGACAGCGCCCCTCTGTGGGGTGTGCCTGTAGGTGGGTGCCTACTCTGCCTTATGGCAAGTCCGGCCCTGAGTCTAACTCTATTCTAAGAAAAGTCATATGTCTATGAGTCCTGCCTGCTCCAGGCTTCTTTAGTTTTGTAGTCTAACTGTAATCTAAAAAAAGTTGTATGTCTATGAGTCCTGCCTGCTCCAGGCTTCCTCAGTTTTGTAGTCTAACTCTAATCTAAGAAAAGTTGTATATATTTATCTACTGAGTCCTGCCTGCTCCAATCATCCTCAGTTTTGAAGTCTAACTCTATTCTAAGAAAAGTTGTATGTCTATGCCTGTCTGTTCCAGGAGTCTTTAGTTTTGTAGTCTAACTCTAATCTAAGAAAAGTCATATATGTTTATATACTGAGTCCTGCCTGCTCCAGGCTTCCTCAGTTTTGTAGTGTAACTCTATTCTAATAAAAGTCATATAAGTATCTATCTACTGAGTCCTGTCTGCTTCATTGTTCTGTAGTTTGCTGCTGGCTACATCTGCAGTGTTGCTAACCTGATGAAGGCTCTCCATGATGTCAGATTTGTGGGTGTTCGATGCTCAGCACATCTACAGTGTTGCTGTCATCCTGAGTCTGCCCTGCATCAGTCATCCTCAGTCTTCCTTCTTCCTTCAAATAGCTATATCCATGCTTCATCTACAGTACCAGTATCTGTTATTATACATTTTTTATATATTGCCTGCATAATTCTTTGACATTGCCGATATAATTTGACAAAGGGGTTATGCCCTGAAACGCGTTATTTGGCTTTTATACTTTACATATATAACGCTATTTGTTTATTATGAGGCAGTGTGTATATATACTTTTTAATAAAAGATATTTTTTATGAGACTGTGAATCCGGAGTTGCCTGGTGATAACTGTATCGGGGCAGTTTATAATTCCCCATTCGTTTGAGCTGGTTAGAGATTTACCAGCTACTTCACATTGAAAGTGTGAGTATTAATGCACTTTTTATTTAGTGTCCAACAGATCTTTTAGAGGTGGTTTGTGCTCTGTTTGAGTACCATAAGGTACTGAACTTTGGATCAGCCTAAGAAAAAAAAAATTGTCCGCAATCGAATTTTAACAAACTTTTTTCCCATGCACAAGTCTAGTGTCAGACTTTCCAACTGTTTTCTCAGACAGTTTATTTCCTTTTTGGTGGTATAAGATTGAGCCTTTGCCTTTCAGCTAACATTCTGGCCATATCATCATCTCTCTCTCTCTTCAACTTCATCTGTATCTGAATAAGAAGAGGATGCTGGAGGGATATATTCTAGACCTACATCATCACTCATCATTAGGTCATCATCAGCATGGCCAGCTACTTTTTATCCACTACTTTTATATTCCTCTAGTCTTTCAGAGGTCTCAAATTATTTATTTTTACTTTTATTTTCACAGCATTCACTACTACTTTCAGGACATGTGTTGTTGTACTTGTTTGTCTCACTGTCAGATGCAGCAGCTGATTGATCTGCTACACCTTCTTCCAATATCCCAACAAGAGAGTGTGAATCATTGTCATCTTCAGTGTTCTTTCATGTTTTTTTTAACAGTACTGGTGCTGGTGGTGGAATTTTTGGTGGGACTTTGACAATCTACCTCCTCAACAGAAGGATCATCACAATTTATTGCACACTTCACATGTCACATGTCCCTGAACTGTTCCTACTCCTTTCCACCTCCCCCTTGTGCATTTGCTGGACATTACTCAACTACTATGTGTGTGTGGGTGCTTTTTACTGTGAAGTACACAACAGAACTGATGGCCTTCTACAAAATAGTCAATTTCTTCTAGTATCAGTCTGCCTTAGTCACATATCATTTTTTTTAACTGTTTGCCCCTCCCATTCCTATCAATACCAACAAAAACAAATTGAAAAACAAAACCCTGTTCAACTGTTTCTTTCCTCATACACCCCCAACACAGATATAATAATAACAGCTAGATCACAGCTGCCTGTGTTTTTCCAATCAGTCACAGAAAATGTTAGGCTATTTGGGGTCAACCTCCTTTGTTCCTTTCTTATACCCTCAGACACATCTAACAGAGATAATAGCCAGATCAGTAAGGAAATTGGATTACAGCTGCCGGTGTCTATCCAACCAATCCCTAAATAGTTGGGGTATTTGGGTTAAACCTTCTTAGTAGATTTATGAAGACCACGCCAGGACCTCAAAAAGTCTTGTAAGCTATCTAAATGTCTCTGCTTGAACACCTCTCTAGAAAGTTATGGGCTAAAACCCCCCAAATATGGACCATATAATTCTGCACACACAACCTATATCTACACATATAAATATTAAACTAAAAAAAGTGTGCCTGATCTCCTAAGTGGCAAAAATCAGTCACAAAGTATATCAACATATGTAAGAACTCACCACATATTTACATACGGGGAAATTCAATTCAAAATTAATATATTTATATTTCATTTTAACTTAAATGGTATCATCAGGTTCAAAATTAAATGTCATGTTCAATTACATATCAGCAGCATAACATATTATTTAGTGAAACAATATGTTGTTAGGTAATGTAAAAGAACAGGTGCATAATTTAATAGTTCCGTCTCTGAATCTAAACAAGCTGTGTATTTATAACTAAGTGTCTGCCTTGGCATGTTCTTCTGTAATCCAGTTTCCAAGATCGATTCATCATTATTTCTGCTAAATGGAATGAAAAATGACATGCTGTAAATAATGTCACAAAAGGAAAAGCAGTTTCATAATTCATGGGTTAATGTTCATGTTTTCAATATTTAAAACATATGGACACTTTCGGTCAAAACTCATTACATTTTTACAGACAAAATAGTTTGTTGCATTTTCTTAGTGTTTAATTTTGAGACCTTAAATTAAAATGGTAGATTACCAGTTAAATCTGAAGACTTTCCTAGTTGTTGATGCTATAATAAAAGTGAATATAAAGTGCAGTGTTATAAACCAATAACTCCATTTTAGTGCAAATATTATTCAACAAAAATGTGTAAAATTTTAAATATAAAATATAATTACATACGCATGCTAAGTTTGTCCTAGAAACATAAAGACATACAGCTGTACATATATATGTAAAAAATAATAATAATAAAGTATGAGCCCAGGTCTAGGTGCTGCAGAGGACTTTTGAGAACACTGTTTAGGAGTCAGGACTAGAGATGAGCAAAACATTTCTGTGATTCATTTCCCTCATCAATCCAGAGACTTGAAGAAATTGTAGGATACATGAGACTCAATCCAGAGGGATAGGTAGGAAGGAGGGACAAGGGGGGAAGGAGGAACAGAAAGGGTGATAGTGCACAAGAAAGGGTAGGTGAAGATGAGAGAGAATAGATGGAATGCAGTAAGGGAAAGGGAGACGGTCCTTACATTTAATGGGACTTGGAGCACACAAGACAGAAGGGAGGGAGTGACTGAGAATGAGGCTAGAAGTGGGGTCTGTACATCTAATACGGTTGGGCGCACACAAGAGAGAAGGGAGGGAGTGACTGACAATAAGGCTGGGAGTGCAGGAGAAAGAAGTGCAGGTTTAGAATGAGATCAGGAACATGGGAAGGAGATGGATGAGACAAGAATGAGACAGAATGGGAGTGAGGAAGTTTGGGAGCGAGTGGCTATGGAATAGTAAGATGTTCTGGAGAGTGCCCAGGACAGGAACGTGCTGTAACTGAGAAGTAAATTATCCTTCTTTTTCTTCTGTACATCACAATTGTTTTACCAGCTATCTGTTTGCTTGCTAAATAAGTAAACAGTCACAGAATGCAGTAAAGAAGGATGTGATCTGGGACTTGTGCACATCCTTTTTCATATAAAGAGAGAACATTATTCAGGAACCAAGGGCCAAAAAGCCTTGCTTGCCCAGACACAGGTGAAAGAAGCCAATTTTGGATTTGGATGTATCTCTATCAACCACTACTTCCCAAATGGTTATATATTGTTGTCTTTGTTCAGAGAATACACATGCTTGTCTCCTTCTTTTATGTTTCTACATACTGATCAATAGATGCATTTCCTTCTGCCAAAACTTACACATTCTTGACACGTTGCATAACGGTTACATAAATGTATTGTAATTAAACTATATAAACAAATATATTGTGTTATCTTTTTAAACAAGACAAAATATGTGAGAAGTTTTCAAAGGCACAGGCAGTAAAGGGTCAAATCTATAATGACCCTTTCCTCTTTGGGAGACACCACAAGAGTATTCAAATCAAAATATGTGAGAGTCTCGCTGAAAACAAACATACTCAGTTATTGTTTGTTCTACAGCTACTGACTGTTTAGAACCATCATATTTCAATTTTCTATAGGATATCAGACTATAACTCCCAGTCAAATTCCAAAATGACTACACTAAAGTTCCCTCTGTATAGGAATACAAGCAAATTCCAGATGTATGTTTTGACCTGTTTTTGCCTCTTCAGTCAGATACAGCTGGAAAGGACTTGCTTGTTATTTCAGAAATGGACAGTAATTTTGGCTGAGATTAATCAGTTATGTACACGGAACATTTTCCTATGGAACAGCACAGGAGAGCAGTGACTAGACATTCAAAGACAATATTTGCTTTTGTTTATCCTTTGTTCATCCTTTCACTTGCTTTGGAGAACCCTTAAAGTGTCTCCCAAACAGTGAAGGATAATCCACATTTGAATCCCTAACTCTCAATGCCCAGGGAAACCATTTATATTTCACCTACATGGGCCTAAATAGTCTGACATATACATCTATGATAGTTGATATTCCTGTGTAGAGGGGACTTGCCTTTCATTTCAGAGATGGACCATACTTTTGGGTGGGATTGACCTGGTATGCTAATGTCATAAAAACTGAATGTTCAAAATTTGTCATGCCCACAAATATTGTCCAACAACAGCAAGATAATGGATCTGTGGCTAGAGGAAAGTCATCACAGCTGTGAATCAAAGGATACATACTGAGGAAGTAAATTCTAAGTAATATGTATTTAACCTGCTTGCTGATACTGGCATCTCTAAAACCTTCAGAAGTATGTAGCAATGCATTCAGAGTACAGGTTCCCAGACTCCTGAGATGTTTCCTATGCTGGTTTCTTTCCACTATCTTTCATGTAATAGCATTATATTGTCTGAGAGGTAACATGCTCACCTGCTATGGGGTAAGAGATACAAGAGAGATGTGCTACTTCTATTCAGCATCAAATTGGGCACTGGACTGATTTACTGGTGCTGAACCTGACTTTCACATATGTGCTAAGAAGCCTATCATTCTTGTGCAAAGGGCAGGACAGTGTGTGTGTGTGTGTGTGGGGGGGGTATGGACTTTATAAGTAATTCCATTCCTCTGTGTCTTGTTTCAAGCCCTACAGGACACACAGGAACATCTGCATAATATTAGTGTATGCTATATGGGTAGCCTATGGACCTTGCTCATATATACTTGTGCATTGACATTGAAAATGTAATAACTGCATATACATATTGCATGAATGTATTATCTGTTATCTCATATGATGAATGTAGAGTTTTGCATGCTATCTCCTCCTTTAAAGGATGGTTAGCAAGTCCTAATAAGTACACATATTTGCCTTAGTATGACTTGAAAATGCTAATGGCAGATTAATTTTGCTCTTATGCATTTGTTCAAGGGATAGCGTCTTCACTCAGTCATGTATGGAGGCAGACATGACAGTTGCTAGCAGTCCTTACAAATTAAGGCAGGCAGAATGCATGAACCTATTTAAGCCTTTAAGGGCCAGAGAGAGCACATTAAACTGTAAACAATGGTTTGTGCACATACCTCTGGTTCATAAAGGGTTAAGATTGTCATGTGCAATGAACATAGATTGATAAATGCTCTTTTGGAAAGACCTGGAGGAAAAGGTGCATTTCCCCACAACAGTAACATTTGACGGGTTATATTATATTAAATATGAGAGATTGATGTATTTTGCATTAAAATTAGTAAATAAATATCTTGCCCCTCCCATACATGTAATACACGTGTTTGTTCTTTTACAGTAGAATGTTAATTCTCATCTGAGTAAGCTGTAATCACGTGTCTTTCTCCTTTTTACTATAAAAAGTGCCATTTTCCAGGAAATTAAAAACAATACAAGCAGCTGCAGTGCAAGAGAGAGAGGAGCTAGGCTGTTGTGCTGTGAATTAATGGTGAAATTGAGACTGGAGAGGCTCATAGTGACTGCTATCACTATAAACAAGTTTAATAACAATAAAAGGAGGACCTGGAAGGATCGTTATGCGTCCAGTGAGTCTAAGGAGGAAGGAGTGACCCCTACCACCAACATGAAATTGTCTGAATGCCCTGAGTTTCCCAGATCCAATGTTGGCAATTCCCCATAAATCACCCATAGGGAAGGTCAGCTACTGTGACTTCTGTCAGTGCTGCACCAGCTGCCAGTGATGCCCCTGCCACCTGTGCTGTGCCTGCTGCCAGTGCTGCCCCTGCTTCCAGTGCTTTGTCTGCTTCCAGTGTGTCTTGTAATTCTAAGGAAGGGGAAGAGGAGATGATGCCAAGTTTGACAGCAGGGGACCTTAAGTCAAATTTGCCATCCCCAAGCAGTCCCACCACTACTACTAGTAATAAGAAGGTCCAGCAGCTTAAGCAGAGTTTTAGGAGTGAAGGGGGGGGTGAAATTTATGTGGTTGGTGATAGTAGGAGTAACAGTAATGGCGAAGCAGCTGGTGGGAATAGCTTTAAGGGAGTGGTAGGGGAAGTAAGCAGAGAACCTAGCAGTCAAGAAAGCCCACAAAATTGCCCTGACCCTGGGAGTCCCCTCCCACCACGGCATTGTCCATGTGGAACATGTCCTGAAGAAGGCAGAATTGTTGCCTAGCAACAATAATACCACCGCCACCAGGAGTACAGATGAGCTACCTATGTCTGCTGTTAGTGCTGCTAGTCTGCCTTCTTCAGTTCAACAAGAAATGGCAAGTGTGACATTAGGGGACCTCTGTCACATTTCTCATCACCTCCTCCAACCAGTGAGATACCTGTAATAGAGTAGCAGCAGCAAAGAGGGACTGGTAGTGGTGGTTATGATGATTATGGTGGAGAAGCTGGGGTGGAAGAGACATCAATGGCCTTTTGACCCAAACTGAGAAGGAACGGGAGACAGGGATGGGAATTGGCATCAGTGAGCTTTTGGAATTTGTGGACTTTGCTACTGCTCTAATTCCTGCTGCTGCTGAGTTGCGAGGGCAGCAGGATACTGAGGAGCAGGCTAGTGTGCCACACACCACCTTGG
Organism: Rhinophrynus dorsalis; assembly: GCA_037306005.1. Classification (NCBI taxonomy): domain Eukaryota; kingdom Metazoa; phylum Chordata; class Amphibia; order Anura; family Rhinophrynidae; genus Rhinophrynus; species Rhinophrynus dorsalis. The sequence continues at coordinate 64,611,432 of CM074721.1, read as the reverse complement.
ACACAGTGGAAATGGGGTTAACAAGTGATGCGGGACTAGGATAGGTTCCACTTGCCAACATCAGTACTCCTGGTCCTAGTTGAAATACTGATTTTGAGGCAGTCACAGCAACAGTAGTAACATCATCTTCTGCCACAGACAGTGAAGGGGAATGTGAAGGAGAAGAACAAAGAGGCCATTCCTCTCCTCCTTCCCCCCCCCAGAAGTCCTGGGTGTGGGAATATTTTTCTCTTGGGTCGTGAACAGTGCAGTCATCAGCTATGGCACTGTGCACAATTTGTGACAATTCAGTGAAAAGGGGAAAGGAGGGAACACACCTTGGCTAAACTGCCTTGTTAATATACATGAAACAGATACACTGTGAAATATGTTAAAGACAGACAGCCACCATAGAAATCAGGCACCTCTGTTGCTGTACCCCCTGACACTCCCCAAAGGCAACAAGAGGTGAGGCAGAGATGAAAGAGGAGAAAGAACAGAGAAATCCAGCCAGAGGCTGAAAGTTTGATGATGAGAGAAACACAAAGCTCAACATCACCTTCTTGCTCTAGGTTAATTACATCTTCTGGCAATCTACCTCATTCATCTTTACCTCCCCACCAAGTGATAGACATTCGGTAAATGTCAGGATGTGGCAGTTCATGTCAATCCATTGCACACTGACAACACATGGCAGTGTGGTGGAGGATAATTGCATCCAGGGCATAAATCATCATCTGAGGAGATTCCATCCTGCAGAATATGCTAAGCCGGTGGCAGGGAGGGTTCATCATTACTATTAAACTGTCTGCAAGTTGTCATGTTCCTTAGGGGGAGTGGACAAGGGGCATAGTGGCAACAGAAGTATTTGGTTTCTGGTGGGGGGATTTCACACTGGGGACCCTAAGTGTCATGGTGTTTGGTTAGAGTTGTGTTAGAAGTCTGATGTGAGTGCAGATGTACTCATTGTTCCAGTGCTTCTGTTATTTACCAGACACTCTGTGTACATTGAAATTGCTGATGTGAGAAGAACAGTTCCTGGGCTCAAAGGAAGCATTTCTATTCTGGTAACAACACACCCATGATTTTGGAGGAGGGGCAGGTGGAGAAGCATTATCTTTTCTCCACATATCCCTAAAGTGGTGGAGGCTAGTTGTAGTGCTGCTACTGTTTCAGGCACATCACTGGAGCTAATAGTGACACATGGAACCATGGTCATTGTCACCCATATCCCTGCTGTTGTTGATCCAATTTCCTTAGAGCTTCTTTGGTCTAATCCAGCCAAATATGCATCAACTTGCGGTAACCACTTAATTTTAGGTCTCGTTTTGAGCTCATGGCGGTACTCGGACAATAGGTTTTCTCTTTCCCCCTCGCCATCACCCTTACAATCTTTCCTCAGGTCACCGGACTTCACGACGGGCAGACATTGTGAGAATTTTGATCATTGGGCAAAGCATAATCTAACTACTGCCTGCTCACTTTCCTCCACTACAGGCTTTCTAGCCTGGGATTAGCTGCAACTAGCGATGGGAGGCATAGGAGTACCCTGGTGGATCTACCTGCAGGTCCGTCACTGGTATCACTCCTTAGCTAAGCGAGGTTCATTGTCTCGTCCCATCACTCCTTTTAAAGGAAACTGTCTGACCCCTCACAAAAAATTTTGCTACTCCCTCTTACAACCTATTCAGGTCACTAGGAAACAATCTCACCTGCTGAAATGTGAATCTGACCTAGCTATACCCTTGAAGATCAACCAGTGGGAGGCTATTCTCTCCACTAACTTTTACACATTTTGAGATGTCCATTCCAGGGAGGTTAATTACCAGCTTTTGACCAGGTGGTACAGGGTCCCCGCCTAAATCTCATCCTTCTTTCCAGAAATTTTCCAGATTGTTGGAGATGTCAGAATCAACCGGGTACGATGCTTCACTATCACGGTGCCCGTGATATCGGGCGACATTTTGACATGTTTACTTCCTGACAGCTTTTATTGGCTACGCTGTCTTTGCTCCTCCCAGTGACAGCCTTTATATATCTTGGGCTGTCACTTATACACTGCCCTTTCGTGGTGTATCCGTTACCTAGCGCTTGTTCCGTTACTCTCGTATGATAACAGTGTATGACCCGGACTGCCTGACTATTCTGCCCGTTTACCGTTCCTGCTCTGTGTACCAACCTGGAGTGGCTGACGTTCCTGCTCCGTGTATCGACCTGGCTTGACTGACGATCCTGCTCTGTGTACCGACCCGGCTTGGCTGACATTCCTGCTCTGTGTACCGATCCGGCTTGGCTGAGGTTCCTGTTCCTGTACTGTTCTGGCTTGCTAGTCTTCCTGCTCCTGCTCTGTGGCCCGTGTTGCTCGCACTCTCTGTGGTCTTACCAGACCTCCAGTTGCCTCGGTTCAGTGCAGTTAGTCCATTCCATTAACCACTCGCTCATAATGCCTGTTGCCTCCATCCCGATAGTATCCGGTTGCACCACGATCGCTTGGTCTGTACTACTGTCCCTGAGGTTGGGTTACTGTTGGGCGCCTCAGGCTATTTTACATCTGCAGACTGGAGCGTTACTTAACCCCTTGCGAGGCGGTGCTGGCACTTGTTCTGTATCGGTAGTCTCAGTTTGGCGTACGTTGCTCCTTACGCTACTAAGCACTGAGTCACATTATCCTTGCAGTCTCCGGTGGGCGTTCACTATATTGCTGGTATTGCCTTGAGAGGTGTGGTGCATTATACCTTACCTCCTTACATCTGCCAAAACTCTGATCCCTCTTCACTGGAAGCAGAGTGAGGCCCCATCTGTTACCCTTTGGCTGTCAAAACTTGAACACACCATCGCCATGGAAAGATACCACGTGCTAGCCTCAGGTACTTTAAGTGATTTTGAGAACTTGTTGTCGCAGTGGATTTCCTTAAGCCATGCCATTAGCCCTTCAACACAATCTACCCTGTCCACTTATCCCATCTTTAGACCTTTGGACAATACCGCTGACAGCTAACCAACTTCTTTTTCCATGTTGACCTTTAACATTCTTAATAGTCCTGCTCAGTTACTATTTTAATGGTGAATGGAGGTTTCACTACTGTATGCATTTATGCAGTGTCATGTGAGTTAAATTTCTTGTTTTCCTTGTCTTTATTTGCATTGTCATTTAACTTTTTCAATAAAGATTTTGAAAAAAAAAATAAAAAAATTAAAAAAAAAAAATTGTTTAGAGGCTTGTTTCTAACAAGCCTAAATCCTACAAATCAATGTTTCCACAGGGCTGGTGCCAAACAAGCCTTAGTCCTACAAATCTTCCTCTACAAAATACTCTGTTGTGTCAAGTATCAGTCTATACCAGTAACAGCTTACATCAGGGGTCCCTGTCTCTGTCACATTATGTACCAATTTCTTTTTCTATTTTTGTTTTTTTATGAATTGTCCCCCCCAGTACCAGTCATCAAACCCCTTCTAAAACAAACTGTTCAACTGGTTATTTCCCCAGACTCCACCCACCGCCCTCCTCAGACCCCTTTCATATCATGTCTTATGGTTTTTTTTAATTGTATTTATTTTTTATTAACTATAACCCAATCCCAGTAAACAACCCCCCCAAAAAAAATCCCTGTTCAACTGATTGTTTCCCCACACTTCACCAACACAGGCACCCTCATACCCATTTTATTCGATTCCTTTGGAAAATAAAATAACATTGGATATGTATGTAAATTCCTATTGATTTCAATGGAATGAGCCAGGCAAAAAAAGTGGAAAAACAGCACTTTTCACTGGAAATTATTCAGCAATCGGGAAGTGCCATTATTCTCTGATTTTGGTTTGAGGGAAAAATGTTCGTCCATCCCTACCCATAAGCTCAAAAATACAACTTGCTTGATGTAGGTTGTACTATTTTTTATCTCTTGACATCATTGTGAATATGAGCCAATGTCACTTAAACAGGAAATTAGTCTTGTGGGCAAAGGACATAGGCACTCTGCATGATAACACATTTTTCAAGGCATATGTTGCTGTAGGACTCACAACTTTGACTTTCAGCTACTTATTTCTCCACTGTAGCCCTCACTACACAGGGTAGTGTAAGTCCAATGATCTCCATCCTTCTCCCACACTTTGGCAGCACATTTTGTCCATCTACAGGTGGACTTTGTCAAGACATAAGCTATATTTGCATCATTATGAGTGGATATATCATCTCATTGAAGGATATTTTTAGATATATTTTTTGGTACCAATGTTTTGTTACACTGCAGTTTTTTCTTCTGATGGCCATTGAATTTTTTATGTAGCATATAGGGGTTGTTGCTAGTGTGAGGTCTTCTTGTCTATTTTTTATCTGTTGGCTGGCATTGGATTTATATTCTTTTGGGGCTATATGTATATGTTATTTTATGGGATATAGGAGGGGTGGGTATATCTTGGGGGGTGGGAGGATCTGCTGATACCACTTATCCCTATTATTATTTTGTGAACAATTGACTTGTGTCATTAATACATTTTGATATTTTTATAGATTATTTTGGTTTAATGATTATTGGTCTTGTGCCTCTATTAATCCTCTTCTGTTTTTCTCTTTTTTGGTATATGGTTTATATGTTTTAGGGGATTGAGTGCACCCCATATTTTATTGATATGGGTTGACCATATGTAATGATTTGAGGAGTGCTTCTATTTGTTTGTTTTTTGTTTCTTTTTTGTCTCTTTACATCATCATGAATATGCCAGTGTCACTTAAGCAGGACGTTAGTGTTGTAGGCAAATAACAAATGCACTCTGCTAACACATTTTTCCAGGTATATGTTGTAGGACTCACAACTTTGAATTTCAGCTACATATTTCTCCACTACAGCCCTCAGAAAATGTAATATTTTGGTGGAAAAGGTTGCGCCATAGGAAACATAGGCAATTGTTGGAATTGGATAAAAGTATTGACAAACAGGGGAAAACTTTCATGAAAAAAATGAAAGATCAGCGTCATGAGGGAAATTATTCTCACTTTTCACTCAACCCTACTCATGACAACAGGAGAATCCTGGACCAACCGTTCGTTGACCAACCAAAAGGAGCATTAAACATGTCACCAGCTTGACATGCCTGAGAGATGGATCATTTGGTTAAGCTGTAGAATCTGCTCAGACCATGAGGTTGTAGGTTCTAGTCCTGGCAAGGTCAGCTCAGCCTTTCACCTTTCTAAGGTAGATAAAATGTGTCCAGGACATACTTGAAAACTAGACACAATCTCAATGTATTCTTCCTGGTAAAATACTTTCACACAAAAAAAAAAAGAATATCTCAAGGTTAAGTGTTGACACATTCTGATGTTGAAGGTCGAGTCACCTCTGCTGCCTGAAGCTGTGCATGGTCTCTGATACACCCAGATATGACTTAAACAACATGGGTCCTTAATTCTCTCTACCTTGTGGCCCACCTCTTGCAGCCTCTGGTCAAAGGAAGGAGGGATAACCCTATGAGTTCCAAAGTAGAGTTAAAGCACTGCTCTGTCACCATATGCCAAAAACCATCCGCGTCAGAGGGATACCCTTTGAGTGCCAGAGTGGAGTGAAACTCATTGCTCTGCATGTATGGGAGATAAAAAAGCTATACTTTATATGTGTGTCTTGGGCAAACTAAACCGTACAATTTATTTTCCTGAGCAGCAGACTGAGAACAAAGAGCTGGGCCCAAGTATTTTTATTGCAGCTCTTGTCTTAACATATGACCACTGTTCCTTCCATCTCATGGACTGCAGGGAATGTCACTACTGTCACACAGCTCCTAGAAGTTGGACAATGACCGCTTCCAGGGGTGAAAACCCTTCCTGAAGGAGGCCAAGCTGTCTACCTCCAGGAGCTGCGTGATGTGGGTGACATTCTCGGCAGGCCACAAGATGGAAGGAACAGGTGTCAGATGTTCAGATTAGGGCTGCAAAAAAAAAAAAAAATCTTTTGGCAGTGGTCTTTCACAGCCTACAGTTAAATTAAGGTGACACTACATTCATTTAAATAAAATACAATAACACATAGAATACAAAACATATCATACACATAACAGAATATCATATTATTGGGGTATAGGTTGGGGATAGAATTTAGGCAGTACAGATTGGAGGCAAAGAACTGGCAACAGTAACTTATTTGCATAGTGTCTGGCTATTGACCACTAGCCTTGGACTGACAATTCATACTGCTATGCATGACTTAATCAATAAATGGCTGTTCACTGCACAGGATAACATCTGTGCTTCCATAACAGGGCTCATCCAATAGACGGCATCAGTGCAATACTGCGATACATGGTTTCAACCAAAAGAAGACAGTTCACAGGACAGGTTAATACTTTGCCTCCATAACAGGTTTCAACCAATAGATGACAACAGTGAGTACAAAGGATTTTAGATGGAAAAAGTTCATGGCAGATGTATTGCCTAAATAATACAAAGAAAATTACAATGTTTATTCAGTGCTGCGGGTAGAGTTTAACAGACCAGGGGCTCGATCCAATTGTGCCAGTAAAAAAACAACAACTTTTTTTTTCAACAACAGTAAGCCATTCAATCACCTGTGCTCTGAAAAATTACCGAATGGAAAAAAAAACACATTGGGCACTAAATTTTGCACCCATTTGAAGCAGTGAAAAATATTGAGAATCAGTGATTCAATTCCATGCATTGGGCAGTAACTTACGTTAAGGGACCCCACTTTATTGCCAACTTTTCTGGTGTAGAGCCCCCTAACACGTTTTAAACTATATTGAAGTGGAAAAAAACTAAAAAAACCCTAAGTGACCAATGGATGTATTGATATGAAGCCCTAAGCCCTAAAAAATGTGCGTAATGTAAGAAAAATTAACCCTATGAGTGCCACTGGGGTATGCAATGCATTGCAGAGCAGTGCATACCCCACTGGCACTCACAGGGTTAACTCCACTAAAACAAACACCATACCCTGAAAATAAATAGTCACCTGTAAGTCTGCTGTCCAGCAGGGTCTTCAGTACCCTGGTCATACACTTTAAGTCTTCTTCTTTAATCTTCTATCTTGTGTCTTCTTCTGCCTTCTTATCTTCTCATCTTCTTATTTTCTTACTTCTAATCTGCCAAAATAGATTGCCACAATAAATAAAAAGGAAATCCATGTTCACAGAAGAAATGCCGCCAAAGATATGCCAGAATTGTAAGCTGCCACTGATGACAGTGGCTGTGGGAGAAAAGAGCAAAACTCGCCTCACTTAGATACCTCTCCGGTCATTGCCCATCACATGCTGGCCCCCTCATACCTGTGCATACATTTACTTCACCAGCAACTACAGCATCAGAGGCACACTCCATGAGGGAACCACCGGTCAACAGACAAACACAGAGCATGGAGGAGAGGCATCAGCAGCTACTCCATGTGCACCACTGACACCCTCATAATGTGCCACAGCTAACAGAACCAGCAGAATGGATGAGGAGTTCATCATCATCCACAGGAGGCTGCTGAGGGAGAACAGACAGGAGGTGTCTGCACACCATAGGGAGAACTGCAGCCAGTGTCAGCAGTCTAGAATCCAAGCATGCCATCCTCCACAATATCCTCCATGCCATATTAGGATTGTACTGAGTCACTTGCTTGGACAGCTGCTTGTTGAAATACGCAAGCATAACCACATCCAGAGTCTGCTGGTGAAGAGACCAACAGTCAACTGAAGGATCAACTGCAACACTGGCCCCTCAAGTGGGACACCTACAGCATCATTAAGACACCAAAAGCCCCATGTGTCATGTTTTACCAAAGTGTGCACTTTTTTTTTATCCCAATCATATCTGTAATTCCTTCATGCATCTAACAAGGTCAGTGCCAGAGATGTATCCAATGCATTTCAAAGCAATACATTAAACACAACTCTTGCACATTTTACTTGGTGGGAAAGTGTTTGAGCAGTGGTAACCAAACACAGCACATTTTCTGTTGTCCAATTTCAACTCACAATAGACCTGGCAAAGAAAAAAAATCTGTAATTGTGCTGTCTGGGTATGATTTGAGATGAAGTTCAACAACAGCTGATGAGAAACAGTTGTCTGTCTAAGTCTGGATCCTTATTAATACACTGGCACAGTAGCACTCCAATAGAGAGGTTTGCCTCTTTAACTGAAGATAGTGGTAGGCACGTGGCAAAGAGATCACACTGCACAAACTCAGCTCACACAATATACAGTGTCTGAGACACAAACATATCCCCTAGAGCAACGGGTGTGCCTCCCCCAGGGTCTGTGTTCATCAGGGGTGTGCTTGTGGGTGGTGCGTACCTCTTTTGCATTCCACAGTACGGGCTGGTTGAATAAGATCCACAACTTCATTTTTGAACTATCTTCATGATGGGTTCCTTCTCAGTTACACAGAGATAAGGAGATGCATTTCATGGTTTTCCAATGTTCCTTACAGGTGACATGTGTGGATTTCAGACAATGTCCATTAAGTATTCAAACATGTGGATGTTGTACGGGTTCTCAGAACCTTGCTCTTCATAGTGTATATGACCTCTGATACATGAACTTTGTGTCAGGGCCAAAACATATCAGTAGCTTATTGTTGATTTGTCATGTCTCTTCTTTGTTTCAGTTTGCAGAAACAGATGTGCCCTCATCTAGTCCTACCATATGACTCATGTGTGACATGATATTTTTCCCATATTGTATTAACATTCAGTAGCACTAATAAGCAGCAGGAGGAGCAATGTATGGAAATGGAGGCATTGTTTCACCAGAGTAACTTGGACATCCCTGTTACATGATGGGTCATGCCATGGATGCCTGTGGGAAGGAATGACAGTAGTTGAAACTGTGCTACATTCCTTCCTGGTACTCAAAGGATTACCTATCATTACCTTTTCATCTTTGGAATGGGTTGCATACCGCTCTGGAACTCACAGTGTTAAGAACAAGGGGATGAAAACCAGCCAAATGAATGTGTGAACTGGACATTATAGCAATATATAACCTTATAAATGAACTGCCTGCCAAAATGCAGAAGCTGGTGTCTAGTACCGGGCCATTGTCATTGTTCTGCACACACACACACAATTTAGCATGTTGGACATGCCTACTTAGTTACTGCAGTAGCCAACACTCTTACATGGAAACTCCAGCCCAATTCAGCTACAATAGGCATTGCAAATCTATAGTTTTCATAATACCTTTACTACCCCTTGAACACTTGGAATGGTAGAGAGGTATCCATGCATTGCATTTCAATATAATGGATACTTCTCTAACGTTCAAAGTGTTATAAGCTTGATGAGAATATTTTCAACTAAATCTGAATTTATTCTGTTTGTAATACTTCAGTAAAAATGATGGACATTGGGAATCGGTTCTACCAGTATTGGCAGGGGTACAGATTACATGTGTGGAGTGGCAACACCGTCATGCACCAACTGAATTCCAGATGTCAGTTGAATTCACAGCCTCAATTAGACCCATCCATTGAATAGCAGTAGTGATGAGCGAGCACCCCAATGCTCGGATGTTCGGGTGCTCTGACCGAGCACCCCCTGAGGCTCGAGTGCTCGGCCGAGCATCCGAGCCCCATTGAAGTCAATGGGAGGACTCGAGCATTACACCAGGCACCCCCTGCTCTGATGAGGGGAGGGTGCCTGGTCCATAGGAAAAGGGCAGAAAAAGATGGAAACACTACAGAAATGGTTCAGGGACAGCATAGGGAGGATGTCTGGATGCACCTTGGACTCCAACATCGCTGCTGGGAACGATCTTTCGCCCGTAGTACGCCATTTTTACAGACTGACCATAAAACACACAAAAAGGAAAATAAAAACGACTTTAGGCGAAAAATTGTTACCAAACAATATTTGCTGTATATTTACTTGTATATCATCTGCAAATTATCCCAAAAATTTCCTTGATTTTCGGAAGTGAGGCCATGATTAAGAGGGAAACGTGCGCAGAGGCAAATTCTCCCAAAAATTTCCTTGATTTTCAGAACTGAGGCCATGATTAAGAGGGAAACGTGCGCAGAGGCAAATTCTCCCAAAAATTTCCTTGATTTTCAGAACTGAGGCCATGATTAAGAGGGAAACGTGCGCTGAGCTGACCATCTAAAACATTATGGGTGAGGGTCTGCTGCAGAGCTGACCATCCTAAACATTATATGCGAAGGCCCGCTAGTGAGCTGACGCTATAAAACATTATATGAGAGGGCCCGCTAGAGAGCTGACCCAATAAAACATTATATGAGAAGGCCCGCTGGTGAGCTGACCTATATAAAAATTGTCAAACAGGGCCCGCTGGTGAGCTGGCCCTATATAAAAATTATATCACAGGGCCCGCTGGTGAGCTGGCCCTATATAAAAATTATATCCCAGGGCACGCTGGTGAGCTGGCCCTATATAAAAATTATAGTACAGGGCATATGGAAGAGGAGGAGGAGGATGAGAAGATTAAGAGTCAACCATATACCCGTTTTTTGGGTGGAAGGGGTGAATGGGAATACAGAGTATTCCCATCATTGTAAATAACATATATAAAGTGAGTTTATGTTCCCCCGGGGCTTTCCTCCAGTGGAGTGGAGAAGTCAGGGGAAATCCAGGCCTTGTTCATTTTTATAAGTGTCAACCTATCAGCATTGTCGGTGGAAAGGCGGATACGCTTATCTGTTATGATGCCACCAGCAGCACTAAATACCCGCTCAGACAGAACGCTGGCGGCAGGGCAGGCCAGCACCTCCAAGGCGTAGAGTGCCAGTTCATACCACGTGTCCAGCTTGGACACCCAGTAGTTGTAAGGCACAGAGGGATCATTGAGGACGCTGACACGGTCTGCTACGTACTCCTTCACCATCTTCCAAAACTTTTCCCTCCTTGTGACACTAGGCTGCGCATCAGGGTGAGGGTGCTGGCGGGGTGTCATGAAGGTGTCCCACGCCTTGGAGAGTGTTGCCCTGCCTTTGTCGGAACTGCTGTGTGCTCCCCTTTTCTCCCCTTCTCGGTTGGCCAAGGTAGCACGTACTCTGCCGCCAGCGTTGTCAGATGGAAAATTTTGGAGCAATTTTTCAACAAGAACCTTCTGGTATTGCAACATTTTGCTTGTCCTCTCCACCGGAGGAATGAGAGATGAGAAATTCTCTTTGTAGCGGGGGTCCAGAAGGGTGAACACCCAGTAATCCGTGTTGTCTAAAATGCGTACAACGCGTGGGTCACGGGAAAGGCAGCCTAACATAAAGTCAGCCATGTGTGCCAGAGTACCAACAGTCAAGATTTCGCTGTCCTCACCAGGAGGCTGACTCTCAATATCCTCATCCTCTTCCTCCTCTTCTGCCCACCCACGCTGAAGAGATGGAACTAAAGTTCCATGGCTACCCTCTGTAGCGGAGGCAACCGTGTCTTCCTCCTCCTCCTCCTCCTCCTCCTCCGCCTCCTCCAATTGTCGCTGAGAAGACGAAGTGAGGGTGCTCTGGCTATCACCTTGTGTAAGCTCTTCCTCCCCCATTTCCACCTCTTCCACATGCAAAGCGTCGGTTTTAATTGTGAGCAGCGAGCGTTTCAGTAGACACAGAAGTGGGATGGTTACACTGATAATAGCGTTATCGCCGCTCACCATCTGTGTCGATTCCTCAAAATTGCGTAAAACCTCGCAGAGGTCTGACATCCATTCCCACTCCTCACTTCTGATTACAGGAAGTTGAACGGAGAGGCGACGACCGTGTAACAGCTGGTACTCCACTACTGCCCTCTGCTGCTCACAAAGCCGGGCCAACATGTGGAAGGTGGAGTTCCAGCGCGTGCTCACGTCACACAGCAGCCGGTGAGCTGGCAATTGTAAGCGCTGCTGCAGCTTCAACAGGCCGGCTGAAGCTGTTGATGACTTACGGAAATGTGCACACACGCGGCGCACCTTGGTCAAGAGATCATGCACATTGGGGTAGGTTTTTAGAAATCGCTGCACCACTAAATTAAATACATGCGCTAGGCATGGTACGTGTGTGAGCTTGCCGAGCTCCAAAGCCGCCACCAAGTTACGCCCATTATCACACACAACCATGCCTGCTTGCAGGTTGAGTGGCGAGAGCCACTGCTCGGTCTGGTGACTAATCCCCTGCAACAGCTCTGAGGCCGTGTGCTGTTTGTCCCCAAGGCAGATCAGCTTCAGCACGGCCTGTTGACGCTTCCCCACTGCAGTGCTACACTGCTTCCAGCTACTGGCTGATGGGGGAGTGGCGGTGTGTGTAGAGAATTCGGAGGTGGAAACGGAGGAGGAGGAGCCAATAACGTAGGTGCTGGTGGAAACCCTGATGGAGGTAGGGCCCGCAATCCTCGGCGTGGGTAGCACCCGTGCCATCCCAGGGTCCGAGTCGCTCCCAGCCTCCACGACATTCACCCAGTGTGCCATCAGGGAAATGTAGCGTCCCTGGCCACAAGCACTTGTCCATGTGTCAGTCGTTAAGTGGACCTTCCCAGTAACTGCGTTGGTCAGGGCACGGGTGATGTTACGGGACACATGGTGGTGTAATGCGGGGATGGCACACCGGGAAAAGTAGTGGCGGCTGGGGACCGCGTACCGAGGGACAGCTGCTGCCATCAGGCTGCGGAAGGACTCAGTGTCCACAAGCCTAAATGGCAGCATTTCGATGGCCAGTAATTTTGAAAGGTGTGAGGTTAGTGCTATGGCCTGTGGGTGGGTGGCTGGGTACTTTCTCTTGCGCTCAAATGCCTGGGGTAACGACATTTGGACGCTGTGCTGGGACAGGGAAGTGGATGTGGTCGCTGATGGTGCTTCAGATGCTACAGGTGCAGGGCGGGAGGTATGCGGGCCTGCGCCTTCGACAGGCGATTGGCCGGCACCGAAAACAGGGGAAGAGGAGGCAGTGGTGTGGCCTGCAGACACAGGTGGGCGATCCAGGCGTTCCTCCCACTTACTACGGTGCTTGGATGCCATGTGTCGGATCATGCTGGTGGTGGTGAGGTTTCTAGTGTTCATGCCTCGGCTCATTCTGGTGTGGCACAGGTTGCAAACTACAATTCTTTTGTCGTCCGCACTTTCCTTAAAAAAACGCCATACCGCGGAACACCTACCCTTTGGCAAGGTAGATTTACGCAAGGGGGTGCTCCGTGGAACATTTGCGGGCCGGTTTGGTGCGGTCCGCCTTCTTTCTGTAGCCACACCACTGCCTCTTCCAGCCTGTTGCGGTGCTGCAGATGGCTCACCCTCAGGACTGCTGTCATCGCTCGGCTCTACACCTTCCCAGGTGGGGTCAGTCACCTCATCGTCCACCAAGTCCTCCTCCACTTCCTCACTCTGATCATCCTCCTCAAGTCTTGATCCCACCACATACTCAGTCATTGACAACTGTATAACATTCTCCTCAACAAGGTCTTGAGACGGAAATAGTGGTTGATTTTAGTGGTTGATCATCATCATCATCATCCACTACTTCCTTTGACCTTAAATGCCGTTCACATCTGTCATCTTCTTGTGATTGGGTAGCCTCTAGAGGTTGTGAATCAGGGCACAAGATGTCATGTTCCTCTGCAAGCGTGCTTGGAGAGAGGGTCAAATGAAGGATTGGTGATGAGACGAGCTCATCACTATATCCCAGTGTGGGATCACTTCTTTGACCAGACCGTGTATGGTGGGAGGAAGGATGATCAGAGTGAGGATTATGTTGACCAGACTCTTGGCTACTGAGAGTGGACTTGGTGGAAGACAGGGTGGTGCTTAACCGACTGGAAGCAGTATCAGCTGTCATCCAACCGACCACCTGTTCGCACTGGTCGGACCTCGAGAGTGATGTCCTGCGACGCCCTGTGAAATCAGACATGAAGCTAGGTATGGTGGATGTCTTTCTTTCTTGTGCTCTGGCACCAGGCACAGTTTCTCCGCGTCCTGACCCGCGCCCTGAACTTTCAGGATCACGTCCACTTCACCGTCCCTTTTTACCCGCCTTCTTCATCTTACACAGAATATGTGACTTTAATATTTGAGTTTGAAAACTTAACAGTATTTCTTATAATTCTGCAACTGTACAGAGTACACAGAATAGGCTGTTAAACGGCGGTGAAAGACACTGAATGGAATATGTGACTTTAATATTTGAGTTTGAAAACTTAACAGTATTTCTTATAATTCTGCAACTCTGCAGAGTACACAGAATAGGCTGTTAAACGGCGGTGAAAGACACTGAATGGAATATGTGACTTTAATATTTGAGTTTGAAAACTTAACATTATTTCTTATTATTCTGCAACTCTGCAGAGTACACAGAATAGGCTGTTAAACGGCGTTGAAACACACTGAATGGAATATGTGACTTTAATATTTGAGTTTGAAAACTTAACAGTATTTCTTATAATTCTGCAACTGTACAGAGTACACAGAATAGGCTGTTAAACGGCGTTGAAACACACTGAATGGAATATGTGACTTTAATATTTGAGTTTGAAAACTTAACAGTATTTCTTATAATTCTGCAACTCTGCAGAGTACACAGAATAGGCTGTTAAACGGCGGTGAAAGACACTGAATGGAATATGTGACTTTAATATTTGAGTTTGAAAACTTAACAGTATTTCTTATTATTCTGCAACTCTGCAGAGTACACAGAATAGGCTTTTAAACGGCGTTGAAACACACTGAATGGAATATGTGACTTTAATATTTGAGTTTGAAAACTTAACAGTATTTCTTATAATTCTGCAACTGTACAGAGTACACAGAATAGGCTGTTAAACGGCGTTGAAACACACTGAATGGAATATGTGACTTTAATATTTGAGTTTGAAAACTTAACAGTATTTCTTATTATTCTGCAACTGTACAGAGTACACAGAATAGGCTGTTAAACGGCGTTGAAACACACTGAATGGAATATGTGACTTTAATATTTGAGTTTGAAAACTTAACAGTATTTCTTATAATTCTGCAACTGTACAGAGTACACAGAATAGGCTGTTAAACGGCGGTGAAAGACACTGAATGGAATATGTGACTTTAATATTTGAGTTTGAAAACTTAACAGTATTTCTTATAATTCTGCAACTGTACAGAGTACACAGAATAGGCTGTTAAACGGCGGTGAAAGACACTGAATGGAATATGTGACTTTAATATTTGAGTTTGAAAACTTAACAGTATTTCTTATAATTCTGCAACTCTGCAGAGTACACAGAATAGGCTGTTAAACGGCGGTGAAAGACACTGAATGGAATATGTGACTTTAATATTTGAGTTTGAAAACTTAACAGTATTTCTTATTATTCTGCAACTCTGCAGAGTACACAGAATAGGCTGTTAAACGGCGTTGAAACACACTGAATGGAATATGTGACTTTAATATTTGAGTTTGAAAACTTAACAGTATTTCTTATAATTCTGCAACTGTACAGAGTACACAGAATAGGCTGTTAAACGGCGGTGAAAGACACTGAATGGAATATGTGACTTTAATATTTGAGTTTGAAAACTTAACAGTATTTCTTATAATTCTGCAACTCTGCAGAGTACACAGAATAGGCTGTTAAACGGCGGTGAAAGACACTGAATGGAATATGTGACTTTAATATTTGAGTTTGAAAACTTAACAGTATTTCTTATTATTCTGCAACTCTGCAGAGTACACAGAATAGGCTGTTAAACGGCGTTGAAACACACTGAATGGAATATGTGACTTTAATATTTGAGTTTGAAAACTTAACAGTATTTCCTATAATTCTGCAACTGTACAGAGTACACAGAATAGGCTGTTAAACGGCGTTGAAACACACTGAATGGAATATGTGACTTTAATATTTGAGTTTGAAAACTTAACAGTATTTCTTATTATTCTGCAACTGTACAGAGTACACAGAATAGGCTGTTAAACGGCGTTGAAACACACTGAATGGAATATGTGACTTTAATATTTGAGTTTGAAAACTTAACAGTATTTCTTATAATTCTGCAACTGTACAGAGTACACAGAATAGGCTGTTAAACGGCGGTGAAAGACACTGAATGGAATATGTGACTTTAATATTTGAGTTTGAAAACTTAACAGTATTTCTTATTATTCTGCAACTGTACAGAGTACACAGAATAGGCTGTTAAACGGCGTTGAAACACACTGAATGGAATATGTGACTTTAATATTTGAGTTTGAAAACTTAACAGTATTTCTTATAATTCTGCAACTGTACAGAGTACACAGAATAGGCTGTTAAACGGCGGTGAAAGACACTGAATGGAATATGTGACTTTAATATTTGAGTTTGAAAACTTAACAGTATTTCTTATTATTCTGCAACTCTGCAGAGTACACAGAAAAGGCTGCTAAACTGCGGTGAAACACACTGAATGGAATATGTGACTTTGATATTTTAGTTTGAAGACTTAACAGTATTTCTTCCTATTCTGCAACTCTGCACAGTACACAGAATGTGCTGCTACACTGCGGCGAAGCACACTGAATGGAATATGTGACTTTGATATTTTAGTTTGAAGACTTAACAGTATTTCTTCCTATTCTGCAACTCTGCACAGTACACAGAATGTGCTGCTACACTGCGGCGAAGCACACTGAATGGAATATGTGACTTTGATATTTTAGTTTGAAGACTTAACAGTATTTCTTCCTATTCTGCAACTCTGCACAGTACACAGAATGTGCTGCTAAACTGCGGCGAAGCACACTGAATGGAATATGTGACTTTGAAATTTTAGTTTGAAGACTTAACAGTATTTCTTCCTATTCTGCAACTCTGCACAGTACACAGAATGTGCTGCTAAACTGCGGCGAAGCACACTGAATGGAATATGTGACTTTGATATTTTAGTTTGAAGACTTAACAGTATTTCTTCCTATTCTGCAACTCTGCACAGTACACAGAATGTGCTGCTAAACTGCGGCGAAGCACACTGAATGGAATATGTGACTTTGATATTTTAGTTTGAAGACTTAACAGTATTTCTTCCTATTCTGCAACTCTGCACAGTACACAGAATGTGCTGCTACACTGCGGCGAAGCACACTGAATGGAATATGTGACTTTGATATTTTAGTTTGAAGACTTAACAGTATTTCTTCCTATTCTGCAACTCTGCACAGTACTCAGAATGTGCTGCTAAACTGCGGCGACGCACACTGAATGGAATACGTGACTTTGATATTTTAGTTTGAAGACTTAACAGAATGTGCTCTAATCTGCAACTTTGCACACTAAACAGAATGTGCTCTAATCTGCAACTTTGCACACTAAACAGAATGTGCTCTAATCTGCAACTTTGCACACTAAACAGAATGTGCTCTAATCTGCAACTGTGCACACTAAACAGAATGTGCTCTAATCTGCAACTTTGCACACTAAACAGAATATATATATTTTTTTTTTTTTTTTTTTGTTTTTTTCCCCCCACACCAAATAACCTGCTGCCCCCACACACAGTAGTCCTAAAAAGGACTTTTGGTTCTTTTTTTTTCACAATTTTTGTTTTTTTCCTCCCTACACTGCCTTTCCCTTCCTATCCTCAGCTCTCCCTGGCTCAGACTGAGCCGAACTCGATGGTCAGGTGCTATACAGCACCTGACCACGGGTTCTGGCCAGCCAATCAGTGTAATGCCAGCAGCCAACATGGCTGCTGGCATTACACCGATGTCAGAGCCTCCCTGCACGTTTATTGGCTGCGCAGCAGGCGCAAAACGTGCGGGGAGGAGACCCGAACATGGCGGGCGAGCACATGCGGTACTCGTACGAGTACCGCCATGTGCCGAGCAGAGCGATGCTCGAGCCGATCCGAGCATCGGCCGAGCATGCTCGCTCAACACTAAATAGCAGCTATGTTGTTGTGATATTCAAGCAGGCATTTATAAGGCTGGAGGCTTAGTCATCCTGTGGAGTTAAACATATTATTATTTTATTGTGTGAGTGTGTTTTCACACATTCTCCATGCATAATCATTGTCAGACATGTATTGTTTTTGATTCATGCACGAACCAGGTAAAGTGTCCTGTTCTAGGCATGGTAGCCTCTCAATGGTGCTACAACTCACATTTTTCGGGGCTGGACTGCCTGTGGGTGGGACCAGACTGATATGAATATGGAAATTTCCTCTCTGCAATGGCACATGGGAGCAAAAAACGTGACTTGAGCAGCACCTGAGAGGCCACACATGCCTTGAGCAATCTACTTCATTTTGCTCTTTCTCTGTGTGCGTTCGTCACATTCTGTATTTTTGTAGTCTCCCTAAGTGGAACGGCATCCCAGTCATGGGCCCTTGCTTCCATGTGCCTAGAGGGAATCAGCTGCACCCCACTGATGATGTCCACATAGACCGAAACGTACGTCTGGGGTTGTGCTGTTTCCCTCGTGCGGAGAGGATTTGCCTGACATTTCGGGGCTGGACTGCCTGTGGGTGGGACCAGACTGATATGAATATGGAAATTTCCTCTGCAATTTCCTCTCGCACATGGGAGCGAAAAACGTGACTTGAGCAGCACCTGAGAGGCCACACATGGCTTGAGCAATCTACTTCATTTTGTTCTTTCTCGGTGTGCGTTCGTCACATTCTGTGTTTTTATATTGAAAAGTTCCCCCAAAGTTATTCTGGTTTTGAGGAAGACAAAGTGCTCTCAATTGAATTCCTGGTCCTAATACGAGTCTCTAAGTAGCAGTCCTGTGCAGTTGTTTGTGGATTTGGAACAGGTGTGAGCAGCCACGGTTTGCAGCCATATTCTGCATCCCCTGTGGAAAAGAAATGACATTTTGACAATGGACCACATAGTTATGTGGATGATGTTGTGCAATGAACCCAGACATTTTCTGTGTCATACAAATGTGAAGAGCACCCATCAAGCACGAACAAGATAAAGTGTCTGGTTTTTATGCAAATATAGACTAAAAAGTACATCTGTGGTTTTGCTGGAGAGGATTTGCCTGACTTTTTGAAGCAGGACTATCTGTGGCCAAGACCGTTCTAATATGTATATGGAAATTTCCTCTCTGCAATGGCACATGGGAGTGAAAAACATGACTTGTAGCACCACTGAGAAGCCACCATGCTTAAGAACAAGACACTTTATCTTGTTCGTGCTCGAAGGGTGTCCATCACATTTGTATGTCTCCCTAAGAATAAGGGTATCCCAGGCATCGGCCCTTGCTTCCATGTGCCTAGAGGTATTCAGCTGCACCACACCAACGAGGCCCACATAGGCTGAAATGCATGTCTGTGCTTTTACTGTCTTTCTCATGCAGAAAGGGTTTGCCTGACATTTCAGAGCTGGCCTGTCTGTGGGCAGGACCAGTCTGATATGGATACTGACATTTCCTCTCTGCAAAATCACATTGGAGTGAAAAACGTGACTTGTAGCACAATTATAAGGTCACCATGCCTAACAGGTGCTAGTTTTATCTCTGCTTTTATCTCCAGGTATCCCCTTTGACTTCAATAAGAACATTTTTGATAAAACAGGAGGTAACACTTATCTCCTGCATTTGAATCTAGCCCTTTATCTTGTTTGTGCTTGATGGGTGCTAATCGTCACCATACTAAGCTGGATTTTCATTAATCATGTGAGTGCCCCAGTGTAAGCTATTTTATGTGTAGATTGGTCACTTACCCAACAGCTATCCTCCTGTATAGGTCGCATTCTCAAAGTCCTGGTAGATTGAGGAGTGCCTGAGTACATAGGAGTCATGATAACTGCCCAGATAGGAAGCACAGACATGGGTGATCCTCATGTTGTCATACATCATCTGAGCACTGATGAAGTGGAAATGCTTGTGATATAGGAAAAGATGTCCCTCGTGCAGAGGAGCTTGAGCGTGCAAGGGATTGGTTGGCGTTCATTTGTACATCCCTTGTTCCTAAGTGGTTTGATGGGTTAATGTTGGTTTCCAGGACTTGTTTATAAGGCATGCACATTTGAAGGGTGCTTCTCTGGCATTTTGGGGGGTTAATTTTGTTGTGATTGTGATGTGTCCTACGTGTTGTGTGAGCTGTTTGTTCCCTGCTTTCTGTTTATCTGTGAGTTAATATATCTGTTTCCTGTTAATTGTTAAGCCTTTGAATAACTCTCTGGCACGCAAAGGGTTAATGTAGTAATTTGATAGGTGTCTATGAAGTGATAGCGTTATAGTGTTAGTAAATTCATTGATATAATATACCAGCCTTTTTGAAAACAAGTGTGGTAGATACTAATCTCAATAATTTAACTGCCACAGCTCTTTCCGTCATTACAACACAAAAGAGATTGCTGTAATGGCATCTAAAGAGGACAATGTAAACATCCATTATAAAAAGCAAGCTTAGGATTGTATTTTGAGACTATAACATAAATTAACTTATTTTTAGTCATGCTATCTGTAAGTTCATGATATTTAAATATATATCAACAAATTTTTTATTTTAGAGTTCCTCTAATCATATCTGCTCCCAGCATGGGTTATGTGCTTTATTTGCTTCTTCAACAAGTTTAGTCATGCATCCATCTACAATGAGACCTAATCATTAATGCCAATAAGGAAGCTATCTGTATTGACATCTTAAACCCTTGGATGACAGAGATGTCTCAATTAAATTACAACAGACTGAGGCTGATGACAGAAGAAGATTTGTTGCAGTGTGGAGTAAACCCACAACACCATATACGAAGAGTTTTTAACCACTGGAATGCTGGAGTAATGATATAACCAAAGGAAAAAAAAAAGTCTACAAAAATACATAGGGCCATATTTAAGAAACAAAAGAGAAAATAAATGCATTCTTGTGCTTTTGATACTGTACTTGCTGGCACTGTTGTGTCTGCTGCTGCTTCAGTGGTTCTACTGCCAATACTTGGAAGTGGAAGAGTTTATTTCACCACTGCCTGCTCCATGTCCCCACCAGTAGAGATGGGCAAAATGTTTAGCCTTAAACCAAAATTGATGAAAAATAGCACTTCCTGCTAGGCTAATAATTTCCCTTGAAAAGTGCCCTTTTCACACTTTTTTGCCTACCTCATGGCATTGAAATCAATGGGAAAACTCAATTTCTCCTCACCACATGGACGTTTTCTCTTCTTTTCCTACAAGCATATAAGACAGGAAGAGAGAGCAACTATTTTTGGACCTAGGGAAGATACACAAATACAATGGAGTTGAGGATTAGTTTAGGGAGTCTTTTAGGTAGGACATTTGTTTTCTGTATTAGGGGAGTCTGGGGCACTCTTGGGGAGATAAATGGAGAAAGGAGGTTAACTCCAAATACCCCAACATTCTGTTTGACTGATTTGATTCGAAAGACACAGGCAGCTGAGGTCCATGTTCCTTGCTGATCTTGCTGTTATAATCTCTGTGATAGATGTGTCTAGGTTTAGGAGAAGGGAGAAAAGGAGGTTGACACCAAATACCCCAACCTTCTTGCTAACTGATTTGATTTGAAAGACATAGGCAGCTGTGGTCCAAGATCCTTGCTGACCTTGCTGTTATTATGTTTGTTGTGGGGAAGTCTGGGGAAAGAAGTTGTTGATTTTTTTTAGGTAAGTTTACTCTAATTTTCTTGTAGGCATAAAAATAGGGTGTCAGGCTCTCACAGCATGCCATTCTGTGTTTGTGAGAGGAGAAAGCAGTATGGTTTTTGAGCTAAAGAAGATAGGCAAATAAAGGGCAATTGAAGCTTAGTTTAGGTAGGACATTTGTTCTCTGGGGGCACTCTTGGTGAAAAAATGGAAAAAGGAGGTTGACCCCAAATACCCCAGTCCTGGAAAAATAACTTTGGCTTGGGATATTACAGCAGGGTGTAACACATGACATCAGTTCATTAAAGTCTCTGTTTTCAAAAAAAAGAAAAGGACAGCATGTCAACCGTCAACATTTTGGAAAGTTTACTATTCCAGAGGTATATTTTTGCATTATGTTTGAGCAGGTTTTGACTTCTTTCTAAGAACTTAGTAAGTGTGGGATGGCAGTACGTAGTAGAAGAAATGTGTAACTGTATTGATTTAATTAATGCATCACCTGTGCAGGTGGTGGGGGTTGTGGCAGTACTTGTAGGAACTCTATAACTCTTGTTTTCTCCTACAACAAACCCAGAGTCATGTAATTAACTAACTGTGTGGTGACATACTCTCTGACACATCAATAACATCACTACATGTGTCTCCCAGTCAGACAGATGGTTATTAGAGGAAAGAAGAAGGGACAAGTGCAACCAATCTAAAAGTAGCTTCTGTTTGTAAAATCGTGACTGCACACATAAATATACTCACAAGATAATTTCTTGTAAGGTGGACTAATACATTGAGAATCCTGATCAGATATCAAGATGTTACCATTAGAGAGATAATGAATCCAAAGTCCAGTCTGTTGGTATCAGCGGCTGAAGAGATGTGATGTGCTGATGTCTAAATTTATCAGCCTGCAGTAAGTGGATACTCACTTATCTTGTGAGAATATTTATGTATGCAGTCACAATTTTACATACAGAAGCACTTTCTTTTTTCCTCTTACCCAGGTTGTGAATGATGCAGCTGAGTAGGGGTGGGAGAAAAGAGTGAACAATTTCCTGCATGACTTTTCACGAAAACTTGCAGATTTTTCGCTTTTCCTGTGAAACATTTAGCCTTTCTGCCTATGCAGAAATGTCCTCCTTTTTCACCTATTTTAGCCAATTGTCTACCTATTTTAACACATTTTTCACCTATATTTTCTATAGGTACTACATTTCCCACTGTAATATTACTTCTTCTGATGGCTGACAATTACAAATAAGTGGCTGAAAGTCAAAGTTGTGAGTCCTACAGCAACATATGGCTTGAAAAATGTGTTAGAATGCAGAATGCATTTGTCCTTTGCCCACAACACTAACGTCCTGCTTAAGTGACACTGGCACATTCATGATGATGTCAAGTAATGAAAAAAATACAACCTACAATGTGGCAGATGTGTATTGCAGTGGTGGTGGAGGACTGGCATGGTGTGATTTGTATATGCATTTTTACCATTGTCATACGTTACCTCCTTCTCAGATTATTGACACACATTACTTATCGGGCATAGCAGTGGTCCCAAATGGGGTAGATGATGGCAACCCTTCTTCACTCCCTCCTCCACCTCCTCATCTGTGCTGCTGTTAATATATTTGTCCTGGCTTTGTATGTCATGTGTGGTTTCTGTTACCTGATACTCAGATGGAATGAGATGTTGGTTCATTTTGAAGAATGTTATGTTAGTCTCCCAACATTGCTGCTTGATGACTGATAGGGTAACTGGGTGCTTTTTGACATCTGTGCTTGTCCAGGGTCAGACTTTCCAATAGCTTTCTCAAACAGGTTATAGACAGGCACAGTGCTCCTTAAAAGTGGTGGAAGATTCAGCTTTTGACTTTCTGCTAACCTTATAGCCCTGTCATCATCATCACTCTTAACTTCATCTGTATCTGAGCAAGAGAAGAATGCTGAAGGGATATATTCTATATCTGCATCATCATCATCAGTCATCACTAGGTCATCTTCAGCAGCTTCAGCTTCACCTGACAATTCTTGTCCGCTACCTTTATATATTCCTGTAAGCTTTTGGAGGTCTCAAACAATTTATTTTTACTTTTACTGTAACAAAGTTCCCTACTACTGGTGTTTTGGTGCTTCTTTGTCTCACTATCTGATTCAGCAGGTGGTTCAGCTGCTACACCTTCCTCTATTATTCTATTGCCAGCATCATCAACACTTGAATGTGACTTGTTGTCATCTTCAGTGTTTTTATTATATGGTTCTTTATTTCTACTGGCACTGGTGGTGCTGGAACTAGTTTTGCTGGGATCTTAACAAATTGCATCCTCCCTTGGAGTAGAGGGATCATCATCATTGATTGCACACGCTACAGCAACCATTGCTGAAGTCAATTTTTGAACTACTACTTTACTCTCACGTCCCTGCACTGCTCCACCCCTCCCCCTTCCCTTTGTGCTTTTGCTGGACATTACACAATTACACTGTGTTTTTGTACTGTATGGTACACAACACAACTGATAGAGCTGTAACTGAAAAACAAAATCAACAACTTCTTTCCCCAGACTTCCCAACCCAGAACAGAGACAATTACAGCAAGATCATCAAGCAAACAGGTCCCTAGCTGCCTGTGTCTTGCCAGTCACATGGAATTTTGGAGTATTTGGGGTCAACTTCCTTTCTTCTCCTCAGAGTGCCCCACTGACTCTCCTAACAGAACAAATTTCCTACCTAAAAGATTCTCTAAACTAAACTTCAATTCCCCTCTCTGTCTTCTCTAGCTCAAAAAACATGCTGCTCTCTCCTCTCACAAACATGAAATGGCATGCTGTGAGAGCCTGACAGCCTTTTATATGGCTGTAGAAAAGTTTTGTGTGGTGGAGAAATATTTTTCTTCCCTTTGATTTCAATAGGTGAAAAAGGTGGGAAAAAGCAGAAAAACTACACTTTTTCCATGGTAAATTATTCGCCAAGCGGAAAGTGCCATTATTCGCCAAATTAAGTTTCAGGTGAAAATTTTCGCCCATCCATACCATTGAGGACACCAAGGATATAGCAGCACCACTCAGAGGACTCATATATATGTTTATTATTTGTCAAATATAGACTGACTCATTGGACATAACCCACTATAGTGTTATATATAGGAGCACTGTATGATATATTTTTTTTAGACCTGTGGTTGTGTTTCAGGTGGAATCTCATTGAGGAGGTGCCTAGGTTTAAGCCTGCTTTCCCCCTGCTCATGTGCTTTTTTCATGGACAACAGATAGAAACATTTTTAAGTTTATCTATACTGTGGACTTCATGGACTGAGAGACTCCTGAGGGGCTGCTACTACTGGGGCTAGATGTTGATGCAATTCTATTGCTACTATGTGTCAATGGTGCAGCACTTCCAGATGCAGCAGAGGTACTCATTGTAGCTAAGGTTGTGGACGTTAATAACCTGTGGTGGTGTTGTTGTTGATGCTGGTTACTCACCTCAAGTGTGTGTGGCTGAACGGGGCTTGGACTTGGAAGCAGTGATGATGCTGTTGACCAACAGTATGACTGTGTATTTTTAGGAATCTTTGCTTGTACAGAGTCAGATTTTCCAATGGTTTTCTCAAACAGTTTATAGATAGGAACAGTGCTGTTTTTCAGTGGTGGAAGACTGAGCCTTTGCCTTTAACTAACTTTCTGGCCATTTAATCATCCCGCTCACTCTCAACTTCATCATTATCTTAAAAATAGGTGAATGCTGGTGTCACAGTACCTTGTAGTGCTGCCACTTATACCGATGCTTACAATGATGCTCCAGCGTCATTTCCATGAGGGGTTGGACACATCAGTTCCTAGATGTGTCATCTGCAGGCACAAGGCTTCAGTATGCTGCAGGTCTCTGTTTTATGTGTTTGAGGCCTGTAGTCTCCTCCTACCTACTTCCTCCCTCTGAGCTGCTCCTCCTACCTACTTCCTGAGGAGGGGTTTAAAGGGCAGACTGATTCCTGACTCAGTTACCCTTACGTTGTTCTGAGCAGTTCATTATCTTGTATTCTTGATTACTGTGTATGATCCGGCTTATCTGTCCATCCATTCTGGTGTTGACTTGTGGCTCTGTCTGAATATTCTCCTTGTGTGCTCCGATTTGCCTCAGATATCCTTTCTGGTGCAAACCTGTGGCTCTGGCTGACTACCCACTCCGTGTATGACTTAAGCTTGTCCGACTTCCCACTCTGGTGTTGATTTGAGGCTCTGTCCACTGAGCATCCAAGAAATATCATTGCTTCAGTGGCTATCCTAGCTGGTGCAAACCTGTGGCTCTGGCTGACTATCCGTTCCGTGTATGACCTAGGCTTGTATGGCTACCCACTCTGGTGTTACTCCACTGAGCATGCAGCATACTATCGCTTCAGTGGATATCCTATCTGGTGCAAACTTGTGGCTCTGGCTGACTACCCGCTCCGTGTACGACCTTGGCTTGTCTGACTATCCTATCTGGTACTTACTAGAAGGCCCTGTCTGTTTGCTCTGTGTGTTGGTTCCGTTCCCCAGACATCCTTCCTAGTGCTGACCTGGGGCTCTAGCAGACTCCTAGCTACTGACTGCAGGCTTGAGTCAGTAGCTTCCGTATTGCATACGATATAGACTCCGCTCCTAGACTGACTGCAGGTTGAGTCAGTGCTAGGACTGGGCATTACTGTACCTCAAGACTCCAGTAGGCTAAAGACTTGTCTCAGACAGTGTGGTGGAGATATTGGGAGACTGCTATTCCTGATATAGTACTCACCTCTTCGATCACCCACTGTGTGTATATATATATACATATATATATATATATTGCATTACTGTTATTGTTCTCAAAGGTTATCTTAACTATACCATCTGACTCCTGGTTTTGCTTGCCAACCCTAACAGTTGGAGGGATATATTCTAGATCTGCATCATCATCAGTCATCATTAGGTCATCTTCGGCATCCCTGCCACTTCTTGCCCACTACCTTTATATTTTTTTTTTGAGTACTGGTGATAGTGATGGTGGTGGAAACTGCACCCTTTCCAGGAGAAAAGGGAGCATCATAATTTATTGCACATGCTGCAGCAACAATGGCTGCAGTCAGTATTTAAACTACCCCTTTACGCTCACATCCCTGCTCTGCTCCTCCTTTCCCCCTTCAGATGCCCCTTGTGTATTTGCTGAACATTACTCAACTACTGTGTGTGTGTTTTAATGGAGTGTGACATGTTGCCTTGGACCTCAACAAAATACTCAATTTCGTCTGCTATCTATCAAGTCTGTCTCAGTCACACAGCTCACGTTAGGACCTCAGTCAGTTGTCTATGACCTAATATTTCAAATTTTTAAAACTTTTTTCCACCCTATCTTATTATTGTACAAAGTAAAATGATAACTGAAAAAAAAATAACAACTTCTTTCCCCAGACTTCCCCAGAACAAACATAATAACAGAAAGATCAGCAATGATCTTGGACTACAGTTGCTTGTGTCTTTCAAGTCAAATCAGTCAAACAGAAAGTTGAGGTATTTGGGGTCAACCTCCTTTCTCCCTGCTTCTCCCCAAGAGTGGCCCCAGACTCCCCTAAAACAGAAAACAGATGTCCTACCTAAAAGACTCCCTAAACTAAGCTTCAACTTCACTGTATTTGCATATCTTCCCTAGCTCAAAATTAGCTGCTCTCTCTTCCTCCCACAAACATAGAATGGCATGCTGTGAGAGCCTGACACCCTTTCATATGCCTGTAGGAAAAGAAGAGAAAACTTCCACGTGGTGAGGAGAAATTGAGTCTTCACAGTGGTCTGTGGCACACTATCCTGCTCCTCAGCATCCTGCTGCCCTTGCAACTCAGCAGCAGCAGAAATTACAGCATTTGCAAATGCCAACAGCTGACCGCTGGTGTTGGTGATGTCCATCACCATCCCTGTCTCCCATTCCTTCTCATTTTGTGCTAAAAAAGGCCATCAATGTCTATTCCACCCCAGTTTCTCCACCATCATCATCACCACCAACACCATCAGTTCCTCTGTGCTGCTGCTCTATTACAGACATCTCACTACTGGTTGGAGGAGGTGACAAGAAATGTGACAGAGGGTCACCTAATGTCATACTTACCATTTCTTGTTGACGTGAAGAAGGCAGACTGGCAGCACTAGCAGCAGGCACAGGCAGCTGATCTGTGCTTCTGGTAGTGGTAGTATTATTGCAGTGGTAACAAATCTGTCTTCTTCAGGATAATTTTCCACATGGACAATGACTTGGAGGGAAGGGGACTCCAAGGGTCAGGTGAATGGTGTGGGCTCCCTTGACCACTGGTCTGGATGCTTTCAATTGCTTCCCCTACGACTCCCCTAACACTAGTCCCACCGACTGCTTCATCATCACTGTCACTAGAACTAACACTAACACCAACCACAGCAATTTCAGTGCCTGAGTCTTCCTCCTCACAATCACTAGTAATATGATTACCACCTCCTTCACTGCTAATGCTAACAAGCTGATAGACCTTCTTAGTAGTAGTACTAGCACTGGTGGAACTGCTTGAGGATGGCAAGTGTGAGTATTACAAGACACACTGGCAGCAGCTTCAGCACTAGTGGCAGTAAGTTCAGCACTGGCAGCAGATACAGCACTGATGGCAACAGGGGCAGCAAGTCTGACAGCAGGCACAGCACTGATGGCAGCAGGGGCAGCACTGGCAGCAGACACAGCACTGGTGGCAGCAGGGGCAACATGTGTGACAGCAGATGCAGCACGTCTGGTAGCAGGCGCAGCACATCTGGCTGACCTGTCCTGCTCTAACTACTACCCTCTTCTGCCTCCTTTGACATTAATTTCCCTAAGATCCCTAGGGCTGATTTAGGGGGACTGGCCAGTATTGGTTCTGTAGTGCTCACTTCCTCCTAAGACTCAGACTCAGTGGACACATAAGGCTCATTCCAGTTCCTCCTTTTATTATTTTTAAACTTTCTCATAGTGATAGCAGTCACTATATCCCTCTCCTGTCTCAATTTTGCAAAAAAGATCACAATTCCAGTCCAGGTTTTGGTAAGCACACCCAAAGAAAAAACACATTTAAAATTGCTGGAGTGCAACCAATTTTGACCAAAATAGCTAAAAGCAAATATACAAAGTATTGGTGCACATCCACATTTTCATCACCATTAACCCTCTACTCTGCGGCATTATGCCTGCATATCACTACTATATTAAAGATGAGGATTTAGTTACATTATATGGCCATAGAATGCTAAGCTTGCCACCAACGACAAGGTACCTCATTTTGGCAAGTACCTAACCTTAAAATGCTTTGTCTTATGAGCTGAATCTCTCCTACTTTAGGAAATTACTAACCTTAATTTACTTTATCCTGAGAGCTGAGTCTTGGTCAGCTTTACTCATTAATGGAGAGAGACTCTCTGACAGGCATTAGAGAGTAACTAAATCCTCATCTTTAATATAGTAGTGATATGCAGGCATAATGCCGCAGAGTAAAGGGTTAATGGTGATGAAAATGTGGATGTGCACCAATACTTTGTATATTTGCTTTTAGCTATTTTGGTCAAAATTGGTTGCACTCCAGCAATTTTAAATGTGTTTTTTCTTTGGGTGTGCTTACCAAAACCTGGACTGGAATTGTACTTTTGGAAGTTTTGACCAGCTTCTATTGGTTCAAGCACCCCTCCCACCCCCAGGTGCAAGGCTCATTGTCTCTAGGACACTATATAATGCCTGTCAGAGAGTCTCTCTCCATTAATGAGTAAAGCTGACCAAGACTCAGCTCTCAGGATAAAGTAAATTAAGGTTAGTAATTGCCTAAAGTAGGAGAGATTCAGCTCATAAGACAAAGCATTTTAAGGTTAGGTACTTGCCAAAATGAGGTACCTTGGCATTGGTGGCAAGCTTAGCATTCTATGGCCATATAATGTAACTAAATCCTCATCTTTAATATAGTAGTGCTATGCAGGCATAATGCCGCAGAGTAAAGGGTTAATGGTGATGAAAATGTGGATGTGCACCAATACTTTGTATATTTGCTTTTAGCAAAAAAGATCACAGCAAAACAGCACTTCTACCCCGTTCTGTAGCTGCTTCTATTGTGGTTCAGTTCACTTTTTATAGAGAAAAGTTGAAAAACAGGTAAAAAAAAGTTTGCCAGTAGGTGAAAAATGTGAATATTTTAATCACTCTTTTTAAATTGAATTTTCCAGTGAAAAAGCAGACAACAT
This sequence comes from Rhinophrynus dorsalis, assembly GCA_037306005.1. Classification (NCBI taxonomy): domain Eukaryota; kingdom Metazoa; phylum Chordata; class Amphibia; order Anura; family Rhinophrynidae; genus Rhinophrynus; species Rhinophrynus dorsalis. The sequence goes on along the minus strand of CM074721.1, from coordinate 64,581,782 downwards.
GGTTTTTGCAGATTTTTTTTGAGGTAACACGGCGGAACCTTTCATCCACCCCTCGTTGTAACCTTAATTTTTTTTTTCTCTTTAAAAATAATGGTTAGTAAGCCTGGCATCAGGCTTACAGAAACAAACTCAAACTTGCATGCTTACAGGTATTATACTTTCAAAATATTACAACAAGACTTGGCTTTAAAAAATGTATTGCAGGATTCAAACTAAGCTAGACTGGAGAAAAATTTGATTGCTGGCTTCAGGCTTGTCAAAATAAGTTGACAAGCCTGGTCATATACTGGACAATCTGCAGAACACAAGGAGCAGAGAGACAAGCGGAGTCAATGGACAAAGCCAGGATCATACACAGGGCTGGAGAGTAAGAGTAGTCAGGCAAGCAAGGTCAGGAGAAACAGGCAATCAAAACAGAATTTCAGCAACTGGAGACACTATACAAACTCATCTCAGTGTAGGACTTACCCCCTTATAAGAAGGTCACCACCAGAAAAGGCAAGGCTGGAAGGCCAGAACCAGCAAAGGAGTCTGCGCATGTGCCCCGCAGGGCCAAGAGAAGGGAAGACAGTGCGCATCCTCCAGATAGCCAAGAACAGCTACTGTGAATGTGCCCAAGGAAGGAAGGACAAGAAGGAACAGCGAGTCATAGCACTGCACCACCCAAACAGAGTAAACAGCAGTGTTCGGGAAAAGGGCAAAGAAACAAACGCCCAAGGGATGTAGGACATCCACAATCACCTTCACAGGCTGTGGCAGATGATGCTGGGGCTGCTGTCTCAGAATTAACTCGGAATACAGGACAAGTCAAAGAGTATTGTTGGCAAATGGAGCCTGTCCTAGTTCCATATAGGCTCTTCTTGAAGAGCCAAGTCTCATATTGAGACATCGTGCTCATCATCATCATCCTCCTGCTATGACAGATGAATGTCTGACTCTAAAAATTCAACAAAAGGAAACACAGCAGCAGCAAACTCCTATATGTCATTGCTAAATGCTCTCATACACGCTACAACAGTTTCCCCACCATCACCACCAGTCACTTGCTGCCCTTTTGGAGTGGTTGGGTGTGACATGTAAGACAGAGGATCCCCTGTTATCACACTTGCTCTTTCCTTAGAAAAAGGCACACTGGCATGGGTAGCAGAAGGCACAGGCTGCTGATATGTGATGATGATGATGATGATACTGCCAGCTAGTCCTGTCTTCTTCAGTATACGTCTCAAGAGGGACAATGAAGTTTGTGGACTGGGAACCATTGGGTCAGGGGTCAGCTGTTTCTTTCTTCCTCTTTCACCTCTGTATTAGCAACATCAGCATCCATCCTGCTGGTCATGGTGCTATCCATATAATCCATAAATTTTTATTTTAAATTTAGATTTTATTTGTATTTATTGTTTCTCACTCTCTCTTTCTTTCGTGCTGCATGGAGGGAAATTCTCCAAATTATAGTATAGAGGCAGGAAGTTTAGGTGCCATTAAAAACATAGGAGGGAAATGGAACCGTTCTTGCAGAAATTCTGTTTTATTAGCGAAATGTCAGAAAATCTATGGGTGGGAATTCCAGTGGGAAAAGCTTATTTTTTTCTGTGAAACAAAATAGACTCTATTTGCCCATCCCTACCTATAGCCACATGCAACTTGTTCCTCTCTTTGCCTCTGGACTATCATATAGTGTCATAATTATCTCTCTCAAGAACTACTTCAGTGGTATTATTAAAGTATTGAATAGGATAGACTTGGATTGACTTCAGAAAGTACAATCTCTACAGCTTGCAGTAAAGCAATAAAGCACAAAGCAATCACTTACTGGTTCACTAGTGCAACACAACAACTCAGTATATCCTTCTGTTACACTCTAGTTCTTGTGGACGTATTGGAATGCAGTTGTGTATAGATGGTACAAACAGACACAGTGTGTTAAGGTGAACCTCTTGTCCCCTTATTTATATTTGTCTTGCTTGACATCAGATATATTATCTGGTGGTATCTGTCACTGTTACTCACTTTTTTTGGGGAGGAAATTTAGTTCTACCACTGACTTAAATGCAATATACAGGCACAAACACTTTTTGTGGAAAAATGATCCTCTTGACAGAAAGTGCCACTTTTTCCTCCTTATTTGATTTTGAAAAGTTTTGCCCATCCCTTTTGGCAGGCACCCACATTAGTCAGCCATTCATGGGAGGTTTGCAAAGAGCATCACAACCTCAAACTCAAGCTTGTGTATAAATTCTGTAGAGGGCACCAAAGGCACGTTACAAAGCTTACTTACTCTAACTTTATTGTGCTCCTGATGAAATGCAGTAAAGTTGATGCATACTGGAATCTGGTGTGATCCCATGACGCAATAGTTGCCTGTGTGAAAGGCACCATAGTCCTGCATGCTACCTTTCACCATGGGTGACAAATCCACTGCAGTATCTCTGCACTCACAAAAGTTACATTTTCTTTATTGCTACATTTTGTAAGATATCTGTGTTTCAGACAGTGTGTATACAATCAAAAGCTCCCCCTTTCCCACTCTCTATAATGATAAAGACAAGGTGTTTAAGATAGGGTGAGCATAAATTAAAATAATAATTGACAAATGCTTTTCCATATAAAGTTCCATTTAAATAGGATTGTAATTCACTGAATATAATGAAAGCAGCTATTTGTTAACATTGCTCATTTGTTTCAGAAGTCAGTTAGACTATTTTTTTTATAAAAGTGTGTTGTTCTGTGTCTTACAAGTACACCGCTTTGTATCACTTCAGTGTAGAATATTTTGCTAGATACCTGTAATCTATAAAGCAATTTAAAAAAACAAGAACATTTTAAAGGGGCAGTAAAACCTTATTAGTAAACATTTAGGGCTTGATCCAAATGTTGGAGATAAAAATGCTGGTAGGGTAAAATGGATATCGACCGACAAAAGAAAAATGTCTTGGTTGGTATCCAAATGTCCTACCGGCATGAAGAACAACGGATGTTAGGCCACAAAAATGGTGTTGTGGCCTAAAGTCCATTCTGTGAGCTAAGTTCCCAAAACACTGCTAAATAACGGCAGTATTGGGAACTTAACAGTAAAAAAAGCTAACGATCTGTGCCTGACATACTACCAAGCACTGATCCTTAACTAATCTGTGTCAAACTTACCTGTCTCCACTGTTCTTCTCCTTCTGTCTTCATTTCAGTCTTCTCATCATTCTTCTATCTTCTGCCTTCTCTTCAGTCTTCTTTCTTCATAGCTGTAAAAATAAAACATCGTTTAACCTCTTGAGTGGCAGAGGGGTATGCAATGAATTGCTTTGCAATGCGTTGCGGACCTCTCTGGGCTTACAGGGTTAAAGAATGTATTGAGTGCACAAGAATAAATCAATATGCCCCCATAAAGTGTCCAAACATATCCCATCATAATAATAAATTGTGCGCCAATAAGATATGCAAATCACAAATATGTATAATAATATAATCCATATCTTTTTAACTGTCTCCACTGCTATGTGTGGCCACAGAGGCGGCGGTAGCGGAGACAGTGCTGTATGCCACAGGTTCCCCTATTCTCGGGCCAATGCCTGATCCGCAATGGGGAATTTGAGCAGAGACTGCCTTTATATATGGGCAGTCTCTGATCCAGCTCCCTCACAGCTATTGGCTGAGATGTGCTTTCTTTTTTTGCCAGTATTTTTTCACAGCACAGGCATTTGAATAGCTTACTGTATTTGAAAAAATGTAGTCGGCAGAAAAAACAGCCATCTCCAGGATTTGGATCAAGCTCTTATACTGTAGAGCATTTTTATTGAGTAAAATAAGGATACCGAAACTGATGGGAAATCCTACAAACAAAAATTATTACAAAACAAAATTACATTTCTAGAGAGTTTACAGTCAAGATTATTTTGCAGTCAATTGGATATGTTGCTATTACTGCATTTAAAAAGTTGACTGTCACACACACAAGCTTTGCATAGAATAATATAGCAAAAAAAAATTCTGTATTAATTTATCTTGAACTGATATGGGTATTTGTAAAGAAAAATTATGCAATTTAACAATTCAAGTAGTAGTTGAAACACCATGGTTGCTACAGCATGTGCAATAAATGATGATCATCCTTCTCCTCTTTTTACATAAAAGAGTTCTAGCACCGCCAGTAATATTAATAAACCATCCTATAACACAGTCCTAAAATGCGTTGCTCACTGTGTGCATAACTGCACATGCGCAGTAGGGACTCGCAAAATGGGCTGCTCTGGAGCGGAGAGCTCCGGAAAGCTGACAGCCTGTCTTTTATCCCATCTCCTGGGCAGCAGCAGAGGTGGTTGGGTGACAAACTGTCACCCAGCGTCTCCACTGCTGCCCCGGAGCTGGGAGCACAGATAGGCTGTGAGCCATCCTATCATGGTGCCCGTTATCCCTCTCTGTCACTGTCGCTTGTGGTGTGCTCTGATTGGCTGAGTCGGTTTGGCCCGCCCCTGGTGACCTTTTTATGCCTGGCCATTGACACCTGTCAGGTGCCCTTTCGTAGTGTTCCAGAGCCAGTGTTGCTGTTGCTGTGTTCCGGCGTTCATGATTCCTGTGTACCGATTTAGCCTGTTTTGACGACACTCCTGTGTTCCTGCTCCGTGATCTGACCCGACTTGGCTGACGTTCCTGCTCGTGATTGATCTGGCTTGTCTGAGAACCACCTCCGTGATCTGACCTGGCTTGGCTGACTTCCTGCTCCGTGACCTGAACCAGCTTGTTCCAGTGACCTGCTTTGTTCCTGCTTCCGCTGTGCTCGGTTACCGGGCTGATCGTGTTGCCTCCTTAACATTGCAGTACCGTGACTCCAGTGCTGAGTCTCGGTTCTCACTTGCAGAGCTGTGTTTCCGTTACTGAGCCTTCCTTGGTACTTGCAGAGTGATACCCACTAGTACTGAGCCTCCGATCCTTGAGCTGTATTTTAACCCTTGCCTTGCTGCTGTCTCCTTAGCTGAGCCTTCACCTACCCTTGCAGAGTCTATACTGTGGTTTCACTACTTCTGCAGAGCCGGCCACGTATAAGCCTGGTCTAGTCGGCAGCTCATCTTGTCACCTGCAGAGTAGTCGGTTTCGTTAATGCGCCCGGTAGAGGTGCTATTGGCTCTTGCTCTAGCTGTGATCTCTCTGGTTTACACCCATGGGGGCTATAGGCTCAAGCTCTTACAGCGCAGGGTGGTCTCCGGTATACACCCGTGGGGGCTATTGGCTCTATCACTTGCAGTGCAGTGTGGTCTCCGTTGTTATGCCCGTGGGGGCTACTAGCTCAAGCTCTTGCAGGTTGCCTCCGGTATACGCCTGTGGGGGCTATTGGCTCATACTACTCCTGTGCAGTTGGTCTCCGTTATTATGCCTGTGGGGGCTATTGGCAAGCTCTTGCAGTGCAAGCTATCTCCATTGTTACGCCCGTGGGGGCTACCGACTCAAGCACTTGCAGATTAAGTTGTATCTGTTTCTACGCCTTTGGGGGCTATTCTGTGCAACTTTTCTGCTGATTCTACCATTAGTCCAGTACTGCCTAGCAGCTTCCCAGCCTTAAAGGGATAGTAATGTTTCATAATAAAAGCAGCTCTAATTAATCACCATAGTATTTGGACTTTGGAGAGTGTTATTTCAATTCTGGCAGAGTTGTAGTTCAGGAGTAATTCAATGATAAAGTGTCCCCCTCCCGCCCCTTTTACTGATGTCACACTGTTCACCCACAGCAGAAGGGAGGTACCCAGGTAGACTGCAGAGAGGGACAATCTTCAATTAAGATAAGGGAAAAACCTGAAAAGCTTGTCAAGGGGGGCAGGGATTTCATTGTTTTCATAGGAATAAGAGTGTCCCCTTCTGTTATCTGTCTGGTCTATAGACTGCATTCCACATCTGAGAAGGGATTGCTTACACTAGGTAAAAGGGGCAGGAGGGGGAAACTTTGCTTGTGAATATCTCATAAACCATAAAGGTTTCAGAGATAAGACTTACATCATTATTCATGTTTTTTTAATGCCTACAAAATAAAATAAAGTTAAAACGAAGTATTACTATCCCTTTAAGAAATTTAGGTGTTGCATCATCTACACCAATAGCTACTTGATTACCACCTTGGGCATGCCAAACACCACAACAGAGACTGACTGATCATTGTATTTAACCCTTGAGTAGCTTCGTTACTGTGTGCCTGTCCTGAGACAGTATATGTTTTACCTCTGTTTCTGTATACTGGGCCTGTGTAGGCATAACTGTCAAAATATCGCTATTATTTTTATGTTGCCTGTAGAGGGCGATCTTTCCTCTTAATTTTCTTTAAGTAAAACTATGTTTTATTCTAACCAGCTAGTCTGAGTGTCTTAAAAACCGTTACACATCCGGAGCTCCCAGTTCCGGATCAGCCCGTGTATACGGGCTTTGTAACTAGTCTAAGAATATGACAATAAAGAGGTGATCAAGCAGAGGTGACTTCTTCAGTTACACCATTTCATTTTCTTTGTTATCTTATGGAGCCAATGCACTAAGATTTCTCCAACTTTTGAGATCTTAGCGCCCAGGCTCCGTAGAATAACATGGGAATAGAACTGGAATAGTGATATCACTAGCAATTCAGTCAACTACTGCATCTGACAAAAACTCAAACAGTTGCAACACCTGTCCTGAAGTTTGCAGATAATGTTCTTAAAATCACTTTAAAGGGATAGTAATACTTAAGTATTACTAATCCCTATCGCAAAGTACTACTAAAAAAAAAACATATTGTCCCCAGTGTCATCTCTCAAACCTTTATGGTTTGAGAGATGAACGCTTCTAAAGTTGCCCTCTCCCTCCCCCTTCCCCATAGTCAGCATGCTAGCTGACTGAAGGGAAGAAAGTTGTACGACTTTCAGGCTGCTCTCCAGCACAGCCGAATCGCGTTCCTAAAAAAGAAAACTTTCACTGAAATGGTTTTCTACGTGTGCTTGGTTTGCAAGCACACGTAGAAGACCGTTTTAGTGAAAGTTTTTTTTTAATTAACGTGATCGCGGCTCTGCTGCAGAGCTGCCTGATGATCTATGACGTGATTTTGCTTCAGTCAGCTAGCATGCTGACTACGGGGAAGGGGGAGGGAGAGGGCAACTTTAAAAGCGACCATCTCTCAAACCTAAAGGTTTGAGAGATGACACTGGGGGCAATACGCTTTTTTTTAGTAGTACTTTCCTATAGGGATTAGTAATACTTAAGTATTACAATCCCTTTAAGGGAAAAGGTGGAAATTGAGACTTCAAAAAGATTAGAAGAATACAAAAGTAGTAGGAAAGAAGAAGTAGGTGATGGTGAGGATTAATTATTGAGTATGATGTTTATCTAGAATATATCCCTCCAGCATCCCTCTTTTCTTCAGATACAGATGAAGCTGAGAGAGAGAGAGAACTATTAGACATGACCAGAAAATTAACTGAAAGGCAAAGGCTCAACCTTACAACAATAAAAAGGAACAAGATGTCTGTTTATAAACTGTTTGAAAAATCATTTTTCGGAACAAGTAATGATGTAAAAAAACCCCACAATCATACTGTCAGTCATCATCCGCATAATCACCACTTCCAAATCCAACCCCCATTCAGCCACAAACATGTACAATAGTGATGTGTAGCCAGCAGCAACATAGGTCATCAATAACAACTACAACAATAGCAAATTATGACTGTTAGAAGTGCAGCATGTTATTGCAGCTCAGACTTATAATTTTAAGCACAATATCGCCATGGCTCAAAATTTTTCTGCAGTTGCTACACCATTTTATGGAGAGCTCTGGTCAGTTGACCATTAATTTCGATAGGATGGTGTAGCAACAGTGCCAGTGGAACATTTCAGGCCATTGAGATATTGTACCTAAAAATTTTCAAGCTTGAGCTGGAATAATTTTAAATAAAATATCGTTCAGTACTCAGAGTACCCTTGTTTTACTTAGAAGGATAAGTCCTATATATATATATATATATATATATATATATATATATAATATATATTAAGTGTTGCTATCCCTTTAGGTTCATCAAAATTCAACAACATAAATGACAGTTAATATGAGGATGTGATACTAAATTAATATTTGGCCCAGACAGAGACCCCATAATAATTAAATAATAAAAAAACATGGAAAGCAATCATGGCACTCCTTCCATTCCCCCGGGTATAGTGTATTTGGGTGTGTAAGTAAAAACACATACTCACCTGGATGTTGGGGGTCTAGAGGTGTCTATGATGCCCTGGCCCTTCACTCCAGATATCTGCACAAATAAAAATAATAATTAATAAAAAAAAGTCCTACAATTCCACTGCTATGTTTGCTGCTATACATATGATAGAAAATTCCCTTTTTCTCACCTACTTGATTCATTGGGATGTGAGGTTACTGCAAGCCATTTTCAGTGCAGGATATTTTCTTTCTCTTTTTTTAATGGTGGTTAACTGCTCCATTGCCAGTGCAGCAAGATTGCTGCAATCTAGCAACAGAGCAGCTAAACTCAGGTGGTGCAGATGTGGGGTGAGTGCTTGTGGACACTGGGGTAAGACAGGTGTAACGGAAGCTAAGAAGGGATCGCGTCACCTTCCACCGTCATTCCCGGGTTTCTCCCTCTCAACGCCAGATAAACGCCGTTGGATGCACCGGTTGAAGTATAGATGGTCTCTGAAACAGTCGCAGGATTGCTGGGAGCAGGGAAACACGGGCAGTAGTAGTAGTAGTGAGACCTCTACTCCCAGTCAAAGGATCACTGGAAGATGTCACAGGAACACAAGGATGAGAGGATGGAGTCCACATCACCTCCTGATAGCATATGAAGTTGGGTCGCAGGAAGCTGGCAGCAGGAGGTCGACAATTCAGGATACTTGGAGCAGATGGGTATCAGAGTGGACACTTTAGACCATAAGCAATACAAGACTCCAGGACTCCTTGTTCACTCCAAAACATAACACACTTAATTGTCAAAACCCACAGATATTTATATACAACTTTCACATTGGACTGTATGGGGAAACTAGATACAAAAGGGCTTAATCCAATCATGTTACAGGAGACAAAAGGCAAACAACAGATGGTCTTAACAGATACAATAACTTAGACAGGATTACATTTCAGATACAGAAGGGTTTGATTGAACAAAGACTTGAGGGCTTGAACTAATTACCACACGGCAGAGGGTCTGACTGCAGTTCACAATGGCTTAATTAAAACACAGCAGGGGGTCTAGCTACAGTCACATAGTCAAATGGCTGGAGTGGCTACAATACACATCTTAGGCTATGGAAGATATTTGCATGCCTACTCCTGGGCTTTGAGGGACCCAGCTTTCACTTCTTGCCCCCGCTGCAGCACGTTCGATCTGGTGGCGCTGATCGCACACCGCGCCGGTCCCCACTGACTGGTAATCGGTGAGTGAGTAAACCCTTGAACATACTACATACAATAACTAAAACGTTCGACCTACATTAAACATAGTATATGATCCAAAGTCTATGAATGTGTCTTTCTCTTAGGGAATAGCTGGCCAGTTTGTATGCCAAGACACAGCCCAGAGTCCAAACAGTAATAAATGTCCATAGTTTTTGGATAAATATTTTGAGGTCCAGACAAGGGCTCAACTAACTGGTAGGATCCGTTACAAGAGGGTACCAGGAAGATTATTGGCACCTGGTTTTCTCTGCCTATTCCAACACAATGGAAGCAGCCAAAATGTGTCACTTCCCCTGGGCTTCTTGAGCTTTGCTTTGGAGACATTTTAGATTATTTGCATTGAAAAGGAATCCAAAGCAACATTCAATCGAAACAAATGCAGTTTAGCAATAAAATGATGTCCCTTGCTCAGAATGTTATTGCAGAATTGACCAGCGTGAAATATCTGCCAAAGCGGAGAAAAAAAACTTATCGTATATTTCCTGTTGTAATAGTATCCAGCCCATTATTTCCATTAATGTGCAGTTAAAACTCTGGATAAAGTTATCAACTGCAGTGGAATCTGGGCCGATTTTATCAATATTCATGATAATAAATATTATATAATGTACTTCTGCAATTCAGGTGCACCATGGGTGACAAATAAAAATTCCCACAAATACACATTGCTTCAAATGGGACTTCTACACCCTTTAAAGGGATAGTATTACCGCAATTAAAATTTAGCTTTGAGTATTAGTTATTTTTTTTAACATGTTGAGCTTTATATAGTTACTTACAGTGTTGTACTTCAAATGCTTTTCAAGTTTAAAAGATCCCCCCTCCCGCTCCTTACCCTGCGTCATGCTGGTATGGATGGAGAGCTGCGAGAGACAATCTTAGTAAGCAAAATGAAAATCCTTCGTCAAGGGGGAGCAGGTTTTCCTTATGCTTACTGAATGAAGATTGTCCCTCAAGAGGTTAATGTCCATTTAAATCATTAACACTCCCCACCTGGTGCAGTCCTTCAGAACTGCACATCTTTATCTCCTTTCATAAGGCCCAGTCTTTTTACTCATTGTATGCAGTAACGCATTGATACAAATTCATACTTAAGCAATATCAAATGCTTGGGTTGTACAGTTCAGTTTGATCAAGAGGCTTAAATGAACACTGACAGCACTAACAATAATGTCCACTTACCTGACTATGATCAGAAAAAATCCTAATGTTCCAAATTACTTTTGTCCTTGTAGCTTTGTTCACAAGAACACATCTTCAATCAGTCCTACATGTCATTTCCACAGAGCAGGCAAAGTGCATGGGCCTATTTAATTCTTTAAGGAGCAAATGGATGCACAACATATTGTGAAGCAATGAGTAGCACATACCTTAGGTCTTTAAAATGTTATGATTACCATGTGCAGTGAGTAATGTTTAAGGTTCTGTGGTCAAGTGAGCAACTGCCATGTCCACCTCCATGGATAAGACATCCTACTGAAAATGTTATCTATTGAAAAATGTCAAAAGGGCAGGATTCATGAAGGCCTTTAGGTTTTTCAGGCTGTAATAAAGTAAATGGAGGGAATATTATTAGAAGGTGTTAGTTCTCCATTAAAGTAATGAGCATATAGTTAGAATCAGCTCTAGATTTTCAGATGTCCATTGTTTACAGTTTCTCTTTGTGCATAGTGATGGAACCATCATTCTACGGCACTACTGACAGATTAGAAAAAAAGTACACTATATTTAATTCTGTTCTCATCACATCTATTCTCCTGTATTTTGGGACACCAGATGTTTTTGTGCTTTCATCTCTGTCATGTCCTCATTTAGAATGCTGCACAGAAGGTCTGGAGCACAAACAAAAGTGTTTTTCTATCAGCTGAGCAGAGCTTCTGTCCTGCAATTTCCATGTGTTTTCTAAGACTGGAATTCTCCTGTGTGCTTGAGCCACATTCGTTCAGTTTGCTGTATTTTATCAGTGTTTTGGCATACCCCTCCCCTGTCATACAAGTGAAAAGATTAGCTTCCTTTTGCTTGACAGGGCTTTAAATGCTAGAAAGGGACAGCATTAGAACATCTTTGTTTGTGGTCTTCTGGGAATAGAGACTTGCCGTTTTTTAAGGAATGAACTTCAGAGAAACGTAGGCCAATGTGCATCCTCATTTTGTGGAAATTCTGAGTCTTACACACTATATCTCTTAATCGGTATTATGGCTAAGTATACTGAGGCTGATACACTAAGAAAGCTAGAGTAATTCTGGATCTAAAACAGCTGCACTTTAGGGAAGATAAATTCAAATTCCCATTAATTTAACATGTAGAATACCAGATATATACAAATGCATTGCTTTGCAATACATTGCACACCCCTCTGGCACTCAAAGTGTTAAATGTGGCTTTTAACTATTTAAGTTGCTGAATGGATTCCAGTGAAGGGCCTCTCAATTTGATGGATAGCTCTTTAGCTTTCAAGGGGTTTAAAGCCCCTTTTAAATCAATGTCAGAGTTGATTTGCACCAAATTATCTCCAGTGGGGTGAATGTACCAATTCGCCAGTGCAGCTCCATTGGATTTAGCCTTCAACTCCAGTGCCTGCATCCCAGGGTAAGCAATAGAGTGTATGGTCACTGGGGTGCATAATGGAGGAATCCCTTTGGCGTTCTTAAGATTATAATGGCAGCAAGCCCCTTACACCTGCCTCATATCATATTCAGTAAAATGGACATTTAATCTGAACCTTAAACAAAGAACAGAGGAAAGGAACTCCCAAAAATGCCAAAGACTGCTCCATTGCCCTCTTCTTGTCAGTCATGGCATTAAGGTATGAATTTCTGGTGTTAGCTGCTTAGTAAATTAGAATTCAACTGACGTAGTGCTAGAAAATCAATTGGAGTGCTGAATTTTTTGTGGAATTGTATTTGTGAATTCCTCCAATGAGTATGTTTAAATGTAATTCCACATATCGTCATGAATGTTGACAAAATATTAAAGAGGTTCAATATAGTATGTTAATATTCATTTATTTCTCATGTAAGTAATGCAGGTAAGTATGTATATGATTGTGGTTGTCAATTACCATTGTCATCCAGGAGGGAGGAACCCATTTTTAATGCTTCTTGTTGCCAATTTTAGGCATTCTTCTCTTATATTGTTATTGAAAATGGTGCTAAAACAAAGACTTAAATCAGTTAACATTGTTACATAAAGATAGGTATTATGCATAGATCACGTATGGGACCCATATAAGATATGCAAGAATGAATTAAATGAGGCATACATTGTATAACACATTTATGTCAGTTTTTAGGTGCATTTCTATATTAAATCTGGGACTAACAGCCTAGTTTATTAAGTAGTGCTAAGCCAGGATGCACCTAATTTCTTGTTTAATGGGCAGTACAGTGGAATATTTCTACATCTTCTTAATAAATACATCAATTTATATTTAAATTTCTGGATTATAAAAGATATATTTAGCAGAAATTAGCTGAACGCCATGTAATATATAATGTTGCTAAATATTTTAGACCAGAGGTGTCTAACTCTACTCAAAAAGAGTTGTACTTCAGTTTTAACTCTTGGATTGCCATGAAATCTTGCAAGTATTTTACTGGAATATTTTTGATATGTGTTGTGCATCCAGTAGTTTAAATGGATAGTAATGTGGCTTTGAAAGTTGCTCGCAGAGTCTTCTGTATGTTAAAAGTAACTGATTTCACTTTGTCTAATTCCTTATTTGTTTGTAGTTCAAAAGTTACGAGGCAATAAAGATCCCTTGCCCACCCCTTTCTGGCACATCACTCAGAAGATGCAGGCTGGTGAGGAAAGCTGCAGTGAGGGACAAACTTCAGTAAGTAAAGGAAAATCCTACCCTCATTCATCAAGGGGGACAGGATTTCCCTTATACTTACTGAAGTTTGTCTCTCACTGCAGCCACTGAGTCTCACCACCAGATATGAGATTCAGAGGGGCACAGCCAGAAAGGGGCAGGCGGAGGATTATAAGCTCCTCATAACTTTTGAAATACAAACAAGTAAGGCATTAAACATAGTGCGATCTGTTACTTTTAACAAACAGAAGACTTGGCGAGCAACTTTTAAAGTGACATTAAAGTGACATTACCATCCCTTTAAGGTTATCCATAAATTTGTACAGATAGCATATTGATTGGCACAAGTGGTGGTTATACCCACAAAAAACCCCATGGTCCTTCTGGATTTTTTCTTGTAACTTTACACTTATCATCTTAGTTTTGTTTGAGTATTTTCTGTATAAATTTAAATTTGGCCAATTTAACCCTCTGAGTGCCAGAGATTTGGGGTATTTTTATCCTCTGTGGTACAGTTGATTTGGCATAGAATTACTCTAGTTTTAAAATGTGATCTGGATAGAGGGAAATGTGTATCCAGAATATTTAGTGTTAACCTTTCAAGCGTGGGCAAGAGGCAACAGCAGTTTCACAACATTTAAAGAGATAGTAATGTTTCACAATAAAAGCAGCTCCAATTAATCTTCATAGTATTTGCACCATGGAGAGTGTTATTTCAGTACTGTCAGAGATGTAATTGAATGATTAAGTATCCCCCTCCTGCCTCTTTTACTGATGTAACACTGCTCACCTCAGAGCAGCAGTGTGGTGTCCATATGGATTGCAGAGAGGGACAATCTTCAAATAGCATAAGGGAAAAACCTGAAAAACCTGTCAATGGGAGCAGGGTTTTCATTGTACTCACAGTAAGAAGAGTGTCCCTTGCTGTGAGCTGTCTGGTCTGTGGACCAGATTCCACATATGAGGGGAGGTGACTTACACTAGGTAAAAGGGGTGGGAGGGTATCATTCAATTACTGTTGAACTACAACTCTGACAGAATTGAAATAACACTCTACATGGCCCAAATACTATGAAGATTAATTGGAGCTGCTGTTTTTGTGAAACATTACTATCCCTTTAAGGTCAAGATTCCTTTACAGTCAAATCAAATTTTCAGCTGGCAAAATAGTCATAAAAAGGATAATATTTTTAGCCTTTTTCTGGCTTGCTCTGTTTCATTACAGCGCCATTTATGTGTAATTTTGCAGTTTGGCATGCATACAAATCTCCCATTGCAAATAGTCATTCAACTAACCACTTCATAGCAGGATGACCTTTGCCATGCTTCCAGTTGTAGCCAGGCAAGCCTTCCCAGACTTCCAAGAGGGAGAGATACAGAATCACAGAACACAGATGCAAGTGGAAAAAAATATATATAGTGTAAGAGATAAGTAAAACATGTATCAGAATAAAATAACAAGAGGGAAATATTAGATCAAATATAGGTAGTGTGACAAGAATCCCAAGTGTTTTTGTTGAGATGACCAAAGAATAGTCAAACAACGATAATGGAAACACACTTTGCAACAAATCATGTTGCAAATCACGTCAACACATTTGTGTAAACAATACCGCACAGCATAACAACAAGACATACAACATTAAAGGATCGTATTCATGTCCATCAGCAAATGTTGTATATATAATAAAATGCATTGAATGTGAATTGGGATGCTGCACTGATGAAACAGGCCTACCACTAAACCTAAGGATGAATACGCACAGACAATCTATTGAGAAATGCAATAAAGCTTAGAACCATACACGAGTCGGTCATCATTTCACCCAAGATAACCACTCAATCCACTCTGATGCTTAAAATCAAAATACTCAGAGGGAGGTTCAAGAATGCACAGGAAAGAAAGACATTTGAAATCAAGATGATCAGTCACTGAACTGAATAAGGGCTTGAGATTCTTGTCACACTATGTTCATTTTATATAATATTTCACTCTGGTTATTGTATTCTGATACATGTTTACTCATCTCACAAACTATATATATCCCCCCCCCCTTTGGAAGTTAACCCATCCATTTCTGGAGTAGTGAGATATGGCTTAGCCACAAGTAGCACTGATGTGTGGACAGTGCTCAGAAAAAAAAATCTTTTGTTTTTCCCTTTTGGATTTTTTAATTTATTTATTTTATTGATAAAAAAAATTAGTAAAATACAAAATGTAGGCACAACAGAGAATTGCGACAGAGCTGTGTGATAAAATCATACATAGAAGATCTTATAATGTAACAAATAGGGCACAGATACGTATGATTTAAAAAGCAGAAACAAGTATAACATAGTACATCATGTTGTAAGCTCAGGCCTGAAAAGCATAACAGGTATAAGTAGTGGTAAAGAAGAGAGCATAAAGGATGAGGGTGTTAGGAATGAATTTAGTGTGTAAACAAATCGAAGGTAACTATTGATAATCAGTGATATGGATCTTCAAGTCTGCTTTCCAAGCTACTCTCTGAGAAGACGTGGTTCGGGCGGAGCCTATGAGCTTTATCATTCTGGCAATACCTTTGGTTGGAGGAGGATGGGACAGAAGAGATTCAAAAACAGTTAGGAATCTGGGTTGGAAAGATTTATATGGTTGCGCGGTCAGAAAATGTTGAACCTGACAATACCTCCAAAACTCCAAAGGAGGGAGAAGATGAATGTCGTGAAGTTCTGTAAAAGCAGGTAACACACTGAGAGATAAGAGATGATCTAGATCTTGGAGCTCTCTAAGGGTCCACTCATAAAAATCCCCCCACTGAAGACCGAGTAGGAAGTCCAGATTTCTTTCTATGGCACATAGAGGGAGAGGGGTGTGGGGCAAGATCAAATAAAGAATTGCAGACCCTGAGAAGTAGGGAGTTTTGAGTCAGGGTTTTGGGGGCAGTCCACAAGAGCCAAATTGGGGCAATGGAGCCCAAAGTTGTACTTAAACGTGTGGGCCATGCAAGTGTTGAGGAATCAGTACATAGCTCCCAAATCATTGAAAATGCCACAGCCTTATAGTAAGTTGAGGGCTTCGCTAAACCAAGACCACCTAACAGAACTGAATGGGAGAGAAGAGCTGAACTTATCTTAGGTTGTCTACCATTCCAATCAAACTATAAGATAAGCAGTTGAAGAGAGCTGAGACGATAAGCCAGTATGTGAAGAGGAAGAGACTTTAATAGATATAAAACCTTGGGTAAAATTACCATTTTAATGAAGTTAGATCTCCCTGTCCTTCAGATGAACAGAGGTGACCACTGCTGAGGGCCCCCAAACTGACTGGTCGAGTGTCAAAAAATTCAGCATCACCAACTCCCATAAGGAAGAAGTGAGCAAGATCCCTACGTATTTGATGGACTTCTCTCCCCAGGGAAAGGGTTGGCAGCCTGTAAACAAGCCTTTAAGACCTCCAGAACTGACAGATTAAAGATTTCAGATTTGAAAAAAATTATTTTGAAGAAGGAGAGAGCTTTGTAATTGGAGAGGAGGGAGATAAAGGAAGGGAGGGACTATTCAGGTTGGGAGAGAAATAGTAGAATGTCATAAGCAAAGTTGGTTAGTTTGATTGATCTAGAACCAGTGAGGCGTAATCTGTTAGCCCTTACCTGTACAGAAGGGTCAAGTTGAAGGAGAAAATAGCAGCCAGTGTTCTAGGACCGAGGCCCATGTGGCGAACTACCACCTCCCTAAACTCTCAATTGACTCTATCAAAAGCCATTTTGGCTTCTAGGTATAGAAGCAGTGTGGGTGGCGAAGCCTCTGAGATTGACTGTAGAACGGTGATCGTCTTAATGGTGGTGTTCCTTGTCTCTCTACCAGATACAAAGCCTGCCTGATCTGGTCCTGTGATGAAGGGAGAGCAAGTTTCAAGCGGTCAGCCATGAGTTTTGCAAAGATGTCAATATTCAGGAGAGAGATAGGCCTGTAACTGAGACAGAGGTCAGGATCTTTCTTCGGGATTAGAGTGATATGCTCAGAAAGAGTTTGAGGGGCCATGCTTGGTAATTGAGAACAGTACTAAAGGTGGATGTCATGTGCGCTAACAGGATAGAATGAAAACATTTGTAATACACTAATAGAAGGCCATCAGGGCCGGGGCATTTGTGCCACGGGGAGCGCTTAACAGCAAATGCCACCTCTTCTTCTGTGAATAATTTGTCTAAAGAAAAAATTAGGTCTGAAGAAAGATGGGGCAGCTGAGCCTGGTCCAGAGAGTCATGGATGGCTCCAGCAGAATCAAAACCCTCCATTGAATCTTGAGATTTGAGATTGTAAAGATCCAAATAGCATGTCCGGAAGGAATCAGCGATTGCGTCACTCATAAACACAAAGGAGCCTTTAGAGTCCTTAATGTGGTGAATGTGGGATGCAGTTCTAGATTTACATATCAGGAGTTGAGCATCAGACTGAATTTATTACCCTGTAGGTATCGTCTATATTTGTACCACATGAAGGACTTCATGGTTTGGCTACAAAGAAGAACTGACACTTGGGCTCTAGTGTCCAGCAGCAACATCATAGTGTCAGGATCCAATGATCATTTGTGTTGTTCTTCTAAGGATTGGATGATGTCTAAAAGCTGCAATGTACAAGCTTGGTGGAGCCTTTGTTTCCAAGCTCCTTATGACAGAAATATGTCCTGAATAAAACGTTGGTGAGCTTCCCACGTTAAGGGCTGAGACACCTTGGTGGATGAGTTAATAGAAAATTATGTCGCTAACTCTGCACTGACTTTCTCCTGGGAGTCAGGGTCAGTTAACAAAGTCTCAGGGGCATGATCAGAAAGAATTGCATTAATAATTTCTACCTGAGTGACTAGTCAGAGGTGATATTGGCTGAGAAAGAGGTAGCCAATCTGGAAGTAGCTGGGATGCTGGTGTGAGATGAAGGTATAATCTCTAGCAGCTGGGCTGAGGACTCACCAAACATCAACAACTATAGAGTTTTAAATAAGGACAGCACCTGCCTAGCAAGGGCATGAGGGTGATAGATGCGGGGGAGGAAGTGGTCTAGGTGGTGTTGCAGAGCCAAGTTGAGGTCTCCACCAACAATCAGTAAACCTTCACAGAAGCTCTCTAGCGAGTGAAATATTGATTAGAAAAATGGGAGATGGGCAGAATTTGGGGGATAAATATTGGTCAAGGTTACAATCATACCATTTATTGAGCCTTTTAGAAAAAGCTAGCATCCTTGGGTGTCCCCACATTGGTTGAGTAGGGTCCATGGTAGGATTTGTCGCTCAAAATAGCTATGCCCTCTTTCTTTTTGGGAGAGGAAGCTGTCCACATGTGGAGGAAGTGGCGAGGGGGCATTGTGGTGGGGCAGCACTGATGAAATAAGTCTATTGAAGGAAGTAAATATGGGTTTGAAAATGCTTTAATTCCCTTGCAATCATGGACCACTTCTCTGGACTATTGAGGTCCTTTATGTTATAAGAAAGGAGTTTAATGGTATGTAGCGACATATTGGGAAGATACTGGAGAAGAGAAAGCAGTTGGCCCACATAGGATGGGGATCCAGGATAGGGAAGGGGAAAAGTGATGCAGGAAGATTGAGAGGGAGGGAAGGGGAAAGTGAGGATTGGAAAAGGCTGAATCGAAAATGAAGGGAAGAAAGAGAGAGAAGAGAAGTAGAATAGGAGATACGTGGGGTAGGGGCAGTCACCATGGAAACTGCAGGAAATGGTTGTATAAAACTGTCACCTGGAAAAAAGGGAGAACAAAGGAGGAAGAAACATGCACCCAACCAGTGCAAATAAGGATTGAGCAATTTGTACTGACTAGAGTCCACAATAGCCGTGAGAAGGAATTTTAAGTTATGGACTTAAGTACTGCTAGCAGATGGGGTACACAATACAAGGAGGTTGGAGGCAAAAAGAGAAGGTGGGGCTGTGATGGAGCTGCATGAGAGGGAATGAAGTCCAACCAAAGGTAGTAGAACAAAGTGGGTTAGACTTGGGACACAGGAAGTGTTATAAAAAGATACATATATAAACAGGTTAAATCTCTGGCAAATTCAACACAAAATAAGTTGGAGTGAGGTCAGTCCCGGCTCCAGAGGACAAGTTTCCCAGCCCTGGATTATAAATTGGAGGGCTTTGCTACCTAGAGGGAAAGGCCCAGAACCCCCCTCTCAGGAGCCAGGAGAGATCCCCCTCCCAATATATATTCTACCATAAAGGTACCCGAGAACCTATGGCCCCAGTCGAGAATCAAGATGAGAACCCAGGTCTCCCGGGGCAGGGCGAGATCCCCATTTCAGCCCTCCCAAACATATCATAGTGCGGGAGTTCAGCAGTGCCAACACTGGCATTAAAAGGAATATATAAGGGAAGTGGGAACCTCAAGCTGATAGGGTGAAGAGGGATTGGCTAGGGCACCCAATTGCAAACATGCAAAAAAGATGGACAGGAGTAGAACATGGAAGGGAGCATGGGGGAAGGGAGTAAAGGGAAGAGAAAGGTAACTATGAGGGGTACAGGAGAAAAACAGACAGATAAAGATAGGGGACCTCCAGGGGGGATGGAGGAAGAAGAGGGAAGGATGGAGGAAAATGGGGGAAAAGAGGTGGAAGGGGAAGAGAGAGGAGATGGAAGAAGAAAGGGGGGAGGGGAAAGAGTGGTGGGAATGAGGGGGGAGAGGGGGTGGGGAGCATGACTATGGCACCCACAATGATTAAGCAGCAATAAATACAAATTACAAAATATGCACAAAGCAGCCCCAGCAACCACATCTACATAGTTCTGCTGGCTCAACATGAGAGCTGAAGGCCCCAGGCCACATGAGGCAACATGTCACTCCAAAATTGGGAATGGACAAGAGAGCAAAGCACAGCCCACGAGGATGGGGGCCGCCCAGCTCACAAAGGGGGGGCTAACATCTGCATCATCCCCTGAGGTCCCAGGAATCCAACCACCAGGGGCCCAGGCACCCAGGGGATGAGGCACATTGACAGAAGCAGATAGAATTCAAGAACTTAACAGTATATTAAGGAGTGAGAATAAAAGCCAAGGTTGGCCTGAGAACCATGTCGTCCAAAACAGAGAAGGTCTGGGGTAATCATGATATTTCCAGCAGAACCATGGCTAGATACAGCCAGGTAGCCATCCCCTGGCTTCAAGTCTAACAAAAAGGGCTGCAACAATGCAACAGGGGCACACCAAATAGCTGAGGAAGTCTCCCCGTTGGAAGTAGAGGGAGAGTTTTCTGGATAGTCAAAATCAGCCACAGGATTCAGACAAGGAGTCACCAGGCATCCAATGCTTTTAACTTTGCTTCTTGGCCACTAATGACAGCGCAGTAATTTTTTTTCCATCAGGGGACCACTAGGGTGGGTGGGTTCAATAGCAGGCAGTGGGAGAGCTAGTGCCAGGGTTTTGCAGAAGGAAGGAATTTCCTCAGGTTTCCTCAAGAAGGCCGACTGGCCATTGTGCGGAACCTGGAGGTAGAATAGATATCCCCATTTGTAGCGGATTGACAAATTACAAAGGTGATCTATCAGGGGCTTCAATTGGTGACTTAGGAACAGGGTATGTAGCGATAAGTCCTGAAAACCTTTAAGAGATAGATTCTGGATCGCGGCAAGTGTTGGCGATAGCTTCTTTATCCACATAATAGTGTAAATGGCATAGAACATTGCAGGGTTTGTCTTTTGGCGCACCATGTGGTTTGAGTGCCCTGTGAGCGCTATCCAGCATGATTTAATCTTCGCGTTTCAAAATATGTACAAAGAAGGAATTTAGGATGGCAGGAGGGTATGTCTGACAGGTGGATTCTGGAACGTTGCATAGGAGTAGGTTATTGCATCTGTCCCGGATCTCAATGTCATTGAGTGCCTCTATGGAGTGTTGCTGCTCTATAATAAATTGTTCCAAGTTTTGGAGGTGTACCTATGTCTCAGTAGGGGTCTCTTCCACTATGTCTAAGTGGTGGGACAGCTATTGCATGTCCAGGCAAAGCTCTACAACTTCCTCATGAAGGGCTGTCATGATGTCTGCAGCCATCAGTTTTATGTTGTCCTTAATGGAGAAAGCAGTCAGTGCCATTAGAGGCACCATGAAGGGGTCAGGGCAAGAGGGAGACTCCATATGGCCAAGTTGTGGGATCTGCTGGGATCCGTCACTAAGACACACTGCTTCAGCTGTTGCAGGGATGTCTGAAGAGTTTCACAGTTGGCGGGAAGAGCTCACAGGAAGGAAGCATTCACGTTAGGAACTGCTGCTGCGTGTTTGGAGGGCCCTCCTATTTTTTTGCTCAGCATGCAGAGAAGGAAAGTGCATCAGCGAAGTTAGGGTGAAAAAATAAGCAAGATGGTCTGGTATAATAGCAGAAATAATAAGCGTAGCCCAGGAACTACTCTAACATGAATATATCTCGTTCGGCAGCTCCTCCTCTACCTGTGGGAATTTTAACTGGAATTCCTAAAATGTGTCACTTTTTCAGTAGAAAGTCCCATGTAAAGAAACCCCATAAAATATCCACCTTTACGCTAACTTCAAAAAAGTTACTGTGAGAAATTTGCCAGTTTTTACCTATACTTGAGGGTTCAGACAAGGGTGGGGGTCAGTCATTATGTATGTATGTGTATAGGTTTGTATGTTTTTATTGAAGTGTTGGGAAGTATTTGTGGTTTTATAGCTATCATGGTACAATGTTGGAGATTAAGGCTGGGACTCGTAGACCAGTATGTGTGGGAGAAAGCTTGGTCATCAATATGTGTGATTCTGTGGCTACAAATTCAGTTGAAGAAGGCTGAGCGGGGCTCAGTATGTGTGGTTTTATGGCAGTAATGGACAACTTGAGGCCCTCTAGTTACTTCCAGACTATAGAGACCCTCATAATATCCATTTCTATGGCTACAAGTGCAGTGGAGCAATGCTGGTGGGTCTGTTTGTGTTGTTCTATGGCTACTGTGAGGCAATCCGGAGTGGGGTAGTATAGTGGTTCTCTGGCTACAGTGGGACAAGGCTGGAGTGAGTATATGGTTATATGGCTACTAGTGCAGTGGAACAAGGCTGGGGGTCAGTATATGTGCTCCCAAGGCAACCACAGGACAAGTCTGGCACTCAGTATGTGTGGATCTATGTATATCAGTGCAGCTGGGCAAGGCTGGGAGGGTAAGTATGTTTGCAGTAGAACACCCCTCCTCAGAAAAATAGCACTTCCCTCAGAAGACAAGGAGCAATACACTAATATACCCTTATCTCAATTCCAATGCTCTTAGTCCTAGACAAGGTCTTATAGTATTAGGTCTTGTGAGTCAGAATTCTTAATTCAAGCACATAGGTCAAAATGTACTAGAATATGATGGTGGTTGTGATTAACGAAGAGCTTGCACTGTTTTCTAAGGTTTTGGGGCAATTTCATTAACTAGAAACTCTCATTAATAAGGATGTTCAGAAAATCCAATTTTGTCCTGCGAGGAATTTCCTTGAAAAGGGGCTATTTTACTTATTTGTGTGTAGATATATAAAGAGAAAATAACTATAAAATACAGTGTATTTCTGTATGGACTTCCACATTCCCATGTGAGTTGTCATGTACCCATGAGGTGGAGTTTTGGGCTCATCATTCATCTTTTTAACATACAATTACTGATAAAATAATGAATCATTTGAGGACCAGAAGGGTGTATAACATATTGATTCACAATGCTTTCCCAACACCTTTTCTCGTTACAGGGTTAATAGGTCTCTGAAAAAAGTTTTAGAGACCTTTCTAGCATCCAGTATTTTTTTATATGTGCCTCATTGTGCTTTGTTTTTAACCCCTCTTTTTTGTGGGAATAAATGGTGAATACATACATATTTTGCAGAACTATATTTTATTTCACCCATATGTCTATGTCTTGAATTTTATTTTTTTCCATTTGCAAGTTACACAGACGCATTGTGGATATTTTCAAAATAGACGTAAAGGCCATATGGTTAGTAGAGATGAGTATAACATCAGCAAATTGATCCAGAATGAATTGCGGGGTTGGGGAGGGGGCAGTGTTTTGAAGAGACAGGGGCCAGAGTGCAAGTGAGAAGGAGAGAGAGGACCAGAAATACAGAGGGATTGAATATAGGACAGAAGGAGTGGAAATAGAACATGGGATAAAGAGGGGGACAAGAACAAGAGCAGAGGAAGGAGAAAGTAAAAAAGAGATATTAAAGGGATAGTAATACTTTGTTTTAACTTTATTTTATTTTGTAGGCATTAAAAAAACATGAAGAATGATATAAGTCTTATCTCTCAAATGTTTATGGTTTAAGAGATATTCACAAGCAAAGTTTCCCCCTCCCGCCCCTTTTACCTAGTGTAAGCCATCTCTTCTCAGATGGGGAATGCAGTCCATAGACCAGACAGATAACAGCAGGGGACAATCTTCTTCCTATGAGAACAATGAAAGCCCTGTCCCCTTGACAAGTTTTTCAGCTTTTTCCCCTTATCTTAATTGAAGATTGTCCCTCTCTGCAGTCTACCTGGGCACCTCCCTTCTGATCTGGCTGAACAGGGGGGGGGGTACTTTGCTTGTGAATATCTCTTAAACCATAAAGGTTTGAGAGATAAGACTTATATCATTCTTCATGTTTTTTTAATGCCTACAAAATAAAATAAAGATAAAACGAAGTATTACTATCCCTTTAAACAGACCAAATCAAAGAAATCCTCCTACCTTTCTCAGATGAGTTACCCTGTGGTGACTGTAATATATGTAGTGGTTGGAACCAATAAATAAAGGTTAAGTC
The DNA here is from genome assembly GCA_037306005.1 of Rhinophrynus dorsalis. NCBI lineage: Eukaryota > Metazoa > Chordata > Amphibia > Anura > Rhinophrynidae > Rhinophrynus > Rhinophrynus dorsalis. The sequence continues at coordinate 64,557,791 of CM074721.1, read as the reverse complement.
CAGAGTTCTACTCCCCACTTCTAAGCTGCCCAACTCTATGAATCATCCTATGTGTTGACCCAAATGTTCTGCATCTCACATACATTCTCTGAACTCCCAGCCATATGCCTTCATATCCAGCGCCCAGGGTAGGGCCTGGATCAGAGCTATCCATGCCTGGTGGCAATCCCTGCAGTTAGATTCCAGGATACCAGGCAGTATATATGTACTCAAAGTTAGCATTATCTCTGAGCATCTGCACACAGAACAATGCCACTTCAGGATATCATCAAAACCTAGAGGGTTAGCTTGAAGTCATAAAGGGAAGAAGGCTATAAGACTAGCCATTGTTTAGCTGGTGGTTTTTGGCAGTACTTGCTTTAGGTGATTTTAAAACCTGAGCCTTAGTGAAAATACACATATTGGTTGATATGGATCTCCAAGAGTGTATCTCATCACTGGATTGGTCACTCTAACCTCTAGGAGGAAAGTGGAGAGAGCTCAGATCTGTGACAAAGTAAGGATTCCAGATATGTGCAGAGATAGATAAAGGTGTGTGTTGGGATATGTTGTGTGATTCTTTGTTGCAAGTTTTCCAGGGTTGGAAATTGGCACAGACAACAGTCTTGCTCTGATACCCCGCTGTGCTGTATTCATGCTGAAATAAATATTTTGTGTGTTATAGCAGCCCAGTTTGGAGTTATCTTGGCAATTGGTTAATTAACTTAGTGTAAAGTCCCAGCAGGACATGACAGGAATGTGTTATGATTGATGTTTGAAGATAAGTAAACCTGATTTTTTTTTTTTTTCAAATTCTTGCTTTTCTGGCTTTCTGATTGATTAAAAAGCAAATTAAATGTAAAAACAACACCTGATTCACAAGACATGATTCAGGTCTTGCAAAAACATCGTTTTGTAGGAAAACTGAACTACACAATTTGTATAGTAGCCATCTACTGTATTTTATACATTACAATTGGATTAATAATTGTATTACCTAAAATTAGATAAAAATGTTCTCACTTATTTGAAATGAATAAAAGCAGAATTACTATGTATTGCTTTAAATATTTTTCTTCTAATTAAATAGCTGTGGAATATTGTAACTATGGAGACTGGAAGAAGAAGCATCTAGGGAAATGAAAGTGTGAAGAAGACAATTGATGAATGTTATAACTCTTCACAAGCATTTCCAACATGTATAAATAAAAGAGAACAGAGCTTTCAACTCATCCTTTAAGAAATGCCAGGCCTACAGATTCCAGTATCAAAACTGCAAGCCGTGCCTAGTTGGGATTTTACATTATCCGGCACCATATTTTCTCACATTGTGTTTTTACAGCCACTGCCATTGTAAGACAGAAACAGCAGTAAAATGGGAGTGCACTATATATTTTATTGATCTATCACATTTTGAATGCTCCTGCTAATACAGTGTAAGTCTGTAGCGAAAGCTCTTCTAACAAGACATAAATTCCATAAATGTGCAGCGAAACTTCATTGTCTTTATTTGTTTTTCTTCTCCAAGTGACGAGTTCATTATCTTCAAAGTATATTAAAGGTTCAGTAGACTGACAAAGAAATACTGGGCCTTTCTCTAACACAGCACTTCCTCAAATCTAGCTTGGCAAGTTCTAAGGGTCCTATGCTCAGAAGAAAAGTGGAGTAAATTCTGAAGCAAATCAACAGCATCATAGTGGGTGAATATTAATTCCCCAAATTCACATTAATTCAAAAGATGAGTAAACTTTTTCATAAAAGCATATGTTATATGGATTTTTCTCCTGAGAAAAAAAAGAGTACTCTCACTGCTGACAATTGGTTTATTAAAAAGTGATAACTGTTCGAACATTGTCATAAAATAATGCAGCTGTCTAGATGTCAACTGAATAGTAGGTAAACTTTCTGGACACTAGATGGCACTATTAAAAAGCAGTTTAAACTGGGACAATGTAGGGGTTAAGCATTAAGGAATGGTAATCAGGTGATAAAGCAGATATGACTTCTCCAGTTCCTATGCTATTCTATAGAACCTATGCACTAAGATTTCCAATGTGCATTGGCTCCGTAGAATAAGCGAGAAGTGATATCACTGTAAAATTCATAGTAGATAGATAGATAGATAGATAGATAGATAGATAGATAGATAGATAGACACAGACAGATAGATAGATAGATAGATAGATAGATAGATAGATGGATGGATGATGAATTGTATACCTTGTTAACATGCAAAGCCCCATGGTTCACATGGTTTGTCTCAGATGTATTCCCTTTCTATTGAAAGTAAGGCCAGGACAATTTGTGTTTAATTAAAAGTTCCCTTCAAAATGTGTTGATTATTAGAAAAATTAAATTCTTTTTTTATCAAAAGAAATGCTGATATTACATGCATTTTGGTTGAGCTGTTTGTTAACAGATTTCTAAAGGACTTATTGAACTTGTACTGCTGCAAAAGATTAAAATATGACTATCCTGTCTACGTTCTAACATTCGTTGAAAGTAATATTACAAACAAAATGTGCCGCATTGTTTTACACTTACAGGTGCTTTAAAATCTCACAAATTCCCTACTTTCTGTACTAAATGGAATAACTCCACACAGTGTAAAAAAAAGAACGAACATTTTACATTTAATGTTCTTTCTGATTGATCAAGAGGCCCCAATAAAAAATATATTATTTTAACAGTTAAGAATAACAACAGTTTTTTTTTCTCTTTGTGCATTCATACAGAAAACAGAAATCCACAGAGTGGATTTGTATATTTGAAGGTTTAACCACCTTCTGTTGGTTCAAGCATCCCTCCCACCCACAGGTGCCCAACTGAAGGCCTGTAGGGAGATTTGGGAGCACATGGCTAAAGTATGAATTTTTTGCATTAGACATTTTTATACAACTCTACCAGAGCCATATTTTTCAGGAGACAGAAGAGGAAACTGCTTAGTAGGGATGGATGAAAGCTTTCACCTCAAACCAAAACAGGTGAAAAATTACACTTCCCATCTGGGCGTCAGGCTCTCACAGCATGTCATTCTGTGTTTGTGAGAGGAGAAAGCAGTACTTTTTTTGAACTAGAGAAGATAGGCAAATAAAGGGGAATTGAATCTTGCTGTTATTATTATATCTGCGTTGGATGTGTCTGCGGTTGTGAGAAGGGCTCAAAAGAGGTTGAAACCAAATACCCCAACATTCTGTCTGACTGATTTGAATTGAAAGACACATGCAGCTGCGGTCCAAGCAATTTCCTTGCTGATCTTACAGTTATTATATCTGGGGAAAGTTGTTGATTTTGTTTTATAGTTATATATGTTTTTTTGGAGGAAATGTGATATAAATGTGAATAGGCTGGACAACTGTAAAAAACAAAAAAAAAAAAAAAAAAAAAAAAAAATATATATATATATATCTTAGGTGATAGAAAACTGACTGGGACCCTGACGTGAGCTGTGTCACTGAGGCAGACTTGATAGATAGCAGACAAGATTGAGTATTTTGCTGAGTGCCAAGTAAGACATCAACTTGTTTTTGACCTTCCTCTTGCAGTCTGTTCATCTCTTCTTTATAAAGTCAGTGGTCTACTTACACTTTGACACTATGTTCACTGCGTATAAATAAAAAATAAAGATGTGTTGTCTGTCGAAAAATAAAAGATGTTTGTGTGTGTATGCGTGAGTGCAATATGTGACAAAGTGTTTTATGTGTATAAGTTAATGCAATGCTCTCCACTCCCCACTCTGCATGCCTCTCTCCAGGTTCTACTCTTTTCTCTCTATCACTATCCTCTGCTCCTGGGCCCTGTGCTGTAGTGTTGAGTACCTCCAAACACAGGCAAGGTATGTCAGGTATTATGGGGTTTATATAGGATTATTTAAATGTATTTGTTACTTTAGTGTGTTGTGATTGGCTGTGATTTTGAACTTGTCTTGACAATGTTTAGTGTTGCTAGATAACCTCACCTGTTACCTTGTTTCCTTTGAAGCTGATGTACCTGCCATTGTTTAGTGACTGAAATGAACTCACAGTGTGGTAAAAAAGTGCAATGCATGTTTTGAAGCTAAGTGTATTTTTTGACCTACACAGACATGGCTAACATTCAGTAGTGGTTTTTGCCTTACCAGCAGTTTTACCGTGCTTTATTAAATCGAGTCCCTAGTCCCAAAGATATGGCAGTGGGGATGAGTATGCGTGTTTTGATGTGATCCTTTTCTCCTTCCCCTGTTTAATGCTTTGTACTAATGAGGTCAGAAGAAAGTGCTGTAATTTTACTCTGTTTTTCTGTGCATGCTGTGGGGATGTACTAAGGACTTGCTTGCATTAAACAATGGCAGATTATGTGAATCAGTATGCATTAAACCAATAAAACATTCTAGTGCATACCTACAAGTACAGACACAAGAATAGGAAGCCAAAATCCCCAGGCAGAAAATGAGCTACAAAGATGGATTATCCCTTTGAATCTATGAGTGCAAGAGGTGTGCCTCTCTTGCATTCCAAGGGTTAAAGGGACAAGAACTCAATATTTTGACTTTACATAGTCTGCAAATGCATAGTATGTAAATTCATAATATCTATAGTTTTTCTTATACATTATTTTGTCATCTTCAACTAGCTTTTAACATTTTATTGATCTCCCTGAAGCTGTTTTCAAAGAGCTTCTTGTCAGGGACTATGAAAAAAGGTGATAGAAAATAGTGTATACAGCATATGAAGTACCCAATGCTGCAGCAACAGTGTTACACAGTATCACTGTCTTTCTTTCATGGTCAAGTGACCATAAAACTCTCTGAAAACAGAGGTCAAAGAATCATATTGTCAAGGACATAAAGTGTGAAAATAGGTTAAAGTGGGAAAAACGTATTGAAAGTTTGATTTTACCTATTCCTGCACTTGCATATGTAGAGTCAATATAAAGTGTTGCAATCCATTATTACTCTTTTGCAGTGAACAACTATAACAGTTTAGTTAGCAAAATGACTTGCAAAGCAAAATTTCCTCTCTCAAATAGTTTACTTGATAAACTCTATTTTATACAGTTAGCATTGTATGGCACAGAAAGCTTTAAAAGTGTGCATCATTTATTAAAATGAATGTCTAGCACTCTAGATACACATACAAAAATGGTACTTAAGCCGCCACACATTCACAAAATTCTTAGGCAATACTCCCAACAAGCTATGTATCGAGGAAAAAATGCATAACCTCATTTGCATCTAGTCAAAAGACTCATCAAATCCATTTGTGACTCAATATGTATATATATATTTAAAAAGCATGAAAAATGGCACTCTGCATTTAGCATCATTTGTAACAAGGAATGGATTTCATAAGATTAACACTTTTTGAAATCATTTCACATGCATACTTCTAAACTATATCATGCCGTCAGCAATATTATTTTGCATCTGTTTAGAAAACACCAGTTGTGTTTATTGAAATGTGATAGCAGTCACAAACAGCAGATATATTTATATTAATGCATGCAGGCTGATTTACCATTGTAAAATGTGCTTTCCACCTTGAATTTTAGGAAGCAATATATGTGCATTTAGCAAAGAATATGAGAAGTTATTTATATTCAGCAGTTATCTAATCCTCAATCTTTTCTGTTGATAGAGCCTCTAGCTACAGCGCCACTAATTGCAATGCTTTTGTAATTTGAAATAAGATGTGTGTCCCTTGATTTCTTTATGGATTGGTGTTAATAAAGATGTGTTCCTCTGAAAAGGGAATTCAGTCTTGTGCAAAATGAGGTTAAATAAATAGCTTATAGGAGCACTCAATAATTCACAGCAAGGGATGCATTCCATTAAGCACAGAAACAACAGATCACAATGCACCGCGTATTATATCATAGACTGCAATTAAACAATATTCACTCTGGAATAAGTGGTAGTTTATAATTTAATCCATGTTTGTCAGTGTAGCTCTGCAATGCAAATAGCCTATAACAATGATATTGCTTATACAGCCAACCAGTGAACATTAACATTTTTTACCCTTTTGCAATGCATTGAATACTATTCTGGCACTTCAAAGGTTAATGTTTGCTGATACTTGGGTGATAAAGTTTTTGCCCATTATAAAAAAAAAAAAAAATGCAGAAACATGACATTGAGTTCCATGCTTTATGCACTAAGATCTGTTAAGGGACTCACTTTATCATGTGAAAATCTGCACCCAGTTTTTTGGGCAAAGAGTCCCTTAATGGATCCCCAAAGTGCTGACATAAGAATTGAAAGTTAAAAAGAAAAAACCTAAGTGACCATTGAATGTATTGATATGGGGCCCTAAGCCCCATATCAATATATCCAAAGTTCTGAAAAAATGTGTCAATTGTCAGTAGAATTATCCCTATGAGTGTCAGTGGGGGTATGTTTACCCCTCTGGTACTCAAAGGGTTAATATGACTAAGTTAAAAAAAACAGCCCTTGACAATAAACACTTACCAGTAATCCTGATGTCCAGCAGATTCTTCAGTATCCTGGTCAGCTACTGTCAGTCTTCTTCTTCTTCTATATCACTTCTTCTGTTTCCTCTAATCTTCTTTCTTCATATCTTCTTTTTCTTGTTTCTTAAAACAAGAAAATATCCCCAAGATATGCCACAGTTAACCCTTTGAGTGCCGGAGGAGTACCTTTTAAAATAAATACATAATATATGTTATTCCATGATCAAAAAGCCATTGCCATGCTCAAAGAAAATTCCACTGCTGCCACCTTCTCTGGCTATGCTGGCATTGGCAGCAATGTCTACTGGCACAGACCCCTCTCCCATACATTTCTGGCTGTTGCCTGAGTCCCAATGAGGACATTTTTAGCAGAGCCTGGCATTTTATATGGCTAGTCTCTTTTCAAAATGGATGCCAGCCTCCAGTTGGCTGGTATGCGTGCTTACTCACCTTTAATCCAATCAACTTCTACGGGGTGGATGACGAAGCCTGCTAAAAAGTGAGAAAAACTTCCCATATCATTTTTCTCTTTTTTTGTGAAAGTTTACTCCTTTTCGTCTATGGAAAATTTTCCTCCTTTTCGCCAATTCAAACAAATCTTTTGTCAACGTTTCCTATGGTGCAGAATTTCCCACCACAATATTTCTTCTGAGGGCTGCAGTGGAGGAATACATATGCCTTAAAAGGGACACTGGCACATATCCATGATGATGTCAAGAGATTAAAAAGTGCTACCTACAATGTGGCAGAGGTGTATGGTAATGGTGGTGGCGGGGACTGACGTGGTTGGTTGATGTGTTTGTATAAATATATATATATATATATATATATATAGTCACTAGTGAGTGGAAGCACGCTCACTGTAGGAGTTAAATTGTCTGGGTGTTCTCAGCTGGCTAATAATACAGTCTGCAGTGGAACATCAAGCACTCACAGGACTTGTCTGAAAATTGTTTATTAAATATCAACGTTTTGGCCAGATTCAGCTGGCCTTGATCTGGACCAAGACAATGTGGAAATGACCCCCATATGTACTATAACCTATTAAGAATGCCAAATAAGACGCTAGAGGTTGCCATGACATCACACTGGTGGGCATGCAGCCAGAGCGACTCAACACCCGGTGATATAACTGTATATAATATATATATATATTATTTTATATCACTGGGTGTATGACAAACTGAAATGTGGGGGGGTGGGAGAAATTCAGTCTTTCCATTGATTTCAATGCAATGAGCTAGGTTAAAAATGAGGGAAAATTGAACTTTTCGTTGGAAATTATGCAATTTTACCAATTTTGATTTGAGATGAAAGTTTTTGCCCATCCCTACTTATTTGTTACTTACTGATTGCTCACAAAGTGATAGTTGAACTTCATTTTGCATTCTCTCTTCCATTATGCACTATTAATGTGATGCTACTTGTACTACCAGTGGTACCCTTTTAATATTTTGCAAATCTTAAAAAAATTAAAATTAAAATATACTAAATTTTTCATATTGCTGAAGATTTTGGAAACAGGGCATGCAAAACACATCAATGAAAGTCATATAAAAGAGAAAGCAATAAAAATATAAATAATGTTGACATTTTTCAATTGTCAATGTGTCTAAAAAATAGGAATGTGTCTAAAAAATATATTCCATTGCTTGTAGTCATCTTTAAGACCAATGTAACTTGAGTATCAACAGGATATTCTCATGATTTACTGCACAGCACCTCTATGATGAGTCAGTTGTAGTATCACTGTGGGGATTAACGAAGCGCATACACTGGCATCATCAACACAGCAGCATTCCTGCTCCTGCCGTGTCTCCTGAATGTGCCTGAATTGGTTGGGAATAGTAAAGTGGGTTTATCAGACAAGGCTGTTTAAGTGTGCCGATCACCTTCGTACACTTCTTTACCAGATCTAGTTATATAAACAGTGTTTTTGCACACATTTTCACCTTATTATTATTCTTTATTTATATAGCGCCAACTTATTCAGCAGCACTGTACAATAGGGAATAGACATACAGAGATATTAAATAGTACAAATCAAATGTGGAGAACAGAAGGATCAGAGAGCCATGCTCATGGGCAGTGTTATATCTTGGCCTAGGCCAACTAGGCCTAGGCCTAGGGTGGCACTTTACAGGGGGCGGTATAAAAAGCTGCTCTCCCGCAATGCTGCATTTGGACTTTGCTTGCCTTTGCCCCACCTCCCAGTAATGCCTGGTCTGCTTTGCAGGCTTTTATATTCATCTCCCTCTTGCTGTGAGATGCCTAATTGTAGTGCGGATGAGCTTCGCACTTCATATATGTGGGCACATGCATTCCAGCTTTGGCACTTCCTGATTAAGTGCTGTGACTGCTGCCATTGCTGTTACATGTGGACGCTGGTGCCGAGCCACAAAGTGCTCCATTTTAATTTGGATGATACTTATGACCCTGTGTGTCAAAAGTCATAAAACTGCATCTGAAACATCACTGCAGACAGAAGTAATTGTGTGTAACCCTCTGAGTGCCAGAGTGCTGCTGCACTCACCTCTGGCAGTCAAATGGTTAACGTATGAATTTCCTACAAATATACTTGGCAATCTGCTAATGTGTGTAAAATACTCCACCCGAAAGTCTGACCTTAGAGCATGTTTCATATTTTAGGAGAAATGCAGATTTTTTAGAAGCAATGCAATTTTTTTCGATCATTTGTATATGTTATATTAATGGAATTAAAAACATTTTTATATATATATATATATATTTTGCAAATGTGTTATATTTGATGGATATGGTACCTTTTCTTTTACCTCAACTTTGCATAGGTTTTGCACTCGAGAGACTTTTTCACTTTGGAATATATGTACTTTTTTGCCATAGGGAACAAATACAAATTCTTACTGATTTAAATGGGGACACTGCCTCTTGTACTAGCATATCATGGTGTTGGGTAGAAGGGAGGCTCAAACAGATAGATCCTATTCTTATGAAATGGAGGTTACAGGGGGAAAACAGTCAGTGGGTTTGCAGGGCATGATGCTGGGTACAAACCAAGTCAGTGGGTATTCAAGGCATAATTCTGGGTACAAACCTAGTCAGTGGGTATGCAAGATATGATGCTGGGTACAAATCTAGTCAGTGGGTATGCAAGATATGATGCTGAGTACACTGTACCCAGCATCATGCTTTGCATACCCATTGACTATGTTTTCCCAAGTAACCTCCATACCATAGAGACCGGATCTGTCTGACCCTTGCTTCTACCCAAAATCATGCCATGCATACCCAGTGATTCTGCCTTTCCTAGTTTTCATAACCTGCATATACAGATTGGGGCAGGCACTGACTCCTGTACCCAGTTATCATGCTCTGCATTCCCGTTGCTTTCTGTCTACACTGTGTGGGGGGGCACAGTTGGGGGAACTTAATGTCGAATGACTCTGCCCCTTTTTGAATCCACCTCTTCGGACTGGTCATGACCCATGACTATGGCCAGTATTTTTTTTAAGAAAAGGTGGAAACCATAATGGCTAACTTTGACACTCCAGCTACTCTGGACTATGGTTCCCATTATGCTCAGCAAGCCATTTGGCACTCTTTTTTTTTTTTTTTTTTAATTTTTTATTGAGAGGACAGTAATAAACATTACAAATTCAATAATAATGCACATAGTAATCAAAGTAGAGAAATAATACACAGTCAAGTAAATATTATGACAGAGAAGTACAGCTGTCCCATTTCAGTTTTTTTTTAATAAGTTTAAGAAACTGAGCTAAAACCAAAACCAAAACTACCCTCCCCTATCTCCACCCCTAACTAAGTCTCTAAAAAGACTCATCCCGCCCACCCTCCCTCCCTACCTGGGAGACAAGCAATACACCTCATTCATTAAGTAATCATAAACTTAGTGGGTAACAGCTTAGGCATCAATTTGTAAGTAAACATATAGATAGAGTAAACGGTAACCATGGTCTCCAGAAACAACACAAACGGAGCATAAAGCAATAGTTATGCATCGCGCAGCCCTCATTGGTAGAGAACTCTAGAGTTACAATAAGAGATCCATAGACCCCATATTTGGTGGAATTTGTTCGGGGTTGCCCTAAAGAGGAAAGGGTGGAACCAAAAAAGGGGAAGGTGGGTAGGATCCTAAAGAGGAAGAGGTGTGACCTGGACAGGAAGGGGTGGGGGAAATAAAGTTTAGGGGGGGTGTGAATTTAGTCAGGCCTAGGGCAGCACAAAACCTAAGTACACCAGTGCTCATGGGAGCTTACAGTCTAGAGGAAAGTGGGTTGGACATAGAAGGAGTAAGTTCCATTGGGTGTAAGTGTCTCCTGCCACATGAACTGCCTGTCAGTGGGTGGGAGAGAGAAGTTCTGTTAAATGCAGTCCATGGAAAGGGTGGTTCAATGATCAGTGCTCTTATACTGAGTTTTACTACAAGCACTATTACATTATATCCTACAACCAGTGCTTTTATACATCATCATACTACCAGCATTGTTACTCTTCATCTTCCTACCCTGCATTCTCCTACCAGTGCTTTTATATTGCATCATAAAACCAGTGCTCTTACACTGCATATTACTAAAAGTTCTCTTGTACTACATCTTACTTCCAGTGCATTTACACTGTATCCTTTTATCAGAATCCTGACACTGCATCCTACTACCAGTGCTTTTCATACTACCATTAATCCTGCATCGTAATATCAGTTCATAAACCACATCCAACTACCAATACTCTTATATTGCATCCTACTATCATTGCTCTTACATTCCATCATACTTTCAGCATTCTTACACTGCATCATACTGCTACCAGAGCTCTCACACCGCATCCTACTACCAGCATTCTGTACTGTAAATATATTATACTGTCAGTGCTTACACGTCATACTACTACCAGCACTTTTGCACTGCATTCTACAGCCTGCATTCTTTCACTGCATCTTATTAACAGTACTCTTACATTGTATCCTGCTAATAGTAATCCTACACTGCATTCTACTACCTGCATTCTACCAGCACTCTTACATTGTATCTTAAGTGCTCTAGCATTGGATCATATTACCGACATTCATATACTGCATACCACCATCAGTGCTTTTATACTGTGCCCTACTATGCACACTCTTACACTGCATCTTACTATCAGTGATCTTACACTTCAATCTACTACAAGAGTTCCTATTATTATTTGTCATGGTAATCAGGCAAAGAAGGACAGACACAGTAATAAAATATACCCACCTTTATTGGAATATACAGTGATAATAATATATGAGCTATAGCAATGATAATATCCCACACAACCCCAGACCACCGGATGATAGGGCCCAAACTCCTACCCAGATCTGCACATTGTGTTACACACGGCAATACTGCGAGGTACCTGAGACCAAAGGCAACAGGGAGCGAGAGTCAGACAGAGCCGTGGGACACAGAGGCTAAAGGTCAGACAGGCTAGGAGCATACAGAGCGAGTAGTCAGCCAGAGCCACAGGTCAGACAAGCTGGGGATACACTGAGCGAGATAGGAACCAGAGGACAGACAAAACGGGGACTACACAGAGTGAGTGAGTCAGCCACAGCCACAGGTCAGAACCGATGTGGGTGGTCAGACAAGCCAGGGTTAACAGGAACAAGTTAGTCAGCCAGAGCCACAGGTCAGAACCGATGTGGGTAGTCAGACAAGCCGGGGTCATACACGGAGCAGGTAAGTCAGACAGAGGTCAGAACTGATGTGGGTAGTCAGACAAGCCAGGGTAATACACAGAGCGGATTCTCAAATAAGCACAGTTCACACGGAGCACAAGAATAGCTAACAGGAACATCATGTCAGGGCAATGACTCCCAGGCCCAGGGAGGTTTATAAAGGAGCAGAAGAAAGCAGGACCAATTAGGCCACCCAGAATAGGCCCATAAACAGGCGTCCGTGCTAGTGCCTGTTACCTGATGTAGCAATCAGTAAGTGGCTGGAGGCCATGCTGGCTGGTGGCCTTACAGAGGTAAGGAAGCACAGAATAGCCCAAGGGAGACTGTGATTTTATTATTATTCTTTATTTATATAGCGCCAACTTTTTCTGCAGTGCTACACTGCATTCTACTATCAGCATTCTTACACTGCATTCTACATTCTTATGCTGACTTCTACTACCACTGCTCTTACAGTCCATCCTGCCATCAGTACTCTTACTTTTGCTACCAGTATTCTCACATTGCATCCTACTACTGGTACTCTTAAATTGCATCCTACTACTTCTGCTAATACACAGCATTCTAGTATCAGTGCTCTTATACCACATACTACTGTAGTGCTCTTTTATTGCACAGTGCTACCAGAAATTTCACATTGTATCCTGCTACTTCTGTTCTTACAGTGTTTCTACTAACAGAGCTTTAACACTTTTTCCACTACCATCACTTTTACATTGCATACTACTAACAGTGTTCTTACATCTTAAATGTGATTATGTTGCATCCTGCAAACAGCAACTTTACACTGCATCCAAATATGCACACTCTTACAGTGAATCCTACAATCAATGATCTGACATTTCACCCTCTAATCAGAGTTCCAACACTGCATCCTACTATCAGGGTTCTTACACTGCATTCTACATTCTTACACTGCATTCTACTACCAGTGGTCTTATATTGCATCCTGCCTTCAGTGTTGTTACTTTGTAGTCAGCTACCAGTGCTTTCATATTGCCTTTTATTATCAGTGCTTTACATGACATACTACTACTTTGCTACTACATTGCATCCTACTACGAGTGCTTTTACCCAGCATCCTACTATCATTGCTCTTACACCATATCCTACCACCAGAGCTCTTATACCTTATTCTGTTATCAGTGCTCGTACATCACATCCTACTTCTAATACTCTTACATTGCATCCTACTACCAGAGGTTTCACACAGTATCCTACTACTAGTGATTTACACTGTTCTTACTACCAGGGCACTCACACTGCTTCCTGCTACCAGTGATCTTACACTGCATTCTCCTATATATACTCTTACACTCTACCATCAGTGATTTTATACTTCATCCTGCTATCAGAGCTCCTACACTGCACCCTACTCTCAGTGTTCTTACACTGAATATTGCCGTCTTACAATGTATTCTACTACTACTACCAATACATCCTCCTATTTGTGCTCTTATACTGCATCTGACAATTAGTGCTCTTAAATTGCATTCTGCTACCAGTGCACTCAAATTGTATCTTACTTTCTGTACCCTATTACCAGAGCTATTATGATGTATCCCCCTACCGAGGCATTTCACTATCAGCAATTTTATATTACAAACTACTATAAGTACTAGTGTTCTGTACATTCTACTTTTAACATCAGCACTCATACAGTGCAAATCCTGTATCAAAACTGATATAGTACATTTCACGTCCACTACCATCTGATCTTACCTTGTTTTACTACTACCAACACTCTTTCATTTAATCCTACTATGAGATCTTTTACAATGCATTACACTTTATAACATATAACTAGTCCCTCTGACAGTACTTTTACATTGCATCCTAGAACTAGTGATCTTATATTACATTACATTTGCATTACAAGCACACCTACAATTACAAATGTTCTTACAACACAACCCCCTTCCACCTACAGTGCACTTATATTGCACCTATAATTTCAGGCCAGTTCTACTAACAGTGCTCTTACACTGTATCTCCCTTCCCAATCAGTGTCCTTATAATGCATGCCAGTTATACTAGTAGTACTCAGACAGCCTTACTCTGAATTATTGTGTCTTTGTGTGTGTGTGATTCCCATATGTAAATGATTATTTTCAGCTGTTTAATCTCAAAGCATCAGAGATTGAATATTTTTGGTCCACTATTCTCTTCATACTGTATAAAACATTTAAATGAATACTTTTAGACTTTTTGGAACAGCAAACAGTGAATTTTATTTTTTTTTAAAGTTAGCTATAGCTTTAACCCCTTAGGAACCAGAGCTGGTGTACACCTCTCTCTGTTGCTTAAAGGGGTAGTAATACTTAAAATATAAACAAAAATATGTTGTAGGGTTTATTCTCCTGACTATAAACTTGCATTTTTTAGGTGCTGTATCACAGTGGCCTGAAATTGTACAGTGGCACTGTTGCTACATCATCCTATGGACAGCTCCAGTCAGTTGACCATAAATCTCCATAGGATGGTGTAGCAACAGCACTATTGCACAATTTTAGGCCACTGTGATACTGCACCTAAAAAAATTAAGTTTGAGCTTTAATAACTTTTGAATACTCTTGAGTACTCTTGTTTCACTCAGAGGGATAGACCTTACGACATATTTTTACATTTTAAGTATTACCATCCCTTTAATGAGTTAAATGAGACTCATGCTCCTTTGGTGAACACGAAGGGTGAGACAGTCCATTGGATCTGCAAGCTAGTTAGACAATTTGCTCATATTTGTTGGTGAAATACTAAGGATATAATAAGGACAACATCTTACACATACTACTGCAACTGATGTTATTTTTAATATACAGTAATGTCAATATGTTTGTTAATTCAAGGTCTTTTCCTCAGTAATGCATGCATGAAAGAAGGAAAAATGTGTTTAGTTCTCCATTGGAGTTTACATACAACCTTTAAAAAATACACCAATTAACCTCCCATTGTTGACTAATTTCTTTGCACAAAGAACCTCTTCATGCAAATTGTGTTTGTTATGAGTCAAAGGGGGAACTACTTGACAGAGATAAAATGCCTTGGAATTGTCTCTAGATTCCAAGGGTTAAATAGCCCTTTATAGGCTTCATGATGATGCACTAAAACTTGATCATAATCATCAATCACACATACATAATACACACAGAAATACTTCCTTGTTTTCCCAATACTTAAAATGCCTGCTACCATGTAGAAAACATGAAATGTAATATAATGTATACACTGATATACTGATACAGTGTATCACTGTACCTGTTTGACCCCTTTTTAATCCTGGGAGTTTTAAGAAAAAGCATTAAAACTGTTTTCTTCAACTGAGCTTAATCTGACTGGTGAACAAAGACAAGCATGGGCAAAGCAGCTTTCCTTTTGTGATTTCTGTGCATCTGACATGTGAGCACACCTTTAAGACATGAAAAAGCTTTCATTTATTTGTATTTGTATGTCACACTGCCACATCATATTTGTATGCCTTTCCAGTAGTGTGATGTACTTAGCAATTCTTCTTCACTAACTCAGCTTTGCTTAAGGCAGAGTGATTATTTTTAAAGAAACAGTAATGCTAATTAACAGGTTCTATTACATGAAATTCTGTCTATCTATATTATATGTGGGTTTATGTGTGTCTTTGTGTGCATGTGTTTGTGTGTGTGTGCACTCATGTGTTACTTATGCCATTATACACACACACACGTGTGTGTGTGTCTTTGTGTGAGTGTGTGTGTGTGTGTGTGTGTGCACTCATGTGTTACTTATGCCATTATACACACACACACACTCACACACACTAATAGTAATAATATTAATCAAGTCACTTACAGTAACAATCTATGTACAACAATAAATACAGTAAATTTATATCCCTTTCAGACATGGACAACACAGTGATTGCTACTTTACTAGTGTATGTGTTAGTATGTGTGTGAGTGTACATATATATATATATATATATATATATATATATATATATATATATTATTTGTAACATCCTCCCTATGCAAGGCATTCTAGGAGCCCTTAGCTCTGCCCATTGTTACACATCTAATTATTCCATGATCTCACACTAGTCTCATCCACAATTTTCAGACACAGAAAATCTCCTTGGTCTACAACAAGCATGGACAAGGAAAAAAAGAGAATTAAACTCCCTGTATGCTAGAGAGATCTTCAAAGACTACTTTAAAGGTATAAATAGAATGTGGAATTTCTTGCCCAATCATGTGGTAATGGAAGAGACAATGGATGCATTTAACAAAATATTAGATGCACTTCTAGAAGAAGGGAACACACAGGGTTATATTGTGTAATAGTAGGTAAAACAGCAAGTTATGGTCAACAGATTCATACCCATTTAGAAGTCAGGAAAATCAGGGCTGGATTTACATCTCAGGCGCCCCTAGGCACAATACCCTCCGGCGCCCCTAGCCCCACCTTTGCCCGGCAGCGTAGTGATGATGTCACAGTGGGTCCCGGCGGACGGCAAGACCAATGGAGTCTGGAGGCAGTGGCATGCAGGAGAAGCAGTGGGGCGGCCCGGCAGCATGGGCACAGCCACGAGTACAATGGGGAACATGTTACTGTCTCATGTACACATGTGCCCTGAAGGGCGAGCGAGCACAGGCGACTGCTCACAGCATAGTTACTTTTAAATTAAGTGGCAGTGTGGCACAGCATTATTTATTATGCCCTTTGGGGTGGAATGTGGGAGTGACAAGGCCTTTGCCAGGCGCCCCTGAAAATCCGGCGCCCTAGGCAAGTGCCTTGTCTGCCTATTGACAAATCCGGGCCTGAGGAAAATGTAAATAATTTTCCTTTTTTTGGTTATATTGTGGCAAAGGTTGAACTTCATGCACTTCGGCTAGGAGATCAATAGACACAGGGAGCAAGAGAACTCCCCTTCTTCTATCCTACCCAAGTACCAATTAAGAGTGGGCAGGATCGGGAAACCTTTTCACTTCAATGAGGAAAAGCAAATAGTGCAGCAGAATACCCCTAGTGTTATGATACTCAATCAACGTCAGGTCTTAGAACAGTACCTTGCACTGGCAAGAGATCTGGCTCTCGGATGTTAAGCATGAGCAACCTACTAATGAAGAAAGTGTCTTCTGCAATTCATTTAAAGCTTCCAATGCAGTGTTCATTTCTCAGTTGGTGCTGGCTTTGTCTTCACCTGCAGGTAAAGAGAAGTCCAGCCCCTCATACAGAAAGGAAGAGTGGCTATAAATGTATTGCTGGAATACTACAGTACATTAATATCATTTTCTCACTTAACCCTTGAAGTGCGGTTGTGATATGCAATGTTTGTTATAGTGTGTATCAACCATGTGGTGGTTCCTGCAGTGTGTTTGTGCTCATGACCCAGTTGCCACTAAAATTATAAGAGCTGTGTGCATTTGTCCCGCCCTCAGCCAATCCCTTTGGGTGCAGAATGAAGAGTTTTACATAACTCTTCATCTCTGCCTCCTCAAGGTGTTACTGACATTGAAGCACAGACTGCTAGATAAACATACATACTTTTACTGACTGATTTGTACATTTAGAAATATCCAATTAAATGGAAAAGTTGCAGGTTAATCCAATGGTCTGTCTGGCTTCCTTTGTCCCATATGTATCAGATAGATGGCAATATGAATTAGATAGGACTCACTTGTAATTGGTTACATTGACAAGGTAAGCAAGCTTAAACATACTTTGGCTAAACTATGCAACAAAAACCTCATTATTTTGCAATTTATCATCACGTTGGTATAATAATTTCAATATACAGGGTTCACATTTGGGTAACTTATATAGTGAAATGCAAGTTTGTTTTTCTATTTTAATACAGTTGTCTGTCTGGCTCGTTTTGTTCCATGATTCCCATATGGGCCCAGTGACCATTCCTTAATATGAGTAGATTCTTGTTATACTTTCATGACACTATGAGTGTCTACATGCAGTGTCATAAATCTTAAATTGTACCATGCTATCGAAATATAAGACTGTATATGTGAATGCTACAAAATGGCATGTCGTAATAAAAACATTTTAAAGTGGAACTACCACCCATGAATAAATCTGGCCCAAATAAATACCCATCTGGGGACTAGCTGCTCAATAGTGCTAATAACCAGAAATATTACCTGGTGTTTGAGAGTTGTACAATGTTCCCGGACTGACAGGCAGGAAACATCTGAACGCCTGCGCTATCAGTCCCAGCCTGCTCTAGGAGTCATTGTTAGGAGCCGTTTGGCTCCAAAAGGGACTGACAGTGCAGGTGCACAGACTATAGGAAGATGTCTACACTGTATCTTGCCTGTCAGTCCAGGAACAGTGTACATTTCTCAAACATCAGGTAATATTTCTGGCAATTAGCGCTATTGAGCAGATAGTCCCCAGATGGTTATTTATTTGGGCCAGATTATTAACATATTCTTGCTTTAGTGTTCTTGTAATAGGCCTTGATTACATTGGCCTTGGAGATGGGGAGCAAAATTCATCATAATAACCCCCAAACTTATTTTACTATGGTTAGAAAATCCCATAATTAAGAAACAGACGTGGTAATCTGTCACCAGGATTACTATAACTGAACAGTTTGCTTGGGGTTCAACATGTAATTGATTGGGTTGACAGATTATTTAGAGATGTCTGACATGGCCTGGGTATCATGGTATATATTGGTAACAATATCAAAATCAGAAGGAGATGGAAGTCCATTAAGGACAATTTCAGGAATTATCTATTAGGTTCTATACTACTATCATGTATAAAAAGGCTGTAGAGATGCACAGGATAGGAATATAAGAATATAATGGAACAAATGTGATAAAAGTTTGGAGAATCTAAGTTATACATAGAGACTAGCCAGATGGAGTTTGCTTATATTAGAGAAAATACGGAGAGAGATGATTACCATTTACACATATATTCAAGGTCAACAAAAATAATTCTTTGAGGAACTATGTTAAAAAAAGAGTTCATTCATTTTCCCCTTAATGACCACCTGGGTGGCCGTTAAGGACCATGGAACTTTTTTCACAATGGATTCTGGGATGGCACTGTGGTGTGCAGCCATGCTGCCATCCCAGAATTCCAAGATGGGTTGTTAAGGGTTTAAGACTAGAGGAAAGGCACTTTTGACTAAAACAAAGATAATTTTTTTTTGTTTTAGGAAACTGTGTGCTGTAGAAACTGTAGATATTTTTTAAGTAATGGATACTTTTCTAGATCATAACAATATTGAGAACTATGACAAATTGTTTTAAAGTGGATAGGATATTGATGCAGGGAAATATCTCACTGCCATTTTGAGTCATGAAGGAATGTATTTACTCTCTATGGACTTAAGCAAAATGTATTAGATTTCTTTTTCTTGCTTTCCTTTGGATCAACAAGTGGTATGGAAAGGGCTAAACTTGATGGATGCATGTCTTTTTGCAGCTTCATCAACAAAGTTACTATACTATTCTGTAATTCCCATGTTTATTTTGGACCATCTAAAACGCAAGGGGATTATATACTATGGTGTGATAAAGAGGTTATAAAGCTTCAATCACTTCTCCATTGATATCACATCTCCAATTCCTATGTTATTCAGTGGAGCTAATATACTAAGATCTCTCTCACTTGAGAAATCTAAGTGCATAGGCTCATAGAATAACATAGGAACTGAAGTAGTGATCTCCACTTTCTCACATTGTTGTCACACCTTAATGCATCTCCCTCCTACATCTTTATCAGCATTTTATGAAGAAAAAGAAACAAACAAATTTAGGATTTCCCATTTTCAAATATTTAACTCTGTTTAATATTAACATCACTTAGAATCAAAGTGTAACAATCACTCATTTTAGTGTTTATTTGAGCCATGTGTTTCATAGAATGTTTCAGGACTATGGAACTTCTTGTTGCACTGGGTACCTGAATTTGCATATTTCATGGGATTCTGGGAATGCAGTGGAAACACTGTTAGCTTTGGATTCTTTACTGTAGACAGATCCCCTGATTTATTTCAAGCACATTTATGTACACACATGTTATTATGAATTCTTATAATGAACCTTGCTAAATCAGGACCTTATGCAGAAAATATTAAGTGAGTAATTCTGGAGCAAACCACTTGCCCTGTAGTGGATGGATACAATTTCCCATCAATATTAAGGGGGCTTCTTGTGTAACATAGAGGCTATTCATCTTTGTTAACATATACATTACAATATGCAGTGCCATTTCTGTAGCAATGATGAAGTAATGGATTGAGAGTGAGGAGGAAGAAGTGGAGGGGATGGTGATCGGGGGAGATGCTCTAAGGCATGATGTAGAGGTGATAAAGAAAAAATTACATATCCAGTGAGCTGACTTCTCCAAGTCTCAGCTTTGGATATCTTAGTTCATAGGCTACATAAAATAACATAGGAGCTGGCAAAGTGATATGGCTGGAGAAGTCATCTCCACTTTATCACCTCTTTATCACACCTTAGTCCCTAAATCCCAAGGAGTAAAGCTTCTGTCATGCCTCAATCACAGAAGTGCAAGAGAAGCAGTTAGGATGTAATCCCTCCATGGAAGATAATTTGATCTGAATGTCTCTCTTTATTATGAGATATTGAGCAAAAATATTCAGTTTGATAAATTATGTTAAACTAAGCAAGAGATGATTTAAATAGGGCTCCTAACCCACTGAATACTAGAGAGGTCTTGCAATGCATTGGAGACCTCTTTAACATTCAAGGAGTTAAAAACTTAATTTAATGCGACTGGAATTTATGGACTTGTTTTCTTCACCTGTGGTACTTCTGATAT
Organism: Rhinophrynus dorsalis; assembly: GCA_037306005.1. Taxonomy (NCBI): domain Eukaryota; kingdom Metazoa; phylum Chordata; class Amphibia; order Anura; family Rhinophrynidae; genus Rhinophrynus; species Rhinophrynus dorsalis. The sequence continues at coordinate 64,536,874 of CM074721.1, read as the reverse complement.
GCTCCAGAATTGCATATTTGTTTTCTGCTTAATTCTTTAGGGAATAAATTATTTTCATACCTGCATTCAGCAGTGCCAAGTACCTCACACAGAAAGTTTTCTTGGACAAAAGAGGGAGTTTGGGCAAAATCCTTTATGCGAAGAAAAGTAGATCAGACACCTGCCATATTTTAAGACTGCCAGATTTACTTTTTGTCCTCATAAGGAATCTGGCCCTTCATTCAAACTATGGTGCCAAAAAGGTCTCCAACTCATTATTTTACAATGGTGCTCAAGGGATTCAATAAATGTTGCATTAATGATAGGCTAAGAATGATTGACAGTTTTCTGGGTGGGAAAAGCCTTCTTCCTTTAGTATTCTAGCAACAGACTGTACTGTTCTTTCACTGCATGTTATGTCCTCCTACAGTACAGCTTCAAGATTGTCCGCCGCCAATGTACTTGGAAATGAGTTGCAAATGAGTTGGCAAAGAAAGTAACCATGCTGTGCAAAATAATATAATTATTCAGCCATATATCAAAGTTTCCCCAGTGTAAGTATAACAGCATTTCGTTTTAATATTATTTAAAATAACATATTAAAATGACAAATTCACCTAAAATAACGTGTGTGATTCTGCAAAAAAACTTACAAAATCACCTGCAATTTATTTAGGAACCTATTTTTTCAGTTATTTAATTTTTTTAATTATGCTGATAAAATATGCTGTGCAGATGCTTTCTGTTTTAGCTCTGCATTACCTCTCCCACTCATTGACACTTAACCCATTCAGTACTAGGAGAGGTGGGCAAAGCACAGCTGAGCAGTATCAGTGAGTAGTGGAGATAATGTAGGGCAAAGACAGGAAATGCCTGATACAACATATGTAGCATAATCTACAGAACTAAATAACTCAAAAGTGTTTTTCTAAATAATACATTTCTAATACAATATATACGTGATTTTACAAGATCATTCAAATTTCTGGAGCAAACCAGCTGCACCAAAGGAAGAATATGAATAATACCATTGATTTAAATTGGGTTATTCCCCCCTTGAATGCTAGGGAAGATGCATTGCTTTGCTATGTATGGAGACCTCTCTGTCAATCAAGGACTTAAAATTCCCATTTAAATCAATTGGAATATGCAGCATTTTACATCTCTGTATCTTGATGACTATGGCTCCTTTGTGTATTAGTAATATATACATGTAAATCTGTTACATACAGAATCTTGGGTGCAAAAGGTATGCTATGTTCAGAATGCAATAGGAAAGCTATATTATTTAACTGAATTTTCTCTTGAATAGGAGATACCTTACCTGCAGTAACACATTTTTCTTCTTCAGTGTCTCAACCCATTCAGCATTATGAACATATTTCACTGCACAGAAAATGTTGATTCCAGTTTTTTGCTGCATTTGCCATGCAAACTTTTCTGCCTGGGTAAGTGTTTTCTGCCAAATGTTCAGTAATGTTAGTTTTGTTGTTGCTAGTCAAAATATGTGGAGAAATCTACTAGTGAAGACTTTTACAATTTGTTTGTACTGATCTTTTCTTTTTTAGGTTAAAGGGATGTTATCATCTAAAAATGAATAGTGTTCATACTGCTTAAGATATATTGTACTCCTAGCTAGAAATTGTAAAAGTTATTTCTTAGGTGCATATTACCCAAAACATTTTTATAAACATGGAGGCAACTGTGCGTGATAATTTGACCCCTTTTTTGCTTATACAAATGATAATGACAAAGTATGGCATAATTTAGATAAGCAAAAAAATACGAAATGAGTGTTTCTGTGAAATGGACTAAGTAGGTTATAATTTAAACAATTATCACCATTCCATGGCCAAGTGTTCAGAGAAATCCAGATGTGGTCCCCTTGCTCAAAGTGTCTAGAGAGATCAGCTGCACCTCACTGACGAGGCCCAACAAGGCCAAAATGTACATCTGGGGTTGGCTGCTTCTCTTGTTCAGAGAGGAATTGCCTGGCACCTCTTGGCTGGACTGCCTTTTTGGTAGGATCAGTATGATGTGCTTTAGGATATTTCCTCTCTGTGAAAGGCACTAGTGAGCTAAAAGAGATTGCACCCTGGGTAGGATACTCATCCTATAGAGCCTCATCAATTCGAGGACAGGCTCGTTCCTAGTTGAGCATCTCTTGACTAGTTCTTTGCAAGTGTTCAGAGAAACACTGTAGAGCTGAAGATAGGAGTGTCTAAATAATGTCCTCATTATCATATTGTGAGTAGGGATTAATTAAGAGAGCATGAGTGGGTGGTTGAAAGGAAATGTTTCCATCAAACCACTGGCAAAATGGGCAGAATGAGGCGGGAGTGGGCAGAACAGACTGAAAAGTGGGTGGGGTTATAGCTGAGCTCAACAAGCTGGAGAGGTAATTTAATCTGGAGCCTTAAAGCAGCTCTAGAGTTATCAGGTATGATTATCACTGTACGTGGGATTTATCTATGTTTTAACAGGCCTGATAAAAAAAGTGTATAAAAATGCCCACTTTTACCTTTTATTTTGTAAGACTGTAGTACTTTCACACCAAACAAAATAAAAAATAACAATTAAAAAAGTCTTTGAGTATATATTATTTTAATGGATTTGGGCCTTTTTTCATTTTTTGCTGAAAATGTCCCTTTAATCATTTTCTAAGCATGAAGAATTTTGGTTCCTGTATAGAATGCCATGAGTAGAGATGTGCCAAGCAATCCAAAGCAAACCAAGTGTATATGTGGTGGACAACTGGTGAACAACCAGTTCATGGAATACAATGAATTGAATGTACAAATATGCCAAAGCAGTGCCAATGGCATTAATATCCCATGCCAGTGTATGCACTTCAAGGTGTGAACTACAGCATATGATCACTGCAATGCATACCAGTGGACACACTCCACTGTATTTAGGTTTTTAATGCTAGCAGGCCCCAGGCCCCTTTCCTATGCCCCATAGGAACATCCCATAAAAGTTCAAATTTTTTTCTGCTCCTTGTTTAAGACATAGTGTTAATTAAGGTGTAGAAGAAGGATTTTGCTAAAATTGCCACATCGGCTGATTTCTGTTTCTGTCCACTTTAAAGTTCTAACACTGGCGGATTGTGCAGCTCTTGGGTTTAAAATGAATGTATAAGCACTGGCAGATTGGGACATTCCCCCAACTATGTTTTATTTGAATTACACAAGATGTGTGGTTTTGGACAAAGATTTAAAGTGTAAGTATAACCTAGTAATAAGTGACTCTTATTTTACTTAACAGAATGATTTATCTAGGTAGTATAGGTAAGTGATGGTATCATGTTAGCCATGGGTTCAACAGGAGACCAAGGGCTAGATTCTATTGCAGGTGTTAATTTTATCACTGCTTTTATCTCCAGTTTTCCCCATAGACTTCAATAGGAAAATGTTTGATAAAACGGGTGTTAACATTTAGAACCTGCAATAGAATCCAGCACCAGTAAAGTAAAAGTGATAACTTTATTGGATAACTGAATATCTTTAGTGTACATGCTTTCAAGACTTAGATCTCTTCCTCATGCCTAATGAAGATAATGAAGTGAAAGTTTTTACTCTAAAGGTACTTAGATATCCAATAAAGGTATCACTTTTACCCTACTATACTCCTGTTTTATCTCGATAGATCCCCTTCACACAGAAGTTGTGTACATTTAATTTATTTTTGAGCATTTGCTTGCTTGAGTTTGCAGACTGATAATGACTGATAAAAATTGTGTCTGTTAGGATTCATTCCTATCCATGGAAGTCTACTGTTTGAATTTGTGTGACCTAGTCATAGGACTGAACAAACATCACTAAGATGCCACAACTGTCTCAACCCTGAGAGTCTGGAACTGTTATTTACAGACTTTTCTTTTCCAGTTATGCTTGTGCCCTACAAGGTACCATAGTAGATGAGATGGTGGCTTGATTCAACATTGCCTTCTCAGTGACAAAACTACAGGGGATATAGTTGTGATGTTGCTGGCTTTTTGGGGGGGCAGTTACCTCTGCATCTTCTTGAAGACCCTTAAGTATCACAGACAGCATCTCCAACCCATTGCATGAACATGCCTGTACTCAAACATCATTAACTTCTTGGGAATAAAAGGGATTAACTTTACGTTAGTCTTCAAGAAGAGGTTAAGGTATTAGCTGCCATACCATTACATTAGTCTCTATCTCAATAAATTATTTTCATCTCTCATGATTATCAACCTACTCACTACCTGACTTATAATGATGGGAACTGTAGCTGAAGAAATACAGATTTGTCTTTTGTGTATTAACACACATCAGAAACCAAACACAACATTAGCATGATTCAAATTTCATATCTGCCCTGCTCAGTGTTATCAGAGAAAGACAGATGAGCTTGGATGTTCAGTAACTGCAGTGCTAGGGGTGGGGTGGGGAACATGGTAAGGGGACTGATCACATGAGAAGTTTCTGGGAGCGCTGTATTCAGAGGAGAAGATGTGCTCAAAGAAACAATGTATTAATCTCACTAAGAAAGGGACTTGTACTAGTCTCTCTTTCATCATTTTCTTTCTATCTACATCCTCCTGTTTTCCCTTTTCCTTCTCTCTTTCTTCCTCATCCTCCTATTTGTTTCAGTTTCTTCTTCACTCTAGACTCTCTCTGCCCCTTCTCTATCCACATCTTCTCTGTTTCCCCACATCCCCTCCTGTTCTCATCTATCTCTTCTATCTTTTATTATTGTTCTTTATTTATATATCACCAACTTATTCTGCACTGCTGTACAATAAGGAATAGACATACAGATATATTAAATAGTACAAATCAAATGTGGAGAACAGAAGGATCATGGGGCCCTGCTCGTGAGAGCTTGTAGTTTAGAGGAAGGTAGGTTGGACACAGAAGGAGTAAGTTTTATTGGGTTAAGTGCCTCTTTACACATGAACGTTCAGTCAGAGGGTGGGAGAGAGAAGTGTTTTTGAGTGTAGTGGCCCAGGGAAGGGTTGGTTCTTGGTGATAATGTTTATGGAGGTAGTTGATAGACTTCCCTAAATAGGTGAGTTTTCAGGGAGTGTCTGAATATCTGAAGGCTGGGGGAGAGTCTGAAGGGGAGGGAATTCCAGAGCTCAGGTGCAACACGGGAGAAGTCCTGTAGGAGGGAGTGGGAGGATGTGATAAGAGTTGTAGAGAGAAGAAGGTCGTGTGCAGAACGAAGATGGCGAGTGGGAGTGTATTTGGAAATGAGAGATGAAATATAGGGGTGTGTGGTGTTAGTAAGGGCTCCATAAGTTAGCACCAGAATTTTGAATTTAATTCTATATGCTAATGGGAGCAAGTGTAGGTATTGGTAGAGGGAATTGGTGTTAGGCAAGCGATGAGTAAGGTAGATTAGTCTTGCAGCAGAGTTCATTATGGACTGTAGTGGGGTTGGTCGGGTTAGAGGAAGGCCAGTTAGTAGTGAGTTACAGTAGTTAAGATGGGACATGATGAGTATTTGGATTATAATTTTAGTAGTGTCTTGGGAAAAGGTCGGATTCTAGAGATGTTGCGGAGATGGAGGCGGGATGAGCTGGAGATTGACTGGATGTGAGGAATGAAGTATAGGGTGGGGTCAAATGTGACATCCAGGCAGAGTGCTGTAGAGGTTGGTGTGATGGTAGTGCTGTTAACAGTGAGGGCAATATCTGGGGGTAAGGCTGGTTGTAGAGGGAGGGAAGATATTTAGTTCGGTTTTGTCAAGTTTGAGTTGATGGGAATACATCTAGGAAGATACAGCAGACCGACAGTGAGATACTTGGGACAGGAATCCTGGGGAGGAAAGATAGATTTGAGTGGCATCAGCATAGAGATTATGGTGAAACCCAAAGGAGTTTATTAGCTTGCCAAGGGATGCAGTATAAATTGAAAAGAGCAAGGGGCCCAGGAATGAACCTCGAGGCACTCCGACAGACAGTGGGAGGGGTGGGGAAGTGGAGCCAGAGTAGAAAATACTGAAGAAGCGGTTGCAGCGATATGACAAAAACCAAGAGAGGGCAGTATCACAGAGACCTAGGGAGCGGAGGGCTTGGAGGAGGAGTGGATGATCCACTGTGTCAAAGGCAGCTGACAGATCCAGGAGAATGAGTAGGGAGTAGTGGCCTTTTGACTTTGCAGAGAGCAAGTCACTGGCCACTTTAGTGAAGGCAGTCTCAGTGGAGTAATGAGGGTGGAATCCAGATTGCAAGGGATCTAGCAGGGAATGGAGGCAGAGGGAGTTTGACAGTGAGTTTGGGTCAAGGGAGGTTTTTTAGAATGGGTGTGATTAGTACATGTTGGAAAGAGGATGGGAAGATGCCAATTGACAGAGAGAGGTTGAATAAGTGAGTAAGGGTTGGAGTTAGTAGGGGAGAAAGTTCTTGAGTGAGCCAAGATGGGATTGGGTCTAGAGCACATGTGGTTAGGTTTGAGCAAGTGAGGATAAGAGAAACTTTGTCCTCGGTGACGGGTGAGAAGGAGATTAGAATGTATGTGGGAGAGGTGACAGGGCAAAGCTGGATGGGTGGGAGTGGATGGAGTTGATCTTGTCCTTGAAGTGGGTGGCGACATCTTGGGCAGAGAAGTCAGTGGAAGTTGTTTTTTTTGGTGCGTGTAGAAGAGATTTGAAGGTTTGTAAAAGGCATTTCAGGTTAGAGGAAAGATTAGAAATTAGAGAGGAAAAGTAGGGCAAAGCTATAAGAACGGAGAATGAACTTGTAGTGTGTGAAGTCTGCTGTGGAGCACAATTTCATTCAGCAGTGAATGAGTACGTTTGGAGGAATCCTGTTTGTCTTTGTGTGCCAAGGTTGTAGTGGGGTTGATCATGGGTGCAGGTGCAGCTGTGTCAAGGGCTGTTGAGAGTGTGCTGTTGTAGAGAGTTGTAGTTTTTTCTGGACAAGTAATTGTGAGGATGGGGTTGAGAAGAGGTTGTAGGGAAGTGGAAAATTGTTGCAGATCAAGAGTGTGCAGATTTCTCCCCATGCTCTTGATCACGGTGTGGGGTGGGGATGGATGTGGGTGGTAGGATGAGGCTGCTGGTGAGCAGAGGTTAGTGAAGACCAAGTCAAGAGAGTGACCATCACTGTGTGTGGGAGAGCTGGTACACTGTGATAGGCCAAAGGAGGTTGTTAAGAAGAGGAGTTTGAGGGCGGGGGGTGTTATGGTTATCTACAGGGATATTGAAGTCTCCCAGGATGAGAGTAGGGACATCAGAGGACATGATATGAGGCATCCAGGAAGCAAAGTGATCAATTGTGCAGTAGGACCAGGTGGTCTATATATTACAGCAAAATGCAAGTGGAAGGGAGAGTAGAGACAAAGTGTTTGGGCTTCAGAGGTAGGGAAGGAGAGACAGGGAACAGTGGGGATTACCTGAAATGTATGGTTAGAGGAATGCAGGATGCTTACTCCACCCCTGTCTGTTGCCAGACCTAAGTGTGTGGGTGAATTGAAGGCCGCCTTGTGAGAGTGCAACGGTGGAGGCAGTGTCTGATGATGTGAGCCAAGTTTCAATGATGGCTAGTTTGTTACGAGAACAAATGAACAAATTGTGAATAGCTGTTAGTTTGTCACACACAGAGCAGGCATTTCAGATACAAAAACAAAAGGGAGGGAGGAGGTTAGGTGACGTGATATGGTTATTAGTTTGTAGTTGTTGTATATGTGAGTGGGTGTTGCGATACAAGAGAGAATGGAAGGGGGGCCAGGGTTAGGTGAGATGTCCCTTGCAGTGAGCAGAAGGAGAAGGGACAGGGACATAAGGTGGGAGTGAGATTTGAAGCAGCAGAGCTTTGTTGCAGGGGTAGAAGGAGATGGTGGTGGTAGGGAGTAGAGGAATGAGAAAAGTTCATGGGATCAGAAACGTGGTGAGGGAAAGAGTGAGGGTGCAATGTAAATGGAGTGACACTTAGTGTGGACACAAGAGGAGGAGTATCTTATGCAGGTGAGAATGCTGATGAAAAAGTAAGGAGCCAAATTGGCCGTAGCATGAGGCAGTAGAATTTGTGCAACAGTCTGAGTTCCAGGTGACTTGGCAATCAAGGGTCAATTGAGGGTTCAGACGGTGGAAGTGCCAGGTAGGGTTTGGATAGTCAGCTGCAGAACTGCAAATTATTTGATGAGGATAGGAGCCAATGCAGGGTTAAATTACGTAATTCATTGATAATCAGTAGTGGTAGATGGTTTAATGGTTAATGGTGGTTGGAGAAGAAATCAGTGATTTATCTCTTCCTTTTCATCTACTCTCTGTTTAATAATTCTGTTTTTTCTCCTTTTCTTCTCTCAGTATGTGCTGCACACTCTCACTTTGCACCATCGCCCACTATCTGGTACTTACTCCCTTACAAAGACTTTTCTCTTCATACATCATGTGTTCACATCCTACCTTTCTCCTTGTTCCAGCTACCTTCCTCTTGTTAACATGGGGTAGTAAATATCTGTCACTCAGGCTGTTGTTTTACTGCAGCTCTAACCATCTATAGGTGGCTTCTCTCTGACTGGACATGATGGGAGTTGTAAGCTAAAAGCAGCTGGAAAACAACAGTTTGCCCAGTCCTAGTACTAAATTTGTACACGTATGAAACCAAGGAATAGGTATGTAGAGCCCGCATTAAAATATTACCCCAGGGCCCATTAGCTTCTAGTTACACCCCTGATCTATACCAATTTATTCCTAAATTTTTTTGAAAAGAAACACACCACATGAGGCTTTTTGTCAAATGATTTTTTTAAATAATGGAGTCAAGATTTGTACAGTATATTGGGGCCTATTCCTATTGCAAATACAAACTACCAACTGCCATACTTGAGAATCTTCTTGTACCAAGCCCTGGGGGTCCAATATGGTCTGGGGTAGGAGTGTCCAAGTGGTGTAATTTATAATAGTGTGTGGCTTGATTGTGGAAAGCAGGATTGGGAGGAGGGGATGCAGTGTTTACCTTTTAAATGGGCAGAGATAGGGAAGAACAGGGCGGAAAGTGATAGGAAATGACCATGAAGTGGGCAGCACTACAAGATAACTCATTGAGTCCTGAGAATAAGTCTCTGCTCTCAGATTCCTGGTAGCTAAGTATAAAAAAGCAGATTGTCCTCTCCTTTAAACCACATTTAAATATATGAGAATATTAATTCATGCTCTGTGATGCAGTTGGTTTACCTTAGAATTGCTCCAGGCACATAGGACCTTATGCAGAAAGCATAAGATGAACATTTCTGAGCCATAACAACTGCTCCATGGAGAGAAATAAAATCTTAATCCCCACTAATTTATATGGGTCTTTTAACTCATTTACTATCCATGTATTGGAGTCCCATTTTGCATTCAGGGGGTTAAAATACCCAATTAAGTCAATGAGAGACCCCCCCCCACCCGCACTCCTTCATGGCACAGTTAGTATGATTGCCAGATCATAAAAATGTACTCATGAAAAATGCATGATGCAGGACTGCAGTGATAATGATTATTAGGTAACAATGATTCTCATGTAGTGATGCAGCATGTATTTTTCATGTGTCCATTATTAAAGTAATGATCTGTCAGTGGTAACTCTAGCAGTTGCTTGCTCCAAAATTGCTTATCTTGTGCTTTATGAGTAAGGTAGACAATGTGATGAAAAATTAGCATTGATAAATCAAAGATAAAGTCTTCCAGGTTATGTGACAGTCCACACTAAGCCATATTCATGTTGATTCCACAGACCTTTTATAAAGTCTGTCAGCACTTTACTACCCCCAGCAATGAAGAAGTTTATACCAACCTATTTCACAGCATAACATTTTGTTCCATCTCACTACCTCTCCCAAGCCTTCTCATTCTGACTAGCACTGCTGACATCTGCAGTGACAACTTGCCTTTTCTTGCTCCTCAGAACCTATTTCAAAGCACAATTGCTTCAATCCTCTCCCTGTCATTTTACCATCTCCCTTTGCTCATTCTTTCCTCTCTGCTGTTTATTTCCAATTATTTTCTCTATAAATGCATAAGCGTTTATTCCTCTCTTTATTTTCTGACTCAACACATTTCCTTTCCTGCTTTGGTCACTGTTTTGCATCAATTTTTGTTAGATGTTTTGCCAAGGTAATCACATAATTTTGTTCCATAGTGGCAAAACAGGGTCCTGTTCTATCTTAGGATTTCTCTAAACTATTCCGCACTTAATGTAGCCCTTTTTCATTCACTTTTCAGCACATGGACATGATCCATTTTTGGCATTTGCACCGTGCTGGGTTTATTTTGTATCCCCTTATCAAGCACACCTTCTCTGCAAGCAGACAACACAACAACTTTTCATTCTGCTGATCTAGCCCTTTTATAGTATGCAAGCAAAAACTTTTTTTTTCTTTTTATAATTCATTTCCTACACTGTAGGTAGCATGGGATAGACTCTCTATTTGCTGTCCTGAAGCCATAAGCTACAATGCAATCTTTCTTTATATTTTTAATAGCTTTATTTTAATTGGGGAATTTTAGTACTCATAAAAGCTTACAGATTGATAGCATTAATAAAGAACTCGTTCTAAAACTACAGAGAGATAGAAACACTGTAGAACAAACTTGCTTCCACCAAACTTTTTCTGTGTTACTTAAATGTTCAGATTTAAAACAAGAAAAACATAGTAACAAGAAGTAATTTTCAAAGTGTTTTCCTTACAATTGCCTGCCTTAATTTTTAATTGAATGTCAACATTTTGTAGGTGTTAAAAGAAAATATCAAAGCCCCTAGTGAGATATTGTTATGGCTAACCTAATAATTTCTTCTATTCTCTCCACTTCAGCTTTTTAATGAAACAGTTCCATGTATAGATCCATTAGTTTCTTATTTTGTATTATTACAAATTCTTGTTTTAAAACTTTTTTGAGCATAGCACATAGAATCAATTATTTTATTTATCATTATTTCATGTCCTAATATTTTAGAACTATGACAAGAAAAAAAAGATTTGTATTATTATACAAACTAGTTGAACAGTCCGTTACACGGGCCACAGTGCCACTGCCACCCGGGCGGGGGGCAGTCACACGCAGTAGAGACTGCCCACACCATGGCTGATACAGAGCTGGACACTCCCTCAGAGCGCCCAGCTCTGTATCAGCCATGGCACGGGCAGCCTCTACTGCGCATGACTGCAGCACGCGCAGCAGTGTGTACTGCGCATGTCGCGGCGTTACACACGATTTAGCGAATTATTATATAGGACATTTACAGCTTTCAATGTTCACATTTTTGCCCCTTAATGTTTTAGATATAATTTAATAATATTTCATTTTTTTAAATTAATGAATCCTCTACCTAACTAAAACCTTCTGTTCACATAATGCTTCACTGGAGCAGCTTTGTTCTCAGTGCTACACACCTTGTTCTAAAGTTGTTCAGAAGGAAAGTGTGCCCTTATTATAGCAAAGAATTAAAGATTACTGAAATGGACTGTGTGGTTCTGCATGAGATCCTGTTCATAGAACTATTTAGTCAGCTTCAGTTAGTTCATATTCACTGAAAGGAAGTTATGATTGACTAAAGCTAAGTTAATCGAACTATACTTTTCACCTTATATAGGTCTAAATTCCATGTCACGTGAATTTTGCTACTGAACTGCTTTTTTCCTCAAAATGGGGGCTTACCCAGCACAGCTGGATTAATGAATATCAGCTTTTTCCCTGCACAATCTTACAACTTTTACTAAATTCCTATATTTAACCAATTTGTGAACAGCAGAAAATTTGCTTCTCAAATTCTTATCTTCAAAAAAAATAACTATTCATTAGATCATCACTTTGGGAAAAATTACCTCAGAGGCTATAAAAGGGTCCAATTTAATGCCATTCACTACTTTCTTTTTATGCTCATTTTTTTTTCTTAATTTTTAATGGTTTATTGCAAGTTGTTCTGCTATTGTATTTTGGTTACATACCTGCTTGCTTTATTTCCCTTTGTTTTTGTCTGCATTTCTTGATTTTTGTGAGACTATTTTTGCATAATGAAACAGTGTAAGTGGAAGAGAGGAGAGAGTCAGTATGTTTTGTGTGTGATTTGGAGCATGGCTGCCGGTATGAAGGGGGATAGAGGAGGAAGGGAGGATGGGAGTGGCTGAAAGAGAGATAGAAAAAAAGATAGGGGGTCCCTGGGCAACCAGAGGCATGGTGTGATAGCAGGAGGGGACCAGCTGTAGGAAGCATTGAAGAGAGGAGAGACAGGTGGGCCCCTAGAATTGGGTGTAGCTTAGAATTCTGGGAAGCAAAGAGTGGCTGACCAGGAGGCAGAGAGAGGGGAGGAAGAAGGCAGCCAGTAACACAGAGTCAGCACAGGCAGCTATAATGACTCTTCAGGTACATCTGGGAGACCAAGTTTCTACCCCTGCTTTCCAGGATGCAGAAAAAGGCATAAGAGTCCTGTGTTCGTCCGCAATGAGAATAAAGTGCTAATCAGTTGGGTTCTCACTAACTCCAAAGCCCTGTTCAACGTGGACCAAAGGTAAACAGAAGGGCACAATACAGTGTCAAGGCAGATTCATGAGATTGTAGCAAATGTCAGCAGCTCTAGGCAAACTGCTGATTTCCTAATACACATAGATTAAAACTGTAAAATGGTGGTAAAGAGGAAACATGTCCAAGGTGGCTTAGCCTGCTAGTGTCACTGTTAGAGGGCCAGCCGTCTTTGTAAATTACTATTCCTGAAAAGAGATTATGGCACAGCCCCTTGCTTCTGAAACTGTCCTGGAATTTCTGGAGCCATGAATATAGCCAAAATCAGAACCTTGCATAGCCTGAAATAAAGTAGATTGAAATCACATCTGTCAAATTTGCACCATGCTATTCAAATGTGTAGCCCAGCTGTAATATTCAGAATATCCATCTCCATTTCCATAGGTTTGTACAAACATCCCTTTAGACTCTTTGGATGCTGTAGTGATGACCAATGGATTTCCAAGCAATGTTTTGGATACCCTTTTGGTACTACAAGCAATGCCAGCAACATCAACAGCAGTGCCTGCATCCCCATTAGCACTGGAGCTGGAGATGGAGTAGAGGATTTAAAAGCTGCATATCATGCACCTCCTGCCAACCCACCTTTCTCCATATCATCACCAGCACCATAGGGTTCATCCCAAGCAGCATCTCCCTAGTCCACCTGTACAATAAGAGAGCAATCATCTGCTGATACAAGTTAAGCTTTACATCATGAAATCTGGCAAAATGTAGAAGGCACCACCTTAGCCTGTGTTTTACCAGCCATGCAGGGAGAAAGGAGTCACCATACAAGGAGCAACTCAAGGACTGGGGTGAAGTTTCTTGATATTCAGTCTCAAGACCCCTTCTTTTTAATTTTTTTTACATTTTTAGATATGCTTGCTATGTGCAATATTCAATACACTAAAGAGGATAATTTTTTCCAAGTTTAGCATAGGAGACAAATAGCAAATCCCATGCCATGTTGACAACAATAACATGATGATGTAATTTCCTCTCCATGTTTTGCCTTCTACTCTTTCAGTGCTAGAGTGGTGTCCAATATATTACTTTGCAATATGCTGGACACCTCTACTCAAAGTGTAAAGACATTTGTAGAAAAAAAGTTAGCAAATTTTGGGCCAAACAACTGCACCACATGGAGCAAATTATAAACAATCCATAAGCACTTGGTCACTATTACTATTACATATTCATGACATAGTGTGGCTCCAGTCTAGACAAATCCATTTAAGCTATTTGCTCTGTACACTTAACCATATCAGAGCAGATTCAACTATATAAAGCCAGCCACAGGCATTGCAAGAGTTAAGCTCAAGACAGCTATTCCATCAAGCTGTAACATCATTGCAAACATCAGGTTTCCTGCAAATTTGTTATCTTGCTGCTGAATTAAAGAAACTCTCTCCAACAAAAAGCCTGAGTTGTTCCATCTCTACAACTAAGTATATGCTACCACCAGATGCTTTCTAACAGCCCCTATACTCCCTCTACTGAAAATATAGCTACTTGGGAAGGTCTAAGTAGCCAAGTGCCCATCTAGATACCAACATTTAATATGTCCAAAGAGACAGTTTTGTTTTAGGTGGTTTGCAGGAGCAAGACTGATTGGGCATTGGTGATAATTGATGGGATTGTAGTTTGGCAGAAGCTAGAGAGCCTTATATATCCCACCTCTGCTTTACTGACCCCCAGCCTTGTCCCATGGTAGCCATAGAACCACACATACTGACCACTAGCCTTATCCTTTTAAACTGAACCACACATATTTACCATCCCAAGCCCGACCTATGGTAGCCCTAGAACCACATATACAGACCTCCAAACCTTACCCCACTGCACTGTCAGCCATACTGACCTCCCAGCCTAGTCACACCACTTTGGTAAAGCCAGATATACACATACTGAGTGTAATACCCCTTCCCTCCTTTCCCCATGAGATCTGGCAAAGTTCCCATGGAAAATACCTTGGGAATAGAAATGTAAGAGGATTTATAGGCAGAGGAAAAAATGACTTTTTCTCTCTTCCTAGCTTGTGTAAGCATGTCTGTCTATTTCCCTGCTTTTACACAATTAGACTATAGTCTCCTTGAGGCAAGGCCCTTTTTTCCGATTGTTTCTATGAATGGAGCATTTAATGCAACCCAGATTACTGTTTATTGCAAAATCATATTTATTTATTTATTTATTTTGTGTTCTCCTTTTGTAAGATGCTGCTGCTGGGAACTATGTATGAAAGCAAACTGGTACAATTCTGGTACAATCAACTACATCAAAAATGGCAAATAAAGATTACTGTTGCTTTATATATGGCTTTTAGCCACTTAATTGCTAGAATGGTAGTGAAAAGTAATGTGCTGCCTGGAAGCTTCTCTAGAATCCAAGGGGTTAAAACCCCTTTTTAAAATTAATTGTAATGTTGTCAACTTTTATTTGTCCACTGTGATGCAGCTGGATTGTTCCATAACTGAGTGACACAATAGAAATTATTCCAAAACATAACAAGAAAAAGGAGTGCCAGATAATGTATTATTGTACACACAATGTGGAGAAATTTAAATAATGTAGTGTACTCATATTAAGCTGTTGTCAGACTCAGAGGCATAACTAGAAACCACCGGGCCCTGGTGCAAAAATTTCCACTGGGCCTCTGACTACATTGCCCACATTGCCCCCACTGACTACCTCCACACTGTTCACCTCCACAATGTCGCCACTGTTCACATCCACAATGCCCCCAGGGACCACCTCCATATTGCCCCAGTGACCATCTCCACATTACCCCCATTGACCACCTCCACAATGCCCTCATTGTCTATCTCCACAATGCCTACAGTGACAACCTCCACACTGGCCCCCATTCCACCTCCTACCTTAGCTGGTTCAGGAAGAGGGTTCATCCTTGGTGGTCCAGTGGTGTGACATGAGAGGTCTGTGCTGCCTTCTCCACAGACCTCTATCATCAGCTCCCATGGAGTCCTCACTCAAATAATGCAGAGTACCGGGATATAATGTCATAACCCTGCACTCTGCATTACTCGAGTGCCAGGGACAGAGAGGGAGCGGCTAGTACAGGTCTGTGCTGAAGAAGGCACAGACCTCAGCTTGTTGAAGGCAACAGGCAGGGTGCTCGCAAGGGGTGGCCGGGCCCCTGGAGTGACAGGCCTGGTCCCAGTTATGACCCCTGTGACCCCTATTGTTACACCACTGGTCAGACTTCTGATACCAAAAGATCTGAATGACTCACATACAGAGAAAATAAAGTCTTCTCCATTCAGAGGGTTTCTGCAATCAGCAAGCAATATGAACAGGCACAGGCCCAATCTTCTCAAATGCTTGCTGATCACTGAAAGCCACCTGAAAGGAGACGGGTTTATTTTCTACATATTTGTGTCAGTCAGATATTTTGGTATCAGAAGTCTGACAACACCTTAATGTGAGTACTCTACATTATTTAGATTTAATCCACATTGTGTGTACAATAATGCACTATCTGGCACTTCTTATTGTTGTTGTCTTTTGGAGTTATATGCTGCTGGGGAGACCGTGTATTTAAGAGTGAGTAGCCATCTAAGGATTCTCGGACAAAAGAGTCTAACTGTGACTGGAAGCTCTAAAAGTTGGATTGGGCGTATGTCTCTTCCAATGCATTATCCTTCTGAGTGTGCACCTTAAGGGTGTCTAGTGGTGGTCTAAAATTGATTGAGATTCATATAAACATCATACCTTGACTCATAACATCATACCTTGCCCCTGTTTTCTTCCTCCCTCCCCTGCTTCCCTCTGTATGGTTGTACAGTCTGCCTTCCATTACCCACTTCTTTTTCTCCCCATCGTCTCCTTCTCTTTTCCCATTTTATCCTATTCTCACATGAGTCAAGGTATGATGTTATAATAATACTTCAGCCATAAATTCGCAAACTGAAATATATCAAAAATGAAACTATCACTCACAGTGATCTGGAGTCCATGGTCTGTGCAGTTTATCACTAGTTTTATTGTATCTCTACTTTTTCAACATAAACTATGGACTTCATGTTCCAAAGAAAGCTGGATTATTTCTAGGGAAAACCAACTGCATGATCTCATTAATTTAAATCTGGGGTTTTAACCCCTTGCATGCTAGAGCGCTCTCAAACTCATTGTAAAGCAATGCTACAGAGACCTCTCTAGCATTAAAGAGATTAAAAGCCCAGATTTAAATAAATTGGAATTTTTTTTATTTATTCCTTATTTTGTAGATCATTTACTCCAGTTTTCTTTTGAACATAAGGCCCAGTGTTAGTTTATTTATTGATGAAAAAACAGGCATTTTTATATCAACTCAGGCTCAACTCCCATACTGTACATGTTACATACATGGTCCTCAAAATCTCCTCTGTTGACACTAGAGCAGTGATTGTCTGCTTGTACTGGTGGAAAAAAAGCTAATTATGCAACTGTGACTACAATCAGTAAGATTCAGGATCAATCAACATTAGAGCTGAATAAGAGATTAACAAAGCATCACCTGAAAAGGACAGAGGCAAAGATATATACTTTAGCTGTTATTACTATTTTAATCTTCATTACATATGCATTTTTAGTATTTCTTGATTATACATTTCATTTAAATTGACTATTCCAGGTTTAAAGGATCTACATTAATAACGGAAATAATTCATTTTAAAATAAAATTAAGAGATATGAAATTGTTATAGTAGCAATATCTCTGAGCAACACATACAATGTTGTAAAACAGAGTAAGTGTTCTGTTATCCTCCTATATAATAATTCCCTAAAAAGTTTGTCACAACGCAGTCATGCTCAGTAGAGACAGCTGTGCACGCTGCAGTCATGCTCAGTAGAGACTGCTTGAGCTGCGGCTGATACGGAGCGGGGTACTCCGAATTCAGACCTGAATCCTCCCTGCGCACCTTCCTGAGACCACTTGGTTCCAGGAAGGTGTGCAGAGAGGACTCTGGTCTGAATTTGGAGCACCCCGCTCCATATCACCTGCGTCACTTTCAGGCAGTCAGTACTGCGCATGACTGCAGTGCTGCCAGTGTTGGCCTGTGTACACGGTCTTTAAAACTAGTTACTAATAAACTGATCACTCAAGATATGGTGGCTAAAGACAAATAAAACAGGAAAAAGTGGAGGAATTCTTGGCTAAACCAGCTGCACCATACTGAACAAATACATATTCCCAAATGTCTCATTGATTTAAAGGGTCTGAAAAGTACTACGTAAATCAATCAATTAATTAGCAGTAGCTGTATTAATTCAGTTGCTGGTATTTTGTGGCCCTGTTTTATGTAGATTAAGTTTATATTTTAAAGGAGCAGTAAACTTTTTTTTATGAAAAAATATATATTGTAGGGATTTTCCTACTGAGTAAAATAAGGGTACTCTCACTGCTGAGAGATCTATATTTCCAGAGTTATTACGGTTTAAACCCATGTTTTTTTACATTAGCAGTGCCCTCTAGTGGTCAAATTCTAATTAGATTTCCTGTTAGATTCTAATGGAGAGGAAAGTCAGAAAAGTCAGAGACATACAGTTCTCCATAGAATGTGATAGAAACTGCCTGTCACTTCCTGTCAGTTAGAACTATCAGGAAGTAAACACAGTAAATTCACTTCCTGGTTATTTAAACTGCTATAATTTTTGAATAAAACATCTGACAGCGATGGGAGTGACATTGTTTTATTCAGCAGGAAATGCTCTATAAAATATGTGTTTTCATAAAAAAAAAGTTTACTGCTCCTTTAAATGAGAATGAATACCTCCTAATAATAACCTCCCAACTTACCTTACTATGAGCAGGAATGTATTTTGTTTCCTATGATTTTTTCCTCTTGCTTCTTATTTCAAGAGAACATCTTAAGATGGCAATGAATGATTTCCACCCTTACACTCAACCAAGAAACATGCATGCACAATAACACCAATAAAAACACAAGTAAAATACACACATCACACAAATTAAGGTGGTAAATAAAGAGGTCACAGCTTTCGAATCATTTGGGTTTAACCTATTTAACCTTGCAGGCATCTCCCCGCCCAAAGCAGGCCCAAGCCTATAACCACCCAAACTCTGCATCTAGGCACCTGGCTATGTTACCATGGCAGCATGGGCCCACTTCAAGCTGCCTGCCACCTGAGGTATGTAGGGGATTTTCAGGCCTCATAGTCTACACTGGACCTCCATGATGGCACCATTCCTTCCCAGTCTGTAAGGGCCAGTAGATGATGGTACCCACCTCCACATCCCTAGGCCTTCCCCATTATCCAACCAACTAGGCAGGAATTGCGGTGTAGCCAAGGCTTGCCTTGTTTTCTGGCAACTGTAACCTTCACAGGCAAGACCCAGCTCCCTGCAAGCTGGGCCCTCCTCAATACCATAACCTTTTCAGGCTAAGGAGGAGCCTGGGGGACCTGTATTTCAAACCTAATATGACCTAAGCCTGTCTGGGACATCATTTTTTTAAGTATCACAAAACAGGGAAGTGCTAGGTCTTGCAGCTGCACATAAATACACTATTGCTGTAAATGTTTTCCTTCTCCATGTCAGAGTATCCACCCTGACCCTAGTTCCAGGGTCCTCACTATCAAATGGCATATGTCAAATTAATTAGTAGGTCATCTCTGAACTCGTCAGAAGTGGAGTGTTTTGAAGGAGCTATGTCCAGCATGGGGTGGCTACCATATGTGCCATTATGACCTCCAAGAATGTGAGCCAAAAATCTGGGTAAGAGAGTCAGAGTGACCCCAGTGCCTCTTAATAGTTAAAAAAAAGTAACATAATAACTGGGGTGGGGGATGAAAAACAAAATACACTACCATATATAGTTATTGAGGAGCTAGACTCCTCACCTTATGTTTGGTTTGCTCCAGTGCAAGTTGATTGTGAACTGATTCCAATACTACTGATCTCTCTTGCATCCATCCAATTGGTATAACTGAAACTGAGAAATAATTCCTCCTGTTGTCTCATTCAGAACTTTACCACAAATGGCTCCCACACCTGGAAGAACTTTTCCTACAGTTTTTCTTTTCCTGCAGTGATAAGTGAAGCATTTTTGTCTCTATTGTGTGAGTGATGGTGATGAGTTTTCTATCCATTTGTCTAAAATATAATTTATTGCTATCACTAAACAAAGGTATAGTAGTAGATTATGTGGCTTTGTTAAGTGAGAGTCCATGTCATAAATGCCCAAGATAAAAGCAGATGAAAATGTTTTTAATTGTGTATGCAAGTTAGCGTTGATGAAGTGGGCAGGCCATGCCAGAAATAATTTATTTGGGGACATTCAAAGAAGGCAAATAATAGAGTTTCTGAGTTGCCCTCAAAAATAAGTCATAATGCTATCAAGAGAGATATGCAGAATGTCAAGGGTCTTCCTAATCATATCTGTCATAGTAGAGGAGTAATCAATGATGGGAGCGAGTATCTTATCTTAGATGTGGCATCAAGGTTTGTAGGATTGTTTGGCCTTAAAGTATGCAAATATATGTCCTGAGTGGAGGCCATATTTGTGCTGTAGATTGGGGAACATGTACATAGAATTTGTGAGGGGATCTATTAATTGGTGAACAGAGGTTACACCTTTTTGTGCCCTAATGAGAAATCTGGGATCCACTTCCACATTTTGGTAGTCTGACTCTGGATTGTGGAGAAATGGCAGGAATTTGGACATGTGTTTATGTAGTTTTAAGTGATGCCTAGCATATTGCAAAGCTTTGATAGTGTTGTAAAGCAGAGGGTTAGATTAACAGTGGGAAGGGATGTTCTTGCAGGAAGTGTGTAAGAGATAGGAGAGGTTTGTATTTGGAAGAAATTTCTGACCTCTATACCAATCTGTATAATGTCCAGTCTTTTGCATTTATGAGAAGGCAGGCCACTTTGTATGATCTTATATTTGACAAATTAAATCTACCATTTGATTTAGGTTGACATAATTTATGGAGACTAAGTTTTGGTTGTATAGGATGCAGGGAAATGAAACCATTTTTAATATGTTTATCCTACCAGTAAAAGGAAGAGGGAATACACTCCAGTTTTGGAGTTTCGTAAAGAGCAGAAGAAAGTTGAGAGAATACAGTTGTGCTGTGTTTGGGGAAAGGTGGATACCAAAGTATTTGATAAAAATAATGGACCATGTGAAAGGACATCGAAAAGTGAGTGTTGGTGGATGTCTGAAAGCCACATTGCCTCTGATTTTTTTCAGGTTAATTTTAAAGCCAGATATGCTTCAGAAGACTACAAGTGTAGAAAGAATAGGAGGAAGTGACAAAACAGGGTCATTGACAAAATGAAGAATATCATGAGCAAAAGCTGAGTTATGAAGTTCAATATCTTATAAACATTTGTTGGAAATCCTTTTGACCTAAACATGACCTCTTATGTAGCTTGCATATGGCTCTGTCCATCAGATGAAGAAGAGGCAGTTCTTCTAGGGCCTGGGAGGGAGGAAAAGAATTAACTCTAGAGCAGCCTGCTTTATATTCTATTCCCTTCTCCCTCTTTCCATCCCCCCAACCTGTACCACCCCCATTTTGCCCAAGTGATTGGCCACCCCCCAACAACACAGTGGATGTAAGGGGGAAGAAGGTATAGCATGCCTGCTATCTTGATTGGCGTCAGGGACAAAGAGCTTCTTCAGCCATTTTTCATGGTTGTCTGGATACAGATATGACAGTTACTAGCAGGACCACAGGACCCCATACCATCAAAATGTAAAGGCTAACTTTTCAAAAATTGTTTATTGTTACAAAAAATGGCATTGGCTAGTAAAACATAGGAGATGGCTATTATCTCCCTGTAAAACAAATCAAAAATGCCTTACGATAGCAACCTGTTACTCTGACTTTACATATTCTGTCAAAGCAATGTAGCTGCATAATTGGCTTGTTGTTTGCTGTAGCATTAATCACCTATATGCTATAGTAGCAGGCTTTTCTACATTGTTTCACTATATTTTGCATTGCATCTTTTTAAATTGTTGTGCTCTGTTTGCTTTCATAGTCCCACTCAGAATGCTTTCTGTTAGAATTCAGGGACAAAAAAGTGAAAATAAATAGCTGAACAAATAAAAAAAAGTATAAGCAAATAATATGTACATATTATAAGATGCATATAAATGTATATTTGACCTAAAGCAGAATAAATACTTAGAAAAGACTGAAACACACATGCACACATAATAAGAATTTGAAGTACATCTAACTGAAATTTTAAGAGCTTGATAGAATACCCTTTACTCGTACACTGAATCAAGTAATTGAAATGTTTCTTTTAAAAAGTGAACAGCTTTTGACATGTAGTTCGTCTGCAGCAAAAAATAAAATGCTTAGAGGGAGTCATTGAAAATGAAGATCACATTTGGCCTTTACTTTTTTTCTTTTTTTCTTTTTTTTGTATATATTCCTCACTGTCTGTATAACAAGCAGAATATATATGAAAGGGACTGTGATTATTAAAGCAATGGCCTATCATAATCAGAAAAAGGAGAGAGTAGGGAGAACTTAAAGGGAGAGTAATATTTCCAAATTACTAATCCCCATATTGTAGCTATGCTAAAAAGAAATTTATTGCCCCCAGTGTCATCTCTCAAACCCTTATTGTTTGAGAGATAATAGCGAACAAAGTTCCCCCTCCCTCCCCCTTCACCGGAAGTCAGCGTTCTAGCTGACTGCAGGGATATCTGGTCTTATGGGCATCAGGCGGCTCTGCAGCAGAGCCGAGATTACGTTAATAAGAAATAATTCTTTCACTGAAGCGGTCTTCTACATGTGCTTGCAAACCAAGCACACACAGAAGACTGTTTCAGTGAAAGAATTATTTTTTATAAACGCTATCTTGGCTCTGCTGCACAGCCGCCTGATGCACATAAGACTGTTGTACGACAACTTCCCCTGCAGTAAGCTAAAACGTTGACTTCAAACCATAAGGGTTTGAGAGATGACATTGGGGACAATAAATTTATTTTTAGCATAGCTACAATATGCGGATTAGTAATTTGGAAGTATTACTATCCCTTTAAAAAGTAAGTTTTGGAACTCAAAGCCATGAGATGATTGTTGTTGTTAACTACAAATTCTTCATCCAGGGGTCTAGGTGCTGAGCTAGTGCAGAGAAGACACACAAACAACATTGCTCCCTTGATAACCAACATGGCCTTTTCTTCTTTTTACCATTCTCTCCTGTTGCTGCATGACTGGCTTGACCAGCAATAGAATATGTTCTGTATATGAAATAACTGGAAATGTAACTCATGCTGACATTGCGCCTAAAAGCCTAGGACAGCTGTCATTGTTGCTGAAGCCCTGACCTACGGCACTCAGAGAGCCTGAAATTTAATAGGCTCCCAAGAGGTGTTAGGGAGAATGATTGGAAAGTTTGGGTGACAACAGGCTAAAAGGGGAGAGACGCACAGGGAACATTAACAGTCAGATCAGAATTTTAATAGGTAAAAAATTTGACTTCTGTCCATATGTCCATGACAATTATTATCAGTAGAACCAGTTCATGAAGACAGGATGTTCAGCAGAAGAAAAGCATGAAGACTTTTCATATATATGACTCAGTGAAATAGTTTAGCAACCCCTCAGTTTTGTTTACATTTTGAAGAAAAGTACATTCATATCACTGTTATAGGAGGCTGAAGTGACTAGAATTAATATTATCACATACTGGGCCTTATACACAAAAGGCAAGAATAGCAACCAACCAGTTATACTGTAGGGAACAGATGAAAGTTCCCAAAGCCCCAATTCATATAAATTGGGCTTTTCATCTCTTGAATATTAGAAAGGTCTCGGATGCACTGTTTCATTTAAATCAGTGGGAATTTTTATGTGGCTCCTGTAGTTCATTTAATTTGCTCCGGGATTGATCCTTTTTTCTTTTGTACATAAGGCCCATAGTGTTAAAGGGTCAGTAAAGTATTATGAAGAAAAAAAACATAAAAGCATGTACTGACTGCTGGCAGATGCTTTATTTAAAAGTTATATGAGCTCAAACTGTCACAAAGGGCTGGCATTGTTCTTAACACATTCTATGGAGAACTGTAGTCAGTGGCTCCCCTCTCATATAGAATCCAGTTAAATAATTCTGTGGACACTAGGTGAACTGTGGTGAACTGTATGGACAACTGGCAGCACTACTTATACATAAAAGAGCAATGGTTCAAACTTTAATAACTTGGAAATGAATCATCTTTCAGTAGTGGAAGTACCCTTGTTTTTCTCAGAAGGAAAACAATATGTTTTTTTTTATAATACATTTATGACTCATTTAAGGAATAGAAGGCAGCATTTCTTCTCCTTCATGAGAATTTTTTGAAAATTCCACCAGACTTGGATGAAATATTGCCTCATCATCGTTAAAGCCATATGTGATCTTGTTAAAACGTCTAATTTTAACCTTCTATCCAAAAGCAAAAAATGTGTTTTTCTAATTTATATGGTTGCACCAGATCCTACATTGAGTAAGTGAACCAATTTTACTCAAGCAACACTATTTGTTTTTGAGAGCACGTGAAGCAGGGGCTGCATTTTGTACCCCAGTGAACAAAGGGTGGGGTGGGGGGACAGACCCCTGATATTTCTCTGGTGCCCAGAGCCAGATTTACATTCCAGGCTCCCCTAGACAAGGAACTCTGGGTACCCTTAGCTCCGCCCATGGCCACACCCCACTCCTCACATGGCCACTCCACCTGTCTCATCCACTGTTTCCTGGCACAGAATGTAACTTTGGCTTACAAGAAGTAAAGACTAAAAACTTTAACCCCTTGGTTGCTAGATAGATCTCCAACAAGCAATGCATTGTAGATCTCACTAGCAACCAAGGGGTTAAATAATAGCCTGTAAAGGGGTGTATAAGCTACTGCATGGATACAGAGATTGCTCTGGCCCCACCCACAAATCAGAATGCTCCTCTCAAAATTTGGAGCTCTAGGCAGGTGCCTAGACTGCCTATTGGGAAATCCGTCCCTGCTGGTGCCTCAATGCTGCATCAGAGCTTCTTGTCCGCCTTGATGCAGGTCCCCATAAACTCTCTGTTTGAAATCCCAGCAGCACAACAAATTAGGAATGTGTACATATCCCTGGAGCTTGTGGCTAAGGGCAATGGATGGGTTGTGTTCCACCAAAGGAAGTCAGTTGGTCTGACCACCGGAATGGATGATAGGAGCCATTTTGGGGCTATATAATGCGCACACACACTTCCTGTGAGATACCACTTTATTCTTTCCAAGTCATGCAGGCACATTTAGGAAACACAAGGTAAAGATGTATGGATTATGACAGTGGGTGTTTTAAATGGAGTACCTGGCTGATCCTACCACTAACTCATGATATGGATGCTATATAATAGATCATAGGTACGGGTAAAAAAATTACATTTTCTTTTTGTGAAAATCTTTGCTGAAGAAACACAATTTTTTTCTTTTTTAGAAATTCCCATAAATAGAAAAGCCATCAAAGTATTTTCATAACCAAAAATAAAATGCTTGCAAGGATTTGGCAATTTTTATCTTTGTTTTAAATTATATCATATCTGTCTGTACAGTGTCTGTAACTGTCACTCTCAGATGGCATGGGGGTATGGGTGTTAATTTCACAGAGGAATTTTTTTTCCAATTTCTGAGCCATCTACAACTGTATTATTATGTCAGCATCTGCCCAGTGCACTTTTAGGAGTGATGTTACTGCTACTGCTTCTAGTAATTGAACCTCTGATGTGCTGCAGGTATGTCTACCAGTCAGACCTGGGATTGTGTATCACATGGGCTCTCAATGAGGTTATAACTAGATGTCTTTCTGCTTACCACCTTCTTGCACATGATGCTGAATAGACAGGTACAGTGCTCAGCATCGCCTGTCATTTGTTACATACTACACTTATATTCCTTGAAGCTTTTAGAGGTGTCAAGCAATATATTTTTACTTTTAATTTAAAAAAGTTAGCTACTAACTACTGTCATATGCAGCAGTTGGTTCAGCTGCTACACCTTACTCCGTTATGCCATCATCAACACTAGATGTTATCATCTTCAGGGTTCTTTTTATATTTTTTTATAGTATTGGCGCTGTTGGTGGTGGAACGTTTGGTGGGACCTTGACAAAGTGCATCCATCCCAGGAGGAGAGGGATCATCATCATTTATTACACACACTGCAGCGACTATTGCTTCAGTCAGCTTCTGCTTTACTCCTATGTCCCTGCATTGCTCCACTTTTCACCTTCCACCTGCCCCTTGTGCTTTTGATGGACATTACTTGACTAATGTATGTGTTTTTACTCTCTACAGGACATAACTAATGGAGTGTGGTGTCTTGCCTTAGCCTTCAACAAACCTAATATATTTATTTGTTTATTATATTTTTAAGTTATTTTCTTATTTTTTTATTATTATTATTTTTTTAAGTTGTCCACCCTATCTTATCACAGTCTGTCAAAAAAAAATTATAACTAAAAACAAAGTAAACAACTTCTTTCACCACACTTTCCCAGCACAGATAAATTAAAGACAAGTTCAGCAAGCAAACTGGACCTCAACTGCCACCAAATGTTGGGGCATTTGGGTCAACCTCCTCCCTTCCTTCTTCTCCCCCATAGTGCACCTAGACTCCCTTTATACAGAGAACAATCGTCCTACCTAAAAAGACTCCCTAAACTAAGCTTCAATTCCCCTTTATTTGCCTAACTTCTCTAGATCAAAAATGATCTGTTTCCTCCTCTTACAAACACAGAATGGCATGCTGTGACAGCCTGACACCGTTTTATATGCCTACGGTAAAAGTAGAGAAAACTTGTGGTGGGGAAAAATTTTTCTTCCTATTGATTTCAATGCAATGAGCTAGACGAAAAAAGCAGTAAAATTGCACTGTTCGCAGGAAATGATTTGCCAGGCGGGTAGTGCCATTTTTTGCCGATTTTAGTTTGATGTTAAAATTTTCACCCATCTCTAATTGTGGGTCAGGTATCTCCATACTAACAGATACTAACAGGGGCTCTATCTATACTATATTTTAAAATAGATCCAGCTGCTATATTCCACTGTGACTGAGGAGCGATGAGTCACCACTAAAAAACAAAATAAATAGTGAAAAGGTGAAAAGAATTGCTTCGATCTCTAGATCTAAGCGCTTCTTTCCACCTTTTCACTATCTCCATACTTAAGTCAGATAGACTGAGGGATTCCTGTGGGACTACTGCTAACTACATCATCATTAATAATGGGGCTACCTGCTGCAATAGAACTAGTAATAATAGATAAAAGTGGGTGTGCATCTCAAACAACAACAGAAGTGAGTGTAACTTGTTGGGGAACATGGTAACAGTGATGACTGTACTCTTGTCCAGAGTTTACAGTCTGTCTCTCAAAGAGTTTATAAACAGGTATATTGCTCCTTTTTAGTGATGGAACATCGAGTCTTTTCTTTCAGATACACCAATTTTTCATTTTATTTATTTTTTGACATATGATCATTGTTTTCTACTTGATCTTTATCGAAAGAAAGAAATGAGAGTGGAAGAACATATTCTAAATCAACATCATCAATACATAAGTCAGCAGTACCACTGTCAGAGTCTGAGCATTCTTTTTCTCCTCACTACTTTCATATCCTTGTAGGTTTTTTAAAGTCTGAACAAATTTCATTTTACTTTTCCCTTAGAAGCATTTACAGAATATTGATTACTAGTTTACAGTGGGGGTGTCTCTGTCACTGTGTAATGAGGCAGTTGTTTTCACTACAGCTAAATAATCACCTGGTTTAGCAACAGCACTAGAATGCGAACAGTGGTTGTCTTTGGTAAAAAAGGCTAGTGCTACTACTGATAAGGAGCATTATTAGCATTTACTGTTTAAGCTGACCCAGCTATGGCCACAGTCTGTTTGTTTTAGTACAGCTTTACTGCCACCAACATGCCCATGCACTCCTCCTTGCCATTTCCCCTTACTCCTACTGTATTTGGTGGACATAATTGTAGTAGGGTTAAATTTTACTGTAAAGTAAATGACAGAGTTGTTAACTTCAACACGTTTCTTGTATGCAATTTGTTGCACAAGACAACAGCACAGCAACAGCAGCAATATATACTTGTCTTTTCAGAGAATTTATGCTGAAGGTGGGGCGTGACATTTTTCATGTTTCTTTCTTGTGTTGAAATCTTTCACCCATCCATAATCTTGAGATGTTCCTGTTGACACTCAGTTACATGAGAAAAGATCTTGTCACCTGACCATTATATTTGTAACCTATTGGATGCTAAATACATCTCGAATTAATTATGAAGCAATTCATAGGGGACATTTTTAGCATCCAAGGGGCAATATTTTTATACGCTTTGATAAACTATCTCAATGGAAAATATAGTAATATTTTTGTATCTCCTTTATTTGATGTTAATTGCTTTTTTTGGGTTACTAGTGCTCTTTTCCTAAAATCCTTAAACTCTATAAAAAGTAATTTTAAATGCAACACCCCACTTCCAAATTTCCTCATTCATCAAGGTGAGCAAGTGTGATTATGAAGAAAACTGCATCATGTTGATGCAATGAAAATACCACAAATGTTGCTTAACTTAATGGGACGCTAACACTTAAAAATTAATTGTGATTATATACTGTTAAATAACCTGTACTTCACATTGGCATTTGTAAAAATGTTCTATTTGTTTTCTGATGCCTAGAAATCTAATCTTACATACACAGGGAGCAGACTTTACTGTCTTTCCCTAATCTCCAGGCTACTATGAATTGTTAAGAATAATCTATAAATGGCTTTAATATAATAATTCAAGAGCAGTGGTCAGTGATGTCAATTATCTGTCTCTCAATACAAACAGCGCAAAACACAATTAAAGGAAAAAAAAAAAAAAAAAAAAATATATATATATATATATATATATATATATATATATATATATATATATATTGTAGGATGTTTCCCATTGATTAAAATATGGGTACTTCCACTGCTTAGAGATGCATATTTCCAGAGTTATTACAATTTAAACCTGTGTTTTTTTTTTTACATTAGTAGTGCCCTCTAGTGGTCAAATTCCAATTAGTTATCCTGTATATTCTAATGCAGAGGAAAGTCAGTGACTTACAATTCTCCATAGAATGTGATAGAAACTGTCTGTCACTTACCGTCAGTAAGTAAATGCACAGTAAATTCACTTTGTGATTATTTCAACTGTTATACCATTAGAATAAAAAACTGACAGCAGTGGGAGTGACATTGTTTTACTCAGCAGGAAAAGCTTTATAACATATAGGATTTAATAAAAAAAAAGTTTACTGCTCCTTTAAATAAATGCTGTATGAAAAATACAATATATACATGCATTAAAAAGCAAATGTAGGGTTATATTTTAGGTTGTAACATATCGATCGATAATGTTTATATATCCAAACTGTAAGTATGAAATATTTTAAGTTATTTCAACCTATTTCTTAAGTTTATTAATGTATTAATACAGGGTGGGAGAAAGAAAGAAAGCGGGAAGGGAGGGGCATAAAATATACAATCACAGGATCATAAGTTCACCATATCAACATTTCAGCATTATCACAATATCATTCTATAAATATTTGTTACATAATGGTATATTGTCATAGCCGGTGAAAGTTCATCCAAGCTGGCCATTATGGAGGTGTGTTACTTGGCCTTTTTTCCCCTACTAATGTTTAACAGAGGAAGATATTTTGCTCTTGCACGACTTTTTTGGAGGAGCCATCCTTTCCTCTGGCCTGCATTATGTTGGTGGGGTTCCTGTAGCAGTTATACTATCACTGAGGCAGTCCAAACATATTTGAACAGTAACACAAGTTTTTAATGGTGGCTCTTTACTCCAGCACACTGGATTTGAGATTAAACAATGACCTAGAAGATAAAGTGCAGACTGACAGCTTTAATGTGAGGGTATTACATCCGTAAACTGGGAAGCTTGTAGGGATCTGTTATGGGTCCTCTTCTTTTTAATTTATTAATGACCTCCCAGAGGACTTAAGGAGCCATGTATCAGTGTTTGCCGATGACACAAAATTAAGTAAGGTAATAAAGTCTGAACTGAAAAAGGACATTATGGAACTAGAGAGAGAGTGCAGAGGAGGGCTACAAAACTAGTAAGGGGAATGGAAAGTTTTAGTTATTAAGAAAGGCTAGAAAAGTTAAACTTGTACACACTAGAAAGGGATATGATAATACTATATAAATATGTTCACGGCCCATACAAAGGGCTCTCCAAAGACCTGTTCATTAACAGAACAGTACAAAGGACAAGGAGCCACCCGCTTAGATGTGAGGAAAGGAGATTTCATCTACAACAGCGGAAGGGTTTCTTTACAGTAAGGACAATACAGGTATGTAATTCACTTCCTGAGGAGGTGGTGCTATCGAATACATTAGATGCCTTTAAAAAGGGCCTGGATACTTATTTAAAAGAGCAGAACATATAGAGCTATGTACGCTAGTATTGGGATTAATATTTAGTTAGTGTTTGTTGATCCAAGGAATCATTGCCATTTGGAATCAAGAAGGAATTTTTCCCCCATTCAAGGCAGAATGATAAACAGGAATAGGAAAAGGGTTGAAGTAGATGGACGCAAGTCTTTTTTTTCAACCTAAATTACTATGTTACTATGTTACTATGTAATTGCAGCCCTTTTTCTACATAGTCCTTCCATTTTATGGGTGATTCTAGGTATGGCATTTACATTTTGAGTCTGTTGCTAAAACTCTAGACCTGAAGAGCAAAGTGTAAAGACCAGAGAAGCTGGCCTCCTGAGTAGGAATGGGAAAAAATGTTCACGTCAAACCAAAATTGTTAAATAATGGCAATCCTGCTTGATGAAGAATTTCCCGCGGAAAGTGCCTAGCCTAACTAATTCCATTGAACTCAATGGGAACAAATGTTATTTTATTTCCCAAAGGCATAGTATAAAAGGGGCATGATAGTGCCTGCATTGGTTGGGTGTGGGTCTGCCAGTCTGACTTCTTCAGGTCACCAAGAAACAGCAAGTTTGACATTAGGGGACCCTCAGTCAAATTTCTCATCACCTCCTCCAACCAGTGAGATGTCTGTAATAGAGCAGCAACAGCACAGATGGACTGGTGGTTGTGGTGATGATGATGGTGGAGAAGCTGGGGTGGAAGAGACACTGATGGCCTTTATAGGCCAAACTGAGAAGGAATGGGAGACAGGGATGAGGATGGGCATCACCACCAGCAGTGAGCTTTTGGAATTTGCAGAGTTTGCAACTGCTCTAATTCCTGTTGCTACTGAGTTGCAAGGGCAGCAGGATGCTGAGGAGCAGACTAGTGTGCCACAGACCACCGTGGACCCAGTGGGAATGGGGTGAACAAGTGAGGCAGGACTATGACAGGTTCCACTTGCCAGCAGCAGAAATAATACTGGTCCTAGTTGCAGTGCTGATCATGAGGCAGTAGCAGAAACAACAGCAACATCATCCCCTGCCCCAGCAAGTGAAAAGGAATGTGGAGAAGAAGAAGAAAGAGGTCTTTTTCTCCAACTTTCCCCTTCCCCCTGAAGTCATGGGTGTGGAACTAATTTTTTCATGGGACAGGCACAGTGCAGTCATCACCAACAACACTGCACAATTTGTGACAAGTCAGTGAAAAGTGAAAATGAGGGAACACACCTCGACACAACTGCCCTGATGACACACATAAAACACAGACACCATGACATTTATTTAAAACATGATAAAGCCAAACACCCACCACAGAAATCGTGCACTCTTGTTGCTGTACCCCCTGACTCTTCCAAAAGGCATCAAGAGGTGAGGAGGGGAATAAAGAGGAAGAAGAATAGAGAAACACAGCCAGTTAGATGTTCGATGACAAGAGAACAATGGGCTCGCCATCACCTTCTTGCTCTAGGGTAACTACATTTTCTTCCAATCCACCTCGTTCATCATTACCTCCCCTGCCAAATGATAGCCATTCATAAGATGTCAGGATGTGGCATTTCGTGTCCATCCATTGCATTCTTAAGGGGTTAAAGACATATTAAATATCTGTTAATGAGTAGATATGAACACCTTTGATAACTTGTAGAAAATAATTATTGGTGTGAATGTATTTGCATTTTCCATTGACTTTTGAATTTGACTTGAATTTTCAAACTAAGCAACTCAAACTGATGGAAAAGAATAAACATAAATGAAGGATTATATGAATCCATACGAGTGCTTTCACATTAGCTTAAAGGGTCAGTGTATCTCTAGGACATAATTGAGATAAGTACAGTAGCATGTTAAGAAGGAACAACAAAGCATTGTTTTTATTTTTTTCCTAATATAACATATTTTATATAACTTGTTCATATAAGAACGTATATTATCATCATCATCTTCAGCCATTGTCAATCCACTGCAGGATGAAGGCCTCTTCAGTAAGCTTCCAGTAATTTTGTTCTTGTGCTTGTTATTGTCACTGTGTACCAACAAATACGGTAATTTAATCAACCCATCTTGTCTTTGGTCTTCTTATTCTGCATTTAGTTTTGAGTGGAATCCAGTCAAGCCACTAAGAAGTGTCAGGTATAAGCTCCTCCATGTCATATTTATTAAGAAAACTATTTTTTCCCTTCTCATATGCTTACCACACTGGCACTCACAGGGTTAATCTGACTAAGTTAAAAAAACCAGCCCCTGACAATTAACACTTACCTGTAATCCTGATGTCCAGCGGAGTCTTCAGCACCCTGGTCAGCTACTGTCTGTCTGCTTCTTCCTTCTTCTTTTCTTTGTATTTTTCTTTCTTCTTATCTTCTTTTCAACTTTGTCATCTTTCCTGTAATAATAAAATAAAATAAAAAATCAATAATAGTTGTTAGAATAAAAATGCCCCCAAGATATGCCAGAGTTAACCCTTTGATTGTTGTTGTTTGATTTGTAGCTCTCAAAGGGTTTTATGCAGTGTGTCATAATCTCTGAAAAGTAATATTGTTATTATTAGTACCACATTTTAAAATAAATAATTCCTTTTTGTCCATAAATAATAAGACCTCAAATGCTTAAATGTATGTCTGCTGCCTCCGCTGGTGGTGGCAGGCATTCATATTGGCACAAACCCCCATCCATACCTTTCGGGACATTGCCTGAATCTGAATGAGGGAAATTTGAACAGAGACTGGCTTCTAATATTATCAGTCTCTATTCAAAATTTATGCCAGTCTCAAATTGGCTGGGATATATTCTTACGCAACTCCAAGACAATCAGCTTGTAGGGGGTTTTGTCATCCACTCCCCTACATGCTGATTGGCTGGGAGATGCATAAGCACACATCCCAGCCAATTGTAGACTGGGAACTATTTTGAAAAGAGACTGGCCATATTAAAAGCCAAAATTCCATCATTCAGATTCAGTCAATGGCCCGAAAGGCATGGAGAGGAAGTCTTTGCCTATATGCATGCATTGCTTACCCGTCTGGAAATCAAATGGTTAAGTATTGCTAAAACTAACTGTTTCCAAGTTTGCAAACATCACCTAGTCAGGAGAAAGTACTGGGCCACCAGGGCTGCTCAATAAAGTTATGACCCACTCAGAGCCACTAGGACTTATGAATAAAAGCAAAGAGGAACAATTCAGCTACACCATAGGGGACAAATAAATATTCAAACATTTGTGTTCATTTAGAAAAAGTTTTTTTTTTAACCACTTGAATGTTAGAGAGGTATTCAGTGCATTGCTTTGCATGCTTTAGAATCCTTGCTAGCTTTTTAGGGATTAAAAGTCACATTTTCTACATAAGGTCCAATGCTTCTTCTTATCCAGAAGTGGACAACCTGCAGTCCCCAGTTCCTTTTGGACAATAAGTTCTATCATTTAGTTCACATAAATGTGAAATGGTGCAAGAGTCCTCCCTTCCTTCAGGGGTCTTTCAGTTTTGGTTCTCTTTTCACATTTCTGCCATTTTCATAGAAACATAGAGAAGAATTAAAGCAGGAAAGGAGGAACCTGTAGTGGAGAAAGTCTGCCAGAGAACCAGACTTTCTCCAGAGTCGTTTGGCTGAATGGTACAGGAGCAGAGGAAGTTGGTGTCTTTATTAAGCCATGGCCGTGGGTTAGGAAATTTAGTGCTTGAGCATGTTACCTTTGTACAAAAACACAAATGTGTCCTGAGATTACTGCAGGCAGAAGCATGATGGAACCAAAGAAGAGGACTTGATCTCTTTGAATAAACCCACAGATGGATGGATCTACAAACTATTTCCGTAGAGAGGTCTCCAATATACTATAATCTGTAATGTACTATAAACTTCTCCAGTAATCAAGGGGTTAATACACAATGGGGTTAATGAATGCAGTGCTACATGGCACACTGGAATTCATTTTCTATTCTTAAGTCTGCCTAATGGCAATTTACTAAGCAGCGTAGTCTTTGTTTTTTTGGGGGGAGAAAATACCCTTACCTTATAACATGAGTGTTACACTCAGATTCAGCTATCTGCTACCTGAGAGGTTAAATAATAGCGTGTAGTGGGGTATATAATGGCGCAGGTACAATGAGAATGCTCGGGCCACACCCACAATCCAGAATGTGAGTGTGGCCAGCACTGCTCTCTCCAAAATGGAACTCAAGCCAGTTGCAGAGTGTGTCTGTTATGTTTTACTACAATCATATTTTGCAGTGTATTCCAGATCTGGAATCACAGTCATTGACTGCACTATACTAATCATACATTCACCCCAATAACACTGTGTGATCCCCACCTTGATAAAAAGTATAAAATGCACAATAACTCTATTCTACTGGTGAAGGATGTTAGAAAAACAATGTCACTTGCTGACAGGTCTAGCATAGTGAAATTTGTCTCCAGACTTTTCCCTAAGGTACTGAATTGTAAATATTATTGAAGCCTGCCATTCTCCTACCCTTTCTGGGCTGAAGGAAAAGAACAAGACTGGACCTCAATGCATAGGTCACTCACTTCAGCCTGTGACAAGTTTAGGAAAGATGTGGCTGCAGAATTCTGTTTTATTAATCCGCTGCAGTGACTCCCTGGGGTACCACAACACGAAAAAAGGAAAAGAGAGCCAGAAAATCAATTGCAGCTACTTGACACAACATAAAGTAAAGTGAATGAGAAACATGGACACAAAAAAAGGAAAGAGTATGGCTGAGTTGTACATTGTGTATCAGTTTTGCAGACGCTATTGAATCCTATTTAGATGCATCATTTTGAAAAAGCTCTTGAGTGTGTGTTCTTTTACCAACTGATGTAGCTCCTATAATTGTCAAGCAGTAAACTGAGGTCACAAGCTCCTATCAAATAGTGTATGTTCAACCTTTTCTTCCAAACTTTAAAGCCAAAGCCTAAATCCCTGTAAGACTTTATTTACTAAAACCAACTTTATTTCTAAACCAAGAATATAAGAAGTTATTTGTTTAAAGTGAACTTGTCACCCAAAGACAAGTTTATTTTTTTTACAGATAATTAAAACTTGCCTAGATATTGTATTAGGTATTTTTTCTGAAAAGTGAAGTTTTTAAGAAACTGACCTCTATGTTTTGGTTGCACATAGTGGCACTTTATGCAAATCCCTTACACTGCCTATTAACTAGTTATCTGTGATCACATAACTCCAGTCTGTAGGATCTGCCTAGATTGTTTCATAGCACATCTTGAGGTAATAAGCGTAAAGAGCCAGGAGCATAGCTATAGAGGGTGCAGAGGTTACAGTTGCAACAGGGATGTGTAACCAATGGGTCCAACATGTTCTAATTATGTCCCTGAGAGAAAATGTGTCTTCTGGTCCCAAAATAATGTTTGCACCAAGGCCCTCTAAATACTTGCTTTACACTTATCAAGCACATGGGTGAATTTGTTTAACATGCCACTCTGTGCCACCAACAAATTCAGGTTAATGTCTCAAAAATTATTTATATTTAAAACAAACATTATCAGACTGGAAAAAGTAAGAAATCCACATGTCTTCACTTTGATAATTTTGGTGCTGTTGTTTCCCAATTTTTTATTCAAATCGATACCTTGCAAACTTTAGTAAAATATTGTGTGGACATGTGTCCTTAAAGACAAGACAGCGCCATATAGTGTAGTATTTACAAAATACACAATTCTTGAGCTAATGAAATATGACTAACTTAGGAATAGGTTAGTGTTCCAATACCGGAGTCCACTGACAAACAAGCTTATAGAGAAAACAAACCTGTCTCCATTTATGTTAGTCACAAAATCCTTAAGATGGATCGCAGGATACTCAATATATGGCAGGCAGCGGTACTCAGATTTCACCAGGAAGCCAGAGATCATCTCCCACATTTACTTTCAGGCTGGCCAGCATCGCTTTTTCAATCCTTGGTTGTTGTGATCCTTCTATAGAGAATGGAGCCTAGGAACAGCAGCACACACACAGCAAGGTTATTCCGAGTCTTCCAATACAGCATTACTGAGATGGAGCAGGAACTATTTGCTGCTATTAGGGATGATGCGCTTCTCTTTGCTAACCTCTTAGCAAAGAGAAGTGCATCATCCCTACAAAGGGGCGCTCTGGTGCTTCTTTCCCTTTCTCCTCATTTCTAGAGTTTTTCCTTAAAGGATCATCTTATAATTTATTCAGATGTAAATGAAGGAAAGAGATGAAGGCAGATGGTGATGAACAGGTAAAATGGAAGATGAAGATGAATAACATCAATTAAATTTTTTTCTCCCCCATTCCTGAGCATTCCACTCTTCAAATAGTGGTTATTTACCACAAAACAATTTATAGTAAACAGCAGAAAGTACACAGAAATAAGGAAAAGAGAGGAGAAGCATCTAAGTGTAGAATTTTTATGATAAATCTCTAACAATAAATGCAACTCTATTCATTAACATGGATTTCCTGTTATATTTAATACATCTTAAAGGGATAGTAATGTTTCATAATGCAATCATCTCTAATTAATTATCATAGTATTTGGACTTTGTAGAGCGTTATTTCAATATTGTCAGAGTTGTAGTTCAAGAGTAATTCAATGACAAAGTATCCCCCTCCTGCCCCTTTTACGGATGTAAAACTGCTTAGCCAGAGCAGAAGGGAGGTGCCCAGGTAGATTGCAGAGAGGGACAATCTTAAATTAAGATAAGGGAAAAACCTGAAAAACTTGTCAAGGGGGCAGGGCTTTCATTGTTCTCATAGGAAGAAGATTGTCCCCTGCTGTTATCTGTCTGGTCTATGGACTGCATTCCACATCTGAGAAAAGATGGCTTACACTAGGTAAAAGGGGCTGGAGGGGAAACTTTTTTTGTGAATATCTCTCAAACCATAAAGGCTTGAGCGATAAGACTTATATCGTTCTTCATGTTTTTTTTAATGCCTACAAAATAAAATTAAGATAAAATGAAGTATTACTATCCCTTTAAGTATATTATGTCAACTGCCGACTATATAATTGCTTGGAAAAATAAATCTGTAGAGTTATTTCTCCAGAAGGGATATCTGGTGATAACAGATATCATCCAAAATTGTCCCCAATTAAAAAAAATGTCACTGAGTACTTATGAAGTGCTTGCAAGACAAGAAGCTGCTATATTCCTACACCTTTTTTATTAGCTAAAGAATGAGTGGATTAAGGTAAAAGTATTATTATAAAGGAGAACTAACACCTCTTAATAATAACGTCCCACGTAGCTTACAATGGAAAGAAATTTGTAATGAGTTTTGATCTTGGGTTTTTGTTCAAGATATAGCATCTTCAATCAGTTTTGGATGTCATGTCCATGAAGGTAGACTTACAGAAGTGTATGTTATGAAAATATGACTGTTATAAAAAGCAATGAAAACTGTATCTAATAAATGTTAATAAAATACATTATAACCTCTTCATGTTTCATATGCTATCTATGATTAATTCTTCAGGACATTTGGGGCTCGATTCTAATACCAGCGCTAAAAAAACAGTTGTTGTGTTTACCCGACTTGTGAAAACAAAATCAGCGGTAGTTATATGCACTACCAGTCAAAAAAAGCCCATAGGAAACTACTAATAACAACGTGCATGTAGCATGCTATTGCCCACGTTCAGTATTACTGCCTGTTTTGTGGTTAAATTTTCTGTCTGTAATCCTGCATCTCATAGTTGTGGCGTAGAAGCTACAACGATTTCAAAGCCATCATTGTTCGAACAAAAAGAGTCCAGAATACAGTATACATCATAGAAATCTGACATAGAGTGCCCCCCCTTCGACATATTAATATGTTAAAAGGGACACTCTATGTCAGATTTTGATAATGTGAGGAACACATCTAACCCGAAATTTGATCTTTCTGTCATCAAACGTACTCCTATTTCATTTGACTTTGACATTTTGTGCATTTTTTTAGGCGGTGGTTGAATAAAAGCAGACAACGCTAATTTTGTTAGTTCATAGAAATGTGCTGTCTACGCCAGTTTTGTTTTATTGTGGTTCTGCAATAGAATACCGGCGTAACACGTGTTTGCAAAATACACGTTGCTGTTTTTAATGTAATGCCGGTTTTAGCACTGGTAGTAGAATCGAGCCCAAAGTATATCTTTGCACATCTCTTTGGTTAGTAGGGGCTAAATATAGAAAAAATAAATTTTGATTGCAGATTTAAACTAACTGGCCCATCCATTTTGCCTGTTTTCTTATCTAATTAAAATGCACAATCTTAAACAATTCTCAGAATGGATATTTCTATGTAGACATGCTCAATCATTTTATAATTGATTTGAATTTAACCAGAAAGTATCTGTTTTTTGAGGTTTGAACATAATAATTAAGTGTTACACGAAGTTACTGAACAAATGTCAATTTCTATGTATTAGTTGAAGTCAATTTGTTCATTTGTTCATTCATTTGCGCACACTCAGCGGAGGCAGTGGGAAGAAACTATGTGTAGGAAGGTAGAGAGAGAAGTGATTGATACACAGAATAGCCAATACAATTCTAACCTGAAGAATAGGGTCTTCTTAGTTATAGATGTGATTTGTTTTTGCAACAGCCTGAAAAACTCTACTTTATCTGAAATTAGTTTTATACTCTGGTTACTTCTGATTTACAAGGGGATGGCCTCCTAAATCTAATTTAATCTTAATGCAGCACTTTTTCCTTACTTTCAATTTAGCAGCCAGAAGCAGTGTCACATTAAGTCTGATGATCTCATCTTCCTGTATTAAAAAATAAAAACAACTATCAAAATTATGTGAATCTATAGTTCTTCTGATTGTCTTCCTTTTAGCCCTGGAGACTGTATGAGAGAGTGAATAAATAAAGTTTCCCTCATTAGAATGACTTTGAATCTGTGTGGGGGAAAGTCCTGAGGGAGGTCTAAGAGTGAGCCAGGTTTAATTTATTTGAATGAATCTTGTTCAAATGTCAGTCCAGAGAACGCAGTAGAGACCTTCCCAATTAAAAGTAGTGTTGAATTAATTTTAATGAAATTCTGACTAACTGAGCATGACTGCAAACCAAGTTCATATTCTGTGAAGGTTTAAACAGTTTTGCATGAATTCCCAGCATCTTTATTTGCCTTGCAGTATTCGGGCTCGATTTAAGAGTCACCGGTAAAACTGTCGGTAGGGTAAAAATTAACACCGAATGGTACACACACAGTTGTACCATCAGAATTCAATTGCCCTACCAACAGGAACCACAACAAATGTTTGGACACAGAACCAAACTTTTGGGGCTCGATCCAAATGTTGGAGACGGCTGTTTTCTGCTGATGGCATTTTTTCAAGCACAGTAAGCTAGTGAAATGACTGTGCTGTGAAAAAATTCTATAACAAAAAAAAGCCGTCAGTTGATAAAGTTAAGAGTTGTTTTCACCCATAGAAAATGATGAAAATACTGGAATTATGAATTCAAATGTCTCTTCAGGGACCTTCAAATATCCGATGCAGAAAAAAAGTTAAAAAACCCTCAGTCCTCAGTGGATGTATTGATATGAGGCCTTAAGCCCCATATCAATACATTCAAAGTATGAAAAATGTATCCAGAGTTATGAGAATTAACCCTGTGAGTGAGAGCGGGGTATAATTACCCTGCCGGCATTCATAAGGTTAACCTGACTAAGTTAAAAAACAACATCCTATTAAAAGTATCACTTACCATTAATCTTGATGCCCAGTGGAATCCTCAGCTTCTTGGTCCTTTTCTGTCCTTCTCTTCATTCTTCTTTTCTTTCTTCTATCTTCTGCCTTCTCTTCAGTCTTCTGTCTTCTTGCTGTAAATATTAAAAAAAAAGTATTAATAATTAATAAACTATTCCATAATTTAACCCCTTGATTGGCAGAGAGGTACACAATGCATTGCAAAGCGATGCGTTGCAGACCTCTCTGGGCTCAAAGGGTTAAGCAGTGTATCAGTGCCCATGATCACTTAGATATGCCTCCATTATTTGTCCTTGAAATAAGCCAGTATTCTATGAAATCTTGTGCCAATATAATATATATATATACAAATATAATTATGTTGTCCTTAGCTTTATTAATTGTCTCCGCTGCTGTGTGCAGCCGCAGAGGTGGCGGCAGCGGAGACAGTGCCGTGTGCCACAGGTTCCCCTGCTCTCCCTCTCAGGCCAATGCCCATTCCACAATGAGGAAATTTGAACAGAGACTGCCTTTATATATGGTCAGGGGCCGCATGTCAATACATCAGCTGGTTACTTTGTTTTTTTAAGCTTTTTTTCCACTTCAATTCCAGCATTGGCACATTAAAACATGCATTAGGTCAGGGTTTGGAGTTTGGCATAAAATGGTGAGGCCTGGGGCATCAGAACCATGGGCCATTTGTACCGTGACAATGTACTCTACTTATTTGAACACTTTAATGTGGAATAGGGAATTCCAAACTTCGTGTTTTACTCTTACTTGAGATTATGTCATGCTTTAAGAGATTATTGGCTGAACGGGGAGCCGGAGGTGGCCGTCTTTCCATTGTTATATCTCATGGAGGCCAAAAGGCCGAAAAGACTGCTTTCCATTATTTATAAATGGGCTGAGAGCAAGACTATTGATGACATGGGGTATGTGAGGCACAAATGGGAGCTAGATATAGACCAAGTCGAGGATTGGGAATGGGTAGAGGCATGTAGGACTCCATCTCAAGTCCAGACTACTACTAAACACCAGCTGATCCAATTAAAATTCCTCCACCACACTTACTACTCACCTATTCGCCTTCATCATATGGCTAACTCACTCAGTAAATTCTGCCATAGGCGTGGGGATGTGGAGGGCACGTTTTTGCATATGGTATGGGTATGTCCGCTGTTATAGGACTTCTGGAGAGCTGTGACCAATGCTACTGCGGAAGTACTAGAGAAAACGATACCTTTTACACCTAAATTCTGCTTGCTGTCCATTTTCCCTTAGGATGCAGGTGAGGGCCCTGGTAGCCTTCTTAAAGAACTCCTTGTTATGCCTTGTAAGGTGGTGGCTGTTCACTGGATGGCAGACAGGGTTCCTACCCTCAGGCTGGGGCTTGATCTGGTGACCAAAAATTTGCCACACTACAGACTGGTGCACCTCCACAGGGGCACCCTTCATAAATTTGATAGGATATGGGGTCAATGGCAGAGGAGTTAGATGCAAACATTGGGAAGCTGTGATGATATTGCTGAGATGGGCTCTGACGGTGGTGATGTGTTTGTGGCTCCTGGGGCTGAGAATGATTGACTCTCTGTGGCAGCTGGAGATCTAAGTTTACAGATTTGCCCTGGTCGTTTCTGATATGTGGGCTGTGGGGGGGGGGAGAAAACTAGGGTGAAGGGGCGGGTTCGTATTCTGTGTTTAGGTTGTTGGGTGGGGGTTGATTTAGGGTTTTTTTTAAGTGGAGAGGATAAGTTGGAAAATAAGAAAAAGTCCAGGCCGGTCTGCTCCGGCCTCTTTGCGTTTTTATATTGTCTCTGTATTTTATAGATTTAGTGATGGCAACTACTGTACATGTTCATATCAGACTGTATATTAATGCTTGTATCACTCTGTAATATCTGTAACTCTCCTTTGTTTTTTATGGGAGGCTGGCTCAGACCGAGTCTGTTAATAAAAATACATTATAAAAAAAAAAAAACATGAGTTAGGGGACTGCACCAACTTTTCTTGGTGCAGATTTTTGGTGATATAGTGATGGTTCCTTAACGCATGTTAGTACCCATCTCATGGATTTCAATCACTATTTCACAATATTTTAAATTGTTTCAAATGGGTTCATAATATAGGGCCTGGCATTTTTTTTTTCTTTGGTAGTTTTTCACAGCACAGGTAATTGGATGGCTTACTGTGCTTGAAAAACTACCATTCGCTGTTTGTTTTTTACCAGGTCTATTAAATTGATCCCTAAGTCCCTACTACCTCTCTTGGGAGGCTGTTTCATGAGGCTATTACTCTTTTTACAAATGAGTGTTTGCACACAATACATATAATTTTTTTTTTGTCTATCCAGGTACTATTTTTTTTAAGACTAGGACGAGGGATAGTATTCGCCTCAAACCAAAATCGGCTAATAATGGCACTTCATTTCCCATAAAAAGTGCAATTTTTCCACTTTTTTCACCTATCTCATTGCACTGAAATCAATGGTAATAGTGCATAAACTCACAACTCATAGCAAATCCTATTTTATTTCCCAAAGGTATAGAATAAAAGTGTATGAGGGTGCCTATGCTGGTGTAGTGTGGGG
The DNA here is from genome assembly GCA_037306005.1 of Rhinophrynus dorsalis. Taxonomy (NCBI): domain Eukaryota; kingdom Metazoa; phylum Chordata; class Amphibia; order Anura; family Rhinophrynidae; genus Rhinophrynus; species Rhinophrynus dorsalis. The sequence goes on along the minus strand of CM074721.1, from coordinate 64,494,756 downwards.
AAACAAGCAGTTGAAAAGGGAATTTTTGGAGGGAAGTTTGTTGACTGGTATTTGGGGGAGAGTGAAGAAAAAACTAAAACTAAAAATGATATAAAATAAGAAACTGGTACATAACATGATAGAGACAGGTAGCCCTTGATGTAAACTACAACTGGGGCAGGATGATACTTGACGGGATAGAGTATTTTGTAGAGGATACTTTGTAGGACTTGTTGTTAGAGGTCCAAGCCCCCAGGACATAGACTTATTAGAGACACAAGCCCTTCGGAAACATTGATTAGTTGTGGGAAATAAGACTTGTGTTAAGCTAATGCCCTGAGGAAACACTGAACTGAAGGACTGAGACTTATTAGAGCCACAAGCCCTGAGGAAACATTGATTAGTTATAGAAAATTAAACATGTTTGGCACAAGCCCTGAGGAAACATTGATTTGTAGGACTTAGACTTATTAGAGGCACCAGCCCTGAGGAAACATTGATTAGTTGTAGGAAATAAGACTTGTGTTAGGCCCAAGCCCTGCAGGAGCATTCCTTTATAGAACTCAGACTTAAATGAGACACAAGCCCTGAGGAAACATTGATTAGTTGTAGAAAATTAGACCTGTTTGACACAAGCCCTAAGAAAACATTGATTTGTAGTATTTAGGCTTGTTAGAAACAAGCCCCCTAAAATAGTGTTTCTTTAGTAGTCCTCTGAGAAAAAAATGCCCTACTGGCCTAGTGCCAGAAGGTCATGTTGTGGTGGCCAGTGGCCACTGGCCATTGTCAAATCCCCTGGTGTAATTTGCGACTGCTGCTCTTGCTGCTGCTGCTGAGTTGTTTAATCAGCAAGATGATTAGGCTGCTCAAAGTGAATGGGATCAACAACAGCAGTAACATGGCTGATGGATGATGAAAGTTCCACTTGCATGACTAGCTCCATTGATGTGCCTGAGGCAGTAGCACCAGAAAAGAAAAGTTGGCCAATAATGCTTCTCCACCCACCTATCCTCCAGAATCATGTTGTTAGCAGTAGAAGGTTTTCCCTTGAGAGCAGGAATTGTGCCTCTCATTAGCAACTTCAGTGTACACAGTGTGTGTGAAAAATAAAGAAAGGACTGGGAAAAATGGGATCATCTGAACTCACACCAAACACCTGGAGTAACTGTAACCAAACACCATGAAGCTTAGGGTCCCCAATGTGAAATCATCTTACCAGAAACCAAGTACTGCAGCTGTCACTATGCCATTTCTCCACTCCCCACTAAGGACACATGACAACTTGAAGACAGTTTAATAATAATGATGAACCCTTCTTGCCACCAGCTTAGAGCATTCTGCAGAATGGAGTCTCTTCAGATGCCGCTTTATGTCCTGGTTGTGATCAACCTCAACCACACTGGCATGTGTGGTCAGTGCACCACACAGTGTGCAATGGATAGACACGAACTGCCACATTCTGACATCTACTGTATGACTATCAACAGGTGGGAGGAGATGTAGTTACCCTAGAGCAAGAAGGTGATGGTGAGACAGGTATTTAGCTCTCCATCAATCTTTCAGACTCTGGCTGGGTTTCTTTATTCCTCCTTCTCTTTGATCTCTGCCTCTTTTCAGGGCAGTTGTGCCAAGCTGCATTTTCCATCTTTTTCCTTTTTCCTGACTTTTCACAAAAGAGTCAAGGGGGTAATGAATTTTAAACTTTAGGAAAATATTCACAAAGAAGTAGGACATTTTGAAATTAAAAACATGCCACATTAATTATATTTACTACTTACAAGATGCAGCAAATAGTAACTCTTTGAGCACCGGGGGGCTACCCTACAGTGCTCAAAGGGTTAACAGCAGCCTCTTTGGGGGAATATTTTTTATTTAAAAAATACAAAACACTAATGTATTGCTTTATATTTTCAAAAAACAAAGAAGAATGAAGATCAGAGGAAGGTGAAAAGACTGAAGAAAAGAAGACAGAAGAGAAGAAAGAAGTAAAGATTAATGAAGACGTCGGACAGCAGATGATGGATAAGTGTTACTTTTTGGACTAGTTTTAGTGTCAAACAATGACAGTTTTTTTTTTCCTTTGATGTTCCCACAATTTCTGCTATTTAGCTCAAGTTGTGGGAACAAAAAACCATAACGAGCATTTTGCTAAAATGTTAGTTTTGGACTCTTTTTGCCATATACCTCTCGAGCAATAGAAAAGCTGGGATACATAGTTGATTTTTTTTTTTTGTGCTACTGTTTTTGCTATTACCACCGGTTTTATTGGTGTTAATAGTATCAAGCCCTTTATCTCCAGGTTTCCACATATACTTTAATAGGAAACTATTTGATAAAATGGGTAGTAACATTTATCACCTGCAGTAGAATCCAGACCCTAGATTCTAACAGCTGAAGACCTAGGGCCCCATACGATTACCTGCGCCAAAACAGGTGTTACAATCAAAATAAGCACTGTGTAATTTGCAAACATGTGTTTTACCGGTTTTATATTGTAGAACCACTATAAGGGCGCCATGCATTGAAGGGTTCCCCATTCTAAGTGAGACTTTCCAAGGGAAGTAGACTTAATTCAGATCTTCAGCTATATTCTCATACTCTCCATTTCTTTCTGTTTTTCAGGTATGTTTTTACCATTCATCCAGCTTCAAACCTTGTGTTTTACCCCAACTGTTTATTAACTATTCAGTGTCCTGGTATGTTTTTCTTTGTTTACTTTTGCCCTCTGCATCATGCCCTTACACTGTCTCCAGAAGTAATTTCTTATTGCTTATTGCATATTACTTCAGTGTAAGGGTGCCATGCATTGAAGGGTTTGTTTTTAACAGCTGAAGACCTAGGGCCCCATAATATTACCCATGCCAAAACAGCCGTTTCAGTCAAAATAAGCACTGTGTAATTTGCAAACATATGTTTTACTGGTTTTCTATTGTAGAACCACTATAAGGGTTCCTCATTCTAAGTGAGGCTTTCCAAGGGAAGTGGACTTAATTCAGGACTTGAGCTATAGTCTCATACTCTCCATTTCTTTCTGTTTTTCAGGTATGTTTTTACCATACATCCAGCTTCAAACCTTGTGTTATACCCCATCTGTGTATTAACTACTCAGTGTTCTGGTATGTTTTTACCATTCATCCAGCTTCAAACCTTGTGTTATACCCCATCTGTATATTAACTCAGTGTCCTGGTATGTTTTTCTTTGCTTACTTTTGCCCTCTGCATCCTGCCCTTACACTGTCTCCAGTGGTAATTTCTTATTGCATATAGGGCACAATCCCTTTAATGGTGCCCTTTAAGGGTACCTGCTCTGTTACCTCACAATGCAGCCTCCCCTTTTACTGCTATACTTAACTCTGCTCATATCCTGCAAAATCCATTTATTCTATCCATTTAATATCCATTTAAGTATTTATTTGCCTACTTCTCCCCAAATTCATACCCCCCCCCACTCTCATCAAATCATGCAACCACACACTATATCTATTGCTCAGACAGACAGATCCTTCCACTCCAATCCACAGTAGACACAAATCACATTCCCACCTGCTGGCTGCATGTGCTATTCTCCTCTTGTGGCTGGTGACATCTCCCCAAACCCAGGCCCCAGTCATATCCCCACATGCCACAGCCACTTTCCTCCCCATCTCACAAAGGATCTCATTTTTCTAACCTCATCCCCATCCCTACCCTCCCACTTCCTGCCCAGCCCTTCTCCTGTGGCCTACTGAATGTCCATTCCCTCACTAACAAATCTACTCTCATACATGACCTTTTCTATTCACAGTCACTCCAGCTTTTTGCTCTTACTGAAACCTGGCTCTCCCAACATGATTCCGCCATGGAGGCTGCAGTCTCACTTGAATGCCTGTACTCATTCACAGCATGCAGATTGGGCAGAGGTGGTGGCACAGGTGTACTGCTTCTCCTCATGTAGCTTTCAGCTGATACTTGTTCACCATCTTTTCCACTAACTCCTTTGAGGTACATGCTATCCATTTATTCCACCCTGTAGCAATGCATGTTGCAGTAGTATACAGACCTACCACAACCACACCCTCTGCTTCCTCTCAGATTTTGAATGCTGGCTTGCATTCTTTCTATCCTCTGACACTCCTTCTCTCATACTTGGGGACTTCAATTGTCACATTGGCAGGATTCTCACAAGGGGAGGTAATTTATGTGGTAGGTGGAGGATCCTCATCACCAGTTGAGCCAGAGCCTCCAATGCAGCCTGCTATTGAAGGAGGACATTCCTCTCGGAAAGAATCATGGGCTGCGCCATCCCTGCCTGCATCATGTCTGTATCACGGTGCCCGTGCTCCCCTTGTGACATTCTGTCAGTCTACACTGTGCTTTACTCCTATTAGCTATTCTATGCTTGTCCCTCCCAGTATGGCCTTTATATACTGGGTTCTGGCACCCCTCCGGTGCCCTTTCGTGGTGTTCCTGTACTAGTGCGTGATCCTGTTCTCAGTATTCCCAGTGTACCGACCCGGCCTGCCTGACTACTCTGCATCTCGTCTCCTGCCTGTGAACCGACCTGGACTGTCTGACCATTCTTCTTCTCTTGCTCCTGTGTACCGACCCGGCTTGGCTGACGTTCCTGTTCCGTGTACCTACCCGGCTTGGCTGACCTTCCTGCTACATGTACCGACCCGGCTTGGCTGATGTTCCTGCTCCGTGATTCGACTCGGCTTGGTTGACGTTCCTGCTCCGGCTGCCTCTGTGTCGCCTTGGCGACATTCCTATCGGTTAAGCATTTGTGACGCTCCCGGTTGGTTGCGACCTCAGGGCGAGTAGCTCAGTTGCCCAGTCCAATCCTGTCACGGCAGGGCTCAGTTGTGTGCCTCCGTTACTGCTCCTGCAGAGTGCAAGTGTCCTAGTCTCCGTTACTGCTACGGCAGTGTGCAAGTGGCCTAGTCTCCGGTACTGCTATGGCAGAGTGCAAGTGGCCTAGTCTCCGTTACTGCTATGGCAGTGTACAAGTGGCCTTGTCTCCGTTACTGCTCCTGCAGAGTGCAAGTGGCCTAATCTCCGTTACTGTTACGGCAGTGTGCAAGTGGCCTTGTCTCCGTTACTGCTCCTGCAGAGTGCAAGTGGCCTAGTCTCCGTTACTGCTCGGCAGCGTGCAAGTGACCTTGTCTCCGTTACTGCTCCTGCAAAGTGCAAGTGGCCTAGTCTCCGTTACTGCTACGGCAGTGTGCAAGTGGCCTATCTCTGTTTACTGCTACGGCAAAACACTAGTTGCCTGGTCTCCGATACTGCTACGGCAGTGTTATATGTTGCTCAGTTTCTGATACTACTCTGGCAGTTCACGTTTGTCTGCTAACCTATTACTGGGCGTTACTTATCCTTAAGCTCTCTATCTTGAGTGAGCTCCATCACAGATCTCTCTTCACATGGAACTGTTTACAATCGCTGAAGACCATTAACCCATGCAGTACCGATACCCTGGGAATCCTTCGTATTCTGCCTGACCTGTGTCAGTATATTCTGTTATGGACTCTATGATTATACTGGACCTGTGTAGGTCTTGTCTTGTATTATTCTGTTAAAATACTACAAGACCTGTGAGGGTTATTATATTACTGTGTTTTCCATAAAACTGTGTTTTATCCTAAACCACTGTGTCTGGGTGTCAAACAAACCGTTACAGTCTTCCTGAACCAGCTGGTGGTGTGCTTCCCCTGGATAGGGAATTCCTTGACCTGCAGTGGCAGATGACACATGATAACAGGCGGTATCATCGACACTTGGAGGGCCAGGTGTCTACATTGACCTAGGAGCTGTGGCAATTCAGGGGTGTTATGGCCGACCTCTTGGGCCAGGTGGTCACATAGCTGAGGGATCATAACCGGATCAAAATTCAGCTCCTCATTCTACAGCAGTCAGCCTCCACCCCCTCATCCTCCACCGCAGCACCAGCCCAGACCCCAACCCATGGTATGCCCACAAGGCGGTCTGGAAGGTGGGGACCGTCTGACCCCTCAGCTCCTCGTGCCCCCCCCCCGGGCAAAAAGAGAAGGAAATGATCTTGCATCATAATATAACATCCCTTCTTTGGTAAGCTGGTGTTGATGTATTTCACTGTGGTTGCACACTGTGATTGCCAGAGGGGTATCCAATGCATTGCAAAGCAATACAATGGACACCACTCTGGCACTCCGCAGTCCATTGGGGTTCATGCATGTTGTATCAATGCAACAAACAATCCCCTGTTGCTGACCTTCATATTACCTGGGACTCATCAACATGGGGGACACACATGGGTATCATGTGAGCTGTGCATCAACAAAAGTTATGCACACACAGATTGTTACCTTCATATAGGTTCATTCATGTCCAGATTTGTAACACTGGGACAGTGTAGGGACAAAAAAACATGTTTCACAGATGACATGATGGCAATATGCATGCCAACTGACATCTGGGACACATGCAAACACACTAGCACAAGTGAATCAGGTAACACTCACTGAGTCTGTATTCCCCAAACTACATCTCAAACATCCCAACACTGCTTGTGTTCTTGATCCCTTCAGTGTGTCACGTGACGTTGTGTGCATCACAGGTGATCAATATCCATGGAACAATGATTGCTTCCACAGACTGTGTTGAGATCAAGTAACATGCCTTACTGGAGTGCATTGATGTGTGGTTGGTGGAAAAGCAAACTCACACACAATGTGCTTCAGATTTATAGGGGTATACAACATGGGATTTGCGTATATGACATTTCATGTGAAGTGACAATCCAACACTTTGGGAGTGATTGTCTAAGCTGTGATGAAGAGGTGATAAGGTAAGATGACTTCTCCACTTCTCCAATTACTATGTTGTGCTATGGAGAGCAGGAAATAAGATTTCTTCATCTATGGAGTCAGTGCATAGGTTCCATGGAATAACATAGGATATGGACATGTGATATCACCTTATATTTTTTTTAGCAACTTGGGTAACAGGATACTGAAACCTGACTTAAATAACAACAATGCCTGTTTTTTTTTTTAGCACTTGTAATGGTATCGAGCCCCTAAAGGGCATATGGAGGCATATTCATATTTAGAACCTGACAGTAATACATGTTTTAACCCTTTTGAGCCACAGAGAGGTATGCAACACATTGCTTTGAAATGCATTGCGTACCCCTCTGGCACTGAAGGGTTAAACTATGTATTAGTGTGGCAGATATTTCAGCATGCTATTCATACTTTTATTTTTATTTACAGCAAGAAGACTGAAGAGAAGACTGAAGAGAAGACTGAAGAGATGACTGAAGAGAAGACTGAAGAGATGACTGAAGAGATGACTGAAGCGATGACTGAAGCAACGACTGAAGCGAAGACTGAAGCGATGACAGAAGAGAAGAAAGAAGAGAAGAAAGAGAAGGACAACAGATGACCAGGATGCTGAGGACTCCGCTGGACATCAGGATTAATGGTGTTACTTCTAATGGGATGTTGCTTTTAGTTGGGTTAACCCTATGGTGGGGTAATTATACCACACTGGTACTCATAGGGTTAAATCTACTAACTTTGGACACATTTTAGGTACTTTGGATTTATTGATATGGGGCTCTGGGCCCCAGATAAATACATCCAATGGGGACTTTTTTTTTTTTAACTATTTTATTCCTTTCATTTTCTGCGTCAGCTATTTTAAGCTCCCATAAGGGACTCCAGTCCCCAAAAATTGGGTCTTTAATTTCCTGTGATAAATTGAGTCCCTTATTGGATCTTCATGGCTATCACAGATATTTGAATTTCAAATTACGGTGTTTTCATTATTTGCTATGGCTGAAAACACCTCTTAACTTTATCACCCGATGGCTTTTTTTGCTGGTATGTTTTCAAAGCACAGGTAATTGCATAGCTTACTGTACTTGAAAAACATGCCGTCGGCAGAAAAAACAACCATCATCAACATTTGCATCAATCCCCCTGTGTGATGCATAGATGATAATTTGTCCATATTTAGGGCTGGATTCAAATGCAGGAGATAAATGTTACTTTCAGTTTTATCAAAAATTTTCCCATTGAAGTCTATGGGTATAGCTGGAGATAAAAGCAAAGATAAAATTATCACCTGCACTTGAATCTAGCCCTTAATCTCCCCTCTTAAACAGCCAGTGCAGAGAATGCAATGGTTTTCTGGATTTTATTGTTCCCTGCTCATGATCCATCCTAGAGTTCCATAACTGGCAGAATCTAATATTTCTCTTGTTTTTTTTCTTTTTTCTTACTCACCATGGACACGATTTAAAGCAGTACACAAAAATATGGGGTAGGGCCAAAATGAGTACCAACAGGCATAATCAAATATCTAAGTCAGCATTTAAAGGCCCTACCAGCTAAAAGCACAACAGACGTTGGGCCACAGAAATGGTCTGCAAACTTATATTAATATTATTTTTTACATTTCTTACATTTAGACTGTAAGCTCCTTGGGGCAGGGTCCTCTCTCCATTTGTTTCTATGACTGTGATACTTATTGTATCCATATTTATTTATTTCAACATGCTACTGTTGCAAATACCCTTCCCCAACAAAAAGTTTTCCCACACCCATGATTTCATGGTGGAGAGGTAGAGGGTGAACTTCTTGACTGTACACCTTCTCCTCAGCTACACCTGATGTGGCTTCTGGTGCTGGTGCTTCAGCCTGACCACTAGTAGTAGAGGGATCCACTGCCCTTTTTTTTTTTTTTTTTTTTTTTTTTTTTTTTTTTTTTTTTTAATCTAGGTATAGGCTCAACACATTTACAAAAAATACTCAGGAGCAATTTTATAAAAAAAAAAATTATTAAAATTATAAAAAAAAAAATTTGATGGATAGGTACTCATCTGATTTTGGGGTACCTTGACAACCCTTGGCAAGCTTAAACCGATTTTGGCCAAAATTTGCACAAAAGCCTCAAATTTATTATACACCTGGTATAATAATCTCAGCAGCACCATCACTAATACCACCGGTTTCTTCCTCTTCTCTTGCTGGTGGTAATGATGGTAATACATAGGTATATGTGTTACACCTGATGTCACATTAAGCAGCAGGCTCAGGGTCATTCTGGGACAGTTGCAGTTGCCCTCCACATGGGGAAAAACAAATACTCCCTTCTTCAAAATCAAACTCCAGGGCCACGGAGGTGTGATGAGCTGGCAGATGCTGTGCTCTGAGCCCCATTGCTACTTGTGCAACTGCTGGAGGAATCCTACTCCACATCAGCAGTCCTCTAGTTCTTCTTGCTTATTTAAGTACACAGTGCCTCTGTATACACAGTGCACTCCTTGCAGCAGGCAACTGCGGCAACATAGAATACAACTACTGCAATCTATTTTTCTCTTTCATCCAATTTGGAACATGAGCTATGGGGTAAATTATCCTCTGGCCAGGATGGTAGGGCACTTGCCTACAAAGGCTCTCTGTTGACATATATTACTTCACTATTCCACTTTACCCCCACCAGACATGCTCCATTTTAACATTGACCTCAAGAAGAGATGCATCAGGGCAAAGATTATCTTAACTAGCCTTCTTTTGTTTTTTCTTAACTCATATGGAGCTGTGCAATGCAGTATTAGGCAGTATCCCTGGTCTCCTTGGTGGACACAAACAGACTTTTAAGGGACCTCTGAGTGTTGCAGGATGGCTTTTTCTCTCAGCCATTTCCTCTTCTCTGCTTGGCTATATCTGAGTAAAATTATGTAGAGGAGACTGAAGATTGAAGACAATTCTAATTTTCAGAGAACACAGGTCCCATGAGTATGTGTCATGGTTTGACTAATCTGGTCTAATACTCGCCTGTTGATTACTGCTGCCTTTCCTTCCCTGGGTCAGGCTGCATCAGCTGATGCTTAACAAACTGCCTTGACCTCTCAGCTTCCATGGTTACTCACCTGACTGTTATCAACCAACCCCTTCCAGGGTATTTAAAGCAGCTAGGCTCACTTCCTCCTTGCCCTTGTGTTTGCTTCTGGCTGCAAGTGCATTCTCCTGAGTTCCAGGTTAGCCGTGCATGACCTGGCTTCTTCTGACTTTCCTTCTGGCTCCTGACTCCTGTCGTGTTCCTGACATCGCTGATCTCCGTATTCCTGACCCCGGCTTGTCTGTGTACCTGCATTGATTCCTGACCCCGGCTTGTCTTTTGATTTACATTCCAGGATCATGATATTCCTTTGTTTCTTTGTTTTCTCTGAGGGTCTAAGGTAGAATCAATAATTCTATACTCTGCCCTTCTTTTCTGTGAACCCCATTCCTCTTCCCCTCCTCTTTGGAAAAGGCATTTTTCTTGACTTGCTCAAAAGTTACCTAATTTTAGTCAGTTTTTCTTATGGGCCAGCAGTGATACCTTTTAGAAATGGGCACTCATGGCAGGATAGGGCATCAGTAGTACAGTTACTTTTTCTTGAACACTTGGTAGATTCCAGTAGACAAGATGGGGCTTATTATTTTAACCATTTTTACTAGAAATAAAGGGATGCCTTTGGGGACCGCTCCTCCCAGCTACATGTCAGTAAAATATATCTGTGGTCTATTTGGGAGAGAGGCAAAACAAAATTCCCATGAGGAAAGGTAGGTTCTATGCTTACCCTCTTCCTTTTTCCTAAAACGTGCGACACACATGGCTGGACTCTCCCTCTTTGTGCCCAGTCTTTAAAGGGGTAGTAATACTTGAAATGTGAGAATAAATATGTTGTAGAGTTTATCCCCCAAAGTAAAACAAAGGTACTCCCACTGCTGAAAGGTGTTTTATTCAATAGTTATTACAGCTTAGACTTGATTTTTTTGGGTGAAGTATCATAGTGGCCTGAAATTGTACAGTGGTGCTGTTGCTATACCATCCAATGGACAGCTCTGGTCAGTTGACCTTAAATCTCCATTGGACAGTGTATCAACAGCGCCACTGTACAATTTCAGGCCATTGTGAAACTACACCTAAAAATTCCCATTTGATTTGTAATAACTACTGAATAAAACACCTTTCAGCAGTGGCAGTACCCTTGTTTAGCTCAGGGGGATAAACCCTACAGCACTCCTTATTTTAAATTTTAAGTATTACTATCTCTTTAAGCCCTTCAGGCAGATAAGTATATTTCTATTACATTTCTGACCTTTAGTTGCTGGTCTCCTAGCTATGACTGACCACAAAGAAGGCATGGGCAAGTTGAGTATTATACTTTCTCTATCCAGAGGATCCTCAAGTCTTAGACCCAGGAGTGTACTGTCCCCTCTAAAAGACATGTTAGTTAACTTTTTTGGGGGGAGAAAGGATTTTTTTCCTGGAAAGGGATTCCTCTGTTAATGAAGTGAAAAGTGACGAGGACGATTTGATTCATATATTTAACCCTGGGAATTTGGTCAAGGAAGACCCTGGGTATCCTGCTGATGGTCTTATTGGGACAGTTCTGGAGGCCCTGAAGGTCTCTGAGGCCTCTGACTCAAGTTTGTCACCCCTAGATATATTTAATATGAGCTAAATGTGTCAGCTATTTATTCTCCCAACCATTCCTTGAACAAGGAATTTGTGGAAGATTGTAAAACACTCGATAAGAGACTTTTTAAACCCACAATAATTTCTCTCTTATACCATTTCTTTTCTGATGTCCAATCAATGTGTGCTACCCCTCAAGAAGTAGAGCCTTCAATTTCTTGCCTTCCAAAGCTTAAAGCATGGCCTCTTGCAGATGTGACTACTCTTAAACACCAGGCAGATAAGAGCCTGGATTATCTACTAGGGGCAAATTTTGTGACTTATGGTGTCGCTTTACGTCCCATCTTTGCAGTTACTTGGATGACTGGGGGCATTACTGTCTGGGGGTACCAAATCTTAGAGGTTGTCAATGCAGATGTGCCTAAAGAGGATGCCATTCTGAATATTTCTAAAATACTTGAGGCTAACGCATATCTTACTAAAGCAGCCTTTGATTTTTCTAGGCTTACTGGGAAGAACTTAACACTTTCTTTCATTTCATGTCATACTCTTTGGCATGGATGGACAACATTCCTTGATAAAAACATAACAGGAGAAAAATGGCACTTCCCACTGGGCTGGAAATGTTTTTGCAGAAAATACAGATTTCCCACTTTTTGTCCCACCTCAATCTTTGCATTGATATCAATGATAAGAATGAATACCCCCAAGTGGAGAGGTTCCCTTCCTTTCTCAGTGTTGTAGTATAAAAAGTGTGTCAGGTTCCCATAACATTTCATTCTGTGTTTGTCAGAGAGAGTGAGAAATCATCATATTGCTGGAGCTAGAGAAGATAGGCAAAGAAAGTAGACTTGGAGTTTAGTGTAGTAAGTCTTATGGTATCACGGTGCCCGTGATTGGCTGCAGTTACTTGTCTGTCACCAGTAGGGGGCTTCTATTGGCTGTCTGCAGATAGCCCGCCTCTTATTGACTATTTAAACCTGGATTGGGCACCCTTTGAGTGCCCTTTCGTGTTGTTTCTGACCTTCTTGCTATCACTATGCTAGTGATAGCTGGGCCTCTGTTCCAGTGTTCCTGAGTTCCTGATCTCATGTGTTCCTGAGTTCCTGATCTCTACTGTTCCAGTGTTTCCTGCATGCTGAAGTACTTCCAGTCCTGGTTCCGGCCTAGTCTCTGGTGTTGCAGTTCCTGCTGAACTTCTCTGCTGTTTTCTGACCTGACTGATCGTTGCTGGTTCCTGTCATCTCATCACCTGTCTTCAGTATCCTGGCGACCTTCTGCCTGGTCGCGTTGGTGACATTGCTACAATTCCGTGTTGGTCCCAGCGTGCGGACGCTGGTTTGCTCCCAAGCCTTGCGGCTATACAAACTCGCTTGTTACACCAGTGTGCGGTCACTGGTTTGCTCCAAAGCCTATCAGCTATACAAATCTGTGTTGGTCCCAGCGTGCGGACGCTGGTTTGCTCCTAAGCCTTGCGGCTATACAAACTCGCTTGTTACACCAGTGTGCGGTCACTGGTTTGCTCCAAAGCCTATCAGCTATACAAATCTGTGTTGGTCCCAGCGTGCGGACGCTGGTTTGCTCCTAAGCCTTGCGGCTATACAAACTCGCTTGTTACACCAGTGTGCGGTCACTGGTTTGCTCCAAAGCCTATCAGCTATACTAATCTGTGTTGGTCCCAGCGTGCGGACGCTGGTTTGCTCCTAAGCCTTGCGGCTATACTACTCGCTTGTTACTCCAGTGTGCGGTCACTGGTTTGCTCGCTAGCCTAACGGCTATACTATTCAGTGTTGTTTCCAGCGTGCGGACGCTGGTTTGCTCCAAAGCCTTGCTGCTTAACGATTCTGCTAATTTGCCAGTTCCATCTGACTGCTGCTATTATCTCTGGGCTGCCCTGCCCGGTATTGGTAAGGCCGGTAGAACCTTTTGCCACATTCCATCTGAGGTTGCCTTACCCGGTATTGGCAGGGCCGGTAGAGCCTACATTGTGTATCTATTGAGGCTGCCTTGCCCGGTAATTTGGTAAGGCCGGTAAACCGTTATGCTATTCCATCTGCAGGTTGCCTTACCCGGTATTGGCAAGGCCGGTAGAGCCTAAAGACTGTCCTGTCCGGTATATTGACAGGACCGGTAGAGTCTGCCTTCTGTCTGTGCTATATCTGTATATATATATTATGTATGTTATTGCCATCCTAAGTTATCATTTATTATTTCAATAAAATTGATTTTTTTTTACCTAAAACTTGTGTCTGAGAGTCATAATAAACCGTGACAGTACGAAAGGGCCATGACCTCAGACAGCAAGGGTGAAGGTAACGCACAGAATATCCATTGGAGGATGGATGTGCTCGAGCAACGTTTGGATCAGTTGGCAGTTGCAATTCAAACGATCCTTGAACGCACGGTACCTGCTGCCCAATCTAGCTCTAGCCCGGTGGTCTCGCCAAGTCAGACACCGGAAAGTGATACCAGACCCCTAGGGGGTACTGTTAAAGGGTTAACGGCTTCTGCACCCTTGCCGCTAAGATATGATGGTGACCCTAGTCTCTGCAGAGGGTTCATCAATCAACTCGAAATCTTTATGGAATTGACGGCACACGCATTTCCCAATGATCGTAGTAAAGTGGGGTTCACGATATCACTGCTCACTGGCAGAGCATTGGCTTGGGCTAACCCCTTGTGGGAGAATGCTAAACCTTGTACTAAGAACTTTAGTGAATTTGTGCGTTCCTTTCGAAGAGTGTTTTAGCCTCCTGGTAGAACCACCTCTGCTGCCAAACGCCTTATGGAGATACAACAGGGCAGGCGTACAGTGGGCGACTATGCCATCGAATTCCGCACATTGGCAGCAGAGGTAGGTTGGAATAACGAGGCATTATTGGCAGCCTTCTCTCAAGGCCTGAATGACCACATTAAAGACGAAATCGCTGCTAAAGATCTACCTATTGATCTAGATGATTACATTGAGTATGTTATGATAATTGACTCCAGAATACGTGAGAGATCAATTGCCAGAGATCGTAAGTTACGGTCAAAAAATAATGAGCCTAGTAGCATGTTTTGCCCACCCATCCCTCCCTTGGCATTGAAGTCTAGTGAACCAGTACGGGAAACAAGTGAACCTATGGAAATAGGCTTCACTAGACTATCCAAGGCAGAGAGACTATATCGCAAAAAACAAGGGTTATGTTTATACTGCGGTAAAAAAGGGCACTTGCTAAATTCCTGTCCGGTACGTCCGGGAAACGCACACACCTAGGGTATCTTGGGGGACAGGCCCTAGGTGGTGTACAATCGTCCCCAGTGTCGGGCATAATGAAACCCACCATACAGGTGGTATTGTCTTGGGCACAACGCTCTGTGGAGGTTTTGGCCTTGGTTGACTCCGGTGCAGCAGGGTATTTTATGGATAATACCTTTGCTGAATTGCACGGAGTTCCACGCATTGAAAGAGAAAACCCCTTGACTATTGAAGCGATTGATGGTAGACCCTTAGAACCGCCTCAGGTTATATTTGAAACTATGCCATTGTCTATGACTATTGGGGCACTTCACAGAGAAGAGCAGCAGTTTCAACTGATTAATTCCCCGCACCATGCGGTGATATTGGGATTTCCGTGGTTACAGTTACATAACCCACAATTCGATTGGAAAAAGTGTGAAATTGCTGCTTGGTCCCAGTTTTGTATGGACAAGTGCGTCATCCAGCCTATTAAGGTCATGTGCACCTCCTCTGCTATGCCGGATGTGTACCAACAGTTTGGCGATGTTTTTAGCAAAGGAGAGGCTAGTATGCTACCCCAGCATAGACCTTATGATTGTTGCATTGATTTGCAGCCTGGTGCAGTACCTCCGAAAGGACGCACTTATCCATTATCTTGTGATGAAAATAAGGCTATGGAGGATTACATTTCTGATGCCCTTGCTAGAGGGATCATACGTAAATCTACCTCTCCAGCTGGGGCTGGGTTCTTTTTTGTAAAAAAGAAAAATGGCGAATTAAGACCATGCATTGACTACCGGGGCTTGAATAAACTAATGGCAAAAAACGCATACCCAATACCACTCATCACCGAGCTTTTTGACAGGCTTAAGGGCGCTTCGATATTTACCAAGTTGGACCTACGGGCCGCTTACAATCTGGTTCGCATTCGAGCAGGTGATGAGTGGAAAACTGCCTTTAATACTCGAGCTGGGCACTACGAGTATCTAGTAATGCCTTTTGGGCTGTGTAATGCACCCGCAGTTTTCCAGGAACTGATAAATGATGTTCTGAGAGATATGTTACAGACATGTGTTGTGGTGTACCTCGACGATATACTGATTTACTCCCAAAACATGGCACAGCACATCAAAGATGTATCCGCAGTATTGCTACGACTCCGTGAGAACAAATTATTTTGTAAAATGGAAAAATGTGAGTTTCATAGAACCAGTGTGCCATTCTTGGGGTTCATAATTGGCAATGATGGCATTGCCATGGACAAAGAAAAGTTGTCAGCTGTCCTACAATGGCCAAAACCCAAGGGTCTTAAAGCCATACAGCGTTTCCTGGGTTTCGCTAATTATTATAGGAGGTTTATTAAGAACTTTTCTTCCATTGTCAAACCTCTGTCCGATCTTACGCACAAGGGTGCTAATCCTTCTTGTTGGCCGGTATCTGCTGAGAAAGCCTTTGAGAATTTGAAGCTGGCATTTGCTGCGGCTCCTGTGTTATCCCACCCCAATCCTTTACTTCCATTTACGTTAGAGGTTGATGCCTCAGATATTGGGGTCGGGGCAGTACTTTCGCAGCGACACGAGAAAGGTGGAACTCTCAGACCTTGTGGGTTTTTCTCTAAAAAGTTGACTGTCACTCAAAGCCACTATGAGATAGGTGACAGAGAATTATTGGCCATTATCCTTGCTCTTAAGGAATGGCGTCATTTGCTTGAAGGTACTAAGAATCCTGTCTTAATCCTAACAGATCATAAGAATCTGACCTATCTCTCGGAGGCCAAGAGATTGTCCTCTCGTCAGGCCAGGTGGGCACTGTTCCTGTCTCGATTTAATTTCATTGTATCATATTTACCAGGGTCAAAAAATATCAGGGCTGATGCACTGTCAAGACAATTTGAGGCCGACAGTGACAGAGTGGAAGCACCAGCTCCTATCATCCAACCTGATAGAATACTGGCTACTATACGCACGAGTATCACTTCTCCTCTAGGGGAGGAGATCCTGGCCTCTCAGGGGTCCGCTCCCCATGAAACCCCAGTGGGCAAATGTTTTGTCGCTGAATCATTTCGTACTAGGCTGCTCGAAACCTACCATTCCTCTAAGGCTGCGGGACATATTGGTAGAGACCAATTGTTATGGTCCCTTTCTCAGTTATTTTGGTGGCCTTCCATGAGAAACGATTGTGCCGAATTTACGAATGCCTGTGCCACCTGCGCCCGCGCTAAGACCCCGAGACATCTCCCTGTGGGCTTGCTTCAACCGGTGCCTAATGGCGAACGCCCCTGGTCTCATGTTTCCATTGATTTTATGGGAGAGTTGCCTATGTCGAAGGGGTACTCCTTTATATTCATGGTGGTGGACAGGTTTTCTAAAATGGCTCATTTCGTGCCCCTCCGTGGTCTTCCTTCAGCAAAGGAATTGGCAATGGTGTTCGCCAGAGAAGTATTCCGGTTGCATGGAGTGCCTAGGGTACTGGTGTCTGACAGGGGGAGCCAGTTTGTGTCTAGATTTTGGAGGGCATTTTGCCAACAGATGGGCATACAGCTGTCCTTCTCCTCTGCCTACCATCCCCAGACCAATGGAGCCGCTGAACGAGCTAATCAGGGCTTGGAACAATTTCTCCGTTGTTTCGTTACTGACCATCATGATAATTGGTCCGACTTGTTGCCTTGGGCAGAGTTCGCCAGGAACTGTGCGGTCAATTCTTCATCTGGGAGCTCTCCGTTTCTGATTAATTATGGGTTCCAGCCCTGTTTGCTTCCAGACTCATTTCAGACGCAACAGATTCCAGCTCTGGATGAGCATATCGAGCAACTCCGTTCCACATGGGCACAAGTTCAGAGGGCACTTGGTCAGTCATTTCAGCGTCATCAGCGCCATGCTAATCGCAGAAGGCTTCCAGCGGTTTCCTTTCAGGTTGGGGATAGAGTATGGCTTTCCTCCAGAAATCTCAAGCTGCAGGTTCCGTCTAATAAGTTGGCTCCTCGGTTTATTGGTCCATACAGAGTTATTCGCAAAATTAACCCTGTCTCCTATGCACTAGACCTACCTGCATCCATGCGTATCCATAATGTGTTCCATGTGTCCCTTCTTAAGCCTCTGGTTTGCAATCGCTATACTACCACACCTGTGGTGCCAGGACCTGTTGAGGTCGAGGGCCAGGAGGAGTACGAGGTTCAGAGCATTATTGATTCCCGTAGTCTTAGAGGAAGGGTACAGTACCTGGTACATTGGAGAGGGTATGGTCCTGAGGATCGATCATGGGTGGATAGTACGGACCTTCATGCACCTAGGTTAACTAGGGCCTTTCATGCCAATTACCCGCAGAAACCTAAACCATATTCTAGGAGAGGGGGTCTTTGAAAGGGGGGTACTATCACGGTGCCCGTGATTGGCTGCAGTTACTTGTCTGTCACCAGTAGGGGGCTTCTATTGGCTGTCTGCAGATAGCCCGCCTCTTATTGACTATTTAAACCTGGATTGGGCACCCTTTGAGTGCCCTTTCGTGTTGTTTCTGACCTTCTTGCTATCACTATGCTAGTGATAGCTGGGCCTCTGTTCCAGTGTTCCTGAGTTCCTGATCTCATGTGTTCCTGAGTTCCTGATCTCTACTGTTCCAGTGTTTCCTGCATGCTGAAGTACTTCCAGTCCTGGTTCCGGCCTAGTCTCTGGTGTTGCAGTTCCTGCTGAACTTCTCTGCTGTTTTCTGACCTGACTGATCGTTGCTGGTTCCTGTCATCTCATCACCTGTCTTCAGTATCCTGGCGACCTTCTGCCTGGTCGCGTTGGTGACATTGCTACAATTCCGTGTTGGTCCCAGCGTGCGGACGCTGGTTTGCTCCCAAGCCTTGCGGCTATACAAACTCGCTTGTTACACCAGTGTGCGGTCACTGGTTTGCTCCAAAGCCTATCAGCTATACAAATCTGTGTTGGTCCCAGCGTGCGGACGCTGGTTTGCTCCTAAGCCTTGCGGCTATACAAACTCGCTTGTTACACCAGTGTGCGGTCACTGGTTTGCTCCAAAGCCTATCAGCTATACAAATCTGTGTTGGTCCCAGCGTGCGGACGCTGGTTTGCTCCTAAGCCTTGCGGCTATACAAACTCGCTTGTTACACCAGTGTGCGGTCACTGGTTTGCTCCAAAGCCTATCAGCTATACTAATCTGTGTTGGTCCCAGCGTGCGGACGCTGGTTTGCTCCTAAGCCTTGCGGCTATACTACTCGCTTGTTACTCCAGTGTGCGGTCACTGGTTTGCTCGCTAGCCTAACGGCTATACTATTCAGTGTTGTTTCCAGCGTGCGGACGCTGGTTTGCTCCAAAGCCTTGCTGCTTAACGATTCTGCTAATTTGCCAGTTCCATCTGACTGCTGCTATTATCTCTGGGCTGCCCTGCCCGGTATTGGTAAGGCCGGTAGAACCTTTTGCCACATTCCATCTGAGGTTGCCTTACCCGGTATTGGCAGGGCCGGTAGAGCCTACATTGTGTATCTATTGAGGCTGCCTTGCCCGGTAATTTGGTAAGGCCGGTAAACCGTTATGCTATTCCATCTGCAGGTTGCCTTACCCGGTATTGGCAAGGCCGGTAGAGCCTAAAGACTGTCCTGTCCGGTATATTGACAGGACCGGTAGAGTCTGCCTTCTGTCTGTGCTATATCTGTATATATATATTATGTATGTTATTGCCATCCTAAGTTATCATTTATTATTTCAATAAAATTGATTTTTTTTTACCTAAAACTTGTGTCTGAGAGTCATAATAAACCGTGACATATGGTCAAGCAACTAGTTTTCAGTGTTAGAGGAATATGGAGGCGATGCCTACACTAGCTACAGGCAAAGAGGGACAAAAGCATTTTTAATGAATAAACAATTACACAAACAAATAAATAAATACATTAATTAATTTGCAATGTATATAGACAGAGACTTAATGATATAGTATTTTTAAAGGGCAAGACATCACATGCAAAAGGTTCTGTTGTGTATTTTGCTTTAAAATCCACACTACTCTGATAATGTCCAGCACAGTTACTGTGGGCAGAGGTAGGGGGAAAAGAGTAGGAACAATGCAGGGACATTTTGAAAGTGACATAAACATTCTTCTACCACCAGTAGTATTAATAAACCACTTAAAAACACTGAATATGACATGGATCATATTCTAGTGTTGGTGGAATAGCAGAGTAAGGTATAGCAGTTCAACCATCTTTTGCCTCTGAAAATGAGAGTAACAACTACAACATCTGTCCTGAAAATAGTTGCAAACATTCTGAAAATCTCTCTAGGGTAAAAGTAAAAATAAATTATTTGAGACTTCAAAAAACCTAGAGGAATATAAAACTAGTGGGGAAGAAGAGGTGGACGATGCCAAGGATAACCTAATTAATAATAAATATGTTGATCTGGAATATATCCCTCCAGCATCCTTCTTCTAATACAGATGAAGCTGATAGTGAGAGAGATAACAAAATGACCTGAACCTTAGCTGAAAGGAAAAGGATTAGTCCACCACTGAAAATAAGCTCTATTTCTGTTTATAAACTGTTTGAGAAATTAACTGTAAAATCTGATTCTGGATAAGTAAAGTTGCATAAAAATTCACACAATCATCCTTTCAGTCATAAGCAGCATCATATCTGCTTCTAAGTCTAACTCCCACCCAGCCACACACACATTGTTGAGTAATCATCAACACTGGGTATCAACATCTATAATCAAAGCTATGATGAGTGCTTCTGCTGCTGCTGGAACTGGAAGTGCATCAACTTTGACACCTACTAGTTATGCAATTACAACGTCTTGACCCAGTAGTAATAGTAGTAACCCCTCAAGAACCCCCTTTTGTCTTCTGGTTCTCTTAGCCTTTCAAGATGGACTTTAGTGTAGTGGTGGATATGGCTCCCATTATTGCTCCTTGTACTAGTGCTGAGACAGCAGCAACAGCATCACAAGCCACAGGTCAACAACATCCTTATGTACCTCCTCCTGCCCTGAAATCATGGCTTTGGGAGTATTTTCACTGGGGGTAGGGACTGAACAATTGTCATCAACAGCAATGTGCAAACTCTATGAAAACGCTGTGAAAAGGAGGATGGAGGAGTTACACCTCTGTATATTTGCCTTAATGAAACACATGCAGTTTAACCACCTGTTACAGTGGCATCATATGACAAAAAGACCTCTTTACCCCCACTTTCCTTCACCCTCACTCTCCTTGACCCCTACATCACTGGCATACAATCCCTGTCCCACACGCAGATTCCTGTACCACACTTGATTCCCTCTTGCACCACCACTCATTATTCTGCTCTCTTTCCCCTTTTCCTCGACTTTGCTTATCAATTCTCTCCTCTTTCCCTTCCTTATCTTGTCCCCGCCTCATGTTGTCTCTCTTAATCCCCCTTCTCCTCCCCATAATTTTGTACAGATTGCTTCAGATGGACCAGGGGTTTTCCCCAGGTCCTCTGGATCAATTTGTTGAATGAATTGTGTTTGTTTACATAGCCACAGATTTAAATCATATTCTACTCTACTGACACAATATTTTCCATATAGACTTACATTGGAAATGCTATAAAGGGACTGGTGGGAAATGCACTGAAGCATGATAAAGAGTTGATAAAGCAGAGATGAGTTCTCCAGTTTATCATGTCCCCAATTCGTATATTATTCTATGAAGCCTATGCACTAAGAGTTCAACTTTGGAGATCTTAGTGCATAGACTCCATAGAATAACATAGGACCAGGAGAAGTAATATCATGAGAGGTCATCTCCTCTTTATCACCTGTTTATCACACCTTACTGCATAACTCCCTCGATGTACATGAGTAACGTGACATTTTACTAACCGATTGATGAAAATTGCGGGTTTTTTTATTTCATCATTAGAAACAAGATGCTGGATTTACATCTCATATGCCCCTAGCCAAGGCTGCAAGGCCTCCTTAACCCAAGTCAGCCCATGACCACATCCACACTCCTCACATGAACCATCCCTCATACCAACCCAGTGTTGTTTGGTCTAGAAAGTACTCCAAACCTATAAAGTTTACTCTACCATTGAAGTCAGAAATGCATTGCTTCACCACTCATCCAAGGGGTTAAATAATAGCAGATATAGGGGATTTGTAGAATGCTAAATAAACTAGCCACCATAAAACTGAATCCTCAGTCTTTTCTGAGGGAACTAGAATTTGTCTGAATGCATGTATAATTCAGAATGTGGGTGTAGCCAACACAGCTGTAGGCAGGCATCTACCTTGCTTATACGAAATCTTTTCTTTTGTACACAGTCATCATTCACAGACACTTGAAACAGAAAACAATGAAATCCACATTGCCTAAAGGCAAATAATAATGATGCATGTTTCTACTGTGAAGATTCTTGCAATGTTTTTGTCAATGAATGTTATCCCCACAAGGTCCAGATAGTTAAAAGGGATTAAAAAACATGAAGCTGGTACAGTATTGTGGACAAGATCAGATTATAATGCTGCATTTGTTATGTGTATTTTACTCCTTTGAGACCTCCTGCTTAGTTTTAGTCCATAAAAAACCTTTCTTAGACAACCTATAAATTGAATTTATTTGGGACCTCAGACATTTACAGCTAAGTTATGCTATCATTTGAAGTGCTGCCCTTCCTAACGTTACAAAGAACATATGGCAATAAACATATTTAATGAGTTACAATAGTCTAATAATAATATTTCAAATGTCATATAAACAATAAGTATCAAATTAGCTTCTAAGTTTTATATAATGTTAATGAGATTTGCCATGTCTGTAACAGGCAATGTGCCAGTGCCTTCTCCGGCAAGGTCATTTAACAAGATCAAGATATACATGATATAATGGAAATCTACTAGGGTACCAGTAAATGATAAAAGCACAAAAAACATATTAGGAATTAGTGTGCATCCACATATACTCAATCATTACTCTACATAATTACACATATTGCCAGCCTGTAATCACTGTACTGAAACTGAAATTTTTATCTCATAATATGGTCAATGTTATATCAAGCTTTCAACAATGCTAATGGGCTGCATTTACAAATTGGCAGAGTAGGCAACTGTCTTGAGCTACTAATTTTGAGGGGAGCCTCAGCTGTGCTAGCCAGTGGCCACAACCACAATCTGAACTGTGGCTGTGGCCAGAGAAATCTCAATGTTCCTTCCCCAATTTTATATGCCTTTAGAGGCTACTTTTTAACGCCTTGGCTGCTAACAATATCTCTAATGCATTGTTCTGTGTGTACTGGAGATCTCTCTAGTAATCAAGGGGTTAAATCATTTTAAATTCTTGCTTCGTATAGGCTTCTTATGTGTTCTGAAATCAGGAAACAGAGGCTGAGATTGGGGATGGGATCATGTGAGCACTAGGGTTGCGGCCATGGGCAGAGCTAAAGACACCTGGGCCATGATTCAAATGTTGGAGTAAAAGCAGGCCTAACAGTAAAAACCAGCACCGTGTAAATTGCAAAGATGAGTTTTACAGCTATTTAAATGTTGAACCACGCTAAAACAAAACTGGTGTAGACAGCACATGTTGCCGTACTAACAAAAATGGAGCTGTCTGCTTTTATTCAACTACGTGTTAAACTTCAGCCTCAAAAACTATGTAAAATGTCAACATCTAAGGAGATAGCCGTATATTTGACAACAGAAAGGTTATTAAGCATTAGAAAGGGCATATCCAAGCCCCAATCAATCACAAGCATGAAAAGTATCAATTTTAGTCCCAAAATGTATAAAAAGCCCCCCCCAAAACGTCAAATACTGCCTGTGTATCGCATTAATTGAGCTAGTGCACAGGGCCCAGGAGCGGAGGATTAGTATTAGAAAAAAGAGGAGCAGTCACTGGAGAGAGGAAGAGTCAGCGTTGATAGAGGAGCAAATTGGTTTATTAAAAAACACATATTACACCTTTGAACATATTTTACACATTAAATCCACACATAAGCACAAACACACAATTATTTTTTTTCTTAACACCACACACATTTAACTTTTTTCTACAGTGTGACTGAGTGAGTGCAAGGGAGTGCTAGAGGGTGATTGTGATAGAGTGCTTGAGTGAGTGACTGTGTGTTAGTCGGTGTGAGGGAGGTGGAGAGGAGAGATGGCAGGAAGAGGAGTGGAGGCTGGAGGGAGAGGGAGAGGGAGAGGAGAAGTAGTGGAGGAAAGTGGTCTGAGCATCCCCAGGAAGGGAAGGAGAGGGAGAGCAGGTGGGAGAAGTGGGACCCACCATCAGACACATGCCAGGAAGGGAGAGAGATGCTAGTGGGACAAGGTGTGGGTGTCAGGTAGGGCCAGAGCAGGTGTTGCCTTCCACATCACATCAAGCTGAGCCTGCAGTGGAAGGTGACAGACAGAGGGAGGCTAAGTATACTTATGAGGAGAACTTTTCCCTGGTAGGCGGTATCCTTGAGAAGGAGTGGATCCTGTATAGCTCCGACAAAGCCAAGGGCATTGCTGCCTGTTAGAGGCAGGCATGGCAGGAGGTGGCTGACCTGGTTAATACCATCAGGGTATCCAGGAGAACAGTGTATCAAGAACAAGCTTGCTGTGGTGGCAGCATACACTCGGGGAACAGGTGGTGGCCCTCCATCCTCCATCTCCTTCAACGGCTGGGAGGAGCTGCTCCTTGGCAGCCTGTCAAAAATCCTGGAACAGGGAATCCGTGGTGGTAGTGACACAGGCTCCTTGTAAGCAACAATCTCCCTTCCCACTGTCCCACAACCTAAACCCTGTTATAGATGATGTCATATCATTTAGTCCACATATCTGTAGTATTGTTCCTTGCTTCAGCGTTGGGAAAACTGAGCTCTTAGTAAATAGTTATGTAGATCTTGACCTAAGCCCCTAACAGTAACAGACCACATATTCTAGCTCAGTTCATCCTTATTATTGCCAGAGAGGTATACAACGCATACCCTACCATGTATTGGTTTCCCATCTGACACTCATTTGGATGAAGCATGTTGTTAATAGGGGTAGGCGAAAAGTGGAAAAAAATTCCTGTCTGACTTTTCGCGAAAACTAGATGATTTTTCTATTTTTTTGCAAAAGTTTTCTATTTTTTGCCCGTGTTATTACCTGTGTTATACTAACAGCTGAAGTGGTCCTCGATCAGCCTTTCTCATATCTGCACCCCTCTTAGGGTCTCCTCATCCTGGACTCTGTCCACAGGTACATCAACCATTGGTGAGGGCTGTATATCATTCAACAGTTGTGTGTCCACTGCGCTATTATGTAGTATTGCACATGCCAGGATGATGTTGCAAGCCTTGCCTGGGGCATATTCTAGTGCTTCACCTGAGTGATCCAGACATCTGAATCTGGATTTTAGGAGGTCGAAAGTGTGCTCAATGGCATTCCTTGTTCTCGCATGAGCCACGTTGTAGTGCTCCTGGTCATCGTTTTGTGGATTTGTGACTGGTGTGAGGAGCCAAGATTTACACCCATAACCTGAATCACCAGTGGAAAGTAAGTGACATGGTGATACAGGAAACACATGTTGTGTGGATGATGTTGTATGAGGTAGATGTACTACCTGTGAGTCATGAGCATGTTAAACAGTGTTGTACGTACACATGTGGATGTGGTGTGATTTTCTATTGTTAACTCACCCACAAGCCAGCCCCCTGTACACGTTCCATTCTCAGCTCCCGGGATATTTTGCACAGACATTGGTGATTCTCATGTTGGAGTCACACACCATCTGCATATTCATGGAGTGGAAGTTCTTCCTGTTGATAAAGAGATGTCCCTCACATGTTGGAGCTTTGATATATACATGTGTGCAGTCTATAGCACTCATGACCCTGGGCATGCCTCCCCTTGTAAAAGTCCTGTTTTACTCATGTCCACTCCATGTCGGTGGTGGGGAAGTGGACAACTCGAGCCAATACCTAAGAAAATGTGGGCTATGACATGCCTGATGCGTAACCTTCTGTTGACTGGAAGGCTCCACTTGCCATAAAATGTATTGCACACATCAGTTTCTGCAAGCCAGACAGGGCATGGCTGTGGATTTATTTTGGATCAACCTCATCTTTGATGACCTCACATAGGGCAATGATGCTGTACGGAGTCAAGCTGTATCGGTCTATCGGCTCATCATCAGTCTTTCCCAGGAGTGTGACCCTTGTGCGGTATACTGTGGGCCTCGGTGGTCATCTGTGAACCCTGTGCTGCTCCAGGGGTACCTGTGGCAGCTGGGGAGCATCCTGTTGTAGCAGCTGGGGATCTGCAGGCAGGTGTTGTCCTCCAGGTGGGGATGGGCTCCTGTGTGGCTCTTCAGCCAAAGCCTCTCAATTGCAACAAGTGAAGGCTGTTGAACAGGTGTGCTTGGGAGTTGCTGGTGTTCCCTAGCCCTCACACGCCTTCTACACAGTCTTCGCATAAATAAGTATGCAAATATATTTGTTGTTCTGTCCATCTCTCTATCTCTGTCTCTCTCTCCCTGTCTCCCTCTCTATCTCTCTGTGAGTGGTCTCAGTGTAAACACACCACATGTGAGTATGGTGAGCTGTCCCTTTAATACAGTGTTGGGAAATTGTCCAGGCATGGTCATGAGGTGAGTGATGACCAATGGGAAGGTGTTTGTTATCCAGGTAAGTGTTTGCTGGTGTGTTTGTGGTTTAAAATCTGCTATGTTCTGATAGCTGTGTTGCTGTCAGTTGTGAGTGTGATGCTGGGGGGGGAAGGCTGTGTCTCAATCAGTTGGTGATGTTGCAGAGGTAAGCCTGGTTTGTATTGACAGGTGTATGTGTTATGTGTTAACCCCCTTTGTTCCATGTTATATTGTGATGTCTTGTGTTGGTGTGCTTTTTGAAGCCATTGTCCCTGTGGTGTTGCTAGGTTTTTGTGTTGTGTCCGAGAGTTATTTGTGGTGCATGGGCATTGTTTGTGTGTTACATTGGCTTTGCAGGGGTTAATGTTTCCATTGAAATACTTGTGTTATATGTTGTGTGGACTGGTGTTTCTCTGTTTTATTTTGTGTGATGGTGTTTTTTTTTTTTTTTTTGCCGTTATGTGTTTTTTCTGGCTAAAAAAAAACTGGGCCTTAACTTTTGCCTGTTAAGTGTATCAATTTATCGGTTGCTAGAAGTACCACACTCCTTTAAAGGGCTTGGTTCCATAGGTCTTAATGCATGTAAGATTAACATCTGTAATGATTTTAGAACTGCCGTTAGCTGTTCATAAGATGGACCTTTAAATGGCTTACTGTACTTACAAAATACCCATTGGTTGTTTTTTTTGTTTTGTTTTTTTTTACTATCGATTCCCTATAAATCTGGCCCTAAGGCCTCAATTCAATTAATCCCTCCAAAACTTGCAGTAGGGCAAAATTGGCTACTGACCGTAAAAAATTGTATAAGTCAGTATTCAATTGCCCTGCTAACTGAAACCACAACGAACATTTGGCCACAGAACCTCCATGTGTTTGAAGTTCCCAAAACTCAAGCTGAATAGCGTGAGTAATGGGAACATCAAAGGAAAAGAGCAAACAATCGATGCTTGACACACCATCACCCTCCCAAACACTAATCCTAAACTGCCCCTATCAATAAAGTGCAACAATACTACTCCTAACACTAGCCTAAAACCCCAGAGAGCAATGTGTTATGTACCTTTCTGGCAGTCAGATGGTTAAAGTAATGCCTATTTCCTAAAAATGAAAAATCAAAAAGCATTGTCCCAATCCTTTTCTCAAAAGACCAATCCTTCCTTACAAATAGAAATGTTATTCATAGAGAGAAAAAAATTGTTGCTTTTAAAAAAGAACCCTAGTTATGGGCTCAGCCGCTGTCACCAGCGGTGGCAGCAGGAAGTTAGGCTAGCAACCTCCCCCACTTTGGTACCTTTCGGGCCTATGTCCAAGCCAGTGCTTGGGAAATTTTAATAGAGATTGGATTTTATATGGCTAGTCTCTGTTCAAAATATCTCCCAGAAGTCCATTGGCTTTGATGTGTGTTTACGCACCTCCCAGCCAGTCAGCTACTGACGAATCCCACCCTTTGGCAGTCAGAGCGTTAAAAAATGAACATATTTCCAAGTTATGTTTTTTGCCAAAATGGAATGTTTAATGTTTTTTCCTCTTTAAAGGAAAGTATTTGAAACATTAAAATAAGAGAAAATGACAGAAGATGGAGAAAAAGAAGAAGAAAGAAGAAAGAAGAAGGAAGATGGAAGATAATATAGGAAGGTGGACAGTAGCTGACCAAGGTGCTGAAGACTCCACTGGACATCAGGATTACTTGTTAGTGTTATTGTTAAGGGTTGTTTTTAACTTAGATTAACACTGTAAGTGCCAGTGGGGTAAACATTCCATACTGCATTGAACTGAATGGCAAATTTTGATGTTTTGTTATGTATTTCAATGGGGGCAAACAGGCGCAAAATTAGCACCGAGGGGCTGCAGGTGCTAATATTATCTTTGCGTTTATCTCCAGGATTCCAATAGGAACATTTTTGATAAAATAGGAGGTAACATTTATCTCCTGCATATGAATTCAGCCCGAGGTGTTTTTTTTTCTTCCTGTATTTTTTCATACCGCAGTTAACTTAATTGCTTACCATGCTTGAAAAATTGCCTTCTGGGTTTGTTTTTGTCATCGGGGCAATTGAATCGAGGCCTAAGAATTCTCAAGTGGGAGAGATCTTAGTCCATGGGCTCCATAGGATAACATAGGAACTGGAGAAGTGATAACATTGGAGGAGCTGGATTTAAATGCAGGAGATATATGTTACCTCTCGTTTTATAAAAACTGTTCCTATTGAAGTCTATGGGGATACCTGGAGATAAAGAGACAGATTTAAAGGCAGGCAATAGCAAAAAAATGCCATTGAGTGTTTTGTAAGTGCAGTAAGACATTTAAAGGTCCATCTTATGAACAGCTAACAACAGTTCTCATTAGCTGGGCACTGAGCAATAGAAAGTGAGCAATAGTAAGTGTAGAAGGAGATATTCTGGAGATCTATTGTATCCATTTTGATGATATCTATTCTTCTCTTTCATAGGTAAGAATTTTAAGAATCTATACCAAAGTACTGTAGACAATTGAAGGATGATTACTAGATACTTGGTAAGAATTTTAAGAATCTATACCAAAGTACTGTAGACAATTGAAGGTTGATTACTAGATACTTGATAAGAATTTTAAGAATCTATACCAAAGTACTGTAGACAATTGAAGGTTGATTACTAGATACTTGGTAAGAATTTTAAGAATCTATACCAAAGTACTGTAGACAATTGAAGGTTGATTACTAGATACTTGGTAAGGAATCTAAACACTGAGTCATTGAGTTGATTAGGATTGATGTGTTAATTAGTACCTGTTAGATCTAGTTACAAACTGTTTTGCTAATTAAAAGGGAGTTGCCTTCTGTGTATAAAAATAGGTTTGTTATTAGCTGGGCTAATCATTAGCTGGGCACTGAGCAATAGAAAGTGAGCAATAGTAAGTGTAGAAGGAGATATTCTGGAGATAATCTGGAGGTGATCTGTGGTGATTAAAGTCAGAAAACAACTCAGAAAACATAATCTGAAGGTATTTTTTTTTTTTCTGTCCCCTGATTATATTAGTGTTGTGAACATGTCAGGCATGTTGCAGTGCAATGGATGTTTTGCTTTTCTCCCCAAGGAAACCTTTTGGAGGTTCAGAAGTTGTCCAATTTGTCAGCAATTTTCTGTTTTACAAGAGGAGATTGATAATTTGAAGGCTGAAATCTACAAGATGTCTGTGAGCTCCACAAAGATACAAAATAAACAAGTGCCACTGCCTCAGAGACTTGCAAGAAATGGCAGATGGACTACAGTTGGCTCTGGAAGGGTAAGAGTTGTGGACAGGAGGCATGTCCCACAGTCTGTGCCTCTTCAAAATTCCTTTGCTGCACTTTCAGAACACTGCCTTAATATTGAAACAACTCCAGAAGCAGAGACTACTGGTTCACCAGCCTGTAATCCACAGGTAAACCAGACTGCAACCACTGACAAACTGATAAAGGTAAGAAGTAAGTACAACTTTAAGAGGAAGCAACTCTTATTGGGGGATTCTATATTAAGAGGAGTGACTCTGGAGGATAGTCATGGTGATGGCAAAGAAGTCAGATGTCTTCCTGGTGCTACAGCTCACAGAGATAGAAAACACATTTTAAAAATTGTTAAGGAAGCAAGACAAAATGGAGAGTTGGATGTCATAGTCCATTTAGGGACAAATGATTTGGCTTGTAATGAGGTAAGTGTGGTAAAAGATGTTTTTAAGAAGCTATGTAAGGATCTGCAGCAAGTTGCTTCCACTGTATCCGTTTCAGAAGTTCTGCCAGTGTATAAGGAAGATGATGGTAGGATGCAGCGAATAAGAGATTTTAATTCATGGCTAGGGAAATGAGGCCAAAAACATGGATTTGGCTTTGTTTCTCACACCAAACCTATTTGGTGTAACAAGGAATTGTACAAAAAGGATGGCTTGCATCTTTCTCAAAAGGGAACAGAGGTTCTCAGCAAGCAATTCAGAAGTTTTGTTGACAGGTATTTAAACTAGTAGAGGGGGGCAATGGAATGATACAGGAGATAATCAATTGCCCCCCACAGCACTTCACAGATGAATTTGATCAAGGTATGTCTGTGGCACATAGGTCAAAAAACAGTAGACTTCGAGCCATGTGTACAAATGCACGCAGTTTAGGGAACAAGATCCCTGAACTCATTGCAATAATAACTAGGGAAGATGTGGACTTAGTGGGAATTACCGAGACCTGGTACAATGATAAAAATGACTGGGATGTAGAAATACCGGGGTACTCTCTATTCAGAAAAGACAGGAAAGGCAGAAAAGGAGGATGGGTTGCCATTTATGTCAAAAATAGCTTAAAGGTTAATCTTATACAGGGTATGGAGGAGAACACAGAGACTGTTTGGATAACTTTAGAATATGGGAATAAGGTGGTCACTCGTATAGGTGTGATCTATAGACCCCCAGGACAAACAGAGGAGTTGGATCAACTGTTGGTCAAGGAACTAACTAAGATGAATGTGAAAGGTGAGGTTATAATTATGGGGGACTTTAATCTTCCAGATGTGGACTGGAAAAACCAAGTAGCAGGTTCAGCCAGGAGTAGAGATATCCTAAATTCTTTACAAGGATTAGCTCTT
This sequence comes from Rhinophrynus dorsalis, assembly GCA_037306005.1. Classification (NCBI taxonomy): domain Eukaryota; kingdom Metazoa; phylum Chordata; class Amphibia; order Anura; family Rhinophrynidae; genus Rhinophrynus; species Rhinophrynus dorsalis. The sequence continues at coordinate 64,463,957 of CM074721.1, read as the reverse complement.
AGTCAATTAGTAGAAGAGCCGACTAGGAAGGAAGCCACACTAGATTTATTATTTACTAATGGAGACTTGGTATCAGATGTAGCTGTAGGAGAGTGTTTGGGCTCCAGTGATCATCATTCTGTGTGGTTTAATATAAAAACAGAGGCTGAGTTGCACCACACAAAAACAAAGGTTCTAGACTTTAGAAAGGCTGATTTTTCTAAAATGGAAACATTTTTATGTCAGTCTTTAACAACTTGGAGATCTTTAGATGGAGTCCAGGAGAAATGGGATTATCTGAAATGTGTTTTACTAAACGCAACAGAGCATTGCATTAGACATGTCAGCAAGGGTAAAAGAAAGAGAAAACCACTGTGGTACTCAGCAGAAGTGGAAAAATATAGTAAAAGAGAAAAAAGAAGCATTTAAGAAATATAAGCAGACGCAGAAGGAAGAAGATAGGTATCGGTACAAAACTAGGTTGAAGGAGGCCAAATGTATTATTAGATGTGCCAAAGCACACACAGAAGAAAAAATTGCCCAGTCAATAAAAAAGGGGGATAAAACATTTTTTAGATATATAAGTGAAAGGAGGAAAACGAAACAAGTAGTGTTGAGCGAGCATGCTCGGCCGATGCTCGGATCGGCTCGAGCATCGCTCTGCTCGGCACATGGCGGTACTCGTACGAGTACCGCATGTGCTCGCCCGCCATGTTCGGGTCTCCTCCCCGCACGTTTTGCGGCTGCTGCGCAGCCAATAAACGTGCAGGGAGGCTCTGACATCGGTGTAATGCCAGCAGCCATGTTGGCTGCTGGCATTACACTGATTGGCTGGCCAGAACCCATGGTCGGGTGCTGTATAGCACCTGACCATCGAGTTCGGCTCAGTCTGAGCCAGGGAGAGCTGAGGATAGGAAGGGAAAGGCAGTGTAGGGAGGAAATAAAAAAAATTGTGAAAAAAAAGAACCAAAAGTCCTTTTTAGGACTACTGTGTGTGGGGGCAGCAGGTTATTTTGTGTGGGGGGAAAAAAACAAAAAAAAAAAAAAAAAAAATATTCTGTTTAGTGTGAAAAGTTGCAGATTAGAGCACATTCTGTTTAGTGTGCACAGTTGCAGATTAGAGCACATTCTGTTTAGTGTGCAAAGTTGCAGATTAGAGCACATTCTGTTTAGTGTGCAAAGTTGCAGATTAGAGCACATTCTGTTTAGTGTGCAAAGTTGCAGATTAGAGCACATTCTGTTAAGTCTTCAAACTAAAATATCAAAGTCACATATTCCATTCAGTGTGCGTCGCCGCAGTTTAGCAGCACATTCTGTGTACTGTGCAGAGTTGCAGAATAGGAAGAAATACTGTTAAGTCTTCAAACTAAAATATCAAAGTCACATATTCCATTCAGTGTGCTTCGCCGCAGTTTAGCAGCCTATTCTGTGTACTCTGCACAGTTGCAGAATAGGAAGAAATACTGTTAAGTCTTCAAACTAAAATATCAAAGTCACATATTCCATTCAGTGTGCTTCGCCGCAGTTTAGCAGCCTATTCTGTGTACTGTGCAGAGTTGCAGAATAGGAAGAAATACTGTTAAGTCTTCAAACTAAAATATCAAAGTCACATATTCCATTCAGTGTGTTTCAACGCCGTTTAACAGCCTATTCTGTGTACTCTGTACAGTTGCAGAATTATAAGAAATACTGTTAAGTTTTCAAACTCAAATATTAAAGTCACATATTCCATTCAGTGTGTTTCAACGCCGTTTAACAGCCTATTCTGTGTACTCTGTACAGTTGCAGAATTATAAGAAATACTGTTAAGTTTTCAAACTCAAATATTAAAGTCACATATTCCATTCAGTGTCTTTCACCGCCGTTTAACAGCCTATTCTGTGTACTCTGCAGAGTTGCAGAATTATAAGAAATACTGTTAAGTTTTCAAACTCAAATATTAAAGTCACATATTCCATTCAGTGTGTTTCAACGCCGTTTAACAGCCTATTCTGTGTACTCTGTACAGTTGCAGAATTATAAGAAATACTGTTAAGTTTTCAAACTCAAATATTAAAGTCACATATTCTGTGTAAGATGAAGAAGGCGGGTAAAAAGGGACGGGGAAGTGGACGTGATCCTGAAAGTTCAGGGCGCGGGTCAGGACGCGGAGAAACTGTGCCTGGTGCCAGAGCACAAGAAAGAAAGACATCCACCATACCTAGCTTCATGTCTGATTTCACAGGGCGTCGCAGGACATCACTCTCGAGGTCCGACCAGTGCGAACAGGTGGTCGGTTGGATGACAGCTGATACTGCTTCCAGTCGGTTAAGCACCACCCTGTCTTCCACCAAGTCCACTCTCAGTAGCCAAGAGTCTGGTCAACATAATCCTCACTCTGATCATCCTTCCTCCCACCATACACGGTCTGGTCAAAGAAGTGATCCCACACTGGGATATAGTGATGAGCTCGTCTCATCACCAATCCTTCATTTGACCCTCTCTCCAAGCACGCTTGCAGAGGAACATGACATCTTGTGCCCTGATTCACAACCTCTAGAGGCTACCCAATCACAAGAAGATGACAGATGTGAACGGCATTTAAGGTCAAAGGAAGTAGTGGATGATGATGATGATGATGATGAGACACAGTTGCCATTAAATCAACCACTATTTCCGTCTCAAGACCTTGTTGAGGAGAATGTTATACAGTTGTCAATGACTGAGTATGTGGTGGGATCAAGACTTGAGGAGGATGATCAGAGTGAGGAAGTGGAGGAGGACTTGGTGGACGATGAGGTGACTGACCCCACCTGGGAAGGTGTAGAGCCGAGCGATGACAGCAGTCCTGAGGGTGAGCCATCTGCAGCACCGCAACAGGCTGGAAGAGGCAGTGGTGTGGCTACAGAAAGAAGGCAGACCGCACCAAACCGGCCCGCAAATGTTCCACGGAGCACCCCCTTGCGTAAATCTACCTTGCCAAAGGGTAGGTGTTCCGCGGTATGGCGTTTTTTTAAGGAAAGTGCGGACGACAAAAGAATTGTAGTTTGCAACCTGTGCCACACCAGAATGAGCCGAGGCATGAACACTAGAAACCTCACCACCACCAGCATGATCCGACACATGGCATCCAAGCACCGTAGTAAGTGGGAGGAACGCCTGGATCGCCCACCTGTGTCTGCAGGCCACACCACTGCCTCCTCTTCCCCTGTTTTCGGTGCCGGCCAATCGCCTGTCGAAGGCGCAGGCCCGCATACCTCCCGCCCTGCACCTGTACCATCTGAAGCACCATCAGCGACCACATCCACTTCCCTGTCCCAGCACAGCGTCCAAATGTCGTTACCCCAGGCATTTGAGCGCAAGAGAAAGTACCCAGCCACCCACCCACAGGCCATAGCACTAACCTCACACCTTTCAAAATTACTGGCCATCGAAATGCTGCCATTTAGGCTTGTGGACACTGAGTCCTTCCGCAGCCTGATGGCAGCAGCTGTCCCTCGGTACGCGGTCCCCAGCCGCCACTACTTTTCCCGGTGTGCCATCCCCGCATTACACCACCATGTGTCCCGTAACATCACCCGTGCCCTGACCAACGCAGTTACTGGGAAGGTCCACTTAACGACTGACACATGGACAAGTGCTTGTGGCCAGGGACGCTACATTTCCCTGACGGCACACTGGGTGAATGTCGTGGAGGCTGGGAGCGACTCGGACCCTGGGATGGCACGGGTGCTACCCACGCCGAGGATTGCGGGCCCTACCTCCATCAGGGTTTCCACCAGCACCTACGTTATTGGCTCCTCCTCCTCCGTTTCCACCACCGAATTCTCTACACACACCGCCACTCCCCCATCAGCCAGTAGCTGGAAGCAGTGTAGCACTGCAGTGGGGAAGCGTCAACAGGCCGTGCTGAAGCTGATCTGCCTTGGGGACAAACAGCACACGGCCTCAGAGCTGTTGCAGGGGATTAGTCACCAGACCGAGCAGTGGCTCTCGCCACTCAACCTGCAAGCAGGCATGGTTGTGTGTGATAATGGGCGTAACTTGGTGGCGGCTTTGGAGCTCGGCAAGCTCACACACGTACCATGCCTAGCGCATGTATTTAATTTAGTGGTGCAGCGATTTCTAAAAACCTACCCCAATGTGCATGATCTCTTGACCAAGGTGCGCCGCGTGTGTGCACATTTCCGTAAGTCATCTACAGCTTCAGCCGGCCTGTTGAAGCTGCAGCAGCGCTTACAAATGCCAGCTCACCGGCTGCTGTGTGACGTGAGCACGCGCTGGAACTCCACCTTCCACATGTTGGCCCGGCTTTGTGAGCAGCAGAGGGCAGTAGTGGAGTACCAGCTGTTACACGGTCGTCGCCTCTCCGTTCAACTTCCTGTAATCAGAAGTGAGGAGTGGGAATGGATGTCAGACCTCTGCGAGGTTTTACGCAATTTTGAGGAATCGACACAGATGGTGAGCGGCGATAACGCTATTATCAGTGTAACCATCCCACTTCTGTGTCTACTGAAACGCTCGCTGCTCACAATTAAAACCGACGCTTTGCATGTGGAAGAGGTGGAAATGGGGGAGGAAGAGCTTACACAAGGTGATAGCCAGAGCACCCTCACTTCGTCTTCTCAGCGACAATTGGAGGAGGCGGAGAAGGAGGAGGAGGAGGAGGAGGAAGACACGGTTGCCTCCGCTACAGAGGGTAGCCATGGAACTTTAGTTCCATCTCTTCAGCGTGGGTGGGCAGAAGAGGAGGAAGAGGATGAGGATATTGAGAGTCAGCCTCCTGGTGAGGACAGCGAAATCTTGACTGTTGGTACTCTGGCACACATGGCTGACTTTATGTTAGGCTGCCTTTCCCGTGACCCACGCGTTGTACGCATTTTAGACAACACGGATTACTGGGTGTTCACCCTTCTGGACCCCCGCTACAAAGAGAATTTCTCATCTCTCATTCCTCCGGTGGAGAGGACAAGCAAAATGGTGCAATACCAGAAGGTTCTTGTTGAAAAATTGCTCCAAAATTTTCCATCTGACAACGCTGGCGGCAGAGTACGTGCTACCTTGGCCAACCGAGAAGGGGAGAAAAGGGGAGCACACAGCAGTTCCGAGAAAGGCAGGGCAACACTCTCCAAGGCGTGGGACACCTTCATGACACCCCGGCAGCACCCTCACCCTGATGCGCAGCCTAGTGTCACAAGGAGGGAAAAGTTTTGGAAGATGGTGAAGGAGTACGTAGCAGACCGTGTCAGCGTCCTCAATGATCCCTCTGTGCCTTACAACTACTGGGTGTCCAAGCTGGACACGTGGTATGAACTGGCACTCTACGCCTTGGAGGTGCTGGCCTGCCCTGCCGCCAGCGTTCTGTCTGAGCGGGTATTTAGTGCTGCTGGTGGCATCATAACAGATAAGCGTATCCGCCTTTCCACCGACAATGCTGATAGGTTGACACTTATAAAAATGAACAAGGCCTGGATTTCCCCTGACTTCTCCACTCCACTGGAGGAAAGCCCCGGGGGAACATAAACTCACTTTATATATGTTATTTACAATGATGGGAATACTCTGTATTCCCATTCACCCCTTCCACCCAAAAAACGGGTATATGGTTGACTCTTAATCTTCTCATCCTCCTCCTCCTCTTCCATATGCCCTGGGATATAATTTTTATATAGGGCCAGCTCACCAGCGTGCCCTGGGATATAATTTTTATATAGGGCCAGCTCACCAGCGGGCCCTGTGATATAATTTTTATATAGGGCCAGCTCACCAGCGGGCCCTGTTTGCCAATTTTTATATAGGTCAGCTCACCAGCGGGCCTTCTCATATAATGTTTTATTGGGTCAGCTCTCTAGCGGGCCCTCTCATATAATGTTTTATAGCGTCAGCTCACTAGCGGGCCTTCGCATATAATGTTTAGGATGGTCAGCTCTGCAGCAGACCCTCACCCATAATGTTTTAGATGGTCAGCTCAGCGCACGTTTCCCTCTTAATCATGGCCTCAGTTCTGAAAATCAAGGAAATTTTTGGGAGAATTTGCCTCTGCGCACGTTTCCCTCTTAATCATGGCCTCAGTTCTGAAAATCAAGGAAATTTTTGGGAGAATTTGCAGATGATATACAAGTAAATATACAGCAAATATTGTTTGGTAACAATTTTTCGCCTAAAGTCGTTTTTATTTTCCTTTTTGTGTGTTTTATGGTCAGTCTGTAAAAATGGCGTACTACGGGCGAAAGATCGTTCCCAGCAGCGATGTTGGAGTCCAAGGTGCATCCAGACATCCTCCCTATGCTGTCCCTGAACCATTTCTGTAGTGTTTCCATCTTTTTCTGCCCTTTTCCTATGGACCAGGCACCCTCCCCTCATCAGAGCAGGGGGTGCCTGGTGTAATGCTCGAGTCCTCCCATTGACTTCAATGGGGCTCGGATGCTCGGCCGAGCACTCGAGCCTCAGGGGGTGCTCGGTCAGAGCACCCGAACATCCGAGCATTGGGGTGCTCGCTCATCACTAATGAATACACACCGAGATGAACAAAAAAAAAGTATTTTGTTCAAGTCAAGGAAGCCTCTCAAGTGCTGCACAAATCATGTTTCTCCTACCCATGTTGCATTGCAGGGAAGAAATTTCCATATTCTTATCAGAACATGGCTCTCGATGTGCCTAGAGGGAATCAGCTGTACCCCACTGATGAGACCCACATAGGCCAAAATGTACATCTGGGGTTGTGTGGTTTCTCTCACGCAGAGAGGATTTGCCTGACATTAATCAGAGCTGGACTGACTGAATATGGGACCAGTCTGATATGAGTATGGAGAAATAAAGGTCAGAGATGCTTAACTAGGCTCATGAGCTAGCAAATACATGCAAGAGGCTCTCTAGGACTGCATCCAGTGGCCAGAGTGCAATCTCTTTTTGCTCACCAGTGCCATACACAGAGAGAAAATCTTCTGAAGCACATCATACTGGTCTTGCCAATTGATACTCCAGCAACAAAATGCCAGACAATTCCTCTATGAACAAGGGAAACCGATAACCCCAGATGTACGCTTTGGTCTTTTTGGGTCTCGTCAGTGAGGTGCAGCTGATCCCTCTAATTACTGTGAGCAAGGGATCCACGTCTGGATTCCCCCCATTACTCTTAGTGTGACTAATTCCAAGAGCAATTTGCATATGTAGAAAGAAAGGTCAGAGATGCTCAACTAGGCTCATGAGTAGCAAATACATGCAAGAAGCTCACTAGGACTGCATGCAGCACCCAGGATGCAAACTCTTTTAGCTCACCAGTGCCATACACAGAGAGGAAATCTTCTGAAGCACATCATACTGATCCTGCCAAATGACAGTCCAGCAACAAAATACCAGACAATTCATCTCTGAACAAGGGAAACAGCTAACCCCAGACATACATTTTGGCCTTTTTGGGCCTCATCGGTGAAGTACAACTGATCCCTTTAGGCCCTGTGAGCAGGGGGTCCATGTATGGATTCCCCCCATTACTCTTAGGGTGACTAATGCCAAGAGTAATTTGCATATGTATAAAGAAAGGTCAGAGGTGCTCAAGTAGGCTCATGAGCTAGCAAATACATGCAAGAAGCTCACTAGGACGCAATCCCAGTGAGCTCTTGCATACCCTTGAAAGCTCATGAGCCTAGCTGAGCATCTCTGACCTCTTCTATATTGCTATGAGTATGGAAATTTCCTTTCTGCAATGGCACATGCGAGTGAAAACTGTACTTGAGCAGCACCTGAGAGGCTACCATGCCTTGAACAAAAATGTTATTCTGTACATTCGTCACACTCTTTGTATTTAGGAAAGAAAAAAATACCCTGTGCACACTATACCCCAAATGTACGATAATGAAACAAGCTGATAAAAGATAGGTGCTCACAGGGAAAATGACTAATTGAACTATAAAAAGAGACCAAAGAAACCTTGCAAAACTGAGCACACTATCTATATTTCACCTACATCTGTTTCCAAATATGAAGTGGAAAGGAAAAAACAGGGAAGTCTATAATGAAATAAAACTTAACATTTATTAGAAAAAAACTAACATTCTATCTAAAAGGATATGTTCATTCCTAAATCTAAAATGTTGATTCTGTGTTTCAAAACAAGAGATGGAATTACAGCTTCTGGGACTTTCCTAAGTGCACATTTATACCAACACTTCTCAGGTTAAAATGTTCCATTTACCCCTGGATATTCATCATTTCTATAGAGTACACATATAGAGAATTTTACTGGTCAATGACCATATATCATTAGTTCATATAGTATATGGATACCCACTTAGGTTTTTCAATTAAAATATCTCAAAACAATTGTTAATTGTACTGTACAACCAAAAATTACAGCTTCTGGAACTCTCCTAAGTGCACACTTATACCAGATCTCGGGTTAAGCTGCTCCCTGATGGTGTGACCAGTCAAATATGTATATGGAAATTTCTTATTTCTAATGGTACATGGGTATGAGAAACATGAGTGGCTACCATGCCTTGCATAAAACACAATTTTGTTCTGTCTCTGTGTGCGTTTGTCATACTCCTTGTGTTTGTAGTCTCCTTAATTGGAGGGGTATCCCATGTATGGGCCCTTGCTCTCTGTGTGCCTAGAGGAAATCAGCTGCACCCCACTGATGAGGCCAGCATAGGCTAAAATGTACAGCTTGTGTGGTTTCACTCATGCAGAGGGGATTTGTTTTACATTTCGGAGCTGGACAGACTGACATGGATATGGAAATTTCTTCTCTGCAATGGAACATGGGTAGGAGAAACATGACTTGGGCAGCACCTGAAAGGCTACAATGCCATCAATAAAACACTTAATTTTGTACTGTCTCTGTGTGCAATCATCACACTATTTGGTTTGTAGTCTACCTAAGTGTAAGGGTGTCCCAGTCATGGGCCCTTGCTCTCCATGTGCCTAGAGGAATCAGCTGCATCCCACTGATGACGCCAATGTAGGCCAAAATGTACAATGGTGGTTGTGTGGTTTCTCTCTTGTAGAGAGGATTTGTTTGACTTTTCAGAGCTGGACTGACTGAGGGAGGGACCAGTCTGATTTGGACATGGAAATTTCTTCTCTACTATGTCAAGTGGGAGTGAAAAACGTGACTTGAGCAGCACTGGAAAGGCTACCATGCATTGAACAAAACACTTAATTTTGTTGTATCTCTGAGTTTGTTTTGTAGTCTTCCATTCTAGTCACAATGTCAGTACTCAGTGCCTGCTAGCATCACTCTGCATCAGAAGCACCAGACCAAGAGATGTGTAGCCCCAAGTTGGTACCTTGACTAGGGACCTATGAATCCTTACTCCGTCTCTGCATTCTTCTGTGTCTACTTTATTGCCATATACTAACAAAGTTCCCAAATAAATATATGTAACGTTACTCAATTTCCTGGGCATTCTATGGGGTGACATTTGGGGTTTACTCACAGTAAAGTCTTGATGATCAAGGTTTGTGTACACCATTATGCATATAAGTGATCATATGTGCTTATACTTACCCTAGAGTGCACCCAAATAATTTCTAAGCCATCATCTTTTAGTAGAAAATAAGCTGAGCTGGAAGATTCACAAATGTATTCCATCCTGGCTATTGATAGATGAGAGTTGGTACCGTGTTAGCCGTAGAAATACAGGAGGCAAAAATGTAGTCAAGTTGATACCTTTATTGGCTAACTAAACATATTTAAAATGCAAGCTTTCAAGACTTCTTTGGTCTCTTCCTCAGGTATGTTATACAGATAAATATGAAAACTTCTCTCTTAAATACAAGTACACATTACATTGTTTATTATGAAAATCAGATAAGAATGTTAGTCTAAATACTGATTCTTTGATCAGTCAATGGTAGAGGATGTGATTTAAATTGCATTCTTCCTCTGAGGAGTCCAGGTATTTATCATCCAAGAGGGGCTGTCGTAAAATTTAATTCACAATGTGATAATGTGACAGAAACAATCTGTCTCTATTCAGCCCATAAGTCAAAGAATCAAATTGTAGCATTAATTTTACCTCCCATAATTTTCTGTCCCTCTGAGTGCAAAATTGTCCCATCAGTACAGTCAGTCTAATGTCCCTGACGCTGTGTCAGTTTTGGCAAAAATTTTCTCCCACTGGTGTCTCTGTCTTTTTGTTATTAATGCTGGATATGTGGGAATTAAATCTCTTATGTAATGGCTATCCCGTTTCACCCACATAAAGAGCTTCTATCTATAAAAGAAAAAATAAGTTGGCTTTAAAAATCATAGATATGTTAACCCCTTGAGTGCCAGAGGGGTATGCAATGCATTGAATACCTCTCTGGGGCCTCAAGGGTTAAAGTACATAATAGTACATAATACATACATAATAGTCTTCAAATAAAAATTGCCCAAACAGAATAATAATAATAAACATGTTAGGAAATGTTTGCCATATATGTTAATGCCAATGTTTTTCTATTGTCTATAAGTAACTATAAATCCAACTCAGCTTAATTTGTTGCTGTCTTCGACGCTGTGTGAGGCTCTGTTGCGGCGGCGGAGACAGAATAAGGTGGCGCAGCCCTCCCCTCTTCTAATTCCCTCAGACCGGAGTTGGCATCGGCCCATGAAGAAGAAGAGGGGAGGGCTGTGCCACCTTATTCAGTCTCCACCGTCGCATCAGTGCCTCACACAGCGGCGGAGACAGCAACAAATTAAGCTGAGTTGGATTTTTAGTTACTTATGGACAATAGAAATACATTGGCATTAAGATATATGGCAAACATTTCCTAACATATTTATTATTATTCTATATGGGCAATTTTTATTTGAAGACTGGTACGCTATTATGTACTTTAACCCTTTGGGCCCCAGAGAGTTACGCAACACATCGCTTTGCAATGCGTTGCGTACCCCTCTGGCACTCAAGGGGTTAACATATCTGTGCTTTCAACTGAAACGTAAGTTTTTTCGTTTACAGGAAGAAGAAAGAAGAGAAGAAAGAAGACAGAAGATACAAGAGAAAATAGAAGAAAGAATGGAGACAGAAGGATACAGACAGTGGATGACAGGTAAGTTTATCATAGACTTTTTAACGATTGGTGCTTGACAGTATGTCAGGCACTGATCGTTAGTTTTTTTACTGTTAAGTTCCCAAAACTGACGTTATTTAGCAGCATTTTGGGAACTTAACACACAAAACGGACCTTTGGACACAACACCAGTTTTGTGTCCTAACGTCCGTTGTGCTAAATGTCGGTAGGACATTTGGATACCGACCAAGACATTTTATTTATTTGGTCGGTATCCATTTTGTCCTACTGACATTTTTCTACTCCAACACAAGACAAAGTTAGTACAGATTTTTTAAAAATTGTTTGATTTTTAACCCCTTGGTTGCTAGAGAATTCTCCAAGATATTGTCGAGCAATACATTGGAGACCACTCTAGCATTTAAGGTGTTAAAATACCCATTTAAATAAATGTTAATTGGGGTATTTTGCTGCAGTTGGTTCTCCCCAGAATTACTCCAATTCTTCCACTTATATCAGCCACATTGACTGCCTTCTGGCATGCTACTTTTCTCTTTTTGATGTTAATGGGAAAAGTATCAAACTGCTTCATTTCTCTGTTCTCGTCTCTGCAGTACAGTAACATCCTCTGAAGCAATGCCGTGCAAATCAGCACAGACACAGAATGTAAAAAGAATGCTTGTTGCTCTGATTTTTTCCCTTGGGTTATGTAAGTATTTGTCATTTACTTTCTCTGTTTTACTGTTCTCTTTGTACATTCCCCTTCTATATGATATCTTCTTTTAGTTTTATGTCATGTTTCTGTTTGCTTATATACATTAATTTACTCATGTCTGTTTACCTAATATCGAGTTATAGAATTGGAGAAAATTGTGCTTTAAATTATTTGTACACTTTACAATCTACTAAAATGGAATTACATGTCATCCTCTCCTACAGGATAAACTTTTGGTGTCCAAATCTCTACCCATGACCATGGCCACACTCTTGTTGTAGTATTTATTGCAGCTCCATACTTCTTCATAAGAAAACAGTGTGGCCACTACTCTGAATCTCTCTTATGAGGTTCAAGACACCTAGAAAAGAGCAACAAGATGGGGATATGTTATTTTACACTACCGGCTACCTACACTATGTAAGGCAGAGCAGTTCTGGGGCAAATTGTCAGCTTACTATAGAAAACAAATAAACAAACATTATTTTCTGTCTTTCTCTTCTCTCCATAACCTCTCAGTAGGTGTACCTCAGGGATCAATCCTGGGACCGCTTCTCTTTTCTCTCCACGGTCTCTCTCTTGGTGACCTCATCTCAACTCTTGGCTTTAATTACCCTCTGTATGAGGATGACACACAAATCTACTTTTCTTCACTCTGGCTTTGCAGTCTCAATTCATTTAATGTCTAATGTCAATCTCATCATGAATGGCCCAACGCCATCTTAAACTCAATATGATTAAGAAAAAAATGGTTGTATTCACTCCTAAACCCCACCATCCAACCTCTTTCTCCATCAGAGTAGACAATTCTGTCATCTACTCAATAACCGAAGCATGCTGTCTTGGTGTTATACTTGATTTTAACTTGACATTCTCTCTCTATCCAAGATGTCACCAAAACCTGTCACTTTGCCAAAATGCAACCTTTCCTCTGTATGTCAACAACAAAAACTCTCACTCAGGCCCTCATTCTCTCTAGACTTGATTATTGCAATATTGTACTTTCTGGTCTTCCAACCTCTTTTCTTTCTCTGTTTCAGTCTTTTCTTAACAACCTGCAAGAACAGCCTTTGCTCCCAGATACCTTCCCTTTCATCTGCTTTTGAAATCCCTCTCTTGGCAACCTACAGGGTTTCGCTTTTCTTGAAAAATTCTTCACCTATTCTTTGTCACCTTTTTCTTAAGCAACCTCTTATATTTCTGCTCATATCTCCCATTACAATCCTTCCCATGCCCTGTTTTCTTCTCAAAGGTTCTTTCTGTCCTCTCCTTACATAGCTCCAGCCATCTCTTGGCTGCAATCATTTTCACTAGCTGCCTCTTGAATTTGGAATGCACTTCATTTCACTATTCGCCAATCACCCACACTCATCACTTTAAAACATCTCCTAAAAACCCAGCTGCTCTAGGAGGAATCTCAGAAACAATATTTTTCTTGTGCACACTAACCATCACATCAGAATCATTCTGTACTTCTTTTACTGAAGCCTTGCACTTGCAATTATGATCCTCCTCCTTCTGTCTCTGTTATGTTGGCATGATTATTAATTATATTTTAGCCTCCTTGGGGCATGGTACCTTTCCCAATGTAAGATTCCCTTTGCTGCACTTTTCCACCACTAATAATGCATTGATTGCACTTAAGCCAAATGCTCTTAACCCTGTCCTGTTTGTGGGTATATCTGAGAGGCTAATAACTGTCATTCAAATAATTGATATATTTGTAAATATTTATATTATATTATTTCCGTCTGATCCTTTTCTCTCTTCATAATTTGTCTCTGATGCTATCATCACTTCTCGCATTGCCACCTTTGTAAACAATTGACTTAATCCTCTCTAACGTTTTTTTCTCTGTTCCTCCTCATCCACCCACCCCTTTCTATCTGTCCTAGTGATGTAATCATTCTAATGATATTGGGTTGTTTGTAGCTGTAATGTACATTGTTATAGAATGAAAGAGCTTAAGGGAATGAGACAGGAGCATTCCCACTGCACAATGTATCTACTCATCTGCCCTTAGCACAGGTGGATTTTCAAGTCTCATCTTCAGAATAATGTGCTTTGTACTGATCCTGAGCGACTATTACCAACACAAATGCTCATTTGTGAGCATGAAAAGCGGCAAGCAGGGAAGCAACCAACCAAAGTATTCAGAGTTGTAGCTTGCTGCTAATACATTATTAGCAAATTAAATCAATGGACCAACATTCTACATCATTTCACAAGGTCTTTTACCCTTTGATGTCAGAGAATCCAGCAGCACAATAAAGAAATTTCCTCACTAAAATAGTAAACAATGTAACTAACCAAATACTGTTATTTTCATTGTGTGATATATTTGTCTGTAACAGCATTGTATAGGCTATGCTTCTATTGCATTGTGAACATCTTAATAATGTTTACTGTAATAAAAAAAATATTTTCTTTTGATCATAAACAATCTTAAACTTTGTTTGAAGGCATTTCAAAGTCACTTGCTGTAACTGTCTACAAAAAAATGCACTGAGGCTGGAATAATTCTGGGGAATACAAAATATTCAATAGGGGACGAATGAAAACTATCATTGACTTAAATAGAGCTTTTAATTGGGGATTTATGGAAGCTTGCATTTCCTCCTCACAGGAATTTCCATGGAAAGAAACTACAGTATATTTCACCATTTCAAGTAAATGCACAATAAAATCTCACATATAATACTATATATAGTATTATATGTAGTGCCGTGCGAGAAAAGCAATGCCATTATGTTGAATTAACACAGGTCCTCACAGGGAGATGTAGAATGTGGGTGGAAAATGCAAGCATGGCACGTGCTGCTCAGATGTCCTAGATGCCTCTGGTGGGGGCGAATAGTGGGAGGGGAAGGTGGGAGCCGATTGAGGTTGGTGGATGGAGGGAAGCAGACAGGAAACTCATTTTTTTTTTGATGGGTAGAGAGAAGGAGAACAAGGATACGCATTATACATAGGCACTTTTGTTTTTCCCTAAAATGTTGGTTATAATTTACACCTGCATTTTATACACAGGTGCATATTATACCTGAGATTTTATGGGTAGGTAAAGCTTACTTCTGCCTTATCTGAATCAATTTCCAACATCCCAGTGTTGCTTTTCTAACATGCCCCTGGTAACATCCAGAGGCATGCAAGCTTATAACATGATACATGTACACATCATAACACAGACCTGCACACATGTGCACACACATATACTCAATTGCTCCTTTCTACCATATACATAAGTTTAATTGAAATGATCCATTCTCTACCAAATCTCAGCAGTGAAAAGTTTCATACACTCCTACTTTTAACCTTTTGAAAGCTGTATTATGAAGCAAAATGCTGGAGACTTCTCTAGAATTCAATTGGTTAAAATCTCCATTTTAAATCAGTGGTAATTTTAGGGCTGTTGGTTTGTCTCCTATAATGCAGTAGGTTTGCTCCAGTTTCACCCATTTCTTCTTACTAGATCAGCCTTGCTAAGCTTCTCAACAATTATTCAGTATTTCTTCAACTAGCCTCTGTGTCAGATTTCATAATTGCATGATGCATTTCTTTAGCAGGCAAGGTTAAAGGCTTAATTCTCTTTGCTTGTATTCATTTAGTGACTCATCCATTCTCATAATTTAACACACAGGGTCTTAAAGTGCATGAATGCCTACATGTACCTGCTGTCCAGAAAAAAAAAGTTGGGTCTAGATATTTTTTCTTTTATTTCACATATGTCTCTGCTTCATTGTGGTATTTTAAACATATTTTTGCACATGTCTATGGCAATTGTTCCAGCATGTGGATTGTTAACTGATGCACATGAACACCACCAAATAGTGGCACTCTGCATGTGAGATAGTTATAGTGTACCTTCAGGACTAAGTCCTACAAATCAATGTTTCCTCAGGACTTCTGCCTCTAATAAGTCTATGTCCTACTAATCGATGTTTCCTTAGGGCTTGGGCCTCTAACTACAAATCTAACAAATCATCCTTTATAAAATACTCTATCAAGTCAAGTATCAGTCCACCCCAGTGGCATCTTATGTCAAGGGGTTCCTGTCTCTATCACTTTACATACAAAGTTCATATGTTATTTATTTAATTTTTTATTAACTGTCCCCCCAACACCAATCAAGAAACCCCCAAAACACATTCCCTGTTCAACTGATTCATTCCCCAGACTCCACCCACCAACACAGGCATCCTCCTCAGACCCCTTTTATACCATGCCCTATGGGTTTTTTTTTAATTATATTTAGGATTTATTTTTTTATTAACTGCCCCCAATTCCAGTAAACACCCTCCCCATAAAAAAACATTCTCTGATTCATCTGATTCTTTCTCCACACCCTACCAACACAGGCACCCTCATGTCACTTTTGTACTATGCTTTTGGGAAATAAAATAATATTTTCTATGTGTTTGGTGTAAATTCAATGTTCCCATTGATTTCAATGGAATAAGCTAGGCAAAAAAAAGTGGAAAAACTGCACTTTCTGTGGTAAAATATTCACCAAGCGGGAAGTGCCATTATTTGACAATTTCAGTTTGAGGAGAAAATTTTCCTTATCCCTATTTCTGCCTTCACAAACCACTAGAATCCACAAACACAGAGAACAGCCAGCAGAAGAAACTTGGATCATAATTGCCTTCATCTTCTCAGTTACACAAGAGTTTGGGGTATTTGGGATACATCTCCTTTCTTCCTTTACACACAACCAGACTCCCCGACCACAGAGAACAGGCAGTAGAAAGGAATTTGGATCAGAGTTGCCTATCCTAATTAGATAAAAATTGTGCTGCTTTCTCTACCTTTCTCAAACACATGAGAGTTGGTACCGTGTTAGCCGTATAAATACAGGAGGCAAATATAGTTTTTGATACCTTTTATTGGCTAACTAAGCAGATTTAAATGCAAGCTTTCAAGACCTTAGGTTTCTTCCTCAGGCATGTTATACAGATAAATATGAGAACATCTCTCTTAAATACAAGTACTTGTATTTAAGAGAGATGTTCTCATATTTATCTGTGTAACATGCCTGAGGAAGAGACCTAAGGTCTTGAAAGCTTGCATTTAAATCTGCTTAGTTAGCCAATAAAAGGTATCAAAAACTATATTTGCCTCCTGTATTTATACGGCTAACACGGTACCAACTCTCATCTGTTATCAAAATGGAAGATACCCCAATGTACCGCACACAAATGAATATGAGAAACCTCCTAAAGAAACTTGCATGTGTACTTGTATTTAAGAGAGATGTTCTCATATTTATCTGTATAACATGCCTGAGGAAGAGACCTAAGGTCTTGAAAGCTTGCATTTAAATCTGCTTAGTTAGCCAATAAAAGGTATCAAAAACTATATTTGCCTCCTTTCTCAAACACAGAAAGACATGTTGTTGGAACCTGACACCCTTGTATATTATCCCTGCAAGAAAAAAAGAGAAACTTGCCCTATGGTGGAATTCAGTCTTACAACTGATTTCAATGCAATGAGCTATGAGGTAAAAAACAGAAAATCAGCACTTTTAGGGAAACATTTCACACTTGGCAGGAAGTGCCACCTTTCACCTGTTTCTCCTTTGAGGTGAAAGTTCCTTCATTACTAGTAAATGTCACGTTGCTCCAGCCTTACCTGTTCAGTCAGTTCTCTCTACGTCTTCTCTCTTTCCATCAGTTCTCTTACAAATTTAAACATGCTGTTCTAAGAACGTCCAATTTTTTAGAGACTTTTTGCTTGTTATTCTGCTATCTGATTTGACCTAGCTTGCCTTTAATTTCTCTTCTGTGTCATCCCTTGGTACCTTGAAATCTGCATGTTATCCTTGTACTACTTGATACAACTTGACTTGACTTTGATTTTGTCTCATCCCTTGGTGCTGCTTCTCAAATTTCTACCTAGTATTGAACTCAGCTATGACTGACAGTACTTCATTTTCATCTCCAGGGCCAGACAGCTGTATGCCATTCTTGTTCAGATATTTGGCCTGTGTCCTAACCTGCATCCACCAGAGGGCTCATCTCATCAGGATCGCAGATTGTGCAATATGCCACAGAGTTAATCTCACCCAGTTCACCAGACTGTGCAATTCAACAGAGTGCTCAGTTTGTTCAGTTCACCAGACTATGCAGTCTGCCAGAGTGTTTGCCTCATTCAGTTTACCAAACTGTATAACTCTCCAGAGTGCTGAGTGATTCTTATCCTAAGCCAGCAGAGGTCATTCACCAGTATAGACCTTCCAGTATTCATATGTCTATCTACCTCCTTTGCCTGGAACCTGTTTTTGCACATAATACACAGTGCTCTGGTGTGTCTGGTGTGCTCATCCTGCTCTAGGCCCAGGTTCAACTGGGTCTGGATAACTGGCTTCACAGCCAACACTTTTACATATGGCTTCAGCAGCAGCAAAGATTCACCAGAGACTGTCCATGCTCGCTAGCATTGCTCCCCACTCACCTTTCTCAAACATCCACTAGTTGCACAGGGGATACTCACAGTAAATACCAGTGATGCAGCTAGTGAAAAGCACCAGGCTTTGTGACTGGAAAAAAGTATCTACTAGGAGATGCTTAAATATATGGCCCCTTTTTGCAGTCTGAGCAGGACTCTTGTGATTTAACTGTGAGGAGTTCAAGAGAAGATCACTGTTAGTTCTCTGAACACCCCACAATTCTGTGCAATGCCAGACACCTGACAGGGTGCATTTGACAGGATATGTGGAGGTGTGTGGTGGACTTTATTAGTGACCTTGAGTGCTGTCACAGGAAGCACACAAAGTAATACTTCATTGCTCAATGCAATGAACTTGTTAAGAAAAAGTGTAAATATCTGTATTTTCACAAAAAAATACCTACTTGACAGGAAGTGCCATTTTTCACCTCTTTCACTTTTGAGCTGAAAAAAGTTTGCCCACCCCTACTGTAGAACTAATGGAAAAGAATGTCAGAGAAGTTAAAATATGCAAGGGTAAAACAAGAATAGGATCAGTATTAGTTGTCCTTCAACCCTCTCATATGAAAATGTATATTACACTTCTTCATCACCCATATTTTTCTTTTCTCTCTTCCCTACCAGTAACCTCCCTCTCTTTCTTGACTTCCAAAGTCACATACATCACCCCACATTCAGCATTCTCCTCTCCTTTCACCTTTATATTACCATAAGCATATAACATAATGAACAAACAATTTAGAATATTTTTGATAGATTAATCATGATGTGTTGATGGTCATGTAAATAGAGCTGCCTGTGCAGTCTTTTGCTTTGGAAAGTGAAGCCTTGATGTCAGGCTATTTGAATATGGGTCAGTGATAGTGCATGCATGTTAACATGTCTGCATACATGCCCTATAGCCATACACTGTATTTAAAATATACTGAATATGTTAAAGCTCTGTTTTGTTTTCTTTTTTTAGTTTAGCATTCAGTGACAGCTTTTCCTTTGTTTCCCGTTTATCTGTGTTGCTTTGTCCAATGTAGCTGTATTTGCCATCGTTCTGCAATGCTGAAACAAAATAATGAACAGTTTGTGTATTTTCAGGATGAGATTTGCTTTTGGCTGCTAATTGCTAACAAAAATAGTGTCTTAATGTTTGTGACCTTAACTAGCCCTAGTGCTACAGTCAATTAACAACCTCATATCTCTTCAATGTATTCTCTTATTTTGGGGTCTGATTTTCTCCCAGTGCCAACTTGTCTGAAAAGCACCTTATATATCAAAACAAAAACCCAATTAAGAACATTGTATTTATTTTCAGTTAAAATTGCATGGATGTTATATTTGCACAGTTATTGCTCCACCATGAACAGTAAAATTTAACCTGCCTTGGACTAGATAAAAGATTGGACACAAAATGTACAGCTGGAGTAAATCTTAACCTTATGTTATTTTAATCATGTCAGAATCTTGAATCATATCAGAATCTTGTCACCCCCAGAGATTGCAGTATATTTTGCGAAGAATTTTACAAGGGAAAGTATCTGATCACTGTTAGCTCTTTATGAATCAGAGGTGAACTTCAACACCAGCCTTCATGTCTGAACATAGCAATTTATGCCTAAAAGACAACGGAAATAATTTTAGGGCAAACCAACTTCACAATGGAGGAGAAATACAAAAATCATATTTGATTGAAATGGGGTGTTAGTTTCTTGAATGCCAAAGAGATTTACAATGTATTGGAGACTTTTCTAGCATTCAAAGAATTTTAAAAATCCAGTTTAAATCAAAATCAAGTTTTATTTATCTTCTTTGATGCAACTGGTTTTATCCAGAATTGCACCAGTTTTCTGTTGAGTATTAGGTCCATTAAGGGCTACTACTTACAGAACCATTTGGGGAGCAGATGTGTCTATTAGGCAGTTATGTGAAGATAATTTTCCTTTAAATTTGGATTTGTGTTGGAGACCTTTATGGTAGTCTAGAGTTTAAAAGCACTATTTAAATCAATGGAATTATTATTTGATGGTGCAGTTGGTTTACCCCAGATTTTCATCTCTTTTATTACATCAGACAGTGCATGCATATGAGGGCATCTGTCCTCAGAGAATACCATAGGATCTGCCAGACCGAAGCTGGCAGATGGAACTGGTAGATCTGTCTGATCTTTGCTTATTGATGAATGAGTGAGAACCAGATACAATCCTGCCACTGGAAAACAGGTGGATGGCTAGTATGTCATTCCCCCCTCGATGAATTTCAGCTTTAATCTTCATAAATGTCTACTTTTTGCTTTAATTAACAATTTGCATGCTACAGTGATCGCCAATTTATTGCCATTTGTTGGAGATCTCTCTGGCATTCAAAGGGTTAATGAACTTTTCATGAAAATTACACGGGCCATATGCACAAACCAAAAGTGAAGTAATTGTGGAGCAAGCCATCTGAGCCATAAGGAAGAAATGAAAACATCCTTTGCTTTAACCCCTTAACAACCCCTTTTAACAGTTACGGACCAAGGAGAATTTTTAATTTTTTTTTTTGCAATTCGGATGCAGGGGGCACGCCGCTCGGCGATCCCTAAATTCCATAATGTGTCAGGACCGTCACTGGTCCTTCACATACGTTTACCCATGATAGTCCTGGCACATTATGGGTGCTTAAGGGGTTAACTGAGGCTTTTAACTCCTTGAATTTTAGAAAGTTCTACAACATACTACTTTAACCCTTTGAGTGTCAGAAAAAGACATTAGAGACCATTCTAGCATTCAGTTGTGGAGTTTTTTTATTCATCACCGTGGTTTAGTTTGTTTGCTCCAAAAGTAACCAGTGCTTCTTATTTATTAATGGCACTTATTTGGGTATCTTTTGAGTCCATGCTTAGCAATGGATTGAATATCTCCCTCTGGAACTTAAAGGGTTAAAGGCTGGATGACACAGCTATTCCCCTTCCCTCTACAACTCAGCCCATCTTTCAGTTTCATTTTCACTAACTGCATTTCATCTGTGGAATACCCTCCTTATCAAATTCATCAGTTGTCCACAATAACACTTTTAAGCATCTTCTTTAATTCCACAACCAAGAATAGGGGTGGGCAAAAGGTCTTGCCGTGTTCCAGTGAAAAATTCAACAAAAACCACGTCGTTGTCCAATTTTTCGTGGGAAAATCCACTTTACAACCAGCTATTAAAATCTTCGCATTTTTTTGCCTATTGGCAAAAACTCTTTGCCATTTTTTCAATGGCTAGAAAGTTTCCACCCATTGATTTACATGCTTTTTGCCTTTTCTCTATAAAAACACAACAGATTCCAGGAAGTGGAACACAATAGAAGCAGCTACAGAACAAGGCAGATGTGCAGTGCTGTTCTGCTGTTTGTAAAATTGAGGCAGGAGAGGCTCATGGTGACTGCTATTACTATGAGGATGTTTAAAAATAGTAAAAGGAGGAGCTGGAAGGACCCTTTTCTGTCCACTGAGTCTGAAGAGAAGGAGGAAGTGAGCACTACAGAACCAATGCTGTCCAGTCCCCGTAAATCACCCCTAAGGATCTTGGGGAAATTAATGTCAAGGGAGGAAGAAAAGGGTAGTAGTTAGAGCAGGACAGATCAGCGGCTTGTGCCTGCTGCCAGATGTGCTGCCCCTGCTACCACCATTGCTGTGCCTGCTGTCAGAAGTGCTGCTCCTGCTGTCACTAGTGGTATACCTGCTGTCAGACATGCTGCCACCAGTGCTGTGCCTGCTTCCAGTGCTGAACCTGCTGCCTCCAGTACTGTGCCTGTTGTCAGACATGCTGCTTCTGCTTCCACCAGTGCTGTGCCTGCTGCCAGTGCTGTACCTGCTGCCACCAATACTGTGCCTGCTGTCAGATGTGTTGCCCCTGCTGCAATGAGTACTGTGCCTGATGCCAGTGCTGAGCCTGCTGTCACCAGTTCTGTGCTTGCTGTCAGATGTGCTGCTCCTGCTGCAACCAGTGTATTGCCTGCTTCCAGTGCTTAACCTGCTGCCACCAATACTGTGACTGGTGTCAGACATGCTGCCCCTGCTGTCACCAGTGCTGTGCCTACTGCCATTAGGGGACCCTCTGTTGCTTTGCATGTCACCCCCTCCAACCAACAGTGAGATGTCTGTAATAGAGCAGCAGCAGCATGTAGGGACTAATGGTGGCGATGATGATGGTGGAATAGCTGGGGTGGAATAGACATTGATGGCCTTTTTAGCTGAAACTGAGAAGGAATGTGAGACAGGGATGAGGATGAGCATCACCACCACTAGCAGTGAGATTTTGGAATTTGAGAAATTTGCAGCTGCTCTAATCACTGCTGCTGCTGAGACCATCATGGACACAGTGGGAATGGGGTCAACAAGTGATGTGGGACTAGGACAAGTTCCACTTGCCAGCAGCAGCAATACTCTTGGTCCTAGTTGCAGTGCTGATTCTGAGGCAGTATCAGCAACAGCAGCAACATCATCCTCTGCCACAGAAAGTGGTGAGGAATGTGGAGGACAAGAAGAAACAGGTCATTCTTTTCCACCTGTTCCCTCCCCCTTGAAGTCATGGGTGTGGGACTATTTTTCTCTTCTGGCAGGTACAAGTCAGTGAGACGAGGAAAGGAGGGAACACACCATGGCACAACCGCCCTGATAACACACATGAAACAGAGAAACCAAGCCATTCATGTCAAACATGTTAAAGCCAAACACCCAGCACAAAAATAAGCACCGATATTGCTGTAGCCCCAGACTCTTCAGAAAGAAACAAGAGGTGAGGCGGGGATCAAAGAGGAGAAGAATAGAGAAAACCATGCAGAGGCTGGAAGTTCGATGATGAGCGAAACAACTAGCTCGCCATCACCTTCTTCATCTAGGGTAACTACATCTTCTGGCCAGTAGGGCATTTTTTTCTGAGGGTTTGCACTTTAAAAAAAATAAATAAAACAAATAATAATAAAAAAAAACATAGTCCTACAAAAAATTTTAATTTTGGGAGGGTTTGTTTCTAACAAGCCTAAGTCATACAAATCAATGCTTTTTTAGGGCTTGTGCCAAACAAGCTTAAGTCCTACAAATCAATGTTTCTTCAGGGCTTGGGCCTCTAGCAACAAATCTAACAAATCATCCTCTACAAAATACACTATCACGTCAAGTATCAGTCTACCCCAGTGGCAGCTTATGTCAGGGGGTTTCTGTACCTATCATTTTACAAACACATTTCTTATTTTATTTTATTTATTTATTTCATTAACTGTCCCCCCAATACAAGTCAAGAAACACCCCAAAACAAATTCTCTACTCAACTGATTCATACCCCAGACTCCACCAACCAACACAGGCACCCTCCCCAGACCCCTTTTATGCCATGTCTTTTGAGGAGGGGTTATTGTATTTAGGATTTATTTTTTTATTAACTACCCCCAATCCCAGTAAACAACCCCCCCAAAAAAAAACAATAATTCCCTGTTTAACTGATTCTCCACACCCCAGCAACACAGGCACCATCATGCTCCTTTTATATTATGCCTTTGGGAAATAAAATAATATTTGCTATGTGTTGTGTGTAAATTCAATGTTCCTATTGATTTCAATGGAATGAGCTAGGAGAAAAAAAAGCGGAAAAACTGCACTTTGAGAGAAATTATTTGCCAAGAGGGAAGTGCCGTTATTCGCCATTTCAGTTTGAGGTGAAAATTTTCACCCATCCATACTCAAGAAGGCATCTCATACATCTCAGTAACAACATACACACACACACACTGACATTCACATTACAACTAATTTGTACTTCCATTACTAAAGCCTTGTACCTGCACATATCCCCCAACTACTGTCTCTGTATGTTGTCACAATTACTGATTAGATTGTAAGCTCTGTGGGACAGGATACCTTTCCCAAGGTTTGACTCAGTTTGCTGTACTTTTCCCCTTTTAATAATGCTACTGTAGCCTGATGTTCTTTTCCCAGTCTTGTATATATATTGTTTTTTGTATTGCACTATTGCTGTTTCTGTAAAGCATTATATACATGTATGGTGCTATTTAAATAAAGATACACAGATACATATGTGTTATAACTGATTTTATCTCACAGCTTCCTTTTAAAGTTTATGAGAACATTTGTAGATAAATAAAACCAGGTCTAAAGTTAAATTGGGAAGGAAACTAGGCCTAAATCAGCCTTATAGATTTATATGAATGACTACAGCAAGCCTAATAATTCCCTGCCTCATTTAAATCCATTTAGGTTCCCTTCCTTTTCTTGTTCTTTCTTTTATTTCTTTCTTTTCACTTCTTTAGAATTTGCTTTCTTTTACTCTAAGCACATGAACAACACACAAACTCTGTCTCTCCTCATTTTTTTACTCTGTTTTGTTTAAAACAAGCAGAAAGCAGTGGATAATTATTAGGTTTTTGCCACGTTCCATCAAGCCGGTAATGACATGCTCGCTGCCACTAAACCTTTGCATTGCAATAATGTGAAAACGCTGTGTGTAGCTGTTGCTCTTTATTTTAATGAGCCGTTACTGTCACCTAAAAGAAAGGATCACAAATGCACGGCTGTAGTTAATTGTATTCTATGCATCTTGAACATCTCTTCCAAAGATTTTTGCATTAAGAAAAATCAAGGCTGGGCCTTTATTTTACATCTCCTCCTACAGCAAATGTTCTGCTGTGACAAGATCTAATAGACAAAAGGAAGTTGGGATCTGTTCTTCTGAGACCATCTGCTCTATTATTCACAGACTTGGAGGTAAAAGTTGGGGGTGTATGGAATGATTGTGAATAGATTAAAAGCTCGATGTCTCCATGGAACTGAAGCTCTTTAACATTCTGAGAAAATCTACAGTTATACTGAAGTAATTATACTTTAGGATAAAATAATGCACATGCCATATTTTTTACAATTATATTTTGAAAGAAGCATTGCTAGGTACTGGCTGAAGGTCCAGGCATGGCTCTACCGTAAGGGATGCTGGGGTCTACTCCCACTTCCAATGATGTGCTTTATCTTCCCCATTTGAAAAATACCCACTCAGACAATTGGATATTTAATTTCCATAACAGCTAAGTATCTAGCATAAGACTAAACTGTGCTCCATGCATGACTCAACTCATTCCTGAGTGTAACTTTTTTTCCTTGGGCACAGGAAGGAATCAGTTTGAAGACAGTGCATGACAGCAACACTCTTCTGCAGGGCAATATCAGTGGGAATATTTGTCAGTATTCCCTGACAGACATGTCTATGCTCGCTTAGTCCCTGTAGTTGTCTAGAGAGACAAAGGCATCAACATGGAGTGTACATGACAGAAGCATTCTGCCTCATATGCCCAGGAGAAAAACATATTACTAGTGTTGAGCGAGCACCCCGATGCTCGGGTGCTCGGGTGCTCTGACCGAGCACCCCCTGAGGCTCGAGTGCTCGGCCGAGCACCCGAGCCCCATTGATTGCAATGGGGCGACAGGAGCATTATACCAGGCACCCCCTGCTCTGATGAGGGGAGGGTGCCTGGTCAATGCCCCCCTTCATCTCCGCTATGCCCCCTTCATCTCCGAATGCCCCCTTCAGCTCCGCAATGTCCCCCTTCATCTCCGCTATGCCCCCTTCATCTCCGCTATGCCCCTCTTCCACAATGTCCCCCTTCATCTCCGCTATGCCCCTCTTCCACAATGTCCCCCTTCATCTCCGCTATGCCCCTCTTCCACAATGTCCCCCTTCATCTCCTCTATGGCATAGAGGAGATGAAGGGGGACATTGTGGAAGAGGGGCATAGCGGAGATGAAGGGGGACATTGTGGAAGAGGGGCATAGAGGAGATGAAGGGGGACATTGTGGAAGAGGGGCATAGCGGAGATGAAGGGGGACATTGTGGAAGAGGAGCATAGACT
Source organism: Rhinophrynus dorsalis (assembly GCA_037306005.1). Classification (NCBI taxonomy): domain Eukaryota; kingdom Metazoa; phylum Chordata; class Amphibia; order Anura; family Rhinophrynidae; genus Rhinophrynus; species Rhinophrynus dorsalis. Next base: position 64,437,963 of record CM074721.1, on the reverse strand, counting down.
CTATGCCCCTCTTCCACAATGTCCCCCTTCATCTCCGCAATGCCCCCTTCATCTCCGCAATGCCCCCGTACCTCCAGTCCCTGGTGGTCCAGCGGAGCGTCTTCAGATCTGTGCCTCTTCCGGCACAGATCCCCGCCACCCGAACATGGCGGGCGAGCACATGGCGGTACTCGACGAGTACCGCCATGTGCCGATCCGAGCGATGCTCGAGCCGATCCGAGCATCGGCCGAGCACGCTCGCTCAACACTACATATTACACTTAGGGATGAGTCTAGTCAACCCCTCAGCACATCTTATCCACTGCACAAAGCATAACACTTCTACCCGTGTGTCACGGAGTGACTAGGAAATTAACACACTGACAAGTACAGATTAACTTAATATAAAACTTTATTAAATACAGTGAATGACAGGAGATAAGGCAACAGGCTGATAGCAACAAATGACACAACAGTAGTATGGTAATGACAAAAGTGGCAGTAGATAGTGGCACACCTTCACGAGACCAGGAAGGAACAGTGGAGTCACTTTCCTTACCCTTCACCAGGCAGGTGGTCAGACATGGAATGGCCCTGGGACTACACGGTAGATGAGAGGGCAGTGCAGAGCACTCCCATACACACAGTCGGCAGAGATAAGGAGCAGACCAATACCCCGACAGGGTATACACTAGGCTGGTAGCCAGACAGAGGGTAGGCAAGGCAGCACAAGCTGGTACGGCCACGGGAGGTCAGACACACGGAGTGACCGACAATCGCTGCTAACGGAAGCGAGCGCACAGCGGAAGACACAGGCAGCATGGGAACCAAACCGAGGCATGGAATGGTCATGGAGCGCAACACAGAGAGTAAACCAGGAGGCAGTCAATGGTCAGAACCGGATCGTGTAGTCAGACATCGCCAGTGGTCGTAGCCGTAATGGGTAGTCAGTTGTAGCCAGACGTCAGAACCGGAACGGGTAGTCAGACGTAGCCAGAAGTCCAAACCGGAACGGGTAGTCAGACGAGCCAGGAGTCAGAACCGGAACGGGCAGTCAGACGTAGCCAGGTAATACACAGGAACGGTAATCGACCAACACAGCAGTAAGCTCAGGTACACCATGAAAGGGCACTGGAAATGACACAGGCTGAGGTTTAAAAACCCTGACAGGTAGGTGGAGCAATGACCTCATCAGCCTGGTGCCCTATAAGAATAGCGACTCAGTAAGAGCAACAGCTGGGAAGTAAACAATGTCGCTCCAAGGCAACATCCAGCCACAGGCAATCACAGGGCACCATGATACTGTGATAAAGTAGCATGTGCATATCCTGAAGTACTGACACTGGGGTGGAGGATAATGATAGTAAAACTGTGCTGGCCTGTTAACACAGTCTCTGTTGCATTATTGGAGCATGCAGAACACTCACACATCTACTACATAATATTTGATGTAGATCTCCACCAGTTAATCTTTGGAGCTTCCTCTGTCCAGATCTCATGCTTAGTATCACATGTCTTGTTGCAGCGTTGTGTATGCAAAGGTGCTTACTGAGGAATATAACTCCCTTTCATGGAAAATCCCATGCAGAGGAATGTATGACTGTTACACAAGCCTAGTGTTATTGAGTTATAGGAATGACCTAATGGAATTAAATACCCCTGATTTTTTAGGGCTATCTATTTACCAAATGGTATTTTACTGTGATGTTTTGTTTATACTAGTTTGGCCAGATAATTTTACATACCTCTTTGCTACCCTGCTCGACTCCTATTAACAGCAATAATTCAAGATATCACCAATGGCCATTTCTTAATACACTGAACTATATGTGTTAATCTCTTAACCTTTGAATATCAGTGGGATGTGCAACACAATGTATCTCACTGCAATGTATACCCCTGGACTTCAATGGATTAAATGTACTTTGTAAAATTTGGCAAGCAGTTTATATACACAAGGGGAAGTCAGATGTTGGACTTCACATCATCCCCAACCAGGCAGGAGCTCGAGGTCCAACAATTAATTGCCCCTGTCTTGAGATACACTATTTTAACAACTAACTTGTAGCTCTAAGACTTACCCTATATTCTACATGTTAACAAACCAATTTGAAGATTTTTTATACGATTAATATGCTTTTTCTGGTGCAGGGATCTTCAACAAGTAGCTTGCTAGTAACTGGTAGCTTTCCAGCTACCAGTGAGTAGTTCTCCCCACTCCAGTCAGGTATCAAGGGGCTGGATTCAAATGCAGGCAATAACTTTTACCTCCCATTTAATAAAAAATGTTCCTATTGAAGTCTTTGGGGATACCTAGAGATAAAAGCAGAGATAAAATTAAAAGAGATGGGTCCAGTGGTTGATATTTGCTCTTTTGGCTGGTTGCAGCAAATCTGGGTACAGCTTTCTTCTTCTGTACACAGCAGTGGGCTATAAAGAGAGCTAACTATAATTTAGTAGGCGCTCACATCAATTTCATATTTTTCCTGGCTCACTTTAATTTTAACTGCATATATATTTTTTTTAATGACTCAAATAGTAACTATTTTGGAAATATGCGGTGTCAAACTGGGCAAGAGACACAATGTGACTCTCATCTGCTTTTTCTAGCTGCAACTCTACTTCTGGCTTCAGGAGATATCTCTCCCAACCTTAGTCTCACATGTATTCTCACCTGTGTCCGTTCTACACAGCTGCCTTCCACTATTCTCGTGGGACAGACCCTATCAATTTACTGCCCATTCCCTCCATCCCTTCTACTGTGTATTATGGAATGCTCACTCTCTAGTTAACAAACTCCACACAACTCAAGACTTTTTCCACTCCAACTCTCAACCTATTCGCTATCACAGAATCCTGGCTCTCACATTCTGATTCTTCTGTTGAAGCTGCTATCTTCTATGGTGGCCTATCTTTCTCTTACACACTTCACCCTGATGGCAAGGATGGGGTTGTGGGACTTCCTCTCTCTCAGCTTTGCCACTCCAGGCCTCTGTCCCTTCCTTCACCAGTCTTCTTCACCTTCTTTGAAGTTCATGCAGTCCAACTCTTCTCTCCATTTCCTCTCCAAGTAGCCATAATTTACCAGCAAAAAAGCAACCCTTCCTCCTTTCTCTCAGAATTTTAAACTTAGTTTTCTGTCTTTCTGTCCTCAGACTCCCCTACATTACTCTTTGATGACTTCAACTTACACTCCAATGATGCGTCCTCATCCTGTGCTTCCCGCTTTCTTTCTTTGACCTTGTCCTATAGCCCTCAACAATGGACTGCTGCCACAGGGAAGGTCACTATCTGAATCTATTTTTTTCCAGAAACTGGTCAGTTTCTGACTTCAAAATTTCCCCATTTTCTCTCTTTGATCATCATCATCTTTAGGGGTATTCCCGGAAAAACAATCTGCTTAAAACCACATGGTTGTACACTTTTTTGTGGGAAAAACTATTTATAAAAAAAGCATTTAAAATCTTTTTGCTCACTGCCAAAATGTTTTGCTGTTTTTCAATAGCTACAAACTCTTTGCCCCTTTACTTACATTTTTTTTGCATTTTCGCTATAAAAACATGACATTTTCCATGAAGTCAAACACAATACAAGCATCTAGAGAGAGAGGGAGAGGGTGCTATGTTGTTGTTGTGCTGAGTTATTTATCAGAATTGAGGCAGGAGAGGCTCATAGTGACCGCTGTCACTATGACCACCTGGAATGCAAGTAAAAGGAGGAGCTAGAAGGACACTTATGTGTCCAGTGAGTCTGAGGAGGAAGTGACCACTACCAACATTAAAAGGTCTCCATGCCCCGATTCACCAACACAATGATGGCCAGTCTCCCTAAATTACCCCTAGGGATCTTGGGGAAATGTATCATGTCATGGGCAAAGGAAGAATAGGGCAGCAGTGTGAGCAGGACAAGTCAGCTACTTGTGCCTGCTGCCAGTGATGCACAAGTCAGGGTGTCTTGTGATTCTTAGGAGGCGGGGGAGGAGATGATGCCAAGTGGGACAGCAGGGACCCTAAGTCACACATGACATCCCCAATCAGTCCCAATACTACTAATAAGATCCAGCAGCTACAGACTCAAAGTGTTAGGAGTGAGGGAAAAGGTGATACTACTAGTGAGGAGGAAGACTCAGAGACTGAACTTGGCATGGCTAATGTTAGTAATAATGATGGTGAAGCAGCTGGTGGGACTAGTGTGACCCCTCTAGATTCTCCTGCTGATGCTGAGGTGGTAGGGAATTAATGTAGAGCAGCCAGAACTAACAGTCAAGCGAGCCCACAACATTCCCCTGACCCAGGGAGTCCCTTTCCCCCCACAGAATTGTCCCTATGCAAAATGATCCTGAAAAATGTAGAACTGATAGCTAGGAGCAATCATTCTATAACTTCCATGGGTGCAGATCAGAGCCTGTGCCTTCTGCTAGTACTGCCATTCTGCTTTCTTCAGCAAAAACAAGAAATGGCAAGTGTGACATTATGGGACCAGCGGTGAGTATTTGGAAATTTGCAGAATTTGCAGCTGCTCTAATTACTGCTGGTGCTGAGTTGCAATGGCATCAGGACACTGAGGAGCAGGCTAGTGTGCCACACAGATTACAGTGGACACAATGGGAATGGGGTCAACAATTGATGTGGGATTACTAGGACAGGTTCCACTTGCCACCAACAGCAACACATATAACAGACATGGTGGGGGCTAGTTATGGTGCTGCTACTTCCTCAGGCGCATCACTGGAACTAGTTGTGGCAAGTGGAACCTTCATCATGCTTCAACTATGTTACTTCTGTTTTTGATCCCATTCCCTTTCAGCTGCCTAATCATCTTGCTGCTTAAAGGGATAGTATTGTTTCATAATAAAAGCAGCTCTAATTAATCATCATAGAATTTGGACTTTAGAGAGTGTTATTTAAACACTGTCAGAGTTGTAATTCAATGACAAAGTGTCCCCCTCCCACCGCTTTTACTGATGTAACACTGCTCAGCCAGAGCAGAAGGGAGGTGCCCAGGTAGACTGCAGAGAGGGACAATCTTCAATTAAGATAAGGGAAAAAGCTGAAAAGCTTGTCAAGGGGGCCAGGGCTTTCATTGTTCTGATAGGAAGAATATTGTCCCTTGCTGTTATCTGTCTGGTCTATGGACTGCATAGCACATCTGAGAAGAGATTGCTTACACTAGGTAAAAGGGGCGGGAGGGGGAAACTTTGCTTGTGAATATCTGTCAAACCATAAAGGTTTGAGAGATAAGACTTATATCGTTCTTCTTGTTTTTTTTAACGCCTACAAAATAAAATAAAGATAAAACGAAGTATTACTATCCCTTTAAACAACTCAACAGCAGCAGCAGCAGCAAGAACAGCAAATTCTGCATCTACATCAGGGAAATGATATTTGACAATGGCCACTGGCCACTGGCCAACAGGACATCGCCTGTTGGCATTAGGCCAGCAAGGACATTTTTTTCTCAGGGCTTATACTTTTAAAAAAAATCATAGTCCTACAAAAAATAAACCTATTTTGGGGGTTGCTTTCTAACAAGCCTAAGTCCTACAAATCAATGTTTGCTTAGGGCTTGTGCCAAACAACCCTAGTCAAGAATCCAACCCCAAAACAAATTCCCTGTTCAACTGATTCATTACCCACACTCCACCCACCAACGCAGGCACACATGTCTTATGGGGTATTTTTAATTTTATTTAGGATTTATTTTAATAACTGCCCCCCAATCCCAATAAACAAACCACCCCAAAAAAACATTCCTTGTTCAAATGATTCTTCCCCACACCCCACCAACACAGGCACACTCATGTCCCTTTTATATTATGCCTTTGGGAATTAAAATAATATTTATTATGAGTTGTGTGTAAATTCAAAATTCCCATTGATTTCAATGGAATGAGCTAGTTGAAAAAAAAAATCGGGAAAAAGCAGAAAATAGGCACTTTGTGGGAAATTATTTGCCAAGCGCATAGTGCCATTTTCTGCTGATTTCAGTTTGAGGCTAAAATATTCGCCCATCCCTACTAATATGACACATTCAGGTACACAAAGGAAGAACAATGTACAAAATGGATATACATTAAGTCATACAATTTAAAATGATAAAATTCATACAAGCGGATCAATACACAATGATAATACATAACTAACAAAAAAAATATGGAAAATAATAAAAAATAATATAATAAACAATAAAAAATAAAAAAAGAAAAATGTATACAAAATAGAATACTGTAAAAATATATTAAAAAATATAGAAATCATAATAAAAATGAAAATAATATCAAGAATACATATAATATCAATTATATAAATATAAATGAAAATAAAAACGAAAATTAAATGTAACTAGAGCACAAAATATGATGATAATAAAAACTAATTTTCAAAATTAATGACATACTGATATATGATCAGTGATGAATAAATGCTAAATGACAAATACTAATGTACTGATTTTATTTATATTAAACTTTTTGTAAATCACAAGCAGATCCAGCTTATTTTTCATCCACAAGGGAGGTATATCTCCGAGCAGAGTGGACAGATGTTCCCTGAATATTTATTACCGGTTCTATCGTCAGTAAGCCGGTGTGTTTTATTCTGTGAGTATACACATCTTATTCACCCCTACTGAAGTACTTCTATTACTAAGGACCAGCAGCTTGTTAGTGTTAGGAGTGAAGGAGGGGGTAATCAACAACAATATCCTCGTATTACTAGTGAATGTGAGACTGAGGAGGAGGACTCTGTGGCTGAATTTGATGTGGTTGATGTTAATAGTAGTAGCAGTAATGATGAAGCAGAGGAGTAGTAGGGAAAACATTTTAAAAGCCCACACCATTCTTCTGACCCTAGGAGTCCTCCCCTTCCCTTCACTATAGTATCCAAGTGGAAAAGGATCCTGAAAACTAAGAGGCCAGAAATGTTGTTGGGGGAGAGCAGGTGCACAATTAATACCACTACCACCAGCAAGAGCAATGGTCAGCTGTCTGTGCCTGCTGCTACTACTGCCAGTCTGCCTTTTTCAGGTCAAAAGGAAATGCCAAGTGTGACATTAGGGGACCCTCTGTTACATTGCTTGTCACCTCCTCCAAGCAGCAGTGAGATGTCTGTAATAGAGCAGCAGCAGCAATACGTAGGGACTAGTAGGGGTGGTGATGATAATGATGGAGAAGCTGGGGTGGAAGAGACATTGATGGCCTTTTTAGAAGAAACTGAGAAGGAATGGGAAACAGGGATGAGGATGAGCATCACCACCCCTAGCAGTGACATTTTGGAATTTGCAGTTGCCCTTATTCCTGCTGCTACTGAAATGCAAGGGCAGCAGAATTCTGAGGAGCAAGCTAGTGTGCCACAGACCACTGTGGACACCGTGGGAATGGGGTCAACAAGTGATGTGGGACTAGGATAGGTTCCACTTGCCAGCACCAGCAATACTCCTGGTCCAAGTTGCAGTGCTGAATCTGAGGCAGTAGCAGCAACAGCAGCAACATTATCCACTGCCACAGACAAGGAAGGGGAATGAGGAGAACAAGAAGAAAGAGGTCATTCTTTTCCAACTGTTCCCTCCCCCCCAAAGTCATGGGTGTGGGAATATTTTTCTCTTGGGGCAGGCACAGTGCAGTCATCACCAACGGCACTGTGCACAATTTGTAACAATTCACTAACAAGAGGAAAGGAGGGAACACACCTTGGAACAATCACCCTGATATCACACATGAAAAACAGACACCATGACATTTATGTTAATCATTTTAAAACCAAACACTCAATACAGAAATGTAGCACTGCTGTTGCTGTACCCCCTGACTCTCCAGAAAGGCAACAAGAGGCGAGGCGAAGATCAAAGAAGAGGAAGAATAGAGCAACCCAGGCAAAGACTGGAAGTTCGACGACAATTGAAACAACTACTTTTTATGGTAACTACATCTTCTGCCAATCCACCTCATTCATCGTTACCTCCCCGGCCAAATGATAGCCACTCTGTTGATGTTAGGATGTGGCAGTTCGTCTCTACCCATTGCACACTGTGTGGTGCACTGATCACATATGCCATTGTGGTGGAGGAGAACTGCAAGCAGTGCATCAAGTGGCATCTGAGGAGATTCCATCCCACAGAATATGCTAAGATGTTGGCAGGGAGGGTTCATCATTACTATTAAACTGTCAGCAAGTTGTCATGTGTCCTTAGTGGGGTCTGGACTAGTGGTATAGTGACAGCGGCAGTACTTGGTTTCGGGTGTTATGGTGTTTGGATATAGTCGTGCCCTCCGATGTTATTTACCACATACACACACACACATACACACACACACACACTCACACACCGTGCAAATTGCAGTTGCTGATGAGACCTACTGTTCCTGCTCTCAAGGGAAAAAAATATATTCTAATAACAACACACCCATGATTTTGGAGGAGGGGCAGGTGGGGAAGAATTAATGGCCAACTTCTTCTTTTCTCCACATTTACTGGGGGCTACTTATTGTGCTGGTACTGCCTCAGACGCATCACTGGAGATAGCCGTGGCAAGTGGAACCTTCATCATCCATCACCCATGTTACTGCTATTGTTGATCCCATTCCCTTTCAGATGCCTAATCATCCTGCTGCTTAAACAACTCAGCAGCAGCAGTAAGACTAGCAGTTGCAAATTCCACAATTATGGACTCTGGATGACATTTGACAATGGCCACTGGCCAACATGACCTGCTGTCACTAGGCCAGTAGCGCATTTTTATTTTTTTCTCAGGTCTTGTGCTTTGAAAAAAATAAATAAAAAATAAATAATTAAAAAAAAACATAGTCCTACAAAAAATAAACAATTTTTGTGGGGTTTGTTTCTAACAAGCCTAAGTCCTACAAGTCATTGTTTCCTTAGGGCTTGTGCCAACCAAGTCCTACAAATCAATATTTCTTCAGGGCTTGGGCCTCTAATAAGTCCAAGTCCTACAAAGGCCTCTAACAACAAATCTAACAAAGCATCCTCTACAAAATACTCTGTCAAGTATCAGTTCACCCCAGTGGCAGCTTATCTTAGGGGGTTCCTGTCTCTATCACTTTACATACAAATGTCTTATTTTATTTTTTATTTATTTTAGTAACTGTCCCCCCAATACCAGTCAAGAAACTCCCCCAAAATAAATTATCTGTTCAACTGATAAGTTCCGCAGACTCCACCCACTAACACAGGTGCCCTCTTCAGGTGAAAAAAGAGGGAAAATCTGCACTTTTGCTGGAAATTATTCGCCAAGTGGGAAGCGCCATTTTTTTGCCGATTTCAGTTTTTGCCCATCCCTAGTCACAATCACCTGTGCAAGTAGTACATCATTCATGACAGATAGACATATAAATGAATCACTCATGTAAAATTAAAAGCTAATTCTTGTATGGTTAATAGAAAGCAGACCGAATTATGAACAGAGACATGGGTGACACTAAGGCTTTCAATATATGCTAAATAATTATCTTATTTAGTGCTATTTGATTATACTGTATTTTTAATATTAGTCTTTTTGGCTTATTTTTTCATCATTGTAAATCTCCTTTTTTCACTGGGGACCTTGGTTGTTAAAGACTATTTGTTTTTGGGTTTTTTTTGTTTTTTTGAGGGGTGGATGTTTTATGTTAGCCAAAAGACCAGCAAATGTACAGTTAAGAAGCTATTCATACTTAGCACCATATACTAATGTATGCTAATTACAGGACCCGTGCAGTACTAATTAAGGTTTTCAGTGACTTTGTAAGTTAATGAAGTTTTATATTGCACCAGGAGACTTTCACTTTTCCCAGAATTGAAAGTGTGAATGTTTCCTAAACTATTCGTCTGTAAGACTTTTGGTTAATGTGACACACAGATTCATTAGAATTAAGTTTTCAAATACATAAAATAAGTCAAGGTGATAGATCTGCTTATAGTACAAGTAACACCTTATATTAATCGCCAATCTACTTTGCTATGGCCAGGAAAACCTAGTGGCCCCTATGAATTTTGCCTTTCCTTGATGTAATTTCCATGGAGTTTGACATGACAATTTCGAGCAGGAACACACGACACAGACTCAGTCACCTATTTATGGTAATCAATTTCTTGGCAATCCGTTGCATACCCCACTGGCCCTTAAAGGTTTAAGTAGGCTTCTACTGCCAGCATCTGTTATGTCTGCTGCCATGGACATTGTGTACAGGACTAATTTAAGATGTCGCTTGAATAAAGGTCACAATTATTATGATTTTCTAGATATAGAAAGATAAGTGGAGGTTATTATTAGTGGATTTTACATCTCCTGTAAAAGTTTTATTAATGATAGTGTACCTTGAGTTCTACTAGAGTTACTATAATTCTAATTATGTTACCAAAGTTTATTATTTAAGTTATCAGCTCATTAGAATTTCAGTATCCGATATTGATAATATTGCATTGTCAAAGAAAGTTGCCCTTGTGATCACTGAACTACTGTATAGTTCTCCAGGTGGTTATTTAATTTTGTGCTAATTAGAGAAGAACCTGATTAGCTGGGGGCTTCTGTGGATTAAACTTGGACCAAACAGATGTAATATGTTCTAAATTTCTTCAGCCTAATCAAAAACAAAAAGAAAAAAAAAATCAACTATATATTTCACTGAAACATATCTGAAACACTGTAATCTGACCTACATGCATGCTTTCTTATCTGTTATCTACAAAGCATCCTAAAGTGCAAAATTCCATACCTCACACTTGCCTGCATCCTAAAGAACAGGACGATGTGATCATCCCCCACAGCTGACATCCATGTAAACCTCAGAGGCTATTTTAACCTCCTCACTGCTGAGGGAATGATCACCTATTCTGGCTCATATCTGTATTCCCTACAACCCCAAAAAGTGGTCTCTCCACTCAGCCCCTTGCAAGTGGTTACCTTAAAATCACTTGGCATCTTCAAAGGCACTCACAGGGGCTGCCGTGGTGGAAAATCAAAACTTAAAGTTCAGTCTCCTGACACTATCATAGCCACTCCACCACTTCTACCTGCAAACCCAATTGAAGTGATTAAATCCAGAAGCCACAAAAAAGCGCACTTTCAAATCAAGGAAACCTCTTTGTGTGATCCCCATAAGAAGACACATTGTTTCCAAAGTACAGAGCAAGAACTCAGAACACCAAGACTGTCCTATCAGATCAATCCTGTGCAATGCCAGATCAATAAAAAACAAAACAGCTATTATCGTCAACCTTATTGAAACATGTGAATTAGCGTGCATCACAGAATCGTGGCTAGATGACAATGCGGGGCCTATCCTAGCAGCAGCTGTTCCAGGCAATTATACAGTGTTCCACCGCCAGAGACAAGAGCGCAAGGGAGGTGGAGTAATGATCTGTGTCAAATCATCCTTAAACCCCAGGCCAATATCAGTCCACACACCCCAATCTTTTGAATGCGTAGCTGCTAGCATCTCAATAGATAGAGGATTTCGGATACTGTTAATATACAGACCCCCAGGAGATGGGAAGAGATTTCTTCAAGAACTCTCAGACCTTTTGACTGGTTTAATCCTTGAACACCCTAAATGGATTATATTGGGAGACTTCAACACCTGGATTGATGACACACTATCCCAACTTGGGCAGGACCTCCTCAGCCTGATGAGTGCGCTCGGCTTCATACAAATAGTTGCCACTTCCACCCACAGAAAAGGTCATACACTCGATCTAGTGTTCCAGTGTGGACTAGAAGTGTCGCCAGTAACTGTAAATCCAGTTGTATGGTCAGACCACCACTCCATACACTTTTCCATTAGAACACATTCAGCCAGACCACAGCCTCAGAACCTGGTCAAACACCGCTCATTAATAGGGGTGACCCCACTGGACATAACATCAAATATGGGTCTAAGTGAACTGATGGGCACTTGTGAAGACCCTGGCTCCTTAGTCCAACTCTACAACAAAACCATAAGGGACACCCTAGAAATCATTGCACCATCACGCATATGCACTATCAAAACTCACAATAATGCACCTTGGTTTGATAGCACCATCAGAGAATTGAAGAGAACAGGACGTAAACTCGAGAGAAGGTGGCGCAGGACACGTGACCTCAATGAATATCAATTTAAGATAAGTCAGAAAAAATTCTCATTTTTGTCACGCGAAATCACACTTTCCCGCAACAGACCCAGGCAACTGTTTCGCACAGTAGAAAGGCTCTGCAAACCAGCATGCATGCATATACCCACCAACTTTTCTTAAGATAAGTGTGAAGAATTTGCGATCTTCATCACAGACAAGATTTCCTCCATCCGAGCCTCCATCATAGCAGGCCAACCAGTTACCCACCAGAACCACTACAGTGGAAGACCAGATTCCCCCAGTTTATGGTCTACTTTTACAAATGTGGATATAGAGGAAGTTAAAAGAACCATGCAACAGTTGCGCCCCACTACGTGTGACTTAGACCCTACCCCAACTCGTCTTATATCTGCATGTACTGAAACACTTGCCCCAGCCCTCACAAAAATAGTGGAGTGTTCACTAAAAACTGAAATCTTCCCGGATCCTTTAAAAGAAGCAGTGGTAAAACCCCTCCTAAAGAAACCCTCACTAGACCCAGACTGTATAGCAAATTACAGACCAGTATCCAACATTCCATTTCTGGGGAAACTCATTGACAAAGTAGTACAACTCAACTGGAGGCCAATCTATCAAGCTATAACATCTTTGATCCTTTCCAGTTAGGTTTCAGATGCCGTCACAGCACGGAAACAGCGCTAGTCCGAGTGCTAAATGATCTCCTTTTGGCGAGAGACAAAGGTGATTACTCCATCCTAATCCTCTCTCAGCTGCATTTGACACCATTGACCATGGGATTCTAATAGCGTGCTTGCAGCACATCTGTGGTCTAGGAGGCACAGTTCTTAACTGGTTTAAATCTTTCCTCACTGGTAGATCACAGAAAGTAACATCAGGATCTTGCTCATCGGCACCAACAGAATTAGCTTGCGGAGTTCCACAAGGTTCCATCTTGTCTCCTATGCTATTCGCAATTTACTTACTACCACTGGGAAACATCATCAGAAGACACGGCCTAAGATATCATTGTTACACAGATGACACACAACTCTACTTCTCCCTTGTGTCAGATACTAAAGACCCAACATGCCTCATCAACAGTTGCTTAGCAGACCTCATAGAGTGGATGAATGCTAGTTGTCTTAAAGTGAACCCTGACAAAACAGAGTTACTCTTGGTGAGGGGACCCCATGCAACAAGAATATCTCAGGATCAGCCAACTGGCCTGGAACTTGTAGGCTCTGAACTCATTAGTTCAACAGAGGTATGGAGTCTCGGAGTGATGATTGACTCTGGACTGTCATTTAAACAGCAGATCTGTTCTGTAATAAAATCTGCCTTCTTTCATCTGAGAAATATATCCAGGCTACAACACTTAATTCCACCAGATGATATGCCAATATTAGTCCTGACACCCTATATTCAATCCCGCTCACTGCGGTCAGCCAACAGATCCCTCCTGTCAGTGCCCAGAATAAAGACAACCTCAGGTTCCCGGGCATTCAGCCACGCTGCCCCCACATTCTGGAACTCTTTATTGTCCTCAATCAGAGAGGCACCATCATTACAGACTTTTTAAAAAAAAAGCTAAAGACCCAACTCTTTTATCAGGCATTCAGTCACCTCATGTGACCATAAGGAACCCTTAAATTTTATGTCTGTTTATGTGTAAAGCGCTTTGAGTCTCACAGGGAGAAAACCGCTATAGAAATCACAAATTATTATTATATTATTATAATCCAAGGAAATAGAAAATGTATCCAGGACATTCTGGTTAGTCTGTATCACATTTTCTCATAAGCAAAAGGTCAATGGAAAAATTGTTGTGTTTTATCTTACAGAGGTCTGCAAAAGCTCATTTGCCTTATTTTTTTCCTTTTCTTTTGGGATTAAATAAAAACCTTTCACACACATTTTTTGATGGCTTCAAATTGGAATGTCATGGATTTTTACTTTTTGCCGTAGTAAAAACATACTTCATCAGGCGATAGTTTTAGTTTCTTCAACTTGACAAACTATTGGCTGACGTATTTAGAAGAAAATAAGTAATTCTGGGGCATTTATTTTTTGCCAGGGCTCTTTCATTTTATTTCATTTTATTTACTACACCAGCACTTACAGTTTTACTTGAACCAAGCCCGTGTTCTTCAGGAAGGAAAACAGGAAACAATGGTATACCCACGTGTTAGAAATCTGGAAAGCCTTGATCTGTGTATTATACTGTTCAAGCTAATGAACAATATGTACTGTATGGCAGAAAACTTGTGAACTATGATGGTGCATCTCGTGTTCACCCCCATCCACAAAAAGTTGTAGAGATCTATTCAGGGGACGTGGAATTGAAGTGATTTGACCCAATCCTTTGTTTGGAATTATGGCATTCTAGTAGGGTAGAAAGGGTATATGCCGTGTATTATATCACAAGCCCTGGCAAACCAGGCACCCCTGGGCGGTAGAGTAATAAAGCCATGATGTGGCTATGCATGGTATTTTATTGGACCAGACAAAAGTAGTTAATTATAGATTGCAATTTGTGTGGGATTATTATGGGATATATAGTGGTATAGTGTTGAAAAAGTATAATATTTAAGGGAGAGCCACCATTTTAAGTAGATGTATTCTACCAAACCAGGAAATTAAAAAATTGGTCCAATTGTAACTTCTAAAGTAGGTGGGTGAAATACATTGAAACAGTTACATTTAAATATTTGGATAAATTGATCCCTAAATACGTAACTGCATTTCATGCCCAATGAAAGGTGAAGACATGCTAAACTCTTTCTGCAGATCCATAGATATATTAAGCATTTCTGATTTCTGGTAGTTAATCTTAAAATGATAGTGAACTCCATAATCCTCCAAGATTTTTAACAGTAGTGACAAAACTTTATGGGAGAGCAAATGAAGAAAAGGATATCACCTGCAGATCTTGCAGTTTTCTATTTCTCTTCATGTATAGGAAGACCTGTGAGGTTTTAGTGAAGGTGAATCATGTTTAAAAAGAGTTCCAGAGAAAGGATAAAAATAATAGGGGGACAGTGGGCATCTCTGATATGTACCATTGGTTATGGGAATGAATCAATAACAAAACCAATCGAGTTTTATTATAACTGATGGGGAGGAGTAAAGATTTAGGACACTTTTAAGGTCCTTATGTCCAACTCCTAACCCCAAGTATCTAAAAACTTCTTCCAAGTATAGTCAACTGACTTTGTTGAATCTTTTTTCAGCCACCGTTATAGATTTTCAATAGGCCTTGTATATAATTTCAATTGCTTGGATGGTGTTGTCCTTGGTTTCTCTCCCTGAGACAAACCCCAACTGGTTGGGATAAGGGAAGAAAAGTAAGGAAGGTTTTATCCTATTAGCTACTAATGTCACACAAAACATAATATAATTATTCATTGGTTAAATGGAGTGGTGATTAGTACAATCAGTTGGATTTTTTATTTGTTTTGGGATAAAGGCAATGTGTGCTACCCCAAATGTGTCTGATTACTAGATCAAGCTCATCCTTAGTAAAATGTGTCTCTAATAAAGCAAGTATATTTTGCAGTAACTGTTTTATCCCTGACTGAGTAAAAAAGTCATTTAGTAGTGTTTTAAACTGTATGTTTGTTTGTTCAGGGCTCTAATCTTTCAGTTTATAAAGAGAATTATAGAAGGACAGGAAGATGTTGGCCATGCCTGAGAAAGAAGGTTGTGTAATGTATTCCCTGTTTTAATGCATTTTAATGCATTTATTATTAGTATTACCATTTATATACTTAGAATCTACATAAAGGAAATCAACAAAGTGCAAGAGGAAATCAAATTGTAAAGGAGTACAAATGTTAGGACAAGAGTGCATAGTCTAAAACTAGAGGGACAGATGTTTAGATGTAATGTAATAAAGTCTTACTTGACTGAGAGAGTGGTCGATAAGTGTAAAAGCTTACAAGCAGAAGTGGTAGAGGTTAATTCAGTGAGGGAATTTAAGTATGCATGAGATAGGCATAAGGCTATCCTGAACATAAGACAAGACAAAGGACTAAATAAGGTTTGAGGTTTTTAGAGTAGAATGAATGGGCAAACTAGATGGGTCAAATGGTTCTTATCTGCTGTCAAATTCTAGGTTTCTAGCATATATTTGCCAATGATATGACTTAAAGGAATGGTAATGTTTCACAAAAACAGCAGCTCCAATTAATCTTCTTAGTATTTGAGCCATAGAGAGTGTTATTTCAATACTGTCAGAGTTGTAGTTCAAGAGCAATTGAATGATAAAATATCCCCCTCCTGCCCCTTTTACCTAGTGTAAGCCACCTCCCCTCAGATGTGGAATCTGGTTTTGAGACCAGACAGCTCACACAGCAAGGGACAATCTTCTTATTGTGTTCATAAGGAAACCCCTGCCCCCCTTGACAGGTTTTTTCGTGGTTTCTTTTATGCTAATTGAAGATTGGCCTACTCTGCAATCCATCAGGACACCACCTTGCTTCTCGGAGGTGAGTAGTGTTACATCAGTAAAAGGGGTGGGAGAGGAATACTTTATCATTCAATTACTCTTGAACTACAACTCTGACAGTATTGAAATAACGCTCTCTATGGCTCAAATACTATGAAAATTAGTTGGAGTTGCTTTTATTGTAAAACATTACTATCCATTTAACAATCCTATCATTATAAACCTTTGCCAACTCTTCTTTATGTTCAGAAAACAAGTGTGCATCTTCTTCTAAAAGTGTGTGTTTAGGTGTATTTTCAGATTTTTTTATTTTGTCCAGTAGGTCATTACTTAGTTTCATTCTTTGTTTTGCTTTATAAGCACCTAAGCTAATGAACTCACCCAACAGAACACATTTATGCGCCTCTCAGACATAAGTAGGCAATGCAAGATCATGCAAATTTATAGCAAAACGGTTTGTAAGAGATTTTTCAATAGTGGCCCTCAAATCAGTTCCCCAGGAGTTGCTCATTGAGACTCCAGCCTGGGGACCTATCGGAGGTGAATCAATTAGTTCTATCCACAGTAGACTGTGATCGGACCAAGTGATGGGTTCTATGGTGGCAGTTTTGATGGTGTATATTCAATATTGTTCCATCAAAATATTCAGGTATGTCTATAGTGAAGGAGTGAGAAGTAGGTATAATTGTGAGATGTAGGTTCTAGGAGTCTCCAGGTATCTATCAAGTGATAATCCTTATGTAGAATCACCCATTTGTCTAGAATAGATGGTGGAATACAAGAGCACCCTGATCAATAATCAATCAGTGTACATATAAGCTGACCTTCCTTAAAACTGAAAAGGGCCTTCAGCATTCTGGAGAAAAAGCATATTTGTTGGTTTTTGGGCACATATACGGATGCAGTAGTGTTAGATTTCCCATAGAGAGAACCTTTAATGAAAATGAATCTTCCTGTATATACCCTTCATTTCCCAGGGTACATTCCTGTGTAATAAAATAACAACCACTCTTTTCTCATCTTGGATTGATGATAAACACGTGGTAGTTTAATATTTTTGGGAAGATTTAGGGGTTATGAATAGGTAAGTATATTTCTTGGATCAATACAATACTGTTGCGTAATCCATAGAATCCCTGAATGTTTAAAATTTCAGTAAGCCTGCAGTAATACTCATTGATATTATATATAAATGAAAGAGCTGACCTTCCTTTATGTAGTTCTTGAAATGTCTACTTGAGGCATTTTCCTCTGGCCTGGCCTCCATCCACCTCCAGAGCTGCAGCACCAATCAATAACTAGATGCCCCAGAGTGCACCCAGACTCCCCTAATGGATTTGCATACTGTCTTGCTATTGGCCACTACCGTTAGATTCACTAGCAATACATTGCTATGCATTGCATCAACCAATAGATGGTGAGAATGAGTACAAAATGTTTTCTACCAATAGGTGGCAGCATTGTTCTCAGTCATATGATACCTGTGCTTCTCAACCAAGGCTCAACCAATAGACAAGTATTTGGGTGGCAGCAAAAGAAAAGAGAGGGAAGACTGGGTTGGTTGTGTCTGAACCTGGAAAAAGGCGTCAACGGTAGCACCGAAAATCGTTGGATAAAGACTTCAGGATAAAGACTTCAATAGCACATTCAACACATTAATTTATTGAAGTGGCTACAATTATTTCAGACAAATTGTTGCTTTACATTTAGCATGCTGCGATCAAGGGCCACCTCTTGCGACATCTTACATTTCTAGAGAATGACATGGTTAATCCATTCATATTTACATTGCACTTTGTGACTCCCATACATCGAAGAACAGTTAACAAGCAGCCACATACATTGATAGAGGATAGATAGGAGGATAGAGACTGGAGAGACTGCCTACCTTGTAATAGAGGATCAAGACTCTGGGGACTTCAGGACATTTTAACACTACTGAGCAAGCAGCCAATCACAGGACTCCCTCACATTGCAGAACCCCGGAGCCAAGCAGTCCTATTGACACCAACACTTCCCCTATGAGGATGATGGTTGACTTGCGGTCCTCCCCCATCTAATACTGTACAGAACAAGACCTATTGAAAGTAAGGGTACGCTTGTACCAGATTCTCCTATTTGTTTGCCTTATCATATTGGTTATATATATTTTATGTGCATACCGGTGAAGTGGAACTTTGATGTAAGGATACATCTATAGATACCATCATTAGATATCCTATTGACTACTGCCCTGCCACATCTCTATAGTGAGAATATATTCTTTCTTTTTATTCAGATTAAGTAATAAATATATATTTCTGCTTTTTTTAACCTATTCACATTGCTCATTAGTTTTCCTTCCTTGAAGTTATTGTCACAGTGTATTGTTCATTCCATCATTTAGCACTGCTACATTTAGTAAGCTTTTTCCCTCTTTCTTGTTTTCCCCATGCACATATGCACTGCCTCCCACATGCCACTTACCATTGATCAGTTCCCTCAAGGTTGGAACAATAAGCTGCTCATAAACTGCTTCCATCTATGGCTCAGGCTATGCCCTCCGCTGAACCTCCTGATGGAGTTGAGTCCTGGTGATGGTTTGGACTCTGTAGTGCAAGAGATTACACTGTTGCCACCAATGTAACAGCTTTGTATCCAACCTTCTAGATTAGGGAGAAGCTACTAGGTAATTTACACTGGACTGGCCTCAAGGGACCACCAGGCAGTCCTGGACCTTGAACTACTGGATCCTGTTGCAATCAACTGGATTAGAAGAGATGCAGGTACAATGAGTCCATAGCAGATGTTTTAGGGCTATGACTTGGGTAGGACTTAGATTTTTTAGCAATTGGAACAGGTCATTTCAGAGCAGGTATCACCCCTTCTTCTCCAAAGTCCCCATCAGGGAGGCATGAACCGCTCTGCCGTGTTATTATCGCCTTTGCGCCATCTCCAAGAGGCAGTTTTTAACAAGGCACTTCTGGCTGCACAGACCAAGTGTGTTTTTTTTATATTCCCTCCCCCAACTTAGCCTATACATCAGCTTCAGAGATAAATAAACTTAGTTTCATGTTTTCTAAGTACAGTGTCTGGCCTTTTACAGCCTACAGTTAAATTGAGTTGACATAACTCTCTGGAGGCACAGAAATGGCAACAGTAACAGATTTGCATGCTGCCTGGCTATTGGCCATTAGTGTTAGACTCACAAGTAATACAACACTGATATGCACAGCATCAACCAATAGTGAGTACATGGGTCATAATGTTTCTACCAACAGAGGGCAGCACTGTTTACAGTTACATAATATATGTACCTTCTAATCAGGGCTAAAACAATAGATTGCAACAGGGAGTACTCAGGACTTTGGTTTTAGGATGGAACCACCACTGTTCATATAAGCAGGATTGTCACATTAAGTTTTAAGGAGATCGTCCCCATTCATTACTTATCACTGGATGTAGGTTACGTGTGGTGGAGAGAAACCCATGCTGGGATAATATGGAAAGAGGTGTTGGGGGGAGAGGGATCATGATTGTCCAACAGCATTGAAAATCCCAATTTAGACAAGAGTCTGAGTTCTAGACCTATCCCAGTGACTCTTATATGGGATGTCAGCACCATATTGAGGGGAGCACATGTAAGCAGGCTGACTTCTGAGTGGAAATATGGAGAGAAACAGGTCTGAAACCTCATTCGGATTGAAGGAGTCAAGAGTGGTTGAAGGTAACCAAAGAGATTTACTCTCATAGTCTTGTCAGTCAGCCTCTCCCTCTGGATTCGCAAGCCTCATCTGTGATTGTTGATAACAAATGTGTATAGGTGAGCGCTATTAAGTGTAACAAAAACCAAAATATCACATAATATGAACATTGAATTGATTCAACAGCAAACACAAAATCTTAATGTAAAACAATATTCCCAAATAATGTACACTAGTCAATATAAATGTATAGCAGTACTGATTTCCAAAAAGGGATATAATAACCACAGTTACTAGAAATATAATAATGGTTGTTAGAAAAATATACTTACAGGGAACTGTAAGAAGGACACTTACAAATCTGTATGATATACAGGATATTTGTGTTGTCTCAGTCCCAAAGGTCATATATCCAATATCAAGCGGCAATAGATTTGCATCAAACATGTAAGAAAAACAAATCGCAAAATATAATGTGATCTGTTTTAACTATATAACAAGATTTATATTACAAAGGCAAAAAAGTACAATATGTCCAAATAAATATGAACAGAAAAAAGAAAAAAACGTGTGGGGTAATTAATTGAGCTGCCCTCACTCAATATAATGTCTCACAATTAGTGTAAATATGTAACCTTTTACTGAAAACTGTCCAGGACATACTTGAAAACGAGAGAAATATCAATGTATTCTTCCTGGTAAAACATTTTCTAAATAAATAAATAAACATCACCAAACCGACAATCTGGCATATCAGGCTCAAAGTTGTAACAGTCACTATATAAACTTTGACATATGATCAGATTACTCACGTGTCCTTTTGGCTCAGGAGTTCACTCACAACTTGGAATTTTGTATAGCACGTGAGGGTAATTTTAGTACCGTCCCCACTTGGTATCATAGATCTAGGATATTTACAATAGCCGGAGTGCAATGAAACACGTTGATTAACCTTTTAAAACTTAAGATTTTGTACAAATCTATTTTTTAGGTTTACATAAATAACATCTAAGTACGTTCTTTTAACTTGATTTGGAGCCCACATGTTATTTTCTCCATCTACCTTTACAGTTTCTTTTAACAAAAGATCTATACCGAGGAGACCGAGTGGGGGAGGTTGTAAAATTACCCTCACTAGCTATTCAAGTCCTGGGTTGTGAGTGAACGTCTGGGCCGACAGGACAAGTGAGTAATCTGATCATATGTCAATGTTTATATAGTGAATGCTACAACTTTGAGTTTGATATCCCAGATTGTTGATTTGGCGAGGTTGAGTGAGGGCAGCTCTCTTAATTACACCACAAGCTATTATAGTTTGTCCATTCTTTCAGTCAGTTAAGTGCATCTCTAAACAAGTGAGTGGTTTTTGAAGCCCTTCCAACTTTTCCAGTTAGAAGAATTTGTAGTGCTCATTAATTTCTTCTGTTCACCTTTATTTGGACATATAGTACTTTTGTGAATTTGTAATATAAATCTTGTTATATAGTTAAAACAGATCACATTATATTTTGCAATTTGTTTTTCTTACATGTTTGATGCAAATCTATTGCCGCTTGATATTGGATATATGGGTATCCTGGATATCCAGGACATACTTGAAAATGAGAGAAATCTCAATGTATTCTTCCTGGTAAAACATTTTCTAAATAAATAAATAAATATGACCTTTTGGATTGAGACAACACAAATATCCTGTATATCATACAGAGTTTTAAGTGTCCTCCTTACTGTTACCTGTAAGTATATTTTTATAACGGCCATTATTATATTGTTTATAACTGTTATATCCGTTTTTGGAAATCAGTACAGTTATACCTTTATATTGACTAGTGTACAATATTTGAGAATATTGTTTTATATTAGGATATTATGATTATTGTTGAATCAATTTACTGTTCATATTGTATGATATATTTTTTTTACACTTAATACTGCTTACCTATACAAAATTGTTACCAACAAATCAATACTTGTTTTTTAAGATAGAGGTTAGAGCTGCTTTCATTTATATATATTATTTTTATTATTACACTAGTTGTGCACAAATTGCATTATTTTTACTTACTTATTTTTTCATATACACAATTTTTTATTCTTTGTAAATAGCGCTCACCTATATTTTTCACTTTCCTTTTTCATTTTCATCTGTGATTGAGTATCCATATGTGTAACTATGCCAAAGAGTCCAGCTTAAGGGGAGATCAACAGAAAATGTAAAATATTGAACAGGTATCAGTGTGGGGTCACAGGGGCATAGACAGACTTCCACTTCCTTATAAAACCCCCATGTGCAGGGGCTAGAGTAGGTCTTCCTACTATCCTAACGGCACAATAGGGCCATACTCATCCCTCAAATGGCAACCACCCTTGGGAAAGAAAGGTCCCAAAGCAATATGTATCTTGGGGCCCTGTTCTAGATGGTGGCATCACTGCTCCACAGACCTATCCACGAAGTTAGTGTACTGCTAGACATAAGGTTGGGGGAAGGAAGGAGAGAAGCTACTACAGGCAGTGTTTATGGTAGTGTGGCATGCCAATATGCATAATATCCTGGTAGGTATGAGAAATCCACAGAAGGTTCTGAGTTTGCAATGCTATCAGTGCTTTACTCCTCTTCCGTCTTGGATCCTGCAGCTCAGGATCCATTCTGTAGGCTTTATGCGTTCAGGTAGAATAGACTGATGTGGACATGTAATTCCAAGTGTATTGCTGGGATGGACAAAATAGAACAGAAAGTTGAAATTTCCTCAATGGAGCGAAGAATGGAAGAAACACCATGATGCACAACAGTCAAACAGAACAGGAAACCCCATTTATATTTAATGCAGATTCTTCTTCTAGGGGTTTAAAAGCACTCCATTGTTAAAGCATGTATGGAGAGAGAGTCTGGAAAAATTGTAGGGTAGAACCAGTATAATTAATTTCTCTCAGATCTCTACTTGTGCACACTACTCTTTCCTTATCTGGAAATTTGGAAAAGCAACAGATGAAATCTCACAGTGGGTCATTGGGTAATTTCCTTCATATTAACACTCTATTAGCCCTTTTCATAGTGACTGTGGGTTCAGGTAGCAGGCCTAGCACCTATGTATAGATATTAGTCAAGGTGCCCTAGAGATCTTTGCTTGGTATCAACTCTGGCAGGCCTTTTATCCTCACATAATCTAGATTGTCCAGGTTATATGTGTGAGATACTGTATGGTTTCAGCTTGCTGGGCAATCATTTTCTCCACATGATGCTGTTGCTAAAACAGATCCTCTGTTTCCTGTTCCAGGGTGCAAATACATTTTCCCATCTGGGTGATGTCCTTCCAAAGTTCAGAAATGCCGTCCTTAACTGAAAGTTTGATTTTTGCAGCAAGGTCTCTCAGATCATCTTTTGTAACCATATTTGCCAGAATGTCTCTAGTTAGAGGCCTCTGATTATCTTCTGACATAATTTGCAATGGCAGAGATTCCAGGGCTCTCTGTTTGAATGAGTGAGGCTACAGTGATATGTTAGGTGTTTAAGCTCCAAAGAACCATCTCCTTCCACAGATGGTGGGATCACTGCCTCATTCATTGGAGAAAAAGACCCTGCATGGGTTTGATTGATTATAACTTGTTTAGGCTATAGCCCTCTTCAAATCAAAAGGGGTTTTGTTCAGATTAGTTATGTAAATCGTGCAGATTAGCCTTATTATATCTGCTATGGATCATGGATAACGAGCATATCCTTAGAACAATTATAAAAATAAATACTAAGAACAGACTCTTAAAATTATTTCATCCTACATTGATAGCCAGCTTTCTACTATTTATTTTCATTATGCATTATTTGAACGTTCCAACTAAAAGTTAAATGGTTTAAATTGTGAAGCTAAATGTTAATACTATTTAAAACTTTCAACCATAGACTGTTATGAAAGACAGCACAGGGTGTGTTTTTGCATATATTGGTGTTATCACTTAGTAATATGCATAAAGCAAGAGCATATATTAGTTCTCATCAATCTGATCATCTAAAAGTCACACATATTAAACACAGATATTGTCACATTATTTTAATGCTAACAAAGTTTAAATGGATGATCCCTTGGCTAATACACACATTTATTGCCAAAAGCCAGTTTTATATTCAGGAAGCCAAACAGGGGCAGAGCGAACCAACCTTTTTATGAAGGACAAATAACATCCCCACAAATTCCAACTAATCTTAGGGAGTCTTTTAATCCCATGAATGCCATAGAGTTTTCTAGTACATTGAGTAGGGAGCTCTGTCCCTTTAAAGGTAACCAGAGACCAACCTATAAGATACACCCTTCCATTTATTTTGAATTCAGAGTTAGGTCATCATATCCATAAACATCACAAATGAAAAGCAGGAACACACAGGTAAGTAGCAAATCTTTCACATTTTCAAATATAAGAACACAATGTTATCAGATTATTTAGATGCTTATCAACCAACATAATTTTCACAGACATCTGGGGCAAGCTAACTGCACAATAGAGACACTTACAAATTCCTACAGATTTAAATGAGATACATCACATAAATTTAGGGTCAAAGCATAGTTTTTTAAATGATGGTGATACTGAAAGTAACATAATTCAAAGTCAGAAAGTACATAGATAGAAAAAAGAAGTAAATCAAGAAATGTGGTTCACTGGCAATCACAAGACACCTCCATCTTGATAAAAGTCCTAATGGAGATAGGTTCAGTAGCTCTCTGACTGAACATATTCATAAGACATAACTTATTCTAATTTAAAACATAAAAAATAGCTATTAACCCTTAAAATATCAATGTCTAGTCGAAAATGGGACACACCCAAATTAAAAAACAAATATACAATGGTCTTATTAACTCCGTTAGAGTGCCAAGTATATTGTAGTAATTCTAATTAACAATGTGCCCTGTAAGAGGTATGAAAACAAAATATCAAATTAATCCTAAACTGGGTCCTTGTAAAATGTCACAGAACCAATGCTTTCTAAGTTCTATTTCATAGCGTTAAATCAGTCTCAAATTAAGTGTAAACCTGTGTTAAAGGTATATTAGCACTCTCACAGCTGTTATTTCTCGGATGGAGTGTAGACTAATAAGAAAAACGTGATGCATGGGGTAGGTGATTCCTCCATTGGGTGCCTGATACATTCTGCTGGGAGACAGAACTATCGGCTGGTTCCTTACTCCTGTCTGAGCAGTACAGGCCTCTGCTCACTGTCAGTCTGGGTAGTGGACTAGGCCTGTCTGTTATATATTCTGGGGCATTGCTGGGGTATTACTATTATTGCGTATCTTTAATAAAGGTGGTTTTACTATATATACGTGTGTCTGACCTTCATTTTGTACTGGTTACCGTGACACTGGTCAACTGACATTAAGGTAAGCACATTTTTTTTTTGTTTTTTTCCCTCTACATCATGGGATTACTTTTGCTGAAATACGATGGGTTAAAACAGCAAATAAAATGCAAAATGAAACATCTGTTCACAAAACATGTTTCTGTTTAGTGAAATAAATTTCATATGAATTCAGAGCTTAAAGAATCATTTCTCTTATCCTTGGTTTCAAGGAGATGAATGTGTCAAAATTGGAATAACAGTTGCATCTTGATTCAGTACAGTGCTGTACTTATGTAGTGATCGCTTTAAATTGAAATATTATGCCAGTTTGCCATGTCTTGCCAGCATAGAAATATGTTGAGAATGTCAAATGTTGCCAATATAACCTGGCTTGCATTTTTAAAGTATTAATGCAGCAACACTCCCAAAAATGGAGACCATTATATGCACCAAAAACACTTTAGGGTGATGATAGGCTGTAGAAGAAAATAGAAGTAGCCATTCTTCTACATGTTCAAGGCAGTAGTGACCTGACAGGAAGACATAATAAGAATGATGAAGATGATATGAAAATCACCTCTTTTTGTTTTTTCAAGACATACCATTATAACCTTCACTGCATTCATACAAAAGGAAGCATATTAACGAATGAATCTCCTATTTCATAAAACAGCCTCTTGTTTGAATACTTTCTTAAATGTAACATTTTTCCCTTTCTCCAGTAACTACTTGACAGCATAAGATGTAGCTGAGACGGGGCCCAATGGCTAAAAGAGAAGAGCCAACTTAAAGGGGGGTGGATGTTTTTCAATGGGAAAAGAAAACGTTATAGTGCTTAACTGTTAAGTAAAACAAAGGTAATCATGTGATCATTTTCTTGGAAGAGTAATAGCTAATGATTATAGTGGGAAATTCCATGTTTTTCAAAGCTGTATGTATCTTTGACAGAGTTGAAATGCATAAGGATAAAAATACAAGGTACTGTTTTTGATGCAGGCAAATGTCTACTTTCCAAAATGGTATACCTTGCTTACCTTTTCTTCATATCTGCAATGGGATTTCACAAAAGAAAACTGGTTGATGTTTGTTAGGTTCCTGGTACCCCCATACAGAATGTCAACCCATATAAATGGGTACCAGTTTTCTAGGAAAGATTCAAAGATTTTAGTAAGTTTGAAGTTTTGGAAAAAACAAATGTAGAAATATAATATATGAAAATATATTATATAATGGAAATATTGTGCACAACGACCATGGAATTGACAGGCATACCCACACTCATTTGACGCTGGAGAATGCCTGCTTTCAGAAAATGTATGCACTGCATACCATCCTTCATGTATCTAATAGTTATGGTCATTTTGGGGCAGGCAGCCAATTTTAAAAAAGAAAGATATACCAATCGGGTGCCACTTTTCTTGAAAGAGCAGCTAATGAATACAGAAGTAAATTTCAAAGATTACTGTACTTTTGAAGGAATGAAAACATTTGTGCACACAGGGAATGGAGTAGAAAGGAAAGTAATCCCTCATTTAATGCAGTGGGATATTATCTTCAGGAAACGAAGGATCTTAGGGGGATATATTTATGTTATGGGCAGGGGTGAGTGAAATCACTTGCTGTGTTCCTGTGAGAAATTCTGAGAAAACCACCTTGTTGTCTGCTCTTTCGGGGGAAAATGTGCTTTAAAACTAACAATTAAATTTTCCGCTTTTTCCACCCATTGGCCAAAATTTTTTGCCATTTTTTCAATGGCTAGAAAGTTTCCCCCAATTGATTAAATGGTTGTCACTTCTTTTCTATAAAACCTTGATTATTTGATGGAAGTCATACACACTAGAAGCAGCTGCATAGCGAGGTAGACATGCTGTGTTATTCTGCTGTGATCTTTTGGAAAAATGGAGGCAGGAGAGACTCATAGTGACTGCTATCACTATGAGCAAGTTTAAAAATATTAAAAGGAGGAACTGGAAGGACCCTTATGTGTACACTGAGTCAAAGGAGGAGGACCAATGATGTCCACTGCTGAACCAGTGCTGTTCAGTCCCCCCTATATCACCCCTAGGGATATAATTTAATTAATTAGAAGGAAGGGAGAAAAGAGAATGGGAAGGGAGGGAGAAAAGGGTAGTACTAATGAGACCAGGACAACCTGTTGCCACCAGTGATGAACCTGCTGCCATCAATACTGTGCCTGCTGTCTGGTGTGCTTCCCTTGCTGCAACCAGTGCTGTGCCTGCTGCCAGTACTGAACCTGCTGCCACCAATACTGTATCCAAATTATGAAGATGCACTCCAGAGGTTCGATTCAAATATTAAAATCTTGTTTATTTTAATATTACAAACATGAAAGCAGACAACAGGGCAACATGGAGTCTTTGTTTCCCTTTTTCCTGCTTCCATGTTTGATCTACAATAATTAAGATTTTAAATTTCGAATCGACTCTCTGGAATGCATCTTCATAATTTGGATATTGTTTCATGGAGAGTGATCATCTCTCAGGATAGCACCAAGGATCTGAAGTCGCATCTGGTGAGTGATCCAAATCATTTAAGTCTGTTAAGCCGACAGTGCCACCAATATAAGTGTTTATATTTAAGGCCACCAATACTGTGCCTGCTGTCAGAAGTGCTTCCTCTGCTGTAACCAGTTCTGTGCCTGCTGCCAGTGCTGAATCTGATGCTAGTGTGTCTTTTAATACTCAGGAGGTAGGGGAAGGAGAAGATGATGCAGGGGACTCTATGTCACACTTGCCATCCCAATCCCACTAGTGCTAGTACTACTAATAGATCCAACAGCTTGTTAGTGTTAGGAGTGAAAGAGGGGGTAATCAATATTATTAGTGACTGTGAGGAGGAAGACTCTGCAGCTGAACTTCATTTGGTTTGTGTTATTAGTAGTAGCAGTAATGGTGAAGCAGCCGGTGGGACTACTGGTAGGGGAGTGGTAGGGGAAGCATTTGAGTGCATCCAGACTAGCAGTCAAGGGAGCCCACACCATTCCTCTGGCTCTGGAAGTCCTCCTCCCCTTCCCTTCACTACAGTGTCCAAGTGGAATATGATCCTGAAGAGGCCAGAATAGGTATTGGTGGAGAGAAGGCACAAAATTAATACCACCACTATCACCCCAACCAGCAGGAGCACAGATCAGCTGCCTGTGCCTTCTGCTACTGCTGCCAGTCTGCCTTCTTCGGGTCAAAAAGAAATTCTCAAGTGTGACATTAGGGGACCCTCTGTTATATTGCTTATCACCTCCTCCAAGCAGCAGTAAGATGTCTGTAATAGAGCAGCAGCATGTAGGAACTAGTGGTGGTGGTGATGATGATTCTGGAGGAGCTGAGGTGGAAGGGACATTGATGGCCTTTTTATCAGAAACTGAGAAGGAATGGGAGACAGGGATGAGGATGGGCATCACTGCCACCACTAGCAATGAGCTTTTGCAATTTACAACTGCTCGAATTCCTCCTGCTGTTGAGTTGTAAGGGCAGCAGGATACTGAAGAGCAAGCTAGTGTGCCACAGACCACTGTGGACACAAGTGATGCGGGACTAGGACAGATTCCACTTTCCTGCAGTAGCAATACTCCTGGTCCTAGTTGCAGTGCTTATTTTTAGGAAGTAGCAGCAACATCATACTCTGCCAGCACAGACAGTGAAGGGGAATGTGGAGGACAAGAAGAAAGTGGTCATTCTTCTCCACCTGTTCCATATCCCTATCCCCTGAAGTCATTTGTGTGGGACTATTTTTCTCTTGGGGCAGGCACAGTGCATTCATCACCAATGTGTCACGGTAACTTCGGATGGTGAGTCGGGTGCAAGGCTGTCCTGGTCGTTCTATGCGGCCTCTCTTCCACCAGCTGCTCTTCTTGCCTTGGGTCTGGGTGCTATCTGAGCTGCAGGGACTGTATCGGCCGTGTTCGGTGGTCCCGTGGTCTCCTCCGGAAACTCAGACGTGTGGCTCTGAGCATGTGCACCAGTACAGAGTTCCGGGTTTGCCATCCCGGTCTTATCCTATTGGCTGGGAGGTGCTAGGCCGCTCCACCTCCAGCCTAAGGGTGTTTAGAGTTTGGCAGTTTCATTATTCATTACCCTTACGTGATGTTAGCTTATGTTCTAGTGTGTGCCCCTTGTATTGTCCTTGGCTTTTCTGACTACCCCTGGTGACTGATCCCTGCTTGTCCTGTACCTCACTGTCTTCTGGCTTTCTGACCTTTGGTTTGGCTGACTACGATCCTGGTTCTTGACCCCTGGCCTGGCTGACTATGATCCTGGTTCTTGACCCCTGGCCTTGCTGACTACGATCCTGGTTCCTGACTCCGGCCTGGCTGACTATGATCCTGGTTCCTGACTCTGACCTGGCTGACTGCATTCCTGGTTCCTGACTCTGGCTTGTGTAACGGTTTACCTTGATGGGAGTCCGTAGTGCAGAGATGTTAGCTCACCCTTGCAGATAAACACAGTCCAAAGTGACCAGGTAAAAAGCCACCTGGGCTGTGAATCTGTGCACGGGGACTGGCAGGAACAGTAACCGGATGCGTAGAATCAGACAAGGGCAAATCCAGAAGAGTAGTCAGGCACAGCAAGCTGGGGTCACAAGCCAAGTCAGTCTGGGAATCTGGAAACAAACAACAGGAACAGAAATACAACAATGAACTGACCCAGCTCTCAGGGAGAGGCAGTGTTTTATACCCAGGTATTGAGCAGCTTAATTAACAAGTTGCCTCAGGTGGACTCTGAATGACAGGTGAAATCTGATAGCAGCAGTCTAGCCCCCTAGTGCTGCAGGCAAGGCAAATAATACAGGCTAGAATCACACTGATAGAACAGATTCAGCAGTGGCTCAAAGACAAGAAAGCAGGACCAGAGTATATGAGGACTCCGGTTCAATTATGCCAGAGGGATGACCACGCCTGGCAGTCTACCCACACAGGGGCAGACTGTAACAGCTTGGCTGATTAAGTCCCTGTTTTATATGCCTCGCTGTTTCCTTGTTTGTTTACTAAATATCTTTATTATTTATCTTTATCCTGCTTCCTTGTGATTTGTGTCCTGGTACTATTCAGTGCTGGTTGTAACTTCTTATTGAGCGTGGTTTCTGTGTTATTGGTCTAGAGGCTTCACACCCTGACACAAGGGCACTGTGCACAATTTGTGAACAAGTCAGTGAGAAGGGGAAAGGAGGGAACGTGCCATGGCACAACACAACCACCCTGAATCACACATTAAACACACCATGACATTTATGTCAAACATGTTAAAGATAAACACCCACCACAGAAATCAAGCACCACTGTTGCTGTACCCCCTGACTCTCCAGAAAGGCAACAAAAGGTGAGGCAGAGATCAAAGAGGAGGAAAACTAGAGAAACCCAGACAGAGACTGGAAGTTTCATGACTGGAAGTTCCATGATAAGAGACACAAGTTCCATCAATACATGGAAGTTCCATGATGAGCGAAACAACCAGCTCACTATCACCATCACCTTCTTCATCTAGAATAACTACATCTTCTGCCAATCCATCTCATTCATCGTTACCGCCCCCGTCAAATGATAGCCACTCTGTTGATGTTAGGATGTGGCAGTTCGTCTCCACCCATTGTACACTGTGTGGTGCTCTGACCACACATGCCAGTGTGGTGGAGGACAATCACAAGCAGGGCATCAAGCAGGATCTGAGGAGATTCCATCCCTCAGAATATGCTAAGATGGTGGCAGGGAGGGTTCATCATTACCATTAAACTATCAGTAAGCTGTCATGTGTCCTTAGTGGGGTTTGGACAAGGAGTATATTGACAGCTGCAGTATTTTGGTTCTGGTGTCATGGTGTTTGGATTCAGTTGTGCCCGCAGGTGTTATCTACCACACACACTGTGCACATTGCAGTTGCTGATGAGAGGCACAGTTCCTGCACACTGATAATTTAGATGAGGGGCAGGTGGAGAAGAATTATTGGCCAACTTCTTTTCTCCACATAGACTGGGGGCTACTTATTGTGCTGCTACTGCCTCAGGTGCATCACTGGAGCTAGTTGTGTCATGGCAAGTAGAACCTTCATCATCCATCAACTATTTTACTTCTGTTGCTTATGCATTTCCTTTCAGCTGCCTAATCATCCTTCTGCATAAACAACTCAGCATCAGCAGCAAATTCTGCATCTACATCAGGGCATTTAACAATGGCAAGTGGCCACTGGTCAACAGGACATCACCTTTTGGCACTAGGCCAGTAGGGATTTTTTTCCTCTTTTACTTTTATCAGTCCACCCCAGTGGCAGCTTATGTCAGGGGGTTCCTGCTCTATCACATTACATACAAATTTCTTATTTTATTTTACAAAATAAAATTCCCTGTTCAACTGATTCTTTCTCCACACCCCAGCAACACAGGCACCCTCATGCCCCTTTTATACTATGACTTTGTGAAATAAAAAAAAATATTGGCACTTTTCACAGGAAGTTATTCACCAAGTGGGAAGTGCCATTGTTTGCCGATTTCAGTTTGAGGTGAAAATTTTAGTCCATCCATAGTTATGGGGTAATTATCCTTCAAACTATGTGGGGTGCATTTTGGTTATGTCCATGAAAATGCCAGCTGAAACTATGCTATGTGCTGTTGCAAATTTAGGGCCCCAGGGAAGGAAATACATTTGTGTGCCTACACATGTTGGGTATCAGAGATGAAAGCTGCCTCCAGGCCACCGGTAAGTGCATCAAAGGGTACATACACAACACACATATCTTGACACCTACCATGGCCCAACACAATGCAATGCAATTGATACCATCCTGCCATTTATCAGTTCACATGTCTATGTAACGGTCTTGCAGCACTCCTTTCATAGCTCACACAACTAATTACATAATGTATTTCCCCAAACAGCATACATGCCATCACATGGGAAGGACAGTGGAGAAACCTTCACCGAGGAGCCCACCACCATCAGGGTGTTGCCACCACCAACACAGCAGTGGCAGTCCTACTTTGGCCACCAGTCTCCTCCACATCAGTGGCAGCCATATGTTGCCCACCAGGCACCACCACAGCACCAGCAGCAGACCGGCCTCCAGGCACCACCACCACCACCACCCATGGGAAGGCACGTGATGCCGGAGACTGTCACCTCCATATTGCCATTGCCACCTCTGGGCCAATATCAGCCAAAACCCAGGCCCCAGCCTCACGAGGAGGAGAGTTTTACCTGGGTGATGGACTATGAACATTTGGGCCTAATTGGCGAGCCCCAACGTCTCTAGGCCCAGGATGTTATCACCCCACCGCCACCAAGAACACCCATACTTTCAGGGGGTGGTATGTCACAGGGGAGTGAAGGGTCCGGGGATGATCTCCAGATGTCCCCACACTCCCTCCACACAGGTTGTCACCCACAAGAGGCTCTCCAGGGGCCTCTATTACCACCACCACCCCCACTGCCTGAGGAGGAGCCACAGCAGGTGCATGGGCCATCCACACAGCCAGCCTCCACACCCTCAACTCAGGTCACGCCACGCACACATTGGTCCTGGATGCCGAGTGCATGCCATCCAGAGAGAACAACTGAGGGAGATCCAGAGGTGCATGAGAACCCTCAGATGGATGGAGCACAACGAAAAGCGCACGATGGAGATTCTTCGGGCCATGAGGAACAAATGGTGGTCCAGAGCACTCAACAGAGGCAGTTCAACACTGGCATGCTGGACATACTTGGCCAAATGCTGGTGGAAATGCGTGACTCAAACAGGCGGGAGAACCAGCGGCAGGACATGGCCCAGGCGTCACGTGAGGGGTCCAGCAATGCCTCCTCATCCAGCAGTGCGCCACCACCACCACCTACAGCCACCAGGCTCCCTCGGGTAACCTGGAGGAGTATAAGGAAATCCACCCCTGCAGCCCCTTTCAAAGCCCCCCCCCCCACAAAGAGGAAGAAGTAAGGGCAACCTTCTCTTGGCCCCTCAATAAATTTGCATATCTTCATCACATCTGTGTCCATGTATGTTTCCTATTTAAAAGGGTTTTTTTTGGAAGAGTTGTCTCCAATGCATTGCACAGCTATGCAGTGAACACAACTCATGCACATAATGGTGTGTTAGGGTGTCGCAGCATGGGTGAGCATGCACATCTCATGCAGACACTTTTGTTCAGGTTCAAATCACAGACCACATAGCACAGCTACACAACATCAGGGTGAACCTGAACAACATATACCTGATAGATAGATCATGGAATCCAAGTCATGGGGTTGATTCCAAATGCAAGAGATGAATGCTACCGTCCACCACATTAGTGAATGCCTTTTGAGGTTCATGTGGATACACTGAGATAGCAGCAGCGATAAACTTAGCACCTGCATTTGAATCCAGCACATGATCTGGATGACAACATTGATGCTAGAATGGTAATCAATTGAGCCTGGCAATTACAGATGCTCATTGTTTGGGATTCCCATATGTGGTCATCAGGTGATCGCCATGGACGTGGAATCAACGTGTGTCCAGGACATACCTGAAGACGAGACTTGAAACAGCACTCCAAACAGTCATGGTATTGGTAAACCATCATCATAGATGTGGGTGCCAGAGGGGTATACAACACATAGCTCATCAATGCGTTGATGATCTCTCTAGCACTCAATGGGTTGACAGATGGTATTGCAAGAGTAATACACCATCCATTACTTGTCCATGTTTTGACTAGCTATCATGTAGCCAGGAGTTTCTAGTCAAGGAGATGGCAAATGGACAAACGTATGTGTGACTTGTACACTGGGCGCACACACACCTCCTCATTATGTAAATCAAGACCCATAAGATAGCTTCTCTGTTTCATGGGTCTTGGTTAACATTCTGTAGCAGTTTGTGTTGTGGGTTCATGTCACATGTACATATTTCTGCTTGCCATCCCCTTGTTTATTACTCCTTTTCGTCATGAGTGGTAGACAACACACTGCCAAACACTGGAGTGACATTGTCACTGTGCTACACACACACACACATAAACAGGTCCTCATGTTTGGCCTTGCAGCCTGACTCAAAGCTTGTTATCTGTACACTGCAACAAACACCAACACAACATGAGCACACATGCTAATTCCATGAGCCATTTAACCCTTTGAGTGTCAGAGGGGTACACAACACATTGCTTTTCAATGTATTGCTTACCCCTCTGGCACTCACATGGTTAACTCCTGATATTCGAGGGTGGTATCCAATGCATTGCATGTCACTGCATTGGATATCCTCTATGACTCCAAGTGTTGCAAGAGGCTTATGGGAATGGTCCACTTAACTGAAATCTTGTGCCAGTTCAGGTTGGGTTATGTTGTACGTGACCAATTTGGTATCCCATCGACATGGACACACATGCTTTTTACCCACAGGTGACGTAGTCCCTGATTAGTCTGGTTCACGTCTGTATCACAACACAGGTATCCACATCTTCATCAATGGTGATGGAGACCTCCATGGGCTGTTGCGGCTTCACATCATCAACTTGACATGTGTGTTCAGCAATATGGGTCATGGTCACGTGCCATGATCATGTCACATGCTTTACCAGGTGCATATTTTGGAGTGGCCCCTGACTGATCCAGACAATGCAAGCTGGCTTAGAGCAGGACACAAGGGCACTCTGTGGCCTTCCATGCTCCTGACATGTGCCTTGTTACGGCGCTCCTGCGCTGTTGTGTGGGGATTGGCATTTGGTGTGAGCAGCCACAACTTTCACCCATAGCCAGCACCACCTGTGGACAGTGAGAGGCATGCTGACATGGGAATACAATGTTATTTGGTGATGTACACTATGTCAGTGTTTGCTGGTGTATCTGTGGTTGGTGGTTTCTTGTACCTGGTATATTCCTGTCAGGTGTGTGTGTCTATGTGTGTGTGATGTTGTGGAGTGCATGTTGTGTCTTCATTGACTTTTGTGGTTGCCTGAGTGAGCCTGCTTTGTTTTGTGCATGACAGGTGTGATTGTTGTGTTGTTTTTTAACCCCTGTTGTTCTGGGTGTGTTGTGAGGGCTTACGTTGTGCTGCTTTGTGTTACCCCTGTCCCTGTGCAGTTGCTGGGTTCTTGTTTGTCTGTAACTTGTTTGTATAGTGTAGGCCAGTGGTTTACAACCAGAGTGTCAGAGCATATTGGTGTGCACTAGCTTAGGGTTCCTCACTTTTCCCATGATGCTATTTTCGGCATTATTAACATTAATTTTACACATTTTTGGGGGATATGTGTTCCTGGGATAAACTATGAACTATATTCTCCTCATTGGCACTGTGAGGCCTAATGATAAGTATATGTTCATTTCTTGTTGGGAATCTCCTTGTAACTTCAAGGGGTGCCCTGGAACATCCAGCTTGCATGTTTGGGGTGTCTTGGATGGAAGGATTGTGAACCACTGATCTAGGCCTTGTTGGTGTATTTGCTTGGCATAGCAGGGGTTAATATTTGACCTCTGTATGCTTGGGTTATGTACTTGTATAAACTGCTTCTCTGTTTTGTTTTCTCCATCAGTGGTTTTTACTCAGAATTGTGTGTTGTGCGGCAAAAATAATAGGTGTTACATTTCTACCGGTAAATGTTGCAATTTATCACTCGTTGTCCCTACCGTAAACATTTGAATGGCTCTGAGGTTAGCTTTTACATTGCCCTCAATGGGCGATTTTTGACGACCATCGTGTTTTCAATACTGTCGTTAGTTCTTAGTTGTGGGAACATTTGCATCACTTACTTGGCTTTCAAAACCACCGTCGCCAGTTTTTTCTGCCGATGCCAACATGTGGATTGAGCCCATAGTATCCTCCAAAAATCTATAATGTTAACACATATGCACACAGGGTTAATGATTAAACTCAATCAATTTTCCATAAATATTTTAGATGTCTGCCCCTCCCATAACACACACACACACAAACACAGTCAGTTAAGCAATATTAGTTATCACAAGTGTGTTGGGTCACTTATGTTTTTTGTGTATATTGATGTGTGAATCAGCTTATATGATCCCCACATGCACTTACAGATAGTAAAAATTAGGTTAACACGCTATTTTTTTATTTTTAATGCACTATTTCTGTGGAAGCAGAAACAGTTCCCAAACTCAAAGAAAACCTAGCCTTAAATCAGCAACCACAATAAAGCCATAAATGATGGAAACATTCGTCCACCATTCCCATTTCAACAACTCCTGAGTCCAAGATCTTCCAAAGCATTTCATGTAAAAACTACCTGCTTACACTAATTGTGTAGTTTATATGCAGAATATTTAATTTACTGTATGATTACATGGTTGCTTATAACAGGTACATTTTATTTTAACTTGAGAACTGTTTCGTCTTGTACACAATATAGTGTGTTCTAATTGCAAGATTTATTTTTGGCCAGAACTTCCCATAACTTTATGCTTTGTGTGTGAGTTATCCATCTGTCGCCAATACACTTCCAGTGTGTATTTTAACATAGTTATCTCTTAAAGAGTCACTCTTTCTATTTGTGTTGACACAGTAGCTTTATTCCAGTAAAGTTATTTTCATTTGATCACTGACCTGTGTTGAGGTATGCAGGATTTTCTGTAATGTCAGAAGTCATTCACTTGGTCTGGAGCACTGGAGCAGCTCTCAGAGTTATATAAAAGAAAAACTGACACCTAAAAACGAACTTGGTTTATATCATTTTAAGTATTATTCGCTTCCAGCTAGCATCAGTAATTTTTTTTTGTTAGATCCCTAAAATCTAACACTAAACATGGATTTTTTGTGCTGTTTTACCTATATTGACATCATTTGATTAACTTTGTGTCCTTTGTAATGAGAGATAAGAGTTAATACTGCTATTTTCTTGAGATTAGAATCCACTTCACATCTATTCCTATTGGAACATTTCCAGAATATAAAACATTTGCACTTTTCAGACACCTATAAGGATTTCTGTGCTAAGGGGGAAGCCCTTGAGGTCTGAAAGAGGCAGGAATGGAATCTCTCAAATATCATATGTACATCTATATTTTAGGCCTCAGAAAATAAACAGATACTTTTTAGAAATATTATCATGGAGAGCAAAGGTATATAACTATGACTTACACCAGATCATGTTTAGGTGTTAATGTTCCTTTAAGCTCAGGCATCCTTTTCTGTTAAACTGGAACTAGAATATCTGCAGATTGACAGGTCTCCAAGTCTTGCCAACAGAACAATGACACAGATGGTGGACTCATACGATAAAAAATCTGTTGCACAACAGAATTGCAACAGAAATGCAAACCTTTAGTCTGTTGGTTTTTAGTCATATTTTCACCAGTACTTAGATTTCTATTGAAACATTAGGGTTTAAAATAATTTATATTGGATCATAATAATCTGGTGGCAGTTGATGTCTTTCTTCTGCTAGTATTCAGTAAAGAGCAAGGCAATATTAATACTTAAAATGTAAAAAAAATATGTTGTAAGGTTTATCCCCCTGAGTAAAACAAGAGTAATCCCAATGCTGAAAGGTGTTTCATTCAAAAGTTATTAATTTTCAAAGATGAATTTTTTAGGTGCAATATCACAGTGGCCTGAAATTGTACAGTGGCGCTGTTGCTACACCATCCTATGGAGATTTATGGTCCTGGGACCAGAGATGTCCATAGGATCATGTAGCAACAGCGCCACTGTACAATTTCAGGCCACTGTGATATTGCACCTAAAGAATTCAACTTTGAAAATTATTAACTTTTGAATGAAACACCTTTCAGCAGTGGGAGAACTCTTGTTTTACTCAGGGGGATAAACCCTACAACATATTTTTTTTTTACATTTTAAGTATTACTATCCCTTTAAGAATTCCTGAGGCCCTTGGCAAAACTGTAAATGGAAGCCCACAAGTACAGTGAAGCATTTAGTTAAAGTTTATTTGTAGCCTTCCTATTTTCCCTTCCTTTTGTGGGAACAGTAGTGACAGACATATGTTGTACAAGTAGAACAGTCTGATCACAGGATTAAATTGGTTTCTTTCTGTTAATCTGGGACTGTTGGGAATCAAAGGCATGGCCACTGAAATAGGAGGCTCCTATCAAAATTTCCTTGCATTAAAATTCCCCTTGTTATTAGAAAACAGCAAAGGTGTACAAGGATCACTCCTAGGTTTTTAACCCTTTGAATGCTAGAGAGGATCATTGCAAAGACCTTTATAGCATGCAAAGGGTTAAAAGGTCAATTTAAAAAAATAGGATTTTGGAAAATTATGTTTGTCCCCTATAATTCAGATAGTCTGATCTACAATTGCTCCACTTTTTTTTTACACATACGGCCCAAAGTTGCAGCACTGCAGGATATTTTTGTTTTGTATATTTCATTATCCTACATCAAAGCTGGGTTAACGCAAGAAAAGGCCATGGGAAGACTGGGCAAAAGTAAGACCAACAAAACACCTAGTCCTGATGTTATTTCACTCACTCTCACCACAGGCTCAGTGCCATAGGATAGCCATAAGGCCAATGTAGTACTTTTATTTAAGAAGGGAACTAAAACAAATTTGGGAATATAGACCTGTGAGTTTCACCTCTGTAGTGGGAAACCTGCTAAAAGGGGATAATAAGGGATTAAATTCAGGATCACACAGCAGAAAATAAGATTATTAGTAGGGGTGGGCAAAAAGTGGCAGAGAGCAGAACTCTCTTTTATTGACTCAAACACACAGCTTATATACACTACGGAGACTCTTATCAAGATCAGCATGCAAACGAATACTTGGGAGAGTGTTTCTATGCTTGACCAATCAGTCACCAGCACCTTTATCAAGATAAGAATGCAGATTAAGATTTGAAATTATACATTCTTAACTGGCTCATCAATAACCTCCTCTGATTGGTGAAGGAAGCACAGCAGGAATCAGTTAACATGTTAACATTCCTTAGCACAGACCTGGAGTATAGTGGAAGCAAAGCCCAACCCCCACTATCTCTGCACTCTAGCAATGTATTCGAAGCAACTATGGCTAAGCTCAGTCTATGGTTGTTAGTCTTTTGGGTAGAAATAGTCTGAAGGCATGAGACCCCATATCTCTAACACCCCAATATCTCCCATGGTCGCCACAGTTCCGTCACAGATACTGCCCATGTTCGGGCAGTCTCTACTGTGCATGATTGAGTGAGACGACGCAAGAATAAATCGCATGGAGCAGTGAGGTAGCGACCTCTTAAAGTGATAGTAATACTTGAAAACATGTAAATTTAATTCAATAGATAATTTAAAAAAACATTAATTGTGCTGTTTTCGATCTCCCAAACCTTTATGGTTTGGGAGATATAAGTCTGCAAAGTTCCCCCCTCCCTTCCCTTGTGCTGACGTCAGCTTTCAAACTTAGAGATGGAGCTCACAGTCCATAGACAGTCCTGCGGCTCTTCAGCAGAGCTGTGATCGCAGCAGTTACAAAGAAATACTTTATTTGAATGGTCTACGTGTGCCTGGTTTGCAAGCAGACGTTGTAGATTGTTCAAATTAAGTATTTATTTGTGACTGCCGTGATCACAGCTCTGCTGAAGA
Organism: Rhinophrynus dorsalis; assembly: GCA_037306005.1. NCBI lineage: Eukaryota > Metazoa > Chordata > Amphibia > Anura > Rhinophrynidae > Rhinophrynus > Rhinophrynus dorsalis. The sequence goes on along the minus strand of CM074721.1, from coordinate 64,397,965 downwards.
GCCGCAGGACGGTCTATGGACTGTGAGCTCCATCACTAAGTTTGAAAGCTGACGTCAGCACAAGGGGAGGGAGGGGGGAACTTTGCAGACTTATATCTCCCAAACCACAAAGGTTTGGGAGATTGAAAACAGTACAATTAATGTAATTTTAAATTATCTATTGAATTACATGGTTTCAGGTATTACTATCACTTTAACCCTTTGAGTGCCAGAGAGGTACGCAACGCATTGCAAAGCAATGCGTTGCGTACCCCTCTGGCACTCAAAGGGTTAACATTACCCGGACCTTGGCCTGTGTACACAGGCTTTTACACTAGTATCTAATAAACTGTAAACTGACTAACATAAACATAGGTGATTCTGAACTCTCTATCAAAATTATCTATTTATTATAAAGTGACTGTTCCACTTTAAAACAATGAAACTAACCTAGAAAATGTTAAACATTCACGTTACATGAACACCTCTGATTTTTTATTATCAAAACATAATACACTTCTTGTCTGAGTGTCATAATTTAAAAAAAAAAAAAAAAAAAAAGCAATCCAATTACTTAAATGGTTAGACTTATTGTTATATAAATGTATTTTAACAGAAAATTCAAGTAAATACATTCACATTTAACAAAGTGGTGAGTCATATACCAGCCCCTGCAGACAGAGCAGAAAGGTTGTAAGACAGCGTGACAAAGTGGTTAGTCACAAACTGTGCTCTCCCACTTCTTCAGTTGGAAGTTTCAGCATTCTAATAGTAGCTTTTTCTCAGAGCATGCTCAAAAGAACATTATGAATAGGTCCATTGTAAAGCCAATATGAGTTTGATATTGAAAAAACTGACAACAAAGAAAGAACAGGGCAAATTTTGATTAAATATGCCCAGGTGAGAGAAAGACAGCAAGCTGCAGCTCTGAGATATGGTCCAGTCTGTATAAAATACTCCTATTATGTAAGGGAAAAGAAGACGATGACAGAAGCCATGATTTATTAGGGGCCCTACAGTTAAACAACCCATTCTTTACTTTGATTCTCCTTAGCAAATATGCATCCATTAGTATCCTCACATTCCAATTCTCTCTGGAGAACAAAGAAAGACTAAAAATAAGTGAAAATACCAAAAAAAAATAGAGAAGTAATTCTGGGGCAAATCATCTGCATCATTAGGAACACATAAACATTCTTGCTAATTTAAAGGGGATTTTTAATGAGCTTTATATATATATAAATGTGTAGCATTGCAGTTCTGAGGCAATACAACTGCACTATAGGGGAGACTACAAAAGTTCCCAGATTGCCATTTATTTAAATGGGGATTTTAACTCCATGAATGCCAGAGAGGTCGCCAAAGCATTTCTTTGCAATGCTTTGGAGACCTCTTTAGCATTCAAAGGGTTAAACCTTATTTTAAATCAATTGGATTTTTTAGGTGTCCCCTATGGTGAAGTTGATTTGCACCAGAATTTAATATATAAGATCTTGCGGTGATGAGATGCACTAAGGAGTGATAAAGAGGTGATAACATGGAGATGACTTCTCCAGTGATATAACTTCTCCAAGTCCTATATTTTATATAGAGCCAATGCACTAAGATTCCTTCAATTTGAGAGATCTTAGTGCATAGGCTCCATAGAAAAACATAGGAACCTGAGAAGTAATATCACTAGAGAAGTCATCTCCACTTTATCACCTTTTTATCACACCTTAATGCATAATCCCCTTATATCCTTTGATAAAAATTAGGTAGTATAGACTCTGAATAGTTAATTGTAATATAATCTATAGTTCTCTATTTAAAAAATAATAATTAATTAAAAAATATACGCTTTTACTAAAACTCCACTGCAAAAGACATAATGACTTCTATCTTGTCATTCATACATACATACATACAGTTGTATACTAGGGAAGATGTCAGTGAGTTGCTTTGCAATGCTTTTGAGACCTCGCTAGAATTCAAGATGTTGAAAGCCACAATCAAATCAATCGGAATTTGTATTTGTTCCATACGTTGTAATTTGTTTGTATTTGTTCCATATGTTGTTGTCGCCTACCGGATCGTGTTCGGCTTCTGCCCGCATTCCGGCGCATCTTCCGGGTATGCGCGCATGCGCGGTTCCCCGTGCTCACGTCGAGCAGCCGCACATGCGCAGAACATGAGCCTGCTTTCCCTAATCAGGGACAAGCCGGCTCCCACATCATTTAGCACTGACAGCATATATATTCAGCCCTGCCCTGCTCTCAGTGCTCTTTTGTCGAACTACTTACCTGGCAGCACCTTCCTCCTGTTGCTCCTCATTGGGCTGCTTACCTTCTCCAGTCTCTTGGCTACCTTAGTCCATCTCCGGTCTGCTCAGTCCCTCGGCGTTCCTTGGCTTCTCTTCGGCCGCCGCTTCCTTAGTCCTTCTTCCTCCCTTCTGTTACGCTTTTTGGGTTGTCACAGTTTTCGCCTCTCTGTCTCTTATCTCGCCTCTTCTCGTTCTTGGCGTTCCAGTTTTTGCAATATTTCTCCATTTTTTGGTAGCCTGTCTTCTTATCTATTATACTAGCTGCTTGCTACCTTTGTGCGTTCCACTTCACACAAAGTCAGTTTTCAGGCAGCTGACAGTACGAAAGAGCCCACTGCCTTCCATGGAACCATCTGGGTTAATCGATGCTTTGAACTCCCTAGGGAGCCATATTTCTGCCTTAACAGCAACCGTGCAAGAGCTGCAGACCAACCAGGCCCATCTCCAACAACAAATCCAAGACCTGCAGCCTGGGGTACTTCCCCCGTCTCCTCCTCCTACGGGTCACTAAGGTCCTTCTACTCCTGGAGCCGCAGCACTACATGTGCCTGAACCTCATGTCCCGTTTCTGGACCGTTTCAGCGGGGACCGCACAAAGTATAGGTCCTTTATCACTGCATGTGAATTACTCTTCTCCATCAACCCTTTTACTTATGCCAACGATTTTGTCAAGGTCCGTACAGCGATTGCCCTGCTAACGGGAGAACCACAGGCTTGGGGCCACCATTTACTGCAAATCGATAGCCCAGTGTTATCTTCCTGGAATGATTTCCGTCTGGCCATGGATGCACTTTACAAAGATCCTTTTAGGTGCTCTTCTGATCAAGCCTCCCTGCGTTCCCTTTCCCAGGGGAGAAGATCTGCCGAAGACTATGTGGCTGAATTCCGCCGACTATCCTGCGACACCAATTGGAATGAGGCCGCCCTATTTGTCCAATTCCGTCTTGGGTGGTCTGACAGCCTTAAGGACGAGCTGGCTAGGGTCGCTCCCCCCTCTAGTCTTGAGGGGCTGATACATCTATCAAAACAGATCGACAGGAGTCTTAGAGAAAGAAGGAGAGAGCGCCTAGCCACAACCTCTGTCCCAGCCCCCAGGTGCAATATCCTGGTGCCCGTACCGGCTCCTGCACCATCTCCAGCAGCTTCCGCACCCCAAGACGAACCCATGCAAGTTGGAGTGGTCCGTGGTCCCCTCACTCCCGCTGAGAAGGAACGCCGCCGCCAATGGAACCTCTGCCTGTATTGTGGAGGTGGTGGCCATCTTCTACGTGCCTGCCCGTCTAGACCACGTCCTGCCTCAGGTAATAGTTGTTCTTCTGTCTCTCTTGCTAATCACCTGCCCACTGCCTCTCCGACTTACCTGTCTTTTCCTGTCACCTTGCAGTGGAATAACCAGCATACTACTGTTACGGCCATGATAGATTCTGGGTCCAGCGGCTGTTTTATTAATCAAGACCTAGTACAGAGACTGGCCATACCGGTCCAGAAGAAGACCCATCCTCTACGAATCATTATGGCCGACCGTAGCAATCTTCAGTCCGGGGTCTGTGTTTCTGGAGACCTGTTTGCTTTACATGCGATCCCATGGCTACCATACTGAACGTCTACAGTTTGATGTCATACCGTCCCTGCTCTTTCCTCTTATACTAGGCCTTCCTTGGCTTAGGGTCCATGATCCACACATTGTATGGTCCTTGGCTACTATCACATTCCTATCTCCTTATTGCAAGAAGAATTGCCTCACTTCCAGTCTTGTATCAGCGCTTTCTGCTTCAGGGATGATTTCCTTGCCGCCTCCCTATACGGAGTCTAGTTTTGTCTTCGACAAGAAGAAAGCCACTGTTCTGCCCCCTCATTGGGCTTATGACTGTCCCATTGACCTTCTGCCAGGGGCCACAATCCCCTATGGACACATTTACCTGTTATCTGGCCCAGAATCCCGCTACTTAAAAGAGTACATCTCCGAGAGTCTACGGCAAGGATTTATCCGTCCCTCCACTTCCCCTGCCGGGGCTGGGATATTCTTCGTACCCAAAAAATACGGGGGACTACGTCCTTGTGTGGACTACATAGAACTCAATAACATCACTGTCAAGAATCGGTACCCACTTCCTCTTATTCCAGATCTACTTGAACGTGTTTCTTCAGCCAAAGTTTTTTCTAAGATTGATCTGCGTGGTGCTTATAACCTGGTGCGCATACGTAGAGGGGAAGAGTGGAAGACCGCTTTTCGTACCCGGTATGGGCACTACGAATATACTGTCATGCCTTTTGGCTTGTGTAATGCCCCGGCCACCTTCCAATGATTCATTAATGACGTGTTCAGGGATCTCTTTGATGTCTACGTAATAGTCTACCTGGATGATATTCTTGTCTATTCTGCCTCCTTTGCTGACCACCGTCATCATATGAGAAGTGTCCTGACTCGTTTACGGAACTATGGCTTATACGCCAAATTAGAGAAATGTGTGTCTGAGACCAGCAGGATTGACTTCTTGGGTTTCTGCATTACACCAGGATGTATCATGATGGATCCCAAAAAGGTTTCTGCCGTACTTGACTGGCCCACTCCCAGTGACAAAAAGTCTGTCCAACGATTTATTGGATTCTCTAACTTTTACCGTCGATTCATCAAGGACTTTTCTAAGATAGTTGCTCCCCTTACTCATCTCACCCGTGACAACAACCAGTTCTGTTGGACTGCTGAAGCTCAGAAGACTTTCGATACCCTAAAGATAGCTTTTACCCAAGCACCTGTTCTCCACCAGCCAGATCCTACGAAACCCTTCTTCCTAGAGGTTGATGCCTCGGAAATAGCTACGGGAGCTGTTTTATCACAACGGACGGGTTTGAAGGAAGCATACCACCCTGTGGCTTATTTGTCCAAATGATTGAGTCCTGCGGAAAGGAACTATGACATCGGGGACAGGGAGTTGTTAACTATCAAGAGAGCTCTCGAAGAATGGAGACACCTGCTCGAAGGTTCTGAGAATCCAGTCACAATTTACACTGACCATAAGAACTTAGAGTACCTCCGCTCGGCACAGAGATTACGCCCCAGACAAGCCAGATGGGCACTCTTCTTTTCTAGATTCATATTACACATCACATACTGTCCTGGAGCCAAGAACGGGAAGGCTGATGCCTTATCCCGCATCGACTCAGTATCCACTGTCACTCCAGCCACTCCAGACACCATACTCCCTCCTCATTTTTTCCTGTTGTTAAACAGTGACCTTTTCACTAGACTGCATGCAGAGTCCACCCCTATGCCTGCTCTTGTACAATGCCACGCACTCACGTACACCGATGGTCTCCTGTACAAGCAAGGTCTCATCTTTGTACCTGCCTCCCTCCGGCAAGAGGTTCTACACTTTCATCATGACCTCACTACCGCCGGCCATGGGGGTTTTGCCCAAACCCTGGAATATATCCAAAGACATTTTTGGTGGCCCGGCTTGAGGACAGACACCGAAACCTATGTGTCCTCCTGTGATATCTGTCAGCGATCCAAAAGCCGGCACATCCGGCCCCCAGGACTCCTTTATCCTCTGCCTGTCCCTAACGGTCCCTGGAGAGATGTGGCTCTGGACTTCATAGTAGACCTACCTCCTTCCAAGGGACACAACACCATATTAGTAGTAGTTGATCGTTATACCAAATTAGCCCACTTTATGCCAGTACAAAGTATCCTGTCTGCTTCCGCTACCGCGGACCTCTACTTATGCCACATCTTCCACCTTCACGGAACTCCTTGTACTATCATGTCTGACTGCGGGGTGCAGTTTACCTCGAAGTTCTGGAGACCCTTCTGTTCTAGTCTCGGTATCAAGTGCCACTTGTCTTCCGGATATCATCCCCAGACCAACGGCCAGACTGAACAGATAAATCAGACTCTGGAGCAGTATCTCCGCTACTTTTCTACCCATCTCCAGGACAACTGGTACCAACTGTTACCCTTAGCAGAATTCACGTACAATAACCATCGGCATCGCTCCCTACAGACCACCCCTTTCTATGCCACATATGGATATCACCCTGCTGTACTACCTCCCACTACGGTAGTACCAGAAGTAAACCAGCATGTGACTGAACTACAACAATGTCATAGAGAGCTTCAATCTGTACTTCAGCAAGCACAAGACATCTATAAAACCCAGGCCGACAAGAAAAGACTTGCCGCTCCTACGTATCAAGTCAGAGATAAAGTATGGTTGTCATCCTGTTACGTCCGTCTGTCTTGTCCATCCAGAAAGCTGGGTCCACGCTTCTTAGGTCCATTTAAAGTGTCTCAAGTTATCAACCCGGTGGCCTACCGCCTTGACTTGCCACCCACCTATAAGATCCATCCAACTTTCCACGTCTCGCAACTAAAGCCATGGAGACCTAGTCCCTTCCCCAACAGGACACCTGTTCAGCCCCCTCCATTGGTCATTGGAGACTGAGGAATACGAAGTGCAGGAGATCCTTGATTCCAGACTACGATGTGGATGACTGGAATACCTGGTTCACTGGCAAGGGTATGGCCCGGAAGACCGTACCTGGGAACCCAGTGCTTACCTACATGCCCAGAGACTGGTTCTTGCTTTCACCTGGCCCATCCTGGCAAGCCTGGTCCTCGTGCCACCCGGAGGGTGTCCCTAGGGGGGGGACTATGTCGCCTACCGGATCGCGTTCGGTTTCTGCCCACAGTCTGGCGCTTCTTCCGGGAATGCGCACATGCGCGGTTCCCGTGCTCATGTTGAGTGGCCGCGCATGCGCAGAACATGAGCCTGCTTTCCCCAATCAGGGACAAGCCGGCTCCCATGTCAATTAGCACTGACAGCATATATATTCAGCCCTGCCCTGCTCTCAGTGCTCTTTCGTCAAGCTCCTTACCTGGCAGCACCTTCCTCCTGTTGCTCCTCATTGGGCTGCTTACCTTCTCCAGTCTCTTGGCTACCTTAGTCCATCTCCTGTCTGCTCAGTCCCTTGGTGTTCCTTGGCTTCTCTTCGGCCGCCACTTCCTTAGCCCTTCTTCCTCCCTTCCGTTACGCTTTTTGGGTTGTCACGGTTTTCGCAGCTCTGTCTCTTATCTTGTCTCTTCTCATTCTTGGTGTTCCGGTTTTTGCGCTATTTCTCTATTTTTTGGTAGCCTGTCTCCTTATCTATTATACTAGCTGCTTGCTACCTTTGTGCGTTCCACTTCACATAAAGTCAGTTTTCAGGCAGCTGACAGTTGTAATTTGTTTGCTTCACAATTGCACCTCTTTTCTTTGTACATACATTTCATGGTGTTTCCAAAGCATGGTCATTCATGCTTTGACTTGGAAGGGACCACCTGTGATTTTTCTGATGAGATAGAGTTCAGTATGCAACTTGCTTTGGAGCTTCTGGGATAGTTTAGATATTTTAATAATTACCATTAAATGAACTACATATTGTAATTATCAATTTAGACTCTGTATGACCTCCATTATATCTAAGGGGCACATACCTGGAAACTTTGAATAAAGAGCTGTCCCAGAGATGTTTGAAATATTAACAGATAAAGGTCCCCACTGCCAGGGTATAGATTCCGGGCAATAGGCCCCTACTTTCCTAACTAAGAGACATATACATTTCTGTTCAAGGAATATGTTACAGTTTGGATTTTTCACTGACTTGACACAAGCAAAAGAAATAAAAACAATTTTGAAACTAAAAGCAGTTAATTGGTGCAGATCTACAATAGTTAACACTGGTCTCTCTCACACTTAGAATTAGGTTCTTCACCCTAAAACCATGAGATCTGGGTTAAAACCCTGAGTAATAGGGTCAAACCCTGAGAGTTTCCAGGTATGGTAACCCCTTCAGTGCTAGAGGTATCCAATGCATTGTGAAGCAAGGTTTTTTTTTAATTAATATTTGTATTTGATCCTTATGTTGGAGTTGGTTATCTCCAGATTTGCTCAAGTCTTGTTTAGTACATCAGCCTCTCTGTGCCCCCCCAAGTCAGAGATAGATAACTGAGAACATTTTATTAGTTTTAATTATGATCAATAACTTTTTCACTTTTGGTATTTTAGTAACATAGAGGGGTGAGGGAAGGGGTTTTCATGTTACAAGGTTTTTTAGGGCTTAAGGGGGGAATATGCAAATACAATTCACTGGAAATGTTTTTCTCTCCCAGAGCATGCCTAAGATAAACAGTCAGAAAACTCTCCCCTTCCAGTCCTACCTAGAGGAGGGCAATAGCAAAGTCTATGGGCTTTTTGGGTATTACTTTCCACTAACCCTTGTTTAGCCTATTGAGTGCAAGCAAGGAATCCAATGCCTTAGATATCTTTTTGACACTCAAAGGGTTAACATCATGAGCCATATGAATAAAGACAGAGTGGAGTAACTCTGGATCAATCTTTTACACCATAGGGGACCAGTAAACTATCCCAGAATGGCCACTAGTTTAAATGGAGCTTTTAACCCCTCAAATGCTAGAGAGGCTTCCAATGCATTGCAGATGTGATGCAATACATTGTAGACATCTCTAGCATTCACGGAATTGAAATCCTCATATAATTCAACTGGGTCATTTATTTGTACCCTGTGGTACAGTTGGTTTGCCCCAGAATTACTATACTTTGTATTGATATATAAAGCTCAATGTGTAATACATGACACAAAGGAAATGCTGTAACTCCACGCGAGTTCCCGGTGTATGCTATAGGACAAGCATATAGCTCTTTCTAGTATTAGAGTTTTAATGATGGCAGAGTCTGTGAACGGGTATCCACTGCAGTGATCATGCATACTAATGCACATCATGAAGTGTAACCACTGGCTTTGGAGACTAATGTCAGTGAGGCTATTCTGGTTGATTTTCATATCATCCTAAGGTTTTTGTGAAAAGCAAGTTAGTCTATAAATCAAATTACCTATTCATCACACTAAATTTATCTCAGTTTAACAGTGATGAAAATATATTCCACTGAAACATTCTTTAGCAGTAAACCTCTCTGGTTCCTGTTTAATTTGTGTGATTGTGTTTATTAGCATTTAAATATATTACAGATGTCCCTAAAAATTTTAACATCTTGAATGCACAACAAAGCAATGGATTAAAGACTTCTCTATCATCCAAGGCCCCTGGTGGTGAATTGACATCATTTTTCATGTGTCATTTTTTTTTGTTTGTCTTTTTAAGTAAGAGCCACTGTCAAAGTACAATTTTGGAGAACAAACAAACATAAAACAGCATGTGCATTCTCCTTACATATTGGAAGAAAAGAAATATATTATACATATGCAAGTGCCCCTTATATATTCACACCGAAGATAGTTTTGCTCCCTTCTGTCACTCAGTATGGGTTTAAATGGTATCAGTTTCTAGACAAATCAATACCTCTTCTGTACTGTCAGATTCTATGAAATAAATCAATCTGTCAAATATTTTAGTGCTAAACAGAGAAAACAGAAAGCGAATAGGGACTGGTAAAAACTTTCGCTGAAAAGAAAAATGTGAAACATGGCAGTTTTCTCCTTCTACTAGAATTCATGTGAAAGTGCCATTTTCCACTTTTTTGGTGAATTGAAATCAATGATAAGAATGTAATCCTTCCCACATGTAGTGTTTCCTCTATGCATTCCCCGCTGTATAAAAAGGGAGTGTTATTTTTCTATATTGTTCTGCCTGTGCTAGAAAAAAGAGAGAAAGCTGCTGAAAGCACTGATGCCCTAGCCTAGTCCCAGTGGTAGGCACAGAACCAACACATTCTAACCTCCCAAGCCTTGCCCTACTACACTAGTAGACAAGGAACCACACATACTGACCCCAAGTATTGTGCCTTTACACTGATAGTCATAGAACCACACATACTGAGTATGACCCCCAGTATACTGTGAATCCTTGTACCATGGAAAGCATAGGAGGAAAAGAGTGAAATTCTTGTGGAAAATGTATTAGAGTTAACAAACATGTGGTACTTTATGGGTTTTCTATGACTGGGAATTTCCCTAGGAAATTCCTGCCGAAAGAAGTGGGCCTTTCACCCATCTCTAGTTTGGATGCTTGGGGATAGTATAGTATATCAATCTGTCTGATAAATATACATGAACTATTATTATGAGTGTCAGGAAGACACTTAGAGACTTATATATAATGGTACAGTGAAGCAGTTCTGGGGCAAACTAACTGCAACATAGTGGTCAAATAACCAAAAAAAAAATTCCACATTTTTATTGACTAAAATGTAGCCTTTAGCCTATTGAAGTCTTGATAGTTCTGCAATGCATTTAACAAAAAATTGTGGATTTTGTGTCCTCTATAGTGCAAATTGTTTGCTCCAGAAATGTAACAATAATAATTAGAGCAATTCTGGACCAAACAGCTGCATTATAGTTTATTAATTAAAAAATGATGCAATAGGTTTAAATGGAGGTTTTTTTTTAAGAATCATTTTATTGAGTTTTAAAGCCAAACATCATGAAAGTAAATAACCATCAATAAGATACAGATTAATACATATCAATGATTATTTGAATAGATTATAAAATGTAAGTAACATCCAAATCAAAATTCACAGAGTGAGCTCTGTCTTAGTGTTAACAATACACATTTTAAAAGTATATAGAGTAAAAGGCTGTAGTTTAAAGGATGTATAATTTTAAAAGTATAATAATAGGCCCAGTAAATATTACATTAGTGTTTTGTTGAAAAGTGGAGATGAAAGAGTCAGTGGAAGAAAAAAAGAAAATAGAAGAAGGAAAGAAAAAGTAAGAAAAGTAATTCAAGAAATAGAAAGAAGGAGGAATGCTGGGAAATTCAGTATAAGAGTTGGAGAAAACTACACAAGAAACTAAATTCTCAGTTGTCATAATCTGAAAAGTCACTGATCAGTGTTAGTAAATCAGTTAATCAATCATATGACAGGAACTCAAACCAAGGATGCCAGTATCAAGAAATGTATGAGTTGCAAAAGTGGTTCTATGAGTAAGCATCTCCATCACCATAATGTGACATATCCTATGTTCCCAGTCTTTGAAGGTAAGTATATTTTGGGATTTCCAAAGAGCATGTATACATTGCATGGCTGCATTAAGATGATTAGTCAAATATTTGATATTGGAATCTATCACTAAATTTTCCTGGGGTAAATTAAGAAGTATGTGAATTGGGTGATTAGATGGACGTATATTTGTAATTTTATGGGTATTATCTAACATTTTCTCCCAAAAAATTTGTATCATAGAGCATGACCACCAAATGTGGGTTCAAGCTCCTGTCTCTATCCCACATCTCCAACATGTCTCTGTCAAAGAGGGGTACATAACGTAGCATTTCAGGTGTTCGTAACAACGTGTAGTGTCATGTCGGTGCTCCTTACCGGATGATGTCATCGGACTGCGCGAGGCCTTGTCAGCTGGGCTTCGGTGCACAGTTATTGAGCTCTCTCCCTGGGGTCTAGCCGCATCGCGTGTCTCTCCTCAGCCAGTCTGCCTTGTGTAGCATCTCCTCTGTTCACTCGTCTGCCCTTGGTCGTTTTTCTTTTCCTGCCAGCCTTTATTTTTGTGTCCCTTCTTCTCCAGCTCTCTTCTTCCTTTAGGCTGGTTATATTCTTCTTTTATATTATATCTCAGCACCCTGCCAACCTCTGTGCTCTTCATTTGCGCAGAGTGGTTTCTCAGAACAGCTTGTAAATTGCGCCCAAGACAAGCACGCTGGACCCTGTTTTTTTCACATTTCATTTGCACAGAGTAGTTTCCAGGGTGCTTACATTTTCTTTCTCTCTTTCTCCTACAGGGTGACATGTAGCGATTTTATAATTAGCTTCCACTATTACAGTGTTAACTGAGGAATCTAAGGAATTACATAAAATTTGTGACCATTTGCCATCAGTTATCTTTCTATTAATCTCCCGTTTCCAAGTGTTTTTTTGAGAGTGGTAGAGCATTTCATTGTCATCTATAATAGAATATATTGGAGAAATCCCAAGTGATGTCAGGGGTTTAAGGCAGATGTTTTCAAAATTGGTTAACTTACAAAAGAAATCACTACCACTACAATGTGAGGCTACATAAAGGAGTATTTTATTACAGATGAGCTTGTCATTTGAATGTAATCCCATACGTTCCTGCAGTATGATAAAGGGAATAGGTTTATTTTCTTTTGATAAATGACAAAAAAGTAAGTCTCCATTCTGCTTTCCTGACTCAAGTTGTGAATAGTCAAAACCCAAGCAGTGAGATGGCAGATCAAAAATTGATTGCAACGGAGAGAAAGAGAATGAAAACAGAGGTTATGTAGTTTTAAGCTTCTCCCAAGTATATAACAATGATCTCAAAAGGAATAGAAGTTTATAAAAAGCATGTTTCAAAAGGAATTGTCCCCACATAAGTGAGGACATCCTATTCCCATTCCAAATAAATTGATTAAAGATTTTTGTATAGATTTTAACAAGGTATTAGAGAGTTGTATAGTGATAGTTTGAAAAAGTAAAGAACTTTAGGAAGGATTGACATTTTAAGTAAATTTGTGTGTCCTGTCCAGGATAAATATAAAGAGGACCAAGACTGTATTTCCTTAAAGATTTTATCTTTCAGTGGCTTAAAATTGATATGAAATAATTTACTAGTTGTGGAAGAAAGTTGAATACCTAAATATTGAATTGCATCAAAGAATCATTTAAAGGGTACAAGCGTTTTTAAAGGTATAATCTTAGAATCCAGGATGTTACTATTTAAAACTTCTGATTTGGTAAGGTTGGGTTTAAAATTTGAAATTATACTAAATTGATCCAGTTCGTGAATAATAGCAGGCAAAGATGTTTCTGGAGAAGATAATGTAAATATTACATCATCTGTGAAAAGACCAAGTTTGTGTTCCTGGGATGGAGTTTTAATTCCATGAATATTCTGATTCTTTGTGATCTTATCGGCTAGAGTCTCCATGACAGAAATAAAAAGAATAGGAGACAATGGGCATCCTTGTCTAGTCCCGTTATGTAGAGAAAATGATTGAGATAAGTAATTGTTAACCTTAACTTGAGCACTGGCAGGGCCGGATTTACAATAAGGCAAAGTATGCATCTGACTACAGGAGCACCACACAGAGGGGCGCCTGTCATTGGGATAGTTTTTTTTTTTTTTTTTTTTTTTTTTTAAATTTGCAGCACCAATCTTCACTACCATTTGCTGCCAGCAGGGGATGACTTCCGGCCCAGCAACTAGAGAGCAGTGGTCTGCTTCCTTGCGCCTGCTGCTCTGACAATTGAAGGTGTGCTGGGCCAGCCCAACAGTCAGTGAATGACAGGCCCAGCAGTGACAGGTTAGCTGGCTCTCCATGCCGCTTGATGATACAAGCAGTGGGAGGAGTGCAGATACATCATTAGCCCAGCACTGAGAAGCAGATCTGTTCTAATGTGAAGGACAGTGGTCATGGGAGATGGAACAGTTTGTTACTCTGTTCAACACCAGTAATGTGCTTCAGCTATGATAACAGCAAACAGTTTTTATACTCTGAAACATAGTGGATTAGGGTGGGGAAGTACAAATTTGTAAGATCAGCTTGTTTTCAGTGTTTATATGTTGGTATAAGAATAATCTGCATTCTGATACAAACCCCCAAACACCTTCTCTATAGCATCAATAGGAAATGGACTCATTTTAAAAACATTTTCCTGTGCTGATTGGTAGTACACAAGGAGACACAAGGTGCAGTGAAACACCCAGAAATGTCCATATACTTCCCCACTGCTCCTCTTGGCACAAGTGGAGTAAAGATGATGACATTCAATGTGGACAGCTTAGTGCAGGAACAGCAAACAGAAATCATATCCAGCACCTATTTTACAGTGGAATCGTATTAGTACAGCCCACATTTCTCTGCCTCTAGTCATCACCCTATTCTTCATAATAACAAGAGGAAAGCCATTTTGTTTACAATAAAAAAATACTTGTAAGAAGTCATTACATAACATAGCAGCTAGACCATATATATAATTGTAGTGGTGAAATTCTACAGCAAACCAACTTCATCAAAGGGAACAGATACAAATTAACAGATTTAAATGTTGCTTTTAACCCCCTGAATTCTAGAGAGGTCTTCAACACACCGTGACCCAATGCCTTGGTGACCTTTCTAGTATTGATAGATTTGCAATGCGTTGGAGACCTTCATCTTTCAAGGGTTGAAAGTCCTGATAAAGAGGGATTTGAGTCTCAAAAGGGGGGAGCTTCAGATTTCTGTGCCTACAGGCTCCTGAGATGTAAATCCGTCCCAGAGCACTGGGATTGGTATATAAAGCTTTGACAAAAGAACAGAATTTCTGTCCCAAGCCCATATGTTGTAGCGTGAAGTCTAGAAAAAAACAATCAACTCTATCAAATGCCTTCTCCACATTAATTGTTAGTAAAAGGGATTAAATTTTCTTTGCGTTGGCGTAATCAATCAAGCTAATCATTCTAATGGTGTTGTCTTTTCTATGTATCAAAAATGGAACTAAAGGCTTCAGTCTGTTTGCCAATATTTTGGCATACAACTTGATGTCTAGGTTTAATAGTGATGTCTGCCTATAACTGGCACAAAGTTTGGGATCTTTCCCATCCTTATGTATGACTGTTATATGTGCTTCTGAACATAAGGGGTTCTGTGTTATCAAATCAGGTAGAACATTATAAGTTCTAGTCAGGAAATCACCTATCAAATGAAAGAATTTCTTTTAAAAGACCAAGGGAAGACCATTTGGCCCCAACAAATTCCCTAACTTTATTTGTTGCGCAATGTCAGATTCCAGTTCCTCTGATTATTGAACTGTGAGTTTCATAAGTTCCGCACTTTGGACATATGTATCAATGTTCTTCTTTTGCAAATCAGATAGTGAACTCCTAATATTATAAAGAGACCTATAATATTCCTGAAATGTGTTAGTAATGTCTGGGCATTTTCTGGTAAGTTGGCAAATTGGTGTTTGAATCTGAGTCACCTGATGAACAGTGATGTTCTAGGTTTAGACAGTTGTGAAAGAAGCTTACCACACTTATTACCAGACTCATAGAACCTACTCTTTCTATAAAGAAATGATGTGTCAATGTTTGAATGGAGATGGATTCTAGCTTTATTTCTAAGTGCCTAAACCTCTTGAAAATACAACTGATCTTGTGTGTTTTTATGTTTTAGTTCTAAATCAGACAGGGATTTTAATATTATATTTAACTCTGAGCCAGTTTCTTCTTATAAGAAGAAATCTTTAATCATTCCCCTCTTATCACACTTTTACAAGATTCCCATATATTTAGCAATGAGGTATCAGAATTATCATTAGCAGAAAGAAAGTATTTAATACATCTCTTGATTTGGGAAATGGCTTTAGGATCATTTAGCAAGGAAGGATTCAAGTGCCAGGTAAAAGATTGGGGAATATTTATTGGAAGTGATAAAGTTAATTCAATCATTGAGTGATCTGACCAGGTAATAGGGTGTATTACTGAATCAGTTACATCATGTATATGGGACTGCTGGACCAATAAAAAATCTATCTTTGTGTACAGTTTATGGACATGTGAGAAAAAGGTATAGTTTGTATCTAAGGGATGAAGTAATCTCCATGGGTCTAAAAAATTATGTTGGGAAAAATTTTTCTTTAATTTTCGAAAATGGTGAGGAGGAAGATGTGATTTAACAGATGGACAGTCTACAATAGCATCTAAGGGAGTATTGAAATATATATTGGAATCCCCTCCAAAAATGACTAAGCCTTCGTGAAATGAGTGCAAATCTTCAAGAACAGTCTCAATAAATGGGACCTGTTTAGAATTAGGGGTATAAATGGTTGCTAGCGTAATCTTCATATCTCAGACTAGAAACAGAGTTAACATCTTCGCTGTGTATTGATTTTCTTTCTCCCCCATATTGGACCATGCATGATTGTGATTTTTATATTCAAACAATAAATTAGAGTTTTTAACAGTTTTACATATGTGGTTTTTCAATCCCAATACAAGTACCACAAGATTACCTTGCTGAATTGGGAGTGCTTCCACAACTGTTGTTGTCTGTTCATATCTCCTAAGTTCCCTTTCACAAATATATACCTGCCATTTGGAACATGAAGCAATTTCCTCAAATGGAAACTCCCCCTTTTTTGGAGTCTAAGGAACTATGATATTGTTTGGTGTAGAGTTTATGTTTTAAATTCAGTAATTTATTCCTGTTATAATGTGTTTACTAAACAAAACAGATATGACTTCCCAATCATTTACATTCTCTGTATAACAGAGCTCTTTTCTGAGGAATATTTAACCCCTTAGCATTAACTGACAGTAACTTCAAAGCAAAATGATCAGACATAGTTGTCTATAATGGAAAGAAACATATTAATGCAGCAAAGAAAATCTCCAGCAGAAGCTAAAGAACAATAAAATAAATAAGTGAATAGTAAGAAAGAAATCCCTCTTAAGAAAGAGAAACACTGTGTCCTGAGGAGAGAAGAACATTAATTCGCCAATAAGAGTGACTAAAATGAAAGATATAGAAAAATGAATTCCCATAGTGTTTTTAAGGCGAGAATTGGCGGCGGTGAAAGAGAGCATGATAATTAGCGCTCCCAGACCTCATATTAAAGCAAAAAGAAAAAAATAGATCTATAACCATAGTGATAAACAATTAAGTATCAACATCATTATAAAAACACAACAGTATTTGCAGCTGTTGATTACACATGTACAATTCCTATCAAGTAAGTTTTAAAACAGTAATAAATCCTACAAACGTAAAAATTGAAGATGTCTAACAAAAAGCCATGTTTAAACACCATAAAAGCCATGTATATTCTTTCAAATTTAACAAACAGGTGTGATAAGTAATCATCACAGTTTGAACTCCTAATACAGTGAAGGAGGGGGGGATAGGAGGCAAATGGATGGAAAATAAGAGTATGTTCTCAAATAATAGATCAAGTTTAAAGAGTAAAGTGAAATGCAAATGGAATATTCACAGTGAGTCAAAAATGTGACAGATAGACCCTCAATAATATCTAAAATACTAATCTATACCCACCATATAAATGCATCTTTCCTAAGACAGTTGTCACACTCACCTCACTATCTAACTATAAACCCTTTTTTTTTTACTATGTCCCCTTGTTTGGTATAACAAGCAGATAAGTAGTTATTTAATAAGAACTAAAATATGTGCCCTATAAATCGTTATTTATACCCCCTAAAATCCCTTTACTTAAACCACACCCCCGGTCAGTATCCACATCACAGAATACATTGTATATACATAATTCAGACACAATGCAATAGTGTCTAGGAAGTAACATCATTTTGAGTAATGGCATCAGTATTCACAGGAGGTGCAGCCATAGAATTCCTGTTTATACGTTTTCTAGTCAAAACCAGAGTCCAGAGAAGATGTTGGGGCAGCATATGCTTTACGGAAGTGGCTTGTGGAATCACGGTTTCAGCTTGACAATATTTAATGCTTCACATAAGGATTGGATTTCTGAAGCATGACGAATAGTTGTCACTCTACCTTCAAATGTAACTGATAGAGAAAATGGATATCCCCACTTGTACAATATGTGTTGTTCTCTCAAGACATCAGTGAGAGGTTTGAATTGTCTTCAGAGTTGAAGAGTGTGTGAGGATAAGTCATTGAACAGATGTATTTCCTGTCCTTCAAATGAAATGGACTTTTGTTGTCTTGCACATCTTATGATATTATCCTTAACACTAAAAGAATGGAGACAACAAATCACATCTCTTGGTTTGTCATTCTGTAAGTTTCTAGGCCTCATTACCCTATGTGCTCTCTCCAATTTGATGGCTTTCTCCTGATTCCAGTTATAGTATCTGAGCAAAAAGAGATTGCAGTGTGACTCCAATATCCCTGAGGGATACAGTCTCTGAAAGTCCTCTCACTCTGATGTTGTTCCTTCTACTTCTATTCCCCAAGTCATCCAATTGTAATTTAAAGGGATAGTAATACTTTGTTTTAACTTTATTTTATTTTGTAGGTATTAAAAAAACATGAAGAACGATATAAGTCTTATCCCGCAAACCTTTATGGTTTAAGAGATATTCACAAGCAAAGTTTCCCCTCCCCGCCCCTTTTACCTAGTGTAAGCCATCTCTTCTCAGATGTGAATCTGGTTGTAAGACCAGACAGATAACAGCAGGGGACAATCTTCTTTATATGAAAACAATGAAAGCCCTGCCCCCCTTGACAAGCTTTTCAGGTTTTTCCTTTATCTTAATTGAAGATTATCCCTCTGTGCAATCTACCTGGGTACCTCCCTTCTGCTTTGGCTGAGCAGTGTTACATCAGTAAAAGGGGCGGGAGGGGGACACTTTGTCATTGAATAACTCCTGAACTACAACTCTGACAGAACTGAAATAACACTCTCCAAAGTCCAAATACTATGATGATTAATTAGAGCTGTTTTTATTATGAAACATTACTATCCCTCTAAGTTGGGTTATGGTGTCTTCTTGTGCAGACACTTGCTAAGTGAGTGAAAGACAATCATTTGTCAAAGAGTCTTGTGATTCTTCCAGTGCTTCCACTCTATTACCCAAGCATTTAATATCATTTTTAAGGTCTGATATGTCTCATTTAATATCTTGTTTAATGTATTCACTCATGTTAGATAGAAGAACTTGTAAGTCCTCTTTAGTAGGCTAAGATTTAATGTTATCTTTCATAAGAAATGTGTCTATATCTATCTTTAAGTTTTTCTTGCCTTTAGCCATATTTTCTGTCAGATCCAAGTGTTGTAGCGGAAAGAAAGAATTATGTACCTGGACAGCAGAATCAAAGCTACATTGATGTGTATGTTTGGAATGACTTTTTTTCCTCTTATGGCTGGACATACCAAAATAGGGACATCAAATTCCCTGAAAGGTGTCAATATATCAAGTAGTAGCACCTTTTTGTGATTTCCTGGGAAGTTGAAATATTATCTTTATGTGTCACTGCCCCAAAAGAGCTGAGATATAGTACAACGGATGGGATATCAAAAATGGTATGGAAAGTAGAGATGAATAATTACCAGAAAGACAGCATGCAACTTTATACAGGTCATAGATCCATAAAAAGACCTATAATGAGGCCTAATGAGTATACAGGTTAACTCAAGCCATCTGGAATTTGATAAGGAGATGTGATATAAATCGGTCTCCCAAAATGTGTTTAAAGTAGTAATTTTTTTTTCTCCTTTGCAGGTGTATATGTGTATAGAGCAAGCAGAACTCAGATCCGATGCATAGAAATGGTTCACAGACTATAGAACTGCATACACATGAAGAAGATCCAGGAGAGTACTCCGGCAGTTGGGATTTCACTATGATCAATCTTTCCTGGCTTCTTTCCAGGTCTCAAGTGACGGGATGTCTCAAGCCACGTCTGGAGTGTATATGAGTGTATATACATGAGCTCCCAGTCCGGTGCCGATCTTCAGGCCACACCAGGAGTCTCACCGTCTCTTCACCATCAAGGGTCGCAGAGGAGTTATTTAACACGCCAGGAGTCTATACTGATCACACAGCAAGTAAGTCCGATGACCCAATGTGAGCCAAAGATACTTTTAGGAGTCAAATTTGGTCTCCAAAGACAGAGCTATTGCTGACAGCGTCTGCACAGCATGGCTGTCAAACCACGCCCCTCTAAATGGGGGTTTAAACCCTATTAAATACTAGCAAGATCTCCAATGTTTGTGAAGCAATGCATTCATGGGTTAAAAGCTCCATTTAAATTAATAGTTATTTTGGGAAATACTATTGATATTCTATGGTGTAGCTGGTTTGCACCAGAATTGTTAAACTATACCTTTATACATAGATACTGATGCACTGAGGACCTGTTTAAAGGGGTTGAGAGACTTAATTGGAACATGAAGAATATATATTTTGTCCCCATATGGTGCTGCTGTTTTGATACAGACTTTCTCCAGTTTCTTAGTACATCAGCCTCTTAAAGCAGCACTAACACCTTCTAATAAAAAAAATAAAAAAACACTTGTCTTAATAACTGCAGGAAATTCTAATAGCCACTCTGAAATTTTATATATGTAAGGAATGTGCGCAGAGTGGACACCAGTCTGAATTCGAAGCACCCCACTCCACGCGGGCAGTCTCTACTGCACATGACTGGAGCGGTGGCACTGTGGAGTATCACAGCATGCAATAATACCTTTTTTATTGGAATAATAAAAATATAAATGAATGTGCATCTAGTTGTTACCCCACACCATCTCTCCCCCCAACACACACACACACACATTTGTTTGTTAATAACTTTTTTGATTTATTACTTATAAGTTGGTGCTTTCCACAGCATGACAATGTTTTCTCTTTTAAAACCAGTATGTGAAAAAAGGGAGAATCCCTCTCGATAGCTTGTCTACAAAATTAAATGTTAGTCCAATAAAAAGTGTATTATTACATACTGCAAAACTCATTCATTTTGCCTCTACACCACTGGACTAACATGGCTAACCTATATATATCTATATATATAAAAGAATAAGCCTCATTGCATAATTTATGGTACCCCACACACAGAACATAATTTATGTCACCTCAGAAAAGAAACTCTCATTGAACAGAATGTCTAATTACATAATTTATGTCTCATTAGGAGACACAACTCCTATTGGGTTATTGAATGGGGACTTTACTGCTCTCATTGGGTGTTTCAGTGGGGGCGTGTTTATCATACAGGGAGTTGGCCCACCCCCTCCAGCCCTCCCACCAGTATCCAACTGACAAAAAAAAAAATATATAACTGCCACTCGCTCCTGAGGTAGGGATATCAGCAACTTCTCCCGGTCCACTCACACTCTCACTCAGGATCATGACCCCACAAACACACTGTTTCACCTCCCACAGACAAGTGTAACCCTCCATACACTCTGTTTCAGTATGAGGGTGTAATGTTCCCATAAAATACAAACTTAATAGCAACTCTTATTTAACTCATCATCTCTTCAGTCACCTCACAGTCTCAACTGTCACTCCTCCACTTCCTGCTTCCTGATTCCCACCCTTTCTCCTTAAAGGGAGAGAGATGCTTTGCTGTATGTTACAGAGGGCAAGCCTCAAACACCACTTTCTATTTGATACCTCAGCATATTGCTACATTGCCTCAACTGAAGAGCCACCGTGTGTTATATTGCTATGTTAGCTCAACTTAACCCTTTGAGTGCCAGAGGGGTAAGCAACGCATTGCAAAGCACACATTCTGTCTCACACAGTCGCACACAGTCTCAGTCTCACAGTCGCACACAGTCTCAGTCTCACAGTCACACACAGTCTCAGTCTCACAGTCTCACATAGTCTCACACTCTCACACAGTCTCACACTCTCACATAGTCTCACACAGTCTCACACTCTCACACAGTCTCACACTCTCAGTCTCACACTTTCACACAGTCTCACACTCTCAGTCTCTCACAGTCTCTCTCGCAGTCTCACACAGTCCCTCACACTCTCACAGTCCCACACACTCTCACAGTCCCACACACTCTCACAGTCCCACACACTCTCACAGTCCCACACACTCTCACAGTCCCACACACTCTCACAGTCCCACACACTCTCAGTCTCACACACTCTCAGTCTCACACTCTCACAGTTTCTCTCGCAGTCTCACACAGTCTCTTACACTCTCACAGTCTCTTACACTCTCACAGTCTCTCACACTCTCACAGTCTCTCACAGTCTCTCACAGTCTCTCACAGTCTCTCACAGTCTCTCACACTCTCAGTCTCACAGTCTCTCACACTCTCAGTCTCACAGTCTCTCACACTCTCAGTCTCACAGTCTCTCACACTCTCAGTCTCACAGTCTCTCACACTCTCAGTCTCACAGTCTCTCACACTCTCAGTCTCACAGTCTCTCACACTCTCAGTCTCACAGTCTCTCACACTCTCAGTCTCACAGTCTCTCACACTCTCAGTCTCACAGTCTCTCTCAGTCTCACAGTCTCTCACACTCTGTCTCACACTCTGTCTCACACTCTGTCTCACACTCTGTCTCACACTCTGTCTCACACACTCTGTCTCACACACTCTGTCTCACACACTCTGTCTCACACTCTCTCACAGTCTCACACTCTCAGTCTCACACTCTCAGTCTCACACTCTCAGTCTCACACTCTCAGTCTCACACTCTCAGTCTCACACTCTCAGTCTCACACTCTCAGTCTCACACTCTCAGTCTCACACTCTCTGTCTCACACTCTCTGTCTCACACTCTCTGTCTCACACTCTCTGTCTCACACTCTCTGTCTCACACTCTCACAGTCCCACACACTCTCAGTCTCACACTCTCACAGTCTCTCTCGCAGTCTCACACAGTCTCTCTCGCAGTCTCACACAGTCTCTCTCGCAGTCTCACACAGTCTCTCTCGCAGTCTCACACAGTCTCTCTCGCAGTCTCACACAGTCTCTCTCGCAGTCTCACACAGTCTCTCTCGCAGTCTCACACAGTCTCTCTCGCAGTCTCACACAGTCTCTCTCGCAGTCTCACACAGTCTCTCTCGCAGTCTCACACAGTCTCTCTCGCAGTCTCACACAGTCTCTCTCGCAGTCTCTCTCGCAGTCTCACACAGTCTCTCTCGCAGTCTCACACAGTCTCTCTCGCAGTCTCACACAGTCTCTCTCGCAGTCTCACACAGTCCTCACACTCGCAGTCCCTCACACTCGCAGTCCCTCACACTCGCAGTCCCTCACACTCGCAGTCCCTCACACTCGCAGTCCCTCACACTCGCAGTCCCTCACACTCGCAGTCCCTCACACTCGCAGTCCCTCACACTCGCAGTCCCTCACACTCGCAGTCCCTCACACTCGCAGTCCCTCACACTCGCAGTCTCACACACTCGCAGTCTCACACTCTGTCTCTCTCGCAGTCTCACACTCTGTCTCTCTCGCAGTCTCAGTCCCTCGCACTCTCAGTCCCTCGTACTCTCAGTCTCACGCACTCTCAGTCTCACGCATTCTCAGTCTCACACTCTCGCGGTCTCACACAGTCTCTCTCGCAGTCTAACACAGTCTCTCACACTCTCACAGTCTCTCACACTCTCAGTCTCTCACACTCTCAGTCTCATACTCTCGCAGTCTAACACAGTCTCTCTCGGAGTCTCACACAGTCTCTCTCGCAGTCTCACACAGTCTCTCTCGCAGTCTAACACAGTCTCTCTCGCAGTCTAACAGTCTCTCTCGCAGTCTAACACAGTCTCTCACACTCTCGCAGTCTCTCACACTCTTGCAGTCTTTCACACTCTCGCAGTCTCTCACACTCTCGCAGTCTCTCACACTCTCGCAGTCCCTCACACTCTCGCAGTCCCTCACACTCTCGCAGTCCCTCACACTCTCGCAGTCCCTCACACTCTCGCAGTCCCTCACACTCTCGCAGTCTCTTACACTCTCAGTCTCTCACACTCTCAGTCTCACACTCTCGCAGTCTCACACAGTCTCTCTCACAGTCTCACACAGTCTCTCTCGCAGTCTAACACAGTCTCTCTCGCAGTCTAACACACTCTCTCGCAGTCTAACACACTCTCTCTCGCAGTCTAACACAGTCTCTCTCGCAGTCTAACACAGTCTTTCTCGCGCTCTCTCGCACTCTCTCACGCACTCTCTCACGCACTCTCTCACGCACTCACACACTCTCTCACACTCACACACTCTCTCACACTCACACACTCTCTCACACTCACACACTCTCTCACGCACTCTCACACTCTCTCACACTCTGTCTCTCACACTCTGTCTCTCACAGTCTCAGTCTCACAGTCTCTCTCTCTCACTCTCACACTGTCTCACACTGTCTCACACAGTCTCGCACTCACAGTCTCGCACTCACAGTCTCGCACTCACAGTCTCGCACTCACAGTCTCGCACTCACAGTCTCGCACTCACAGTCTCGCACTCACAGTCTCGCACTCACAGTCTCGCACTCACAGTCTCGCACTCACAGTCTCGCACTCACAGTCTCGCACTCACAGTCTCGCACTCACAGTCTCGCACTCACAGTCTCGCACTCACAGTCTCGCACTCACAGTCTCGCACTCAGTCTCGCACTCACACACAGTCTCAGTCTCTCACTCTCACACTCTCTCACACTCTCTCACACTCTCTCACAGTCTCACACAGTCTCACACTCTCTCAGTCTCACACTCTCTCAGTCTCACAATCTCAGTCTCACACTCTCTCACAGTCTCACTCTCACACAGTCTCACTCTCACACAGTCTCACTCTCACACAGTCTCACTCTCACACAGTCTCACTCTCACACAGTCTCACTCTCACACAGTCTCACTCTCACACAGTCTCACACTGTCTCACAGTCTCACACTGTCTCACAGTCTCTTACTCTCAGTCTCTCTCTCTCACAGTCTCTCTCTCTCACTCTCACACACTCTCACACACTCTCACACACTCTCACACGCTCTCACACGCTCTCACACGCTCTCTCACACTCTCTCACGCACTCTCACGCACTCTCACGCACTCTCATGCACTCTCACGCACTCTCACGCACTCTCACGCTCTCTCACACTCTCTCACACTCTCTCACACTCTCTCACACTCTCACAGTCTCTCTCACTCTCTCACTCGCACAGTCTCTCAGTCTTTCGCACAGTCTCTCGCACAGTCTCAGTCTCACAGTCTCTGTCTCACAGTCTCAGTCTCACAGTCTCAGTCTCACAGTCTCAGTCTCACAGTCTCAGTCTCACAGTCTCAGTCTCACAGTCTCAGTCTCACAGTCTCAGTCTCACAGTCTCAGTCTCACAGTCTCAGTCTCACAGTCTCAGTCTCACAGTCTCAGTCTCACAGTCTCAGTCTCACAGTCTCAGTCTCACAGTCTCAGTCTCACAGTCTCAGTCTCACAGTCTCAGTCTCACAATCTCAGTCTCACAATCTCAGTCTCACAATCTCAGTCTCACAATCTCTCACACTCTCTCTCACACTCTCACAGTCTCTCACAGTCTCTCGCACAGTCTCTCGCACAGTCTCTCGCACAGTCTCTCGCACAGTCTCTCGCACAGTCTCTCGCACAGTCTCAGTCTCACAGTCTCAGTCTCACAGTCTCAGTCTCACAGTCTCAGTCTCACAGTCACAGTCACAGTCTCACAGTCACAGTCTCTCGCACAGTCTCAGTCTCACAGTCACAGTCTCACAGTCACAGTCTCAGTCTCACAGTATCACAGTCACAGTCTCACAGTCTCTCACACTCTCTCTCACACTCTCAGTCTCTCACACTCTCACAGTCTCTCACACTCTCACAGTCTCTCACACTCTCACAGTCTCTCACACTCTCACAGTCTCACACACTCTCACAGTCTCACACACTCTCACAGTCTCACACACTCTCACAGTCTCACACACTCTCACAGTCTCACACACTCTCACAGTCTCACACTCTCAGTCTCACACAGTCTGTCTCACACAGTCTGTCTCACACCCAATCACTCACACACTCAATCACACTCACACAGTCTCACTCAATCACACTCACACACTCTCACTCTCAATCACACTCTCACAGTCTCACTCAATCACACTCACACTATCACACAGTCTCACACTCAATCACACTCTCACAGTCTCACACTCAATCACACTCTCACACTTACAGTCTCGCAGTCACACTCAATCACAATCACACACTCACCCTCAACCACACTCACCCTCAACCACACTCACCCTCAATCACACTCACCCTCAATCACACTCTCACCCTCAATCACACTCACTCCCTCAATCACTAACACATTCTTACTCAATCACACACACTCACTAACACACTCACTCAATCACACACACTCACTAACACACTCACTCAATCACACACACGCAATCACTCAATCTCACACTCAAACGCAATCACTCACACGTAATCACACCCCGGGAGCCAGCATGACCCACCTTCCACCATAGTATGTGCAATTACCACACGCATTTCAATTACATGAATGAATGCCAGTCACTCACATCCCGGGAGCCAGCACGATCCACCTTCCACCATAGTATGTGCAATTACCACATGCATTTCAACTATATGAATGAATGCCACAGTGGAGGCATAAGTACAAACACAAACTCATTACAATGACACATAAGTCAACCCCTTATGACTCACTTCTGTGTGTGTGTGTGTCTCTGTGTGTGCCTGTGTGTTTCTCACTGTGTGTGTTGCATGTCTGTATCACACTCTGTGTCTGCATATATGTGTGTATGACTGTCGCTCACAGTCTCTCTCGCAGTCTCACACAGTCCCTCACACTCTCACAGTCTCTTACACTCTCACAGTCTCACACACTCTCAGTCTCACAGTCTCTCACACTCTCACAGTCTCTCACACTTTCACACAGTCTCACACTCTCAGTCTCACACTCTCACAGTCTCTCTCGCAGTCTCTCACAGTCTCTCTCGCAGTCTCACACAGTCCCTCACACTCTCACAGTCCCTCATACTCTCACAGTCTCTCACACTTTCACACAGTCTCACACTCTCACAGTCTCTCATAGTCTCTCTCGCAGTCTCACACAGTCCCTCACACTCTCACAGTCTCTTACACTCTCACAGTCTCACACACTCTCACAGTCTCACAGTCTCTCACACTCTCACAGTCTCTCACACTCTCACAGTCTCTCACACTCTCACAGTCTCTCACACTCTCACACTTTCACACAGTCTCACACTCTCAGTCTCACACTCTCACAGTCTCTCACAGTCTCTCTCGCAGTCTCACACAGTCCCTCACACTCTCACAGTCCCTCATACTCTCACAGTCTCTCACACTCTCACACAGTCTCACACTTTCACACAGTCTCACACTCTCAGTCTCACACTCTCACAGTCTCTCTCGCAGTCTCACACAGTCTCTCTCACAGTCTCACACAGTCTATCACACTCTCACAGTCTCTTACACTCTCACAGTCTCTTACACTCTCACAGTCTCTTACACTCTCACAGTCTCTTACACTCTCACAGTCTCTTACACTCTCAGTCTCACATTCTCTCACACTCTCACAGTCTCTCACACTCTCACACTTTCACACAGTCTCACACTCTCAGTCTCACACTCTCACAGTCTTTCACAGTCTCTCTCACAGTCTCTCTCACAGTCTCACACAGTCTCTCTCACAGTCTCACACAGTCTCTCTCACAGTCTCACAGTCCCTCACACTCTCACAGTCTCTCACACTCTCTCACACACAGTCTCTCACACAGTCTCTCACACAGTCACAATCTCACAGTCACAGTCTCACACTATCAGTCTCACACTCTCAGTCTCACACTCTCACAGTCTTTCACAGTCTCTCACTCACACACAGTCTCACACTCACACACAGTCTCACACTCACACACAGTCTCACACTCACACACAGTCTCACACTCACACACAGTCTCACACTCACACACAGTCTCACACTCACACACAGTCTCACACTCTCTCACTCTCACGGTCTCTCACAGTCTCTCACTCTCACGGTCTCTCACAGTCTCTCACTCTCACACTCTCTCACAGTCTCACACTCTCACACACAGTCTCACACTCTCACACACAGTCTCACACTCTTTCAGTCTCACAGTCTCACACTCTCTCACACAGTCTCACACTCTCTCACACAGTCTCACACACAGTCTCACAGTCTCTCTCACACTCTCAGTCTCACACAGTCTCACACAGTCTCTCACAGTCTCTCACAGTCTCTCACAGTCTCTCACTCTCACACTCTCACACTCTCTCACAGTCTCACAGTCTCACACACAGTCTCACACTCTCACACACAGTCTCACACTCTTTCAGTCTCACACTCTCACACAGTCTCACACTCTCTCACTCTCACACACAGTCTCACACACAGTCTCACAGTCTCTCTCACACTCTCAGTCTCACACAGTCTCACACAGTCTCTCACAGTCTCTCACTCTCACAGTCTCACACTCTCACACTCTCACACTCTCTCACACACAGTCTCACACTCTCACACACAGTCTCACACTCTCTCTCACACTCTCTCAGTCTCACACTCACAGTCTCACACTCTCTCACTCTCACAGTCTCACACTCTCTCACACAGTCTCTCTCTCTCACTCTCACACACAGTCTCACTCACAGTCTCTCTCACACTCTCAGTCTCACACTCTCTCACAGTCTCTCACGCACACACAGTCTCTCACGCACACACAGTCTCACACACACACACTCTCACACACACACACTCTCACACACTCTCTCACACACTCTCTCACACACTCTCTCACACACTCTCTCACACACTCTACACGCTCAGTCTCACACTCTCAGTCTCACACACTCACATACTCTCAGTCTCACACACTCACATACTCTCAGTCTCACACTCTCTCAGTCTCACACTCTCTCAGTCTCACACTCTCTCAGTCTCACACTCTCTCAGTCTCTCACACACTCTCAGTCCCACACTATCACAGTCTCACTCTCACACTGTCTCACTCAGTCTCGCACACTCAGTCTCGCACACTCAGTCTCATGCTCTCACAGTCTCATGCTCTCACAGTCTCACACAGTCTAACACAGTCTCACTCTCACACAGTCTCACACTCTCTCACTTTCACAGTCTCTCGCTCTCTCACTCTCACACACAGTCTCACACACAGTCTCTCAGTCTCTCACACAGTCTCTCACAGTCTCTCACTGTCTCTCACTCTCACAGTCTCTCACTCTCACACTCTCACAGTCTCTCACTCTCACACTCTCACACTCTCTCACACACAGTCTCACACTCTCACTCTCTCTCACACTCACACACAGTCTCACACTCACACACAGTCTCACACTCTCACACTCTCTCTCACACTCTCTCTCACACTCTCTCAGTCACACTCTCACACAGTCTCACACTTTCACACAGTCTCACAGTCTCACACAGTGTCACACTCTCTCACTCTCTCTCTCTCACTCTCACACAGTCTGTCTCACACTCTCAGTCTCACACAGTCTCACACACTCTCACACTGTCTCTCACTGTCTCTCACTGTCTCTCACTGTCTCTCACTGTCTCTCACTGTCTCTCACTGTCTCTCACTGTCTCTCACTCTCTCACTCTCTCACTCTCTCACTCTCTCACTCTCTCACTCTCACACTCTCACACTCTCACAGTATCACAGTATCACAGTATCACACTCTCACAGTCACACACTCTCACACTCTCACAGTCACACACTCTCACACTCTCTCACACACAGTCTCACACTCTCTCAGTCTCACACTCACACACAGTCTCACACTCTCACACACAGTCTCATACTCTCTCTCACACTCTCTCACTCTCACAGTCTCTCTCTCTCACTCTCACACACAGTCTCTCTCACACTCTGTCTCACACTCTCACACACTCTCACACAGTCTCTCACACAGTCTCTCACACAGTCTCTCACACAGTCTCTCACACAGTCTCTCACACAGTCTCACACAGTCTCTCACAGTCTCTCACAGTCTCTCACAGTCTCTCAGTCTCTCACAGTCTCTCACACAGTCTCTCACACAGTCTCTCACAGTCTCTCACTCTCACAGTCTCACACTCTCTCTCACACAGTCTCACACTCTCTCACACACAGTCTCACACTCTCACACACACAGTCTCACACTCTCACACACACAGTCTCACACTCTCACACACACAGTCTCACACTCTCACACAGTCTCACACAGTCTCACAGTCTCACACAGTGTCACACTCTCTTACTCTCACAGTCTCTCTCTCACTCTCACACACAGTCTCTCTCACACTCTCAGTCTCACACAGTCTCACACTCTCACACACTCACACACAGTCTCTCACAGTCTCACACAGTCTCTCACAGTCTCACACAGTCTCACACAGTCTCACACAGTCTCTCACAGTCTCTCACAGTCTCTCACAGTCTCACACTCTCACACTCTCACACTCTCACACTCTCACACTCTCACACTCTCACACTCTCACACTCTCACACTCTCACAGTCTCACACTCTCTCACACACAGTCTCACACTCTCACACACAGTCTCACACTCTCACACACAGTCTCACACTCTCACACACAGTCTCACACTCTCTCTCACACTCTCTCAGTCTCACACTCACACACAGTCTCACACTCTCTCACAGTCTCACACTCTCTCACACAGTCTCTCTCTCTCACTCTCACACACAGTCTCACTCACAGTCTCTCTCACACTCTCAGTCTCACACTCTCTCACAGTCTCTCACACACACACAGTCTCTCACACACACACAGTCTCTCACACACACACAGTCTCTCACACACACACAGTCTCTCACACACACACAGTCTCTCACACACACACAGTCTCTCACACACACAGTCTCTCACACACACAGTCTCTCACACACACACAGTCTCTCACACACACACAGTCTCTCACACACACAGTCTCTCACACACACACAGTCTCACACAAACACACACACACACACACACACAGTCTCACACACTTTCACACACTTTCACACACTCTCTCACACTCTGTCTCACACTCTCAGTCTCACACACTCACATACTCTCAGTCTCACACTCTCTCAGTCTCACACTCTCTCAGTCTCACACACTCTCAGTCTCACACACTCTCAGTCTCACACACTCTCAGTCTCACACACTCTCAGTCTCACACACTCTCAGTCTCACACACTCTCAGTCTCACACACTCTCAGTCTCACACACTCTCAGTCTCACACACTCTCAGTCTCACACACTCTCAGTCTCACACACTCTCAGTCTCACACACTCTCAGTCTCACACACTCTCAGTCTCACACACTCTCAGTCTCACACACTCTCAGTCTCACACACTCTCAGTCTCACACACTCTCAGTCTCACACACTCTCAGTCTCACACACTCTCAGTCTCACACACACTCTCAGTCTCACACACTCTCAGTCTCACACACACTCTCAGTCTCTCACACTCTCAGTCTCTCTCTCTCACTCTCACGCTGTCTCACTCAGTCTCGCACACACAGTCTCACACTCTCACAGTCTCACACAGTCTCACTCTCACACAGTCTCACACTCTCACACAGTCTCACACTCTCACAGTCTCACACTCTCACAGTCTCACACTCTCTCACTCTCACAGTCTCTCTCACTCTCACAGTCTCTCTCACTCACACAGTCTCTCTCACTCACACAGTCTCACAGTCTCTCTCACACAGTCTCACAGTCTCTCTCACACTCTCACACAGTCTCTCACTGTCTCTCACTCTCACAGTCTCTCACTCTCACAGTCTCTCACTCTCACAGTCTCACACTCTCACAGTCTCACACTCTCACAGTCTCACACTCTCACAGTCTCACACTCTCACAGTCTCACACTCTCACAGTCTCACACACAGTCTCACACTCTCTTACACACAGTCTCACACTCTCACACTCTCTCTCTCACTCTCTCTCACACTCTCTCAGTCTCACACTCACACACAGTCTCACACTCTCTCTCACACTCTCTCAGACACACTCTCACACAGGCTCACACTCTCACACAGGCTCACACTCTATCACAGGCTCACACTCTATCACAGTCTCACACTCTATCACAGTCTCACACTCTATCACAGTCTCACACTCTATCACAGTCTCTCTCTCACACACAGTCTCTCTCACACTCTCAGTCTCACACAGTCTCACACAGTCTCTCACAGTCTCTCACACACTCTCTCACACTCTCACACAGTCTCTCACACAGTCTCTCACAGTCTCTCTCACACTCTCTCACACTCTCTCACACTCTCTCACACTCTCTCACACACTCTCTCACACTCTCTCACACTCTCTCACACTCTCTCACACTCTCTCACACTCTCACACACTCTCACACACTCTCACACACTCTCACACACTCTCACACACTCTCTCACACACTCTCGCACACTCTCGCACACTCTCGCACACTCTCGCACAGTCTCGCAGTCTCACAGTCTCGCACTCTCACAGTCTCGCACTCTCACAGTCTCGCACTCTCACAGTCTCGCACTCTCACAGTCTCGCACTCTCACAGTCTCGCACTCTCACAGTCTCGCACTCTCACAGTCTCGCACTCTCACAGTCTCGCACTCTCACAGTCTCGCACTCTCACAGTCTCACACTCTCACAGTCTCACACTCTCACAGTCTCACACTCTCACAGTCTCACACTCTCACAGTCTCACACACAGTCTCACACTCTCTTACACACAGTCTCACACTCTCACACTCTCTCTCTCACTCTCTCTCACACTCTCTCAGTCTCACACTCACACACAGTCTCACACTCTCTCTCACACTCTCTCAGACACACTCTCACACAGGCTCACACTCTCACACAGGCTCACACTCTATCACAGTCTCACACTCTATCACAGTCTCACACTCTATCACAGTCTCACACTCTATCACAGTCTCTCTCTCACACACAGTCTCTCTCACACTCTCAGTCTCACACAGTCTCACACAGTCTCTCACAGTCTCTCACACACTCTCTCACACTCTCACACAGTCTCTCACACAGTCTCTCACAGTCTCTCTCACACTCTCTCACACTCTCTCACACTCTCTCACACACTCTCTCACACTCTCTCACACTCTCTCACACTCTCTCACACTCTCTCACACTCTCACACACTCTCACACACTCTCACACACTCTCACACACTCTCACACACTCTCTCACACACTCTCGCACACTCTCGCACACTCTCGCACACTCTCGCACAGTCTCGCAGTCTCACAGTCTCGCACTCTCACAGTCTCGCACTCTCACAGTCTCGCACTCTCACAGTCTCGCACTCTCACAGTCTCGCACTCTCACAGTCTCGCACTCTCACAGTCTCGCACTCTCACAGTCTCGCACTCTCACAGTCTCGCACTCTCACAGTCTCGCACTCTCACAGTCTCGCACTCTCACAGTCTCGCACTCTCACAGTCTCGCACTCTCACAGTCTCGCACTCTCACAGTCTCGCACTCAGTTTCTCACACACAGTCTTGCACTCACAGTCTCACACAGTCTCTCTCACTCTCAAAAACTCTCAGTCTCACACACTCTCACACACACTCACACATTCTCACACACTCTCACATACACACTCACACACACTTTCACACACACACACTCACACACTCTCACACACTCTCACACACAGTATCTCTCACAGTCTCTCTCACAGTCTCTCTCACAGTCTCTCTCACAGTCTCAGTCTCTCTCTCACTCTCACAGTCTCAGTCTCACACTCTCTCACACTCTCTGTCTCACACTCTCACAGTCTCTCTCACACTCACACTCTCACAGTCTCTCTCACACTCTCAGTCTCACAGTCTCACGCAGTCTCACAGTCTCAGTCTCACACTCTCTCACTCAGTCTCACAGTCTCTCTCACTCTCACAGTCTCTCTCACTCTCACAGACTCTCTCACACTCTCTCAGTCTCACACTCTCTCAGTCTCACACTCTCTCAGTCTCACACTCTCTCACTCTCACACTCTCTCACTCTCACACTCTCTCACTCTCACACTCTCTCACTCTCACACTCTCTCACTCTCACACTCTCTCACACACAGTCTCACACTCTCACACACAGTCTCACACTCTCACACACAGTCTCACACTCTCACACACAGTCTCACACTCTCACACACAGTCTCACACTCTCACACACAGTCTCACACTCTCACACTCTCTCTCACTCTCACACTCACACTCTCTCTCACACTCTCTCTCACACTCTCTCTCACACTCTCTCTCACACTCTCTCAGTCACACTCTCTCAGTCACACTCTCTCAGTCACACTCTCTCAGTCACACTCTCTCAGTCACACTCTCTCAGTCACACTCTCTCAGTCACACTCTCTCAGTCACACTCTCTCAGTCACACTCTCTCAGTCACACTCTCACACAGTCTCACACTCTCACACAGTCTCACACTCTCACACAGTCTCACACTCTCACACAGTCTCACACTCTCTCACTCTCAGTCTCTCTCTCTCACTCTCACACAGTCTCTCTCACACTCTCAGTCTCACACACTCTCACACAGTCTCTCACTGTCTCTCACAGTCTCTCACAGTCTCTCACAGTCTCTCACAGTCTCTCACAGTCTCTCACAGTCTCTCACAGTCTCTCACAGTCTCTCACTGTCTCTCACTGTCTCTCACTGTCTCTCACTGTCTCTCACTGTCTCTCACTGTCTCTCACTCTCACAGTATCACACTCTCACACTCTCACACTCTCACACTCTCACACTCTCACAGTCTCACAGTCTCACACTCTCACAGTCTCACACTCTCACAGTCTCACACTCTCACAGTCTCACACTCTCACAGTCTCTCTCTCTCACTCTCACGCTGTCTCACTCAGTCTCTCACACACAGTCTCACACTCTCACACACAGTCTCACACTCTCTCAGTCTCACACTCACACACAGTCTCACACTCACACACACAGTCTCATACTCTCTCTCACACTCTCTGTCACACTCTCTCACTCTCACAGTCTCTCTCTCTCACTCTCACACACAGTCTCTCACACACTCTGTCTCACACTCTCACACACTCTCACACACTCTCACACACTCTCACACAGTCTCACACAGTCTCTCACTCTCACAGTCTCACACTCTCTCTCACACAGTCTCACACTCTCTCACACACAGTCTCACACTCTCACACACACAGTCTCACACTCTCACACAGTCTCACACAGTCTCACACAGTGTCACACTCTCTTACTCTCACAGTCTCTCTCTCACTCTCACACACAGTCTCTCTCACACTCTCAGTCTCACACAGTCTCACACTCTCACACAGTCTCTCACAGTCTCACACAGTCTCTCACAGTCTCTCACAGTCTCTCAATCTCAGTCTCACACTCTCCCAGTCTCACACTCTCTCACACACAGTCTCACAGTCTCACACTCTCACACACAGTCTCACACTCTCTCTCACACTCTCTCAGTCTCACACTCACACACAGTCTCACACTCTCTCACAGTCTCACACTCTCTCACAGTCTCACACTCTCTCACACAGTCTCTCTC
The DNA here is from genome assembly GCA_037306005.1 of Rhinophrynus dorsalis. NCBI lineage: Eukaryota > Metazoa > Chordata > Amphibia > Anura > Rhinophrynidae > Rhinophrynus > Rhinophrynus dorsalis. The sequence goes on along the minus strand of CM074721.1, from coordinate 64,362,667 downwards.
TCTCACTCTCACACACAGTCTCACTCACAGTCTCACTCACAGTCTCTCTCACACTCTCAGTCTCACACTCTCTCACAGTCTCTCACACACACACAGTCTCTCACACACACACAGTCTCTCACACACACACAGTCTCTCACACACACACAGTCTCTCACACACACACAGTCTCTCACACACACACAGTCTCTCACACACACACAGTCTCTCACACACACACAGTCTCTCACACACACACAGTCTCTCACACACACACAGTCTCTCACACACACACAGTCTCTCACACACACACAGTCTCTCACACACACACAGTCTCACACACACACACAGTCTCACACACACACACAGTCTCACACACACACACAGTCTCTCACACACACACAGTCTCTCACACACACACAGTCTCTCACACACACACAGTCTCTCACACACACACAGTCTCTCACACACACACAGTCTCTCACACACACACAGTCTCTCACACACACACAGTCTCTCACACACACACAGTCTCTCACACACACACAGTCTCTCACACACACACAGTCTCTCACACACACACAGTCTCTCACACACACAGTCTCTCACACACACAGTCTCTCACACACACAGTCTCTCACACACACAGTCTCTCACACACACAGTCTCTCACACACACAGTCTCTCACACACACAGTCTCTCACACACACAGTCTCTCACACACACAGTCTCTCACACACACAGTCTCTCACACACACACAGTCTCTCACACACACACAGTCTCTCACACACACAGTCTCTCACACACACAGTCTCTCACACACACAGTCTCACACACACACAGTCTCACACACACACAGTCTCACACACACACAGTCTCACACACACACAGTCTCACACACACACAGTCTCACACACACACACACACAGTCTCACACACTTTCACACTCACTCTCTCACACTCTGTCTCACACTCTCAGTCTCACACACTCACATACTCTCAGTCTCACACTCTCTCAGTCTCACACTCTCTCAGTCTCACTCACTCTCAGTCTCACTCACTCTCAGTCTCACTCACTCTCAGTCTCACTCACTCTCAGTCTCACTCACTCTCAGTCTCACTCACTCTCAGTCTCACACACTCTCAGTCTCACACACTCTCAGTCTCACACACTCTCAGTCTCACACACTCTCAGTCTCACACACTCTCAGTCTCACACACTCTCAGTCTCACACACTCTCAGTCTCACACACTCTCAGTCTCACACACTCTCAGTCTCACACACTCTCAGTCTCACACACTCTCAGTCTCACACACACTCTCAGTCTCTCACACTCTCAGTCTCACACTCTCACAGTCTCTCTCTCTCACTCTCACGCTGTCTCACTCAGTCTCGCACACACAGTCTCACACTCTCACAGTCTCACACAGTCTCACACAGTCTCACACTCTCACACAGTCTCACACTCTCTCACTCTCACAGTCTCTCTCACTCTCACACACACACACAGTCTCACAGTCTCTCTCACACTCTCACACAGTCTCACAGTCTCTCACAGTCTCTCACAGTCTCTCACAGTCTCTCACAGTCTCTCACAGTCTCTCACAGTCTCTCACAGTCTCTCACAGTCTCTCACAGTCTCTCACAGTCTCTCACAGTCTCTCACAGTCTCTCACTCTCACAGTCTCTCACAGTGTCACACTCTCACAGTGTCACACTCTCACACACAGTCTCACACTCTCTTACACACAGTCTCACACTCTCTTACACACAGTCTCACACTCTCACACTCTCTCTCACTCTCTCTCACACTCTCTCAGTCTCACACTCACACACAGTCTCACACTCACACACAGTCTCACACTCTCTCAGACACACTCTCACACTCTCACACAGGCTCACACTCTCACACAGTCTCACACTCTCACACAGTCTCACACTCTCTCACAGTCTCTCTCTCACTCTCACACACAGTCTCTCTCACACTCTCAGTCTCACACTCTCACACAGTCTCTCACACTCTCTCACACTCTCTCACACTCTCTCACACTCTCTCACACTCTCTCACACTCTCTCACACTCTCTCACACTCTCTCACACTCTCTCACACTCTCTCACACTCTCTCACACTCTCTCACACTCTCACACAGTCTCACACAGTCTCACACTCTCACACAGTCTCACACTCTCACACACAGTCTCACACTCTCACACACAGTCTCACACTCTCTCTCAGTCACACTCTCACACAGTCTCACACTCACACAGTCTCACACTCACACAGTCTCACACTCACACAGTCTCACACTCTCACACACTCTCACACACTCTCACTCTCACAGTCTCTCTCTCTCACTCTCACACACAGTCTCTCTCACACTCTCAGTCTCACACACTCTCACACAGTCTCACACAGTCTCACACTCTCACACTCTCACACAGTCTCACACAGTCCCTCACACAGTCCCTCACACTCACACAGTCTCTCACACTCACAGTCTCGCACTCAGTCTCTCACACACAGTCTTGCACTCACAGTCTCACACAGTCTCTCTCACTCTCAAAAACTCTCAGTCTCACACACTCTCACACACTCTCACACACAGTCTCACACTCTCTCTCAGTCACACTCTCACACTCTCACACACTCTCACACACTCTCACACTCTCTCACACTCTCTCACACTCTCTCACACTCTCTCACACTCTCTCACTCTCACAGTCTCTCTCTCTCACTCTCACACACAGTCTCTCTCACACTCTCAGTCTCACACACTCTCACACACTCTCACACACTCTCACACAGTCTCACACAGTCTCACAGTCTCACACAGTCTCACACTCTCACACAGTCTCACACAGTCCCTCACACAGTCCCTCACACAGTCCCTCACACTCACACAGTCTCTCACAGTCTCACAGTCTCTCACAGTCTCACAGTCTCGCACTGTCACAGTCTCGCACTGTCACAGTCTCGCACTGTCACAGTCTCGCACTGTCACAGTCTCGCACACACAGTCTTGCACTCACAGTCTCACACAGTCTCACAGTCTCTCACTCTCACAGTCTCACACTCTCTCTCACACAGTCTCACACTCTCTCTCACACAGTCTCACACTCTCTCTCACACAGTCTCACACTCTCTCACACACAGTCTCACACTCTCTCACACACAGTCTCACACTCTCTCACACACAGTCTCACACTCTCTCACACACAGTCTCACACTCTCACACACACAGTCTCACACTCTCACACAGTCTCACACAGTCTCACACAGTGTCACACTCTCTTACTCTCACAGTCTCTCTCTCACTCTCACACACAGTCTCTCTCACACTCTCAGTCTCACACAGTCTCACACTCTCACACACTCTCACACAGTCTCTCACAGTCTCTCACAGTCTCACACAGTCTCTCACAGTCTCACACAGTCTCACACAGTCTCTCACAGTCTCTCACAGTCTCTCACAGTCTCTCACAGTCTCTCACAGTCTCACACAGTCTCACACAGTCTCACACAGTCTCACACTCTCACAGTCTCACACTCTCTCACACACAGTCTCACACTCTCACACACAGTCTCACACTCTCTCTCACACTCTCTCAGTCTCACACTCACACACAGTCTCACACTCTCTCACAGTCTCACACTCTCTCACACAGTCTCTCTCTCTCACTCTCACACACAGTCTCACTCACAGTCTCTCTCACACTCTCAGTCTCTCACACACTCTCAGTCTCTCACACACTCTCAGTCTCTCACACACTCTCAGTCTCTCACACACTCTCAGTCTCTCACACACTCTCAGTCTCTCACACACTCTCAGTCTCTCACACACTCTCAGTCTCACACTCTCACAGTCTTTCTCTCTCACTCTCACGCTGTCTCACTCAGTCTCGCACACACAGTCTCACACTCTCACAGTCTCACACAGTCTCACACAGTCTCACTCTCACACAGTCTCACACTCTCACACAGTCTCACACTCTCTCACTCTCACAATCTCTCTCACTCTCACACACAGTCTCACACTCTCTTACACACAGTCTCACACTCTCACACTCTCTCTCACTCTCTCTCACACTCTCTCAGTCTCACACTCACACACAGTCTCACACTCACACACAGTCTCACACTCACACACTCTCTCTCACACTCTCTCAGACACACTCTCACACAGTCTCACACTCTCACACAGGCTCACACTCTCACACAGTCTCACACTCTCTCACAGTCTCTCTCTCACTCTCACACACAGTCTCTCTCTCACTCTCACACAGTCTCACACTCTCACACAGTCTCACACACTCTCACTCTCACAGTCTCTCTCTCTCACTCTCACACACAGTCTCTCTCACACTCTCAGTCTCACACACTCTCACACAGTCTCACACAGTCTCACACAGTCTCACACAGTCTCACACACAGTCTCACACTCTCTCTCAGTCACACTCTCACACAGTCTCACACTCTCACACACTCTCACACACTCTCACTCTCACAGTCTCTCTCTCTCACTCTCACACACAGTCTCTCTCACACTCTCAGTCTCACACAGTCTCACACAGTCTCACACAGTCTCACACAGTCTCACACAGTCTCACAGTCTCACAGTCTCACACTCTCACACAGTCTCACACAGTCTCACACAGTCCCTCACACTCACACAGTCTCACACAGTCCCTCACACTCACACAGTCTCACACAGTCCCTCACAGTCTCGCACTCTCACAGTCTCGCACTCTCACAGTCTCGCACTCTCACAGTCTCGCACTCTCACAGTCTCGCACTCTCACAGTCTCGCACTCTCACAGTCTCGCACTCTCACAGTCTCGCACTCTCACAGTCTCGCACTCAGTCTCTCACACACAGTCTTGCACTCACAGTCTCACACAGTCTCTCTCACTCTCAAAAACTCTCAGTCTCACACACTCTCACACACTCTCACACACAGTCTCACACTCTCTCTCAGTCACACTCTCACACACTCTCACACACTCTCTCACTCTCACAGTCTCTCTCTCTCACTCTCACACACAGTCTCTCTCACACTCTCAGTCTCACACACTCTCACACACTCTCACACAGTCTCACACAGTCTCACACAGTCTCACACAGTCTCACACTCTCACACAGTCTCACACAGTCCCTCACACTCACACAGTCTCACAGTCTCGCAGTCTCGCAGTCTCGCAGTCTCGCAGTCTCGCACTCTCACAGTCTCGCACTCTCACAGTCTCGCACTCTCACAGTCTCGCACTCTCACAGTCTCGCACTCTCACAGTCTCGCACTCTCACAGTCTCGCACTCTCACAGTCTCGCACTCTCACAGTCTCGCACTCTCACAGTCTCGCACTCAGTTTCTCACACACAGTCTTGCACTCACAGTCTCACACAGTCTCTCTCACTCTCAAAAACTCTCAGTCTCACACACTCTCACACACACTCACACATTCTCACACCCTCTCACACACACACTCACACACACTTTCACACACACACTCACACACTCTCACACACACACTTTCACACACAGTATATCTCACAGTATCTCTCACAGTCTCTCTCACAGTCTCAGTCTCTCTCTCACTCTCACAGTCTCAGTCTCGCACTCTCTCACACTCCTCTGTCTCTCTCACACTCTCAGTCTCTCTCACACTCTCAGTCTCTTCACACTCTCAGTCTCTCTCACACTCTCAGTCTCTCTCACACTCTCAGTCTCTCTCACTCTCAGTCTCACTCTCTCTCTCACACTCTCAGTCTCTCTCACACTCTCAGTCTCTCTCACACTCTCAGTCTCTCTCACACTCTCAGTCTCTCTCACACTCTCAGTCTCTCACACTCTCAGTCTCTCTCACACTCTCAGTCTCTCTCACACTCTCAGGTCTCTCTCACACTCTCAGTCTCTCTCACACTCTCAGTCTCTCTCACACTCTCAGTCTCACAGTCTCATGCAGTCTCACAGTCTCAGTCTCACAGCTCTCACTCAGTCTCAGTCTCACTCTCACAGTCTCACTCTCACACTGTCTCACTCTCGCACACTCAGTCTCGCACACTCAGTCTCGCACACTCAGTCTCGCACACTCAGTCTCGCACACTCAGTCCTCGCACACTCAGTCTCGCACACTCAGTCCGCACACTCAGTCTCGCACACTCAGTCTCGCACACTCAGTCTCGCACACTCAGTCTCGCACACTCAGTCTCATGCTCTCACCGTCTCATGCTCTCACAGTCTCACACAGTCTAACACAGTCTCACTCTCACACAGTCTCACACTCTCTCACTTTCTCAGTCTCTCTCTCACTCTCACACACAGTCTCACACACAGTCTCTCAGTCTCTCACACAGTCTCTCACAGTCTCTCACTGTCTCTCACTCTCACAGTCTCTCACTCTCTCACACACTCTCACACACTCTCACACTCTCACACTCTCACACACAGTCTCACACTCTCACACACAGTCTCACACTCTCACACACAGTCTCACACTCTCACACACAGTCTCACACTCTCACACTCTCTCTCACACTCACAGTCTCACACTCACACACAGTCTCACACTCACACTCTCTCTCACACTCTCTCTCACACTCTCTCTCACACTCTCTCTCACACTCTCTCTCACACTCTCTCTCACACTCTCTCTCACACTCTTCTCACACTCTCTCTCACACTCTCTCTCACACTCTCTCTCACACTCTCTCAGTCACACTCTCTCAGTCACACTCTCTCAGTCACACTCTCTCAGTCACACTCTCTCAGTCACACTCTCTCTCACACTCTCTCAGTCACACTCTCACAGTCTCACACTCTCACACAGTCTCACAGTCTCACACAGTGTCACACTCTCTCACTCTCAGTCTCTCTCTCTCACTCTCACACAGTCTCTCTCACACTCTCAGTCTCACACAGTCTCACACACTCTCACACAGTCTCTCACTGTCTCTCACTCTCTCACTCTCACACTCTCACAGTATCACACTCTCACAGTCACACACTCTCACACTCTCTCACACACAGTCTCACACTCTCACACACAGTCTCACACTCTCTCAGTCTCACACTCACACACAGTCTCACACTCTCACACACAGTCTCATACTCTCTCTCACACTCTGTCACACTCTCTCACTCTCACAGTCTCTCTCTCTCACTCTCACACACAGTCTCTCTCACACTCTGTCTCACACTCTCACACACTCTCACACACTCTCACACACTCTCACACAGTCTCTCACAGTCTCTCACAGTCTCTCACAGTCTCTCACAGTCTCTCACAGTCTCTCACAGTCTCTCACAGTCTCTCACAGTCTCTCACACACAGTCTCACACTCTCTCACACACAGTCTCACACTCTCACACACACAGTCTCACACTCTCACACAGTCTCACAGTCTCACACAGTGTCACACTCTCTTACTCTCACAGTCTCTCTCTCACACACAGTCTCTCTCACACTCTCAGTCTCACACAGTCTCACACTCTCACACAGTCTCACACAGTCTCTCACAGTCTCTCACAGTCTCTCACAGTCTCTCAATCTCACAGTCTCACACTCTCACACTCTCACACTCTCACACTCTCACACTCTCACACTCTCACACTCTCACACTCTCACACTCTCACACTCTCACAGTCTCACACTCTCACAGTCTCACAGTCTCACAGTCTCACACTCTCACAGTCTCACAGTCTCACACTCTCACAGTCTCACACTCTCACAGTCTCACACTCTCACAGTCTCACACTCTCACAGTCTCACACTCTCACAGTCTCACACTCTCTCACACACAGTCTCACACTCTCACACACAGTCTCACACTCTCTGTCTCACACTCACACACAGTCTCACACTCTCTCACAGTCTCACACTCTCTCACAGTCTCACACTCTCTCACAGTCTCACACTCTCTCACAGTCTCACACTCTCTCACACAGTCTCTCTCTCTCACTCTCACACACAGTCTCTCTCACACTCTCAGTCTCACACTCTCTCACAGTCTCTCACACACACACAGTCTCTCACACACACACAGTCTCTCACACACACACAGTCTCTCACACACACACAGTCTCTCACACACACACAGTCTCTCACACACACACAGTCTCTCACACACACAGTCTCTCACACACACACAGTCTCTCACACACACACAGTCTCTCACACACACAGTCTCTCACACACACACAGTCTCTCACACACACAGTCTCTCACACACACACAGTCTCTCACACACACAGTCTCACACACACACACAGTCTCACACACACACACACACACACAGTCTCACACAGTCTCACACAGTCTCACACACTTTCACACACTCTCTCACACTCTGTCTCACACTCTGTCTCACACTCTGTCTCACACTCTGTCTCACACTCTGTCTCACACTCTGTCTCACACTCTGTCTCACACTCTGTCTCACACTCTGTCTCACACTCTGTCTCACACTCTGTCTCACACTCTCTCACACTCTCTCACACTCTCTCACACTCTCTCACACTCTGTCTCACACTCTGTCTCACACTCTGTCTCACACTCTGTCTCACACTCTGTCTCACACTCTGTCTCACACTCTGTCTCACACTCTGTCTCACACTCTCTCACACTCTGTCTCACACTCTGTCTCACACTCTGTCTCACACTCTCTCACACTCTCTCACACTCTCTCACACTCTCTCACACTCTCTCACACTCTGTCTCACACTCTGTCTCACACTCTGTCTCACACTCTGTCTCACACTCTGTCTCACACTCTCAGTCTCACACACTCTCAGTCTCACTCACTCTCAGTCTCACTCACTCTCAGTCTCACTCACTCTCAGTCTCACTCACTCTCAGTCTCACTCACTCTCAGTCTCACACACTCTCAGTCTCACACACTCTCAGTCTCACACACTCTCAGTCTCACACACTCTCAGTCTCACACACTCTCAGTCTCACACACTCTCAGTCTCACACACTCTCAGTCTCACACACTCTCAGTCTCACACACTCTCAGTCTCACACACTCTCAGTCTCACACACTCTCAGTCTCACACACTCTCAGTCTCACACACTCTCAGTCTCACACACTCTCAGTCTCACACACTCTCAGTCTCACACACTCTCAGTCTCACACACTCTCAGTCTCACACACTCTCAGTCTCACACACTCTCAGTCTCACACACTCTCAGTCTCACACACTCTCAGTCTCACACACTCTCAGTCTCACACACTCTCAGTCTCACACACTCTCAGTCTCACACACTCTCAGTCTCACACACTCTCAGTCTCACACACTCTCAGTCTCACACACTCTCAGTCTCACACACTCTCAGTCTCACACACTCTCAGTCTCACACACTCTCAGTCTCTCACACTCTCAGTCTCTCACACTCTCAGTCTCTCACACTCTCAGTCTCTCACACTCTCAGTCTCTCACACTCTCAGTCTCTCACACACTCTCAGTCTCTCACACACTCTCAGTCTCTCACACACTCTCAGTCTCTCACACACTCTCAGTCTCTCACACACTCTCAGTCTCTCACACTCTCAGTCTCACACTCTCACAGTCTCTCACTCTCACGCTGTCTCACTCAGTCTCGCACACACAGTCTCACACTCTCACAGTCTCACACAGTCTCACACAGTCTCACTCTCACACAGTCTCACACTCTCACACAGTCTCACACTCTCTCACTCTCACAATCTCTCTCACTCTCACACACAGTCTCACAGTCTCTCTCACACTCTCACACAGTCTCTCACAGTCTCTCACTGTCTCTCACTGTCTCTCACTGTCTCTCACTGTCTCTCACTGTCTCTCACTGTCTCTCACTGTCTCTCACTGTCTCTCACTGTCTCTCACTCTCACAGTCTCTCACTCTCACAGTCTCTCACTCTCACAGTCTCTCACTCTCACAGTCTCTCACTCTCACAGTCTCTCACTCTCACAGTCTCTCACTCTCACAGTCTCTCACTCTCACAGTCTCTCACTCTCACAGTCTCTCACTCTCACAGTCTCTCACTCTCACAGTCTCACACTCTCACAGTCTCACACTCTCACAGTCTCACACTCTCACACTCTCACAGTCTCACACTCTCACAGTCTCACACTCTCACAGTCTCACACTCTCACAGTCTCACACTCTCACAGTCTCACACTCTCACAGTCTCACACTCTCACAGTCTCACACTCTCACAGTCTCACACTCTCACAGTCTCACACTCTCACAGTCTCACACTCTCACACTCTCACAGTCTCACACTCTCACAGTCTCACACTCTCACACACAGTCTCACACTCTCTTACACACAGTCTCACACTCTCACACTCTCTCTCACTCTCTCTCACACTCTCTCAGTCTCACACTCACACACAGTCTCACACTCTCACACTCTCTCTCACACTCTCTCAGACACACTCTCACACAGTATCACACTCTCACACAGGCTCACACTCTCACACAGGCTCACACTCTCACACAGTCTCACACTCTCTCACAGTCTCTCTCTCACTCTCACACACAGTCTCTCTCACACTCTCAGTCTCACACAGTCTCTCACACTCTCACACAGTCTCTCACACAGTCTCTCACACTCTCACACACTCTCACACACTCTCACACACTCTCACACACTCTCACACACTCTCACACACTCTCACACACTCTCTCACACTCTCTCACACACTCTCACACTCTCACACACTCTCACACAGTCTCACACACTCTCACACACTCTCACACACTCTCACACACTCTCACACACTCTCACACACTCTCACACACTCTCACACACTCTCACACACTCTCACACACTCACACACTCTCACACAGTCTCACACAGTCTCACACAGTCTCACACAGTCTCACACTCTCACACTCTCACACTCTCACACTCTCACACACAGTCTCACACTCTCTCTCAGTCACACTCTCACACAGTCTCACACTCTCACACACTCTCACACACTCTCACTCTCACAGTCTCTCTCTCTCACTCTCACACACAGTCTCTCTCACACTCTCACTCTCACACACTCTCACACACTCTCACACAGTCTCACACACTCTCACACTCTCACACTCTCACACAGTCTCACACAGTCTCACACAGTCTCACACAGTCTCACACAGTCTCACACAGTCTCACACAGTCTCACACAGTCTCACACTCTCACACAGTCTCACACAGTCTCACACAGTCTCACACAGTCTCACACAGTCCCTCATACTCACACAGTCTCTCACACTCTCACAGTCTCGCACTCTCACAGTCTCGCACTCTCACAGTCTCGCACTCTCACAGTCTCGCACTCTCACAGTCTCGCACTCTCACAGTCTCGCACTCAGTCTCTCACACACAGTCTTGCACTCACAGTCTCACACAGTCTCTCTCACTCTCAAAAACTCTCAGTCTCACACACTCTCACACACTCTCACACACAGTCTCTCACTCTCTCTCAGTCACACTCTCACACTCTCACACACTCTCACACACTCTCACACTCTCTCACACTCACAGTCTCTCTCTCTCACTCTCACACACAGTCTCTCTCACACTCTCAGTCTCACACACTCTCACACACTCTCACACAGTCTCACACACTCTCACACAGTCTCACACACTCTCACACAGTCTCACACAGTCTCACACAGTCTCACACAGTCTCACACAGTCTCACACAGTCTCACACAGTCTCACACAGTCTCACACTCTCACAGTCTCACACTCTCACACAGTCTCACACTCTCACACAGTCTCACACAGTCCCTCACACTCACACAGTCTCTCACAGTCTCACAGTCTCGCACTCTCACAGTCTCGCACTCAGTCTCTCACACACAGTCTTGCACTCACAGTCTCACACAGTCTCTCTCACTCTCAAAAACTCTCAGTCTCACACACTCTCACACACTCTCACACACACTCACACATTCTCACACACTCTCACACACACACTCACACACACTTTCACACACACACTCACACACTCTCACACACACTCTCACACACAGTATATCTCACAGTATCTCTCACAGTCTCTCTCACACTCTCACAGTCTCAGTCTCACACTCTCTCACACTCTCTGTCTCACACTCTCTCACACTCTCACAGTCTCTCTCACACTCTCAGTCTCACAGTCTCACGCAGTCTCACACTCTCAGTCTCACACTCTCTTACTCAGTCTCACAGTCTCTCTCACTCTCACAGACTCTCTCTCACTCTCACAGTCTCTCTCTCACTCTCACAGTCTCTCTCATGCTCTCAAAGTCTCTCTCACACTCTTTCACAGTCTCAGACACTCTCTCACACTCACATTCTCACACTCTGAGTCTCAGTCTCACACAGTCTCTCTCACTCTCTCACAGTCTCACACCCAATCACTCACACACTCAATCACACTCACACAGTCTCACTCAATCACACTCGCACAGTCTCACTCAGTCATACTCACACACTCACACAGTCTCACTCTCACACTCAATCACACTCTCACAGTCTCACTCAATCACACTCACACTCTCACACAGTCTCACTCACACTCAATCACACTCTCACAGTCTCACGCTCTCACAGTCTCACACTCAATCACATTCTCACACTTACAGTCTCGCAGTCACACTCAATCGCAATCACACTCACACTCAATCACACTCTCACCCTCAATCACACTCTCACCCTCAATCACACTCTCACCCTCAATCTCTCACACCCTCTCACTCACACCCTCTCACTATCATACACACTCTCATTTACAAACTCTCACTCAATCACACACACTCACAAAACACTCCCTCAATCACTCACACGCAATCACTCAATCTCGCACTCAAATGCAATCACTCACACGTAATCACACCCCGGGAGCCAGCACGATCCACCTTCCACCATAGTCTCACTGTCACTCACACCCCAGGAGCCAGCACGATCCACCTTCCACCATAGTATGTGCAATTACCACACGCATTTCAATTACATGAATGAATGCCAGTCACTCACATCCTGGGAGCCAGCACGATCCACCTTCCACCATAGTATGTGCAATTACCACATGCGTTTCAACTATATGAATGAATGCCACAGTGGAGGGATAAGTACAAACACAAACTCATTACAATGACACATAAGTCAACCCCTTATGACTCACTTCTGTGTGTGTGTGTCTCTGTGTGTGCCTGTGTGTTTCATGTCTGTATCACACTCTATGTGTCTGCATGTATGTGTGTATGACTGTCGCTCTTTAAGCATCTCAGTGCATGTGTGTGCATTTGCGTGTGTGTCTCTGTGTTTGTCTCGCATCCGTGTGTGTGCATTAATTCCCTACATATCCTGACGGGCAACGCCGTCCCACATTGCTAGTATATATATATATATATATATATATATATATATATATATATATATATATGTGTGTGTGTGATATGTCATATTTAAAGGCACTCTACCCGTTGAACTGTTATCCTCCTCAACATAAATACTATGCTGTATATTGTCATCCGGAATCTAGTGAGCTCATCTGGAAAGGGAGACGGAGCCAGGCCAAACTAGCTGACAGAGAAATCATGCTCCAGTGATCTCACCCATGGAAAGTGAAGCAATACCACACTTCAATTTATACTACCTGTGATAGAAGTAGCACCATCGGTTATATGAAGGAACAGTCAAGTGGCATAGCATCACTTTGTTCTACAAGGGGGACCATTACTTGTATAAGACAGGAGATCAAGCTATATTCGAGACCTGCCCACAGTTCTATAAGGGACTTGACCGTTTTGCCACAATTGGGTAATCTATTTCAATATCAGTGATCAGTTTTACACATTTTTTAGTTATTTTTTATAGCAGTATTAATGTGATTTATTGTCATCAATGGTACAGTGCAAAATTTGTGACAAGTTAGTGAGAAGTGGAAAGGAGGGAACACACCTTGGCACAACCACCCTGATAACACCCATGAAACACGCTGTTACTATACCCCCTGACTCTCCAGAAAGGTGGAGATCAAAGAGGAGGAAGAATAAAGAAACCCAGACAGACACTGGAAGTTCCATGATGAGCAAAACAACCAGCTCACCATCAACATCACCTTCTTCCTCTAGGGTAACAAGTACATCTCCTGCCAATCCACCTCATTAATCGTTACCACCCCCAACAAATGATAGCCACTCTGTTAATGTTAGGATATGGCAGTTCATCTCTCCCCAATTCACACTGTGTGGTGCACTGACCACACATGCCTGTGTGGTGGAGGAGAATCGATACCAGGTCATCAGGTGGCATCTGAGGAGATTCCATCCTGTAGAATATGCTAGGATTCTGGCAGGGATAGTTCATCATTACTATTAAACTGTCAGCAAGTTGTCATGTGTCCTTAGCAGGGTCTGGACGAGGGGTACAGTGACAGTGGCAGTACTTGGTTTTGGGTGTCATGGTTTTTGGATACAGTTGTGTCCCCAAATATTATTTACCACACACACACACACACTGTGCACATTGCAGTTGCTGATGGAAGCCAAAGTGCCTGTTCTCAAGGGAAAAATATATATTCTAATAACAACACACGCATGATGATTTTGGAAGAGGGGGCAGGTGGAGAAGATTTAATGGTCAACTTGTTCATTTCTCCACATATACTGGGGGCTACTTATTATTCTGCTACTGCCTCAGGCTCATCACTGGAGCCAGTCGTGGCAAGTGAAATCTTCATCATACATCTTCCATGTTACTGGAAATCAATGTTTCCTTAGGGCTTGTGCCAAATTTAGCTTAACTCCTACAAATCAATGTTTCCTTAGGGCTTGTGCCAAACAAGATTAAGTCCTACAAATCAATGTTTCTTCAGGGCTTGGGCCTCTAATAAGTCTAAGTCCTAGAAAGGCCTCTAACAACAAATCAAACAAATCATCCTCTACAAAATACTCTATCAAGTCAAGTATCAGTCCACCCCAGTGGTAGCTTATGTCAGGGGGGTTCCTGTCTCTGTCACTTTAAATACAAATGTCTTATTTTATTTTATTGATTTATTTTTTTATTAACTGTCCCCCCAACAGCAGTCAAGAAAGCCCCGCAAAACAAATTCCCTGTTCAAATGATTCATTCATTCACCAACACAGGCACCCTCCTCAGACCCCTTTATAAAATGTCTTATGGTTTTTATTTTATTTTATTTAGGATTCCTTTTTTATTAAGTGCCCCCCAATCCCAGTAAACAACCCCCCAAAAACATTCCCTGTTCAACTGATTCTTTCCCCACACCCCACCAACACAGGCACCCTCATGCCCCTTTTATGCAATGCCTTTGGAAAATAAAATATTATTTGTAATGTGTTGTGTGCAACTTCTATGTTCCCACTGATTTCAATTGGCGAAAAAAGTGGAAAAAGTGGAAAATTGGCACTTTTTGCAGGAAATTTTTCACCAAGTGGAAATTGCCATTTTTCACCAGTTTCAGTTTGAGGAGGAAAATTTTGCCCATCCCTAGAAATCAGGCAGGTGAGTATGATGCTTTGTTTGAAGATCGTAGATATATCTCCAAATACCCAATGATGTAAATGGGACTTTATGCTCTTTGAATGCTAGGAACATATCCAATGCACTGAACCAGATAGGCAAAATCAATTTCCCATTAATGTATAACCTCATAACTGCTGGAGGTCTTGAAGGTATTTTATGAATGTGTATGTCCCCTGTGGTGAAACTGGTTTGCACCACAATTGTCCAAGCTCTTTTTAACATTTCAACCTCATTGTCCTTAACCCTTTGAGTCCAGAGGGGTATGCAAAGCATAGCTTTGCAATGCATTGCATACCCCTCTGGCACTCAAAGTATTAAAGGGTCTATTCCCTAGGAATTAGTGATTACTATTTTTTTTAACAGGAAGGCTTACCTATGACTATGTCCAACAGTCATTTGTATACTCTGTTGACTACTGTTATAAGTTTTCATCACAATATGATAAAGACCATTGACCCTAAAAAGAAATTCAGACTACTGAAACTTAAAGAGATAGTAATGTTTCATAATAAAAGCAGCTCTAATTAATCATCATAGTATTTAGACTTTGGATAGTGTTATTTCAATTCTGTCAGAGTTGTAGTTCAGGAGTAATTCAGTGACAAAGTATCCCACTCCTGCTCCCTTTACTGATGTAACACTGTTCAGCCAGATCAGAAGGGAGGTGCCCAGGTAGACTGCAGAGAGGGACAATCTTTAATTAAGATAAGGGAAAAACCTGAAAAACTTGTCAAGGGGGGCAGGGCTTTCATTGTTCTCATAGGAAGAAGATTGTCCCCTTCTGTTATCTGTCTGGTCTTACAACCAGATTCTACATCTGAGAAGAGATGGCTTACACTAGGTAAAAGGGGCGGGAGGGGAAACTTTGCTTGTGAATATCTCTCAAACCATAAAGGTCGTTCTTCATGTTTTTTAATGCCTACAAAATAAAAAAAAAAGATAAAACTAAGTATTACTATTAGTGTTGAGCGAGCATGCTCGGCCGATGCTCGGATCGGCTCGAGCATCGCTCTGCTCGGCACATGGCGGTACTCGTACGAGTACCGCATGTGCTCGCCCGCCATGTTCGGGTCTCCTCCCCGCACGTTTTGCGGCTGCTGCGCAGCCAATAAACGTGCAGGGAGGCTCTGACATCGGTGTAATGCCAGCAGCCATGTTGGCTGCTGGCATTACACTGATTGGCTGGCCAGAACCCGTGGTCGGGTGCTGTATAGCACCTGACCATCGAGTTCGGCTCAGTCTTAGCCAGGGAGAGCTGAGGATAGGAAGGGAAAGGCAGTGTAGGGAGGAAAACAAGCAAAATTGTGAAAAAAAAGAACCAAAAGTCCTTTTTAGGACTACTGTGTGTGGGGGCAGCAGGTTATTTTGTGTGGGGGGGGGAAAAAAAAAAAAAAAAAAAATATATTCTGTTTAGTGTGCAAAGTTGCAGATTAGAGCACATTCTGTTTAGTGTGCACAGTTGCAGATTAGAGCACATTCTGTTTAGTGTGCAAAGTTGCAGATTAGAGCACATTCTGTTTAGTGTGCAAAGTTGCAGATTAGAGCACATTCTGTTTAGTGTGCAAAGTTGCAGATTAGAGCACATTCTGTTAAGTCTTCAAACTAAAATATCAAAGTCACATATTCCATTCAGTGTGCGTCGCCGCAGTTTAGCAGCACATTCTGTGTACTGTGCAGAGTTGCAGAATAGGAAGAAATACTGTTAAGTCTTCAAACTAAAATATCAAAGTCACATATTCCATTCAGTGTGCTTCGCCGCAGTTTAGCAGCACATTCTGTGTACTGTGCAGAGTTGCAGAATAGGAAGAAATACTGTTAAGTCTTCAAACTAAAATATCAAAGTCACATATTCCATTCAGTGTGTGTCACCGCCGTTTAGCAGCCTATTCTGTGTACTCTGCACAGTTGCAGACTAGGAAGAAATACTGTTAAGTTTTCAAACTAAAATATTAAAGTCACATATTCCATTCTGTGTTCGTCACCGCAGTTTAGCAGCCTATTCTGTGTACTCTGCACAGTTGCAGAATAGGAAGAAATACTGTTAAGTTTTCAAACTCAAATATTGAAGTCACATATTCCATTCAGTGTGTGTCACCGCCGTTTAGCAGCCTATTCTGTGTACTCTGCACAGTTGCAGACTAGGAAGAAATACTGTTAAGTTTTCAAACTAAAATATTAAAGTCACATATTCCATTCTGTGTTCGTCACCGCAGTTTAGCAGCCTATTCTGTGTACTCTGCACAGTTGCAGACTAGGAAGAAATACTGTTAAGTTTTCAAACTCAAATATTAAAGTCACATATTCCATTCAGTGTGTGTCACCGCCGTTTAGCAGCCTATTCTGTGTACTCTGCACAGTTGCAGACTAGGAAGAAATACTGTTAAGTTTTCAAACTAAAATATTAAAGTCACATATTCCATTCAGTGTGTGTCACCGCCGTTTAGCAGCCTATTCTGTGTACTCTGCACAGTTGCAGACTAGGAAGAAATACTGTTAAGTTTTCAAACTAAAATAATAAAGTCACATATTCCATTCTGTGTTCGTCACCGCAGTTTAGCAGCCTATTCTGTGTACTCTGCACAGTTGCAGAATAGGAAGAAATACTGTTAAGTTTTCAAACTCAAATATTAAAGTCACATATTCCATTCAGTGTGTGTCACCGCAGTTTAGCAGCCTATTCTGTGTACTCTGCACAGTTGCAGAATAGGAAGAAATACTGTTAAGTTTTCAAACTAAAATATTAAAGTCACTTATTCCATTCTGTGTTCGTCACCGCAGTTTAGCAGCCTATTCTGTGTACTCTGCACAGTTGCAGAATAGGAAGAAATACTGTTAAGTTTTCAAACTCAAATATTAAAGTCACATAATCCATTCAGTGTGTGTCACCGCCGTTTAGCAGCCTATTCTGTGTACTCTGCACAGTTGCAGACTAGGAAGAAATACTGTTAAGTTTTCAAACTAAAATATTAAAGTCACATATTTCATTCTGTGTTCGTCACCGCAGTTTAGCAGCCTATTCTGTGTACTCTGCACAGTTGCAGAATAGGAAGAAATACTGTTAAGTTTTCAAACTCAAATATTAAAGTCACATATTCCATTCAGTGTGTGTCACCGCAGTTTAGCAGCCTATTCTGTGTACTCTGCACAGTTGCAGAATAGGAAGAAATACTGTTAAGTTTTCAAACTAAAATATTAAAGTCACTTATTCCATTCTGTGTTCGTCACCGCAGTTTAGCAGCCTATTCTGTGTACTCTGCACAGTTGCAGAATAGGAAGAAATACTGTTAAGTTTTCAAACTCAAATATTAAAGTCACATATTCCATTCAGTGTGTGTCACCGCCGTTTAGCAGCCTATTCTGTGTACTCTGCACAGTTGCAGACTAGGAAGAAATACTGTTAAGTTTTCAAACTAAAATATTAAAGTCACATATTCCATTCAGTGTGTGTCACCGCCGTTTAGCAGCCTATTCTGTGTACTCTGCACAGTTGCAGACTAGGAAGAAATACTGTTAAGTTTTCAAACTCAAATATTAAAGTCACATATTCCATTCAGTGTGTGTCACCGCCGTTTAGCAGCCTATTCTGTGTACTCTGCACAGTTGCAGACTAGGAAGAAATACTGTTAAGTTTTCAAACTAAAATATTAAAGTCACATATTCCATTCTGTGTTCGTCACCGCAGTTTAGCAGCCTATTCTGTGTACTCTGCACAGTTGCAGAATAGGAAGAAATACTGTTAAGTTTTCAAACTCAAATATTAAAGTCACATATTCCATTCAGTGTGTGTCACCGCCGTTTAGCAGCCTATTCTGTGTACTCTGCAGAGTTGCAGACTAGGAAGAAATACTGTTAAGTTTTCAAACTCAAATATTAAAGTCACATATTCCATTCAGTGTGTGTCACCGCCGTTTAGCAGCCTATTCTGTGTACTCTGCACAGTTGCAGACTAGGAAGAAATACTGTTAAGTTTTCAAACTAAAATATTAAAGTCACATATTCCATTCAGTGTGTGTCACCGCCGTTTAGCAGCCTATTCTGTG
Organism: Rhinophrynus dorsalis; assembly: GCA_037306005.1. Lineage (NCBI taxonomy): Eukaryota > Metazoa > Chordata > Amphibia > Anura > Rhinophrynidae > Rhinophrynus > Rhinophrynus dorsalis. The sequence goes on along the minus strand of CM074721.1, from coordinate 64,343,131 downwards.
TACTCTGCACAGTTGCAGACTAGGAAGAAATACTGTTAAGTTTTCAAACTAAAATATTAAAGTCACATATTCCATTCTGTGTTCGTCACCGCAGTTTAGCAGCCTATTCTGTGTACTCTGCACAGTTGCAGAATAGGAAGAAATACTGTTAAGTTTTCAAACTCAAATATTAAAGTCACATATTCCATTCAGTGTGTGTCACCGCAGTTTAGCAGCCTATTCTGTGTACTCTGCACAGTTGCAGAATAGGAAGAAATACTGTTAAGTTTTCAAACTAAAATATTAAAGTCACTTATTCCATTCTGTGTTCGTCACCGCAGTTTAGCAGCCTATTCTGTGTACTCTGCACAGTTGCAGAATAGGAAGAAATACTGTTAAGTTTTCAAACTCAAATATTAAAGTCACATATTCCATTCAGTGTGTGTCACCGCCGTTTAGCAGCCTATTCTGTGTACTCTGCACAGTTGCAGACTAGGAAGAAATACTGTTAAGTTTTCAAACTAAAATATTAAAGTCACATATTCCATTCTGTGTTCGTCACCGTAGTTTAGCAGCCTATTCTGTGTACTCTGCACAGTTGCAGAATAGGAAGAAATACTGTTAAGTTTTCAAACACAAATATTAAAGTCACATATTCCATTCAGTGTGTGTCACCGCAGTTTAGCAGCCTATTCTGTGTACTCTGCACAGTTGCAGAATAGGAAGAAATACTGTTAAGTTTTCAAACTAAAATATTAAAGTCACTTATTCCATTCTGTGTTCGTCACCGCAGTTTAGCAGCCTATTCTGTGTACTCTGCACAGTTGCAGAATAGGAAGAAATCCTGTTAAGTTTTCAAACTCAAATATTAAAGTCACATATTCCATTCAGTGTGTGTCACCGCCGTTTAGCAGCCTATTCTGTGTACTCTGCACAGTTGCAGACTAGGAAGAAATACTGTTAAGTTTTCAAACTAAAATATTAAAGTCACATATTCCATTCAGTGTGTGTCACCGCCGTTTAGCAGCCTATTCTGTGTACTCTGCACAGTTGCAGACTAGGAAGAAATACTGTTAAGTTTTCAAACTCAAATATTAAAGTCACATATTCCATTCAGTGTGTGTCACCGCCGTTTAGCAGCCTATTCTGTATACTCTGCACAGTTGCAGACTAGGAAGAAATACTGTTAAGTTTTCAAACTAAAATATTAAAGTCACATATTCCATTCTGTGTTCGTCACCGCAGTTTAGCAGCCTATTCTGTGTACTCTGCACAGTTGCAGAATAGGAAGAAATACTGTTAAGTTTTCAAACTCAAATATTAAAGTCACATATTCCATTCAGTGTGTGTCACCGCCGTTTAGCAGCCTATTCTGTGTACTCTGCACAGTTGCAGACTAGGAAGAAATACTGTTAAGTTTTCAAACTAAAATATTAAAGTCACATATTCCATTCAGTGTGTGTCACAGCCGTTTAGCAGCCTATTCTGTGTACTCTGCACAGTTGCAGACTAGGAAGAAATACTGTTAAGTTTTCAAACTAAAATATTAAAGTCACATATTCCATTCAGTGTGTGTCACCGCCGTTTAGCAGCCTATTCTGTGTACTCTGCACAGTTGCAGACTAGGAAGAAATACTGTTAAGTTTTCAAACTAAAATATTAAAGTCACATATTCCATTCAGTGTGTGTCACCGCCGTTTAGCAGCCTATTCTGTGTACTCTGCACAGTTGCAGACTAGGAAGAAATACTGTTAAGTTTTCAAACTAAAATATTAAAGTCACATATTCCATTCAGTGTGTGTCACCGCCGTTTAGCAGCCTATTCTGTGTACTCTGCACAGTTGCAGACTAGGAAGAAATACTGTTAAGTTTTCAAACTAAAATATTAAAGTCACATATTCCATTCAGTGTGTGTCACCGCCGTTTAGCAGCCTATTCTGTGTACTCTGCACAGTTGCAGAATAGGAAGAAATACTGTTAAGTTTTCAAACTCAAATATTAAAGTCACATATTCCGTGTAAGATGAAGAAGGCGGGTAAAAAGGGACGGGGAAGTGGACGTGATCCTGATAGTTCAGGGCGCGGGTCAGGACGCGGAGAAACTGTGCCTGGTGCCAGAGCACAAGAAAGAAAGACATCCACCATACCTAGCTTCATGTCTAATTTTACAGGGCGTCGCAGGACATCACTCTCGAGGTCCGACCACTGCGAACAGGTGGTCGGTTGGATGACAGCTGATACTGCTTCCAGTCGGTTAAGCACCACCCTGTCTTCCACCAAGTCCACTCTCAGTAGCCAAGAGTCTGGTCAACATAATCCTCACTCTGATCATCCTTCCTCCCACCATACACGGTCTGGTCAAAGAAGTGATCCCACACTGGGATATAGTGAGGAGCTCGTCTCATCACCAATCCTTCATTTGACCCTCTCTCCAAGCACGCTTGCAGAGGAACATGACATCTTGTGCCCTGATTCACAACCTCTAGAGGCTACCCAATCACAAGAAGATGACAGATGTGAACGGCATTTAAGGTCAAAGGAAGTAGTGGATGATGATGATGATGATGAGACACAGTTGCCATTAAATCAACCACTATTTCCGTCTCAAGACCTTGTTAAGGAGAATGTTATACAGTTGTCAATGACTGAGTATGTGGTGGGATCAAGACTTGAGGAGGATGATCAGAGTGAGGAAGTGGAGGAGGACTTGGTGGACGATGAGGTGACTGACCCCACCTGGGAAGGTGTAGAGCCGAGCGATGACAGCAGTCCTGAGGGTGAGCCATCTGCAGCACCGCAACAGGCTGGAAGAGGCAGTGGTGTGGCTACAGAAAGAAGGCGGACCACACCAAACCGGCCCGCAAATGTTCCACGGAGCACCCCCTTGCGTAAATCTACCTTGCCAAAGGGTAGGTGTTCCGCGGTATGGCGTTTTTTTAAGGAAAGTGCGGACGACAAAAGAATTGTAGTTTGCAACCTGTGCCACACCAGAATGAGCCGAGGCATGAACACTAGAAACCTCACCACCACCAGCATGATCCGACACATGGCATCCAAGCACCGTAGTAAGTGGGAGGAACGCCTGGATCGCCCATCTGTGTCTGCAGGCCACACCACTGCCTCCTCTTCCCCTGTTTTCGGTGCCGGCCAATCGCCTGTCGAAGGCGCAGGCCCGCATACCTCCCGCCCTGCACCTGTACCATCTGAAGCACCATCAGCGACCACATCCACTTCCCTGTCCCAGCGCAGCGTCCAAATGTCGTTACCCCAGGCATTTGAGCGCAAGAGAAAGTACCCAGCCACCCACCCACAGGTCATAGCACTAACCTCACACCTTTCAAAATTACTGGCCATCGAAATGCTGCCATTTAGGCTTGTGGACACTGAGTCCTTCCGCAGCCTGATGGCAGCAGCTGTCCCTCGGTACGCGGTCCCCAGCCGCCACTACTTTTCCCGGTGTGCCATCCCCGCATTACACCACCATGTGTCCCGTAACATCACCCGTGCCCTGACCAACGCAGTTACTGGGAAGGTCCACTTAACGACTGACACATGGACAAGTGCTTGTGGCCAGGGACGCTACATTTCCCTGACGGCACACTGGGTGAATGTCGTGGAGGCTGGGAGCGACTCGGACCCTGGGATGGCACGGGTGCTACCCACGCCGAGGATTGCGGGCCCTACCTCCATCATGGTTTCCGCCAGCACCTACGTTATAGGCTCCTCCTCCTCCGTTTCCACCTCCGAATTCTCTACACGCAGCGCCACTCCCCCATCAGCCAGTAGCTGGAAGCAGTGTAGCACTTCAGTGGGGAAGCGTCAACAGGCCGTGCTGAAGCTGATCTGCCTTGGGGACAAACAGCACACGGCCTCAGAGCTGTTGCAGGGGATTAGTCACCAGACCGAGCAGTGGCTCTCGCCACTCAACCTGCAACCAGGCATGGTTGTGTGTGATAATGGGCGTAACTTGGTGGAGGCTTTGGAGCTCGGCAAGCTCACACACGTACCATGCCTAGCGCATGTATTTAATTTAGTGGTGCAGCGATTTCTAAAAACCTACCCCAATGTGCATGATCTCTTGACCAAGGTGCGCCGCGTGTGTGCACATTTCCGTAAGTCATCTACAGCTTCGGCCGGCCTGTTGAAGCTGCAGCAGCGCTTACAATTGCCAGCTCACCGGCTGCTGTGTGACGTTAGCACGCGCTGGAACTCCACCTTCCACATGTTGGCCCGGCTTTGTGAGCAGCAGAGGGCAGTAGTGGAGTACCAGCTGTTACACGGTCGTCGCCTCTCCGTTCAACTTCCTGTAATCAGAAGTGAGGAGTGGGAATGGATGTCAGACCTCTGCGAGGTTTTACGCAATTTTGAGGAATCGACACAGATGGTGAGCGGCGATAACGCTATTATCAGTGTAACCATCCCACTTCTGTGTCTACTGAAACGTTCGCTGCTCACAATTAAAACCGACGCTTTGCATGTGGAAGAGGTGGAAATGGGGGAGGAAGAGCTTACACAAGGTGATAGCCAGAGCACCCTCACTTCGTCTTCTCAGCGACAATTGGAGGAGGCGGAGGAGGAGGAGGAGGAGGAGGAGGAGGAAGACACGGTTGCCTCCGCTACAGAGGGTAGCCATGGAACTTTAGTTCCATCTCTTCAGCGTGGGTGGGCAGAAGAGGAGGAAGAGGATGAGGATATTGAGAGTCATCCTCCTGGTGAGGACAGCGAAATCTTGACTGTTGGTACTCTGGCACACATGGCTGACTTTATGTTAGGCTGCCTTTCCTGTTACCCACGCGTTATACGCATTTTAAACAACACGGATTACTGGGTGTTCACCCTTCTGGACCCCCGCTACAAAGAGAATTTCTCATCTCTCATTTCTCCGGTGGAGAGGACAAGCAAAATGGTGCAATACCAGAAGGTTCTTGTTGAAAAATTGCTCCAAAATTTTCCATCTGACAACGCTGGCGGCAGAGTACGTGCTACCTTGGCCAACAGAGAAGGGGAGAAAAGGGGAGCACACAGCAGTTCCGAGAAAGGCAGGGCAACACTCTCCAAGGCGTGGGACACCTTCATGACACCCCGCCAGCACCCTCACCCTGATGCGCAGCCTAGTGTCACAAGGAGGGAAAAGTTTTGGAAGATGGTGAAGGAGTACGTAGCAGACTGTGTCAGCGTCCTCAATGATCCCTCTGTGCCTTACAACTACTGGGTGTCCAAGCTGGACACGTGGTATGAACTGGCACTCTACGCCTTGGAGGTGCTGGCCTGCCCTGCCGCCAGCGTTCTGTCTGAGCGGGTATTTAGTGCTGCTGGTGGCATCATAACAGATAAGCGTATCCGCCTTTCCACCGACAATGCTGATAGGTTGACACTTATAAAAATGAACAAGGCCTGGATTTCCCCTGACTTCTCCACTCCACTGGAGGAAAGCCCCGGGGGAACATAAACTCACTTTATATATGTTATTTACAATGATGGGAATACTCTGTATTCCCATTCACCCCTTCCACCCAAAAAACGGGTATATGGTTGACTCTTAATCTTCTCATCCTCCTCCTCCTCTTCCATATGCCCTGGGATATAATTTTTATATAGGGCCAGCTCACCAGCGGGCCCTGTGATATAATTTTTATATAGGGCCAGCTCACCAGCGGGCCCTGTGATATAATTTTTATATAGGGCCAGCTCACCAGCGGGCCCTGTTTGACAATTTTTATATAGGTCAGCTCACCATTGGGCCTTCTCATATAATGTTTTATTGGGTCAGCTCTCTAGCGGGCCCTCTCATATAATGTTTTATAGCGTCAGCTCACTAGCGGGCCTTCGCATATAATGTTTAGGATGGTCAGCTCTGCAGCAGACCCTCACCCATAATGTTTTAGATGGTCAGCTCAGCGCACGTTTCCCTCTTAATCATGGCCTCAGTTCAATAAAATCAAGGAAATTTTTGGGAGAATTTGCCTCTGCGCACGTTTCCCTCTTAATCATGGCCTCAGTTCTGAAAATCAAGGACATTTTTGGGAGAATTTGTCTCTGCGCACGTTTCCCTCTTAATCATGGCCTCAGTTCTGAAAATCAAGGAACTTTTTGGGAGAATTTGCTTCTGCGCACGTTTCCCTCTTAATCATGGCCTCAATTCTGAAAATCAAGGAAATTTTTGGGAGAATTTGCCTCTGCGCACGTTTCCCTCTTAATCATGGCCTCAGTTCTGAAAATCAAGGAAATTTTTGGGAGAATTTGCCTCTGCGCACGTTTCCCTCTTAATCATGGCCTCAGTTCTGAAAATCAAGGAAATTTTTGGGAGAATTTGCCTCTGCGCACGTTTCCCTCTTAATCATGGCCTCACTTCAGAAAATCAAGGAAATTTTTGGGATAATTTGCAGATGATATACAAGTAAATATACAGCAAATATTGTTTGGTAACAATTTTTCGCCTAAAGTCGTTTTTATTTTCCTTTTTGTGTGTTTTATGGTCAGTCTGTAAAAATGGCGTACTACGGGCGAAAGATCGTTCCCAGCAGCGATGTTGGAGTCCAAGATGCATCCAGACATCCTCCCTATGCTGTCCCTGAACCATTTCTGTGGTGTTTCCATCCTTTTCTGCCCTTTTCCTATGGACCAGGCACCCTCCCCTCATCAGAACAGGGGGTGCCTGGTGTAATGCTCGAGTCCTCCCATTGACTTCAATGGGGCTCGGGTGCTCGGCCGAGCACTCGAGCCTCAGGGGGTGCTCGGTCAGAGCACCCGAACACCCGAGCATTGGGGTGCTCGCTCATCACTAATTACTATCCTTTTAACAGTTGTGGTATTATGGTATGATCTAAAGGAATAAGTTAACAGAGATCAATATACAGTAAATTGCAGCTATAATGCAAAAATATTACACACTGTAGATTAGAGTGACCAGACCTCACAGTCAATTGGGGACACATGAAAAAATGCATATTTCAGTGCAGTCCAAAAATATGCTTATTTCCTATGTGTCCCTAGTTAAAGGGAAGGTCTGGTCAGCTTACTGTAGATATATTATCACTGTATTCAGTTAAGACATTTTCTAATTGCTTGTTAACCCTTTAAGCACCATATGGGTATGTAACTCATTGCAAAGCAATGCGTTTCGTACCCCTCCGGCACTCAAAGGCTTAAGGGTGCAATGATTCCTAAAACTGAGATAAGTACACTAGCATATTAAGGGAAGAAAAAAATAAAATCTGAGTTTTAATTTTTCTCCTTACAGCTTACGTACATAAAATACTGAAAACACTTTTTACTAATTGTTGCTTCGGCAACACTGAGATTCATTGCACCCATATTCTTTTACTCTGATAATGTCAACTGCTCCAATCCCACCTAGCTCCCATAGCTCATGCTTAAAGGGATAGTAATGTTTCATAATAAAAGCAACTCTAATTAATCATTATAGTATTTGGACTTTGGAGAGTGTTATTTCAATTCTGTCAGAGTTGTAGTTCAAGAGTAATTCAATGACAAATGATCCCCCTCCTGCCCCTTTTACTGATGTAAATCTGTTCAGCCAGATCAGAAGGGAGGTGCCCAGGTAGACTGCAGAGAGGGACAATCTTCAATTAAGATAAGGGAAAAACCTGAAAAACTTGTCAAGGGGGGCAGGGATTTCATTGTTCTCATAGGAAGAAGATTGTCCCCTTCCGTTATGTCTGGTCTATGGACTGCATTCCACATCTGAGAAGAGCTGGCTTACACTAGGTAAAAGGGGCGGGAGGGGAAACTTTGCTTGTGAATATCTCTTAAACCATAAAGGATTGAGAGATAAGACTTGTATCGTTCTTCATGTTTTTTTAATGCCTACAAAATAAAATAAAGTTAAAATGAAGTATTATTATCCCTTTAACATTTTTGTTTTCAGTGGATTTTCTTCTGATCATTAGTGAGAGTTTTACAGGTTAAAAAAGGCAGAAGAAACAACTTAGCAGCCTCAGAGAAATTCATATAATGGGGAATATATAAAAACTAACTCATTTTTTTAGGATTTAGTGTAATTTAGGTGTCTCAGGGATAAACTTATACATTCTGTATTTATTAATGAAAGGTTTTGCTTCTTTTTTAATCTGGAAAGTATTACCATGAAGGAGTTAAGTGCACAGAAAGAGTAAAGTAAGAAGGAAGAAGAGTGAGCTGGGAAGAGAGATGGACAAGTGCTACACAAAGAAAAATGCAATTTATTTACAAACAATAACTGAGTAGCAGAACAGCTCTGAACAAGATAAGGAGCCAGAGCTAAAAAGCCATTGTGCATCAAGAGATAACAAACTATTTACTCCATCCAGCGGGGGAATGTTTAGTGTTGCTTAGAAGAACACTCATTCTGCAATATTCTCAAGCTGATAAAGCCTGGAGAGCCCCAAACTTTTATTATTATGATTATTATTACAACTATTTGTATTATTATTGTTATTCATAACATTGCACGTCACAGTTGGACGCAGGTTCTGCTGCAGCTATTTACAGATAGTAGAGCAGTAATCACTTGCTTTTCAGAACAAGTACAGCACAATTCTGACCTGCTGATTCATTCGTGAGCGATCCAGACAGCAATCATTTCAATACCATGCATCTCTCATCAGATGGAGAGAGCAGGGACACATTCCCTTATATATGTAATGGGTCAGTCACAATTACCAAAAGTACAATTCTCAAGCAAATATACACCTTTGTTGGATAACTGCAGTAAATAAGAAAAAAGACATTGTAGTCATTGTATCAAGCAGGTTTAATAATGAAACGTAGCATGTGTTCCATAATGTATACTGCAGTGAGCATCAAATAATAGAAACTCATTTCACTATCCCAAAACTGAGAAAACATTTTAGAAAACACTACTTCTAAGCATATACAAACTTTTTTAATGTTAGGATAAATGATTACCACTTGGCAACATCAGTTGGAAACACAAACTTACAGATGAATGATTGAGTCAGGTCTTATTTCATTGGGCAACATTTATGGTCCTGTAATATCAAATTCTTTCTGAAGTACATTGAACTTTCTTAAAGGGATAGTAATGCTTCGTTCTATCTTTATTTTATTTTGTAGGCATTAAAAAAACCATGAAGATCGATATAAGTCTTATCTCTCAAACCTTTATGGTTTAAGAGATATCCACAAGCAAAGTATCCCTCCCCTGTTCAGCCAGATCAGAAGGGAGGTGCCCAGGTAGACTGCAGAGAGGGACAATCTTCAATTAAGATAAAGGAAAAAGCTGAAAAACTTGTCAAGGGGGGAAGGACTTTCATTGTTTTCATACAAAGAAGATTGTCCCCTGTTGTTATCTGTCTGGTCTTACAACCAGATTCACATCTGAGAAGAGATGGCTTACACTAGGAAAAAGGGGCGGGAGGGGAAACTTTGCTTGTGAATATCTCTTAATCCATAAAGGTTTGAGAGATAAGACTTATATCGCTCTTCATGTTTTTTTAATGTCTACAAAATAAAATAAAGATAAAACGAAGTATTACTATCCCTTTAACCCTTTGAGTGCCAGAGGGTTACACAAAGCATTGCGGAGCAATGCGTTGTATACCCCTCTGGCAATCAAAGGTTTAAACAAGCGGTTATTAAAGATATTAGGGTACTGATTCTGTCCAATAAGAGGCACTGGAATCTGCATTCTATCCCTATGTTAGTTTAACTTCAATTTACTAAGCTACATATGCACCAAATCCTCCCCTTAGCACAGCTTGTTCCAAGGGAGTCTGTAGGTGTTTTGGGTCCGTTCTTTCCAATAAACCTTGCCCAGACCAATGCATTAAGCAAAGTGTGAAGGAAATAGTGTCAATGCATGTCATTTCTCTGTGGATGCTGTGGGGCTTCTTCTGTGTGACTTGCTGGCACTAAAGTTCAGCTCTGGGTGTCTGCCTATATGCAGTACAGAGATCACATGATGTTGTTCATACCCTTAAGTACAGCTACTTGCAATAACATTATCATAAGTATGGCTGAACTGGCAAATTTGTACTCTCTCTCCAATGAGCATCTTTTATTCTAATATTGTATATAGCACAAATGACATGCAAGGTACTATATTATTGAGTGTACCTGTCATAACTGCAAACCAAGTCAAAATGGGAAACTGCAGGTATCAAGAAATAGCACTGATGGATAGAAAATCAAAACCTTGACAGCTCATAGTCATAATGGGAATCGTTGTAGACAGACATTAAAAAGTGGAGTTTTCACCTAGAAGCAACTTTTTGTGAAGATCTTTTTTAAAACTTCATATATGTTATAGGTTATATTATATTATTATGTTATATATTATTAACTTTTTGTAATAAATAACTTTTTAGTTATTTATAGTAATGGGTGAAAAGTCATGTTTTACTCATAGGTGTTTTCTCATAAAACTTGCAATTTACTGCTTTTTCCCCATGGAAGTGGATTCCCTTACATAGAAACCCCATAAAATTTCTACCTTTTCGATACCCCCAAAATATTTTTTGTGAAAACTTTGACAGTTTCTGCGTATGATCTAAACATTCCATTAGGGTTCAGACTCAGTATTTGTAGTTCTTTGGCTACCAGTGCATTTTGACAAGGCTATGATTGTCTGTATGGTTCTGTGGCTACTGAGGGGCTGTATTGGGGGTCATTATGTGTTATTCTATGGCTGCTAGTTCAGTGGGGCAAGACTCAGGGGCCAGTATGTGTGGACTTTTGGCAGGGCACAAAGCTACTGCCAGACTACAACTTCCACCATTCTCCATCAGCTCAGCTGGCAGCAAGTAGTGGACCTCACATTGGCCATCATTATGGCTACCAGTACAATGAGACAAGGTTGGGGGGTCAGCATATGTTGTTCTTTGTCTACCATGGGACAAAGCTGAGGGTCAGTATGTTGTTTCTATGGCTAGCAGTGCAGTGTGACAAGACTGGGTGGGGAATGTTTTGTAGGAAGGAGAAAAGTGTAATTTTTTATGTTTTTCTTTTTGAGGCAACATTTTTCACACACACCTAATAATGTATTTTTTGTTTCTTTCTCACTTTCACTGTTCAAGCAAGTGGACTTCAATCCTAGTCCTCAGAGACGACTAGCTGGCTGCACTAGAGGATACACCAGCTTGAGCATGTGCATGAATGAACATTACTGAGTTTCTTATTAACTCACCTTTGTTCAGGAAGCGAAACCCTTAAGTATCTCATAAGAGTGTGCAGAATTTTCCTCTGCAGAATTGGTTGTGTGGAAAACAGGCCATTCAGGCCCCTGCAAAAAGCCCCTTTCCAACATCCTCTTTGGAACGAAGTAAAAATGTGTGCATATGTGTGATGATGTGTGCATGTTTGAGTGATTATGTATGCATTTGCATTGTGGATCCACATCTCTCCTTTCAAAACCTCTGTTCAAGCTGTGTTCACTTTACAGAAGTATTGAACTCTAGGGGATACTTTCCCCATTCATTTCTAGGTCCATACAGTAAATGGAGTTCTAAGCTGTGGCCATGTGACATGGCTTGAACACGTTTATAACTAGCTATTCATGTCTGCCAGTGAAGTGTATGAATCTACATATGGCTAGTGTGAGAGGTGCAGGAAAAAATGGACTTGTATTTGTAAGGACTACAGGAAAAAACATTTAACTCAGAAAAATCTGATCTCCTGTGTTTCTCTGTGGAGACATAAACAAATGAAAACCCTGAAAATGCTATGCATTTCAAATTTTGTTCAGCCCAAAAGAACTCTGGAAGCTTTAAATCATTCTTTCCCCTAACCTACTCTTTAAATCCAAAACAAACCCTTAATCAATGTAACTATAATGACAGAAAAATCATTCTATTCATTCAACTGACTATAGGAAACCCACTGATTGTAATTCTTTGTTACACAGAAATAGTTTTCGTCTTAGACAGATAACAAAGGAATTGCCATACTTACAGCTGAGTGATTAGGTACAAGTCAAAGGCCAAAAGCCATGTTGCAACTTGATGAACTTAAACTTTTTGGATAAAGGGTATCATGAAGAGGAACTTGACCTACAACATCAAAGAGCATTACAAGCCTATCCAGAAGAACTACTACAAAAAAAAGATAAATACTTCCTCTGACAAAATGGTACGCCTGTCCTTATGACTTATACCACTGCTCACGAACAAATCACAGAAGCAACCAGAAATACTAATATTAATACTACTAATACTAATTAGCCACAAAAATGATGAAAGTCTTAAGGATCTTCTAGTCAAGTCAGATCCTACACATTGTTACTCAGGACCACAGACAAACAATTGATGCTTCAAATGCCCTGTGTCACTCCCCTTCTCTTCTATTGGTTAGCCTCTCCTTATCAGGTCTGGGAATCTTCCACTCATTGCCCGACTATTATTGATGATTCCTGACTGTTGGTTTGATGCTGTTCGTTATGACTTCTGTTGCCTACTACATCTTTACCTGCCACTTGGTACTGCGCTCCAATGATCTCCTGTGTATGACCTTGGATTTGTTTGACTCTCCTTCTGGTGTTTCCTCTGCCTTGTATTGCAGTCTTACTCCATTTCTGTCTCTCCTACTGGTACCTTCTTTTTGCATTCCTGATCCGCTTATGTATACCAGCAGCTCTGACACCTGTTCTTAGCGACCTCACCGCTTATTCTCCCAGCAACTTCACCGCTTGTATTACCCAGCAGGCTCACTGCCTAGTTACCTCCCTGCAGTCAGCCACTTGTTTTTTCAGTGGCTCAGGCACCTGTTGCCCAGCGGCTTAGTCTCCATGTTTTCCCAGCGGCTAAGCTTCCCACTTCTTAGCAGCCTTGCCACATATCCTTTTGGAGGCTTCCCCACATACATTTTCCAGGTGCCTAGCCTCTTTGTTTATCCTCCAGTGGTCTTGCTGCTTGTTTGCCCTGCATTAGTTTTGCCCAGTGACTTTGCCACTCTTATAGTCAACAGTCTCTCTGCTTAGTTTTCTTGTGGCCTCACCTCTCATTTTACCATGCAGCCTCACCTCTTTTTTTGCCCAGCAGCCTCTGTGCTCATTTGGCCAGCAGCCTCGCCATTACATTTTGTAAAAGCCTAGAGGCATATATTCCTCAGAGGATTCATCGCTTGTTATGCTCAGCGGTCTTGCTGCTCTTATAGTCAATGGCCTCACCAGCCTTGCCACTTATGTTTTGTTGGTCTGACCCTTGGTTCCCTGTGGCCTACCACCCTATCTGCAGTTCTGCCCTGCTTCTCTGGGCCAATTAGCAGTCCTATACCACTCCTTGTGACACATGATTCAGTCCAATCTCTCTGGGGGTTTCCTTCACTGTGCCTATGCCATTTGGGTCAGGTTGTAGTAGAGGTCTTGTCCCAAACCCAAGGTGAAAGGTAGTTGTAGTGTTTTGTTGTGATCTTGCTCCTCTTGTTGCTCTGTTCTTCTTCCTGGGAGATATCTGGTTCCTTAATATGACTGAGCCATTTACATTGACTAGCAGTTCTCCTGCTATCCCTTTGGTGGATTTGTGGTCTTTCTTTAGAGGTCCAGTCTTGTCCTCCTTGTTACCTCTTATCCTATGATTCCTGGTGAGCTCCTCAGGTATTCAACTATTCCTGTTGCCTCCCTGTGCTGTTTTCTTATTATTTACTAAGGTGTGTCATCAGATAATATCTGTGGCATTAGCCATCTTTCCATTTACAGACTCCTTCTTCCCTGGCCGTCCTCTTTTGGGTATAAGGCACATCTTTTTACTTGGACATTTGAAACAGGACTCAGGTTTTCCTTCTCCTTGTACCTATTTTGTCTCCGATTTTGGACCTACCATTCTTTCCTATATCTGAATTAGGGGTCTATTGTCTGGTTCACTTTCCATATATAACTTTCCTATCCTGGTCAGGGCCCTGGCTCAACTGGGGTCAGACATCTGGCATTGTGGCCAGCATTTTCATTCGGCTTAGTCTACAGCAAGGGAGATCCTGTAGCTGACTATGATCTTTAGCGTTGCTCACTCGCTACTGGACCGGACAATATATTTACTGTTACATGATATACCTATTTCTTTTACCAGACAGTGACAACTGATTGTGTAATCCATGGATGGCACAGTGATACACATCAAATAACTGTCATGTTTCTCTGTTTTCCAGAGAAACTGGTTCCACCTTTCTGGTCTCACTCTTGGTTATTTCGCCGCCCGGTCTCTCTACACTTTATCTAGCACTGGCACCTTGCTCTTGCGCACAATCTAAGCATTCTTGCTGTGATATTGTATCCAGTATTGATCGAGTGATTTCCTGTGTTCCAGACCCGGCTATTCTTGACTAACCCTTTGCCTGCTGATTCGACTCTTGTATTCCTCCTCAGCTTCTACCCCTGGCATGCACCTTAGACCATTCTCTCGCCTGCTCATTGGTACTGTGTTTGTCCAACCAGCTATCAGCTCCGCTTGCTCCTTAGACCATTCTCTCACCTGCTTCTTGGTACCTTGTTTGTCCAACCGGCTATCAATTCCGCTTGCCCTTGTATTTCTCCTTGTTGTTAACTTCCAGTTGTTGACTGTTTGTTGTTGACCCCCCATTCTCGGCTCCCTGTTGTCGACTCCCTGTTGTTGACTCACTGTTGTCGATTCTCTGTTGTAGACTCTCTGTTGTAGGCTCCCAGTTGTCGACTCCTTGTTGCTGACTCCCTTTTGTCGACTCCCTGTTGCCAACTTCCAGTGCATCCAGTCTCCGACTCTCTGTAATCGACTCCTGTAGTCTCCTAGTCGAAGAGTTCTGTGCTAGTTCCAGAGTTGCAACCGAGACAAGTTCAGTTACTGGTAGGTTCGTCTACTTCTGTTCCAGTTCTCAGAGAGTAGTAGTCTTTGTCTAGAGGTGCCATCCTGCCATCAGGCTTTGCGGCCTGCACCTTTAACTCTGGCCTTGGCCACAGCAAAGCGTCTCAAGAGCAGCCCACGATCCCCAGCTATGCTTTCTATCCACCGATCTCTAGCATCTCGCTCTCTGAGGCCTACCTCCCAATAGTGTTAGTTTTGTCTTGTGTTGCTCTGTATCAATAGCTGCTTGTCACCTTTTGGCAGGACCCTATTCCTGGTCAAGTTAATCAAGCAGCTTACAAGGGAGCTTCCAGATCTGAAATCGTTACAATAACATCTTACATGTACAAGCTCCATTGTAATGTATTTCATCCAATGTCTTTGCAATAAATTATACATTGGCCTCATCACTACAACATTTAAAGGAAGGATGACAAATCATAGAGCCACCAACTGCACTAGTAGACAAAAAAAGTGACAAACCAGTGGCGAGGCACTGAACAGAGCAAAAACATTCTTCTACATCCTTGAAATGCATGACGTGATCATCTACCACCTCTATCAAGAGGAGGGGAACACACTAGAATCCTACATCAGAAGGAATTCAGATGGATACATAAATTACAAGCATTATAACCGAAAGAAATTAATGAAATGGTTTCATATATGTAGGGATGAGTGAAAAGTCCCTTTTTGTTCCTGCAGGAAATCTCACAGAACACATGTGGTTTTCCACTTTTCAATGGGAAATTTTGTTCATAGAGAAACCATTAGATTTTCCACCCTTTTGCTAAGGCCACAAAATATTAAGAAAATTAATGTTTCCATTTCCCATCTGTTATTCAATGAGGTTAAACTTCCCACCCACATGCTATATAAACCCATAAAATCCTGCAATGTAGTATGGTGTAGCTTAGGGAAAAAAAAGACTGGAAGGACACATTGAGAGAGAGAGAGAGAGAGAGAATATAAATTTCAATCAAATAATTAAAATAATTAAGTGGTTATTGGTTTATAGTGCTGGCCAACACTATGACCACAAGCAGTTTTAAAAAAAGAGGCTGGATGGACCCTGACACGGGTAACACAGAGGAGGAGGAGGAAGTCATCAGCAGTGGCACCACCAGTGCAAAAGGGACTGGGAGTCCACATTCTCCAAACCCAATGATGCCCAGACCCCCAAAATTATCCCTTGGGATCTAGTGGGACATTTTGAAGAAGGCAGAACTGGGTAGAAGTGACCATCACATCAGCTGCCTGTGCTTGCTGCTACTGCTGCCTGTGTGCCTTCTTCTTCTGAGGAGGAGATGTCAAGTGTGACAGCAGAGGACCCCCAGCCACACTTCTCATGCTCAAGCAGTATCACTACCATATAGAAACTAGAGACTGGTGGGGATCTTGATGAGAGTCAGGATGGTGGCGGAGCAGCTGGGACTAGCTGGGTGGACCCTGATGCTGCTACTGAGGTAGAAGGAGATGTCAACAAGACCAGTGTTCAAGGGAGCCCACATACCCTGACCCTGTGATTCCCATTCTCCCAGCATTGTCCCTCTGGGGAATTGTGATGAAGAAGACAGAATTGTCTAGCAATATGCTGCTAGTGTGCCTTCTTCATCTGAGGGGACCCTCTTTCACACTTGTCATCATCACCAAACAGTCCCACTCACATAGAGCAGCAAGAGACTAGTGGTGATGGTGGTGATGAGAGTGAGGATGATGGTGAAGCTGGTGTGGAGGGGAGCAGAAGGGCATTTCTGGTGGAAAGCAAAAAGGAATAGGAGAAAGAGATGCAAGTGGGAATGGACATCACTGCTACCACCAGCAGTGACATTCAAGAGTTTGCTGTTACTGTGATTCCTGGTACTGAGTCTCCATCATTACTTTGAATATGTGCCCCAGAGCCCCAGGAATGTTTAGGAGTGCTTCTGCTGCTGCTGATTGTGGCAGCCAGACCTGTGGTTGTGCTTCAGGTGGAATCTCATTGAGTCTGTGTCTAGGTATAAGCCTGCTTTCCCCCCTTTTACACAGATAGAAAAATGCTTAGCTTTTGGATCTTGAGTGAAGTATCTCCATACTGTGAACTGCTTTGTTCCCGAGAGGCTGCTTCTACTAACAGGGCTAGGTGTACTACTACTAGTACAACAACAGCAGAGGCACTCATCATAGCTAAGGCTGTGGATGCTGATAATCTGT